>CP125973.1:69244867-69980177 GCA_030063025.1 Avena longiglumis | reverse complement strand
TCTCCTCGTGGCCTCCCATTGCTCCCGGAAGGTTTCTCCCGAGGCGAGATAGGTTTTGCTGTTCGCGCCATGGCGCATTAGATCGAAACCGGCACTGGTGCCGCAGCGAATCGAGCTCGAGTTGACGATCTCCTCATGCACTTAGATCTACGGATGATGAGCTTGATGATGTGATGATTGGAGCGGATGAGGTCAAGGAATTTCAGAAGAGGCTCGCTGGATGGCGATCCGCAAAGTTCACACCACTGTGAAATTCACCAGAGGCTCGCTCTCAAGATGAAAGCGATCCGAATCTCCAAAGATCCAATATGCAGGAGGCAGTGGGAGAATCTTGTGTTCCAGATGCACCGCTTAGAGATTGAAAAAGGTCGCACCAAGGTCCTCGACGTTCCTCAAGGAATATGCCCGAGAGGCAATAATAAATTGTTTATTATGTGTATTCCAAGTATATGATAGATGTTTATTTTGCATGCTATAATTGTATTAATACTTAAACGTTAATACATGTGTGTTTAATAAACAAACAGAAAGTTCCTAGTTAAGCCTCTCTTATAAACTAGCTCGTTGATTAACAAGATGATCAAGGTTTCCGATCATGGACATTGATGTTGTTAATAACGATCACAACATTAGTGTAATGATGTGATGAACATTCATCCGGTATAGCATTACGATCAAAGTCATTGAGTTTATATTGCTATAACAACTTACTTAAGTGATCCTAATCCTAGACCATGAGATCATGTCAATCACTAACACCTAAGAGTTTCTTGATAACATCAAACGCCACACCGTATGTGGTGATTATAAAGATGGGTTCGTAACTAATAAAGTGTTATGTTGAGGCTCATGGATCGAGAGTGGAATTTGTTCATCCCGATGACGGATAGATATACTGGCCCTCTTGTGATATCACATTGATTAGCTTGCAAGCAAGTGATTTTGATCACTAGAATGTTATATCACGGAACGAGAAAAGAGTGCATGCCTAATCTAGATCAAACTAGGTATGGAGATACCGATGATCGGATCTCGGACATGTAATATATCGTGAGACAAAGGGATTAAGATACTAGCGTAAAGGTTCCGACGATCACAAGAAAGTCATCGTTGAATGTGTGGAGCAAGATGGGTCTCCGTATCCCGCTCGATTATTGATCCGAGAGGGTCTCGATCATGTCCGCATTATTCACGAACCGTAGGGTGACACACTTAAGAGACACCGACATCCAATTGGAGCAAAAGTTTCATGCCGAAAGAATAAATAAGCGCAGGAATTTATTTCACTAGATACAAACAAAGTTTTCGGGTGAAATTGCATAAAGTGGTTATGCATGTGAAATAGAATTCTAGCAAGGGGTTATTTGTGAATGTTTGTCATTAAAGTAATTGACAAAATTCTGAATAAAATAAAAGAGTTTTATTTAATGAGAGTTTGCATTAAATTTGGTGGAAATTTAATGGGATCTTTGAGTGGGATTTTGAGTGGAGGGATTTGGAGGAGTTTTGTGAGTGGAGTGTCCACCCACATGAAGAGGGAGGGCAAGGGCAGCCCCATGCGCCACCCCTTGGGGTTCCCCTCCTCCTATAAAAGGAGCCCTCCTCTCACTTCTCACTCACACCTCCTCGTGAAGGATCTCTCCTCTAGAATTTATCCCATGGTCTCGACTAGCGAGATACATGTTCCCGTGGCTATTCGGCAAGAAAGAGTTGTGCTTCCGCTGCATCGCTGAGCGAGGAGGCGGAGGTTGCTCGGTGCCTCGAACGCAGTGTGCGAGCACGGATGCGCCGCTGATTTGCGGCGCTTAGACTTCCTCTCGATCTTGAGATCGGCAAGAGATCGCCTACATCAACCACGAGTTTGGACTCAAACTTTGTCGGTCTTCAAGGGTATGTTCTCTACGGATATACATCCGCCCGCTGTTTGTATCTAGTATAAATAGATCTTGGTATTTAGTTCACATCAGGAAAATTTTTGTTTTCTATGTCGCAACCCTTCAAAGGGTATCGAGCCGGATCTATGCGTAGATACTTTACACGGGTAGTACACATATGAGTATGTGGGCGATGATGATCATGTTGATGCTTCTTTCTTGTGATTTTGGATATTGGTGGCATAGTGGGATGAAGCTGCCGACAAACTTTACATGTCCTCGACATGAGACCTTTCCACGCTTGACATGCAACTAGTTTGCATAAGTGGCTAGCGGGTGTCCTCTCCTACTATAGTCAATATCTATTTTGCAAGCGAGTTGTCAACAATTTGATTATCCTCGCTAGGTTCATGTTCGTAGGTAAGAACGGTTCTATCTCGAAAGCCCTCACCACGTAAAACTTGCAATGGATAAATTAGAGGCGCCTAGTTTAGATTGTTGGGCTAGTGTTATGATATGGTAGTGTTGTAAGTAGAAGTATGAGATGATACTCTTAACACACATAGCGTGTAAAACCCATAGACTGTGGATTTACATATAGGTATGATAGTGATCATACCACGATGCACATGATAGAGATCATCTCATGGAACCATATAATTTCACTAATAAACATATGATGTTTGATTGCATCTTATATTGCTTGTTTAGCGCTTTGTTACATAATAAGATGATCCTCATTTAAATATCAAGATAAGAATGCGTTCTTCCTTTAGTATGCACCGATTATGTTTTCGCCGCCCAAGACATCACGTGATGATCGGGTGTACTTGGATCCTCGACCATACTGGTGTAAGACAGTTACACGCAAAAATACTAAGGTTCTAACTTGGCAGCCTAGCATGTACAGCATGGCCTCTAACACATCAAAGGTTAAGCATGAGTCATATAGTTGATATGATGCCCATTTGATGCTCGCTTTGAAGCTATACCGACTCACGTGATGATCGGACTTGGTGTAGTGGATTTGGTTCATGTAATCACCAAAAGGACACGAGGGATGTCGCTTTTGAGTGGGAGTTCATTCGTAATATAGATTAGTTGAACTCAATCTATCATACACTTAGTCTAAACTTTACAAATTCTGTTTTAGATGGCACCACCGCTTTTAATTTCAATGCTGCTCATGGAGAAAGAGAAACTAGCAACAAACGGTAGCAACTTTACCGAATGGGCCATGAATTTGAGGATTCTCCTCTCACGCACAAAAGCAATATAAAAGAAGCGCCGCTAGCTCCCCCACCTTGACGATGCCCCGACGAGGAGAAGAATGTCTATCCGACTCGTCAGAGGACCACAACTTAGTTCATTGCATATTGTATGGGCTAGAGCCGAACTTCAAAGCGCTTCAAAACGGCAATGCTTTTGATACAATGGGTGAGTTGAAAATGATTTTCACACACATGTCAGAGAGAGCTACAATGCTTCGTAAAAGTTCTTTAGTCGCATGATGGAAGAGAACACCGCTAGTGAGCATGTACTCAAGATGCCAAGTTACGCCGATAAGCTTGTGTCCTTGGGAATAACGATTCCCATTGACTTAGGCATCCATCGTGTTCTCGCAGCCGCCACCTAGCTATAAGAGCTTCGTGATGAACTATAATATGCAAGGCATGAAGAAGTCTCCCGAGCTTCACAATGCTTAAAACCGCAAGTGGAGATCAAAAAGGAACATCAAGTGTTGATGATCAATAGGAACACCGGTTTCAAGAAAGACAAGAAGGAAAACGGAAGGAAGTAGGGCTGCAAGCCTGCTGCACCGAAAAGAAACCCCGAGTTGGACCTAAGTCCGATACCGAGTGCTACTATTGTAAGGGATCGCCATCGAAGCGAATCGCCCCAAGTATCCGCGCATAAGAAGGCCAAGGCAAACAAAGGTATATATGATATACATGTTATTGATGTGTACTTGACTAGTGCTCGCATAGAGCACCGGGTATTTGATACCGGCGTTGCTAATATTTGTAACTCAATCGTGGGTCGAACAGCGACCGCTAGCAAGGGTGAGGTCAAGATGCGTTTCGGCAATGGATCAAACGTTGATGTGATCGCCGTTGAACGCTACCTCCACTTACCGCCGGATTAGTTATAAACTTAAATAATCGTTATTTGGTGCTGACCGAGCATGAACATTGTATCCGGATCATGTTTGATGCAAAGTGGGTTTTCATTCAAATCGAGAACAATGGTTGTTCCATTTATATGAATGAAATCTTTATGGTCATGCACCAATGTTGAATGGTTTATTTCGTTGGATCTCGGCGATAATGTTACACATATTCATAATATTGATGCTAAAAGGATTAAACTTAATGATGATATATCCGCATATATGTGGTAATCGCTGCCTAGGTCATATTGGCATTAAACGATGAAGAAGCTCCATTCGGATGGACTTTTGGAATCACTTGATTATGAATCATTTGATACATGTGAGCCATGCCTTATGGGCAAGATGACTAGAACGCCGCTTTTCGTTCAATGGAACGGGCAGATTTATTGGAAATCATACATTCGATGTATGTGGTCCAATGAGTGTGTCGGCCGAGGTGGATATCGTTATTTTGTTACTTTCACGGATGATTTGAGTAGATACTTGTTATATCTACTTGATGAAACACAAGTCTGAAACCTTGAAAAGTTCAAGGAATTTTAATGAAGTTGAAAATCATCGTAATAGAAAGATCAAATTTCTACTGGCCCGACCGTGGAGGTGAGTATCTGTTACGAAGTTTAGCACTCACATGAAAGAGTGTGGAATTGTTTCACAACTCACACCGGAACACCACAAATAAATGGTGTGTCGAACGTCAGAATCGCACTTTATTAGATATGGTTCGATCTATGATGTCTCCGACGGACTTGTCGTTGTCATTTTGGGGTTATGCACTAGAAACCGCATTCACTTTAAATCGGCACCATCTAAACTGCTGAAACGACACCGTATGAATTGTGGTTTGGAAACAAACCTAAGCTGTCATTCTTAAAGTTTGGGGTTATGGCGTTTATGTGAAGAAACTTCAACCGGATAAACTCGAACCCAAAGCGGAAAATGCGCCTTCATAGGATACCCTAAAGAAACTATTGGGTATTCCTTCTATCACGCATCCGAGGGCAAGGTTTTTGTTAAGAATGGATCCTTTCTAGAGAAAGAGTTTCTCGCGAAAGGTGTGAGTAGCCAAGGTAGAACTTGAAGAGGTCAGGAACCTTCTCTTCAAAGTATGGCGAGTAGCGCAATGGAAGTTGTTCCGGAGTTGGCTCCACCGCTGAAGAGGGAACTAATGATAATGATCATGAAACTCCGAAAGAAAGTACTACCGAACCTCGCAGGTCAAACAGACGCTGCAGCCCCGAGTCAGACGGAAATCCTCATAAATTTCATGGTTGATGAAAATAATGACCGCGACGTATGAAGAAGCGATGATGAGCCCGGATTCCAACAAATGGTTAGAAGCCATGAACCGAGATGGAATCCATGTATGAAAATCAAGTTTGGAACTTGGTGGACTACTACCACCGAAAGGCCGTGGAGAACAAATGGATTTTCAAAAAGAAAACCGATGATGATGGTAATGTGACCATCTATAAAGCTCGACTTGTCGCAAAGGGGTTTCGACAAATTCAAGGAGTTGACTACGATGAGACTTTCTCTCCCGTAGCGATGCTAAAGTCGCTTAGGATTATGTTAGCAATTGCTGCATATTTCGATTATGAAATATGGCGATGGATGTCAAAACCGCTTTCAATGGTAATATTGAAGAAGAGTTGTATATGATACAACCAAAGGGTTTTGTCGATCCTAAGGATGCTAACAAGGTGTGCAAGCTTCACGATCCATCTATGGATTGAAGCAAGCATCACGGTTGGAATCTCCGCTTGATGAGGTGATCAAAGAGTTTGGATTTGTCCAAACTTATGGAGAAGCTTGTATTTACAAGAAAGTGAGTGGGAGCAATGTGGCATTTCGATATTATATGTGGATGACATATTATTGATCGGAAATGATATAGATCTTTAAACAGTGTTAAAAGTTATCTAAACAGAAATTTTCAATGAAGGACCTAGGTGAAGCGCCTTACATATTAGGCATAAAGATCTATAGAGATAGATCTAGGCGCCTA
This sequence comes from Avena longiglumis, assembly GCA_030063025.1. Classification (NCBI taxonomy): domain Eukaryota; kingdom Viridiplantae; phylum Streptophyta; class Magnoliopsida; order Poales; family Poaceae; genus Avena; species Avena longiglumis. Next base: position 69,974,122 of record CP125973.1, on the reverse strand, counting down.
ATAGGGCTATCGCAAAGTACATACCTTGATAAGATTTTAAAGAAGTTTAAATGGACTAAGTAAGAAGGGTTCTTACCTATGTTGCAAGGCAAGACATTGAGTAAGACTCAAAGTCCCATTTCTACGGAAGAAAGAGAGATAATGGACCAAGTCCCCATATGCTTCCATATAGGCTCTATAATGTACGCCATGCTATGTACAAGACCGGATGTGGCACACGCTATTAGTTTGACTAGTAGGTACCAATCGGATCCGTGTTCTAACATCGATAGCGGCCAAGAATATCCTTAAGTACTTACGAAGAACTAAGGATATGTTTCTTGTATACGGAGGTGAAGAAGAGCTCGCCGCTAAGTGTTATGTTGACGCTTAGTTGACACCGATCCGGATGACTCTAAGTCTCAATCCGGATACGATTTCTCATGAATGGCGAGCGTTAGTTGGAGGAGCTCCAAACAACCTGGTAGCGGATCAACAACTGAGGCCGAATATGTTGCCGCTTCTAAGCGCTCAGAAGCAGCTTTTGATGAAGGAGTTCATATCCTAACTAGGAGTTGTGGCAAGCGTTGGACCCAATGGTGATCTATTGTGACAACAATGGTGCCATTGCCAATGCCAAAGAGCCAAGGTCTCACAAGCATTCCAAGCATATTAAGCGCGGTTTCACTCCATCCATGAGCATGTCAAGGATGGAGATATAAAGATTTGTAAGTACATACGGATCTCAATGTAGCAGATCCGCTGACTAAAACTCTCCCTAGAGCAAAACATGATCAACACCGTAACTCAATGGGTGTTAGATATATCACTATGTAACTAGATTATTGTCTCTAGTGCAAGTGGAGATCAAGGAATATGCCCCGAGAGGCAATAATAAATTGTTTATTATGTGTATTCCAAGTATATGATAGATGTTTATTTTGCATGCTATAATTGTATTAATACGGAAACGTTAATACATGTGTGTTTAATAAACAAATGAAAGTTCCTAGTTGCCTCTCTTATAAACTAGCTCGTTGATTAACAAGATGATCAAGGTTTCGATCATGGACATTGATGTTGTTAATAACGGGATCACAACATTAGTGTAATGATGTGATGAATATTCATCCAAGTATAGCATTACGATCAAATTCATTGATTTTATATTGCTATAACAACTTAAGTGATCCTAATCCTTAGACCATGAGATCATGTCAATCACTAACACCTAAGAGTTTCTTGATAACATCAAACGCCACACCGTAATCAGGTGATTATAAAGATGGGTTCAACTAATAAAGTGTTATGTTGAGGCTCATGGATCGAGAGTGGAATTTGTTCATCCCGATGACGGATAGATATACTGGCCCTCTCGGTGATATCACATTGATTAGCTTGCAAGCAAGCGATTTTGATCACTAGAATGTTATATCACGAACGAGAAAAGAGTGCATGTCGGTAACGAGATCAACTAGGTATGGAGATACCGATGATCGGATCTCTGACATGTAATATATCGTGAGACAAAGGGATTAAGATACTAGCGTAAAGGTTCCGACGATCACAAGAAAGTCATCGTTGAATGTGTGGAGTCGATGGGTCTCCGCTTCGATTATTGATCCGAGAGGGGTCTCGATCATGTCCGCATTATTCACGAACCATAGGGTGACACACTTAAGAGACACCGACATCCAATTGGAGCAAAAGTTTCATGCCGAAAGAATAAAAAAGCGCAGGAATTTATTTCGCTAGATACCGAAACAAAGTTTTGTGAAATTGCATAAAGTGGTTATGCATGTGAAATAGAATTCTAGCAAGGGGTTATTTTTGAATGTTTGTCATTAAAGTAATTGACAAAATTCTGAATAAAATAAAAGAGTTTTATTTAATGAGAGTTTGCATTAAATTTGGTGGAAATTTAATGGGATCTTTGAGTGGGATTTTGAGTGGAGGAATTTGAGGAGTTTTGTGAGTGGAGTGTCCACCCACATGAAGAGGGAGGGCAAGGGGCATCCCCCATGCGCCGCCACCCCTTGGGGTTCCTCCTCCTATAAAAGGAGCCCTCCTCTCACTTCTCACTCACACCTCCTCGTGAAGGATCTCTCTCCTCTAGAATTTATCCCCATGGTCTCGGACTAGCGAGATACATGTTCCCGTGGCTATTCGGCAAGAAAGAGTTGTGCTTCCGCATCACCGGAGCGAGGAGGCGGAGGTTGCTCGGTGCCTCGAACGGTGTGCAAGCACGGATGCGCCGATTTGCGCTTAGGACTTCCTCTCGATCTTGAGATCGGCAAGAGATCGTACATCAACCACGAGTTTGGACTCGTTAAACTTTGTCGGTCTTCAAGGGTATGTTCTCTACGGATATACATCCGCCCGTTGTTTGTATCTAGTATAAATAGATCTTGGTATTTAGTTCACATCGTAGGAAAATTTTTGTTTTCTATGCTGCGAACCCTTCAGTTCCGAGGCTGGGCTGTACTCATTGAGGATTATGATGGCCGGGAGGTTCCGGAAAAAATCTCCTTTGGAGGTTTGTACGTTTGGGCTCAAATCCATGGCATACGGAGTCAGATCGAAAGGTACATATTGTGGATGATTTGGCTCGCCGCATTGGGAAAACAAAGGAAGTCCAGATGACTCCAAAGCTGTTCTATGAGGGGAACTATGTTAGAATCAGAGTAATGCTCGAGGTTAAAAACCCCCTTTCTCGGGTGGTTTCTCTCAATGTGGAAGGAGAAGGGAAGAAGAGGCTACTGGTCAAGTACGAGAAGGTCCCATACTTCTGCAAGCACTGCGGTTTGATTGGGCATAACCATGAGGAGTGTGGGGATGGTGTCTGGACGGATCGCGAACTACAATATGGTGATTTCATGCTAGCCAAGCGACGTGCAAATCCTCTGATCATGGAAGAACGTACCGTTATTCCGCGAGAACGAGGCGGACGTGCAGGTGTTCCGCCCCTAAACGCTGTTCTAAGAGGCCTCACCGATGGCGAGGATGATATTCGACATCTGCCACCGATGAAAGATACCCCATGGAAAGCCAGATGGGGATACCAGTTCTAGGAGGACCTTAATGTATGAGAGTGAAGCCTTAGGACCAGATGGCAACCCTCTAGTTCCATCTGCTGATCCGGGGAATATCCCCCCGCCACCACCAACATACACTGATCCTCGAGAACGCCAAGCTACTAAGATGATGACTTATCACAGATTTGAAACATCGACGCCTCCTCCGAGGAGGACCGCCGAGCCCAATGACAACATTATCGAACAGCCGGGCTAGGGCAACCCGCGATCGTTCAGAGCTCGCCCGCTGGTGCATATACAAGCCCAGCCTAGTTTTTATCTCGAGACTAGGCAAAGTAAAGAAAGAGTTGCAAACCTTCGCCTGATTGGCATGAAGGATTGTTTTCAAGTTAGTGGCACTGGAAAGCGGGGATCGCCTCATCGACGGAGGATGTTTCGCTGATCTCCGCTTTTCAAAGAAATATCATATTGATGCTCATATCGTGGCCCATTTGATCGATATGTGGCACGCTTATATACGGTGAGCCTAAAGCATGCGACCGACATCTTGTGTGGTCAAAGCTCGCAAATGAGGGATGAATCGGAGAAACCATGGCTTATGCTAGAGACTTCAACGAAGCCCTTTGGCAAGAAGAGCACTTTTCAACACGGCTCGCTTTTAACGCCTAATGATGGACTTCCGTGAGGTTTTATCACATTGTGATCTACATGATATCGGTTTTGTTGGAACTCCTTGGACCTTTGATAATAAGCGAAGAGCGAATGTTAAGGTTCGCCAGACAGAGGAGTGGCTCGCCGCTTGGTCGACCTTGTTCCTCATGCATCGCCTTCAAGATATTGTCTCAACTCGTCGACCAACGCCTCTATCCTATTGTCCGAGGAAGGTAGGAACCGCAGATCGAATAGACCGATTCAAGATATGAGGTGGTCCGGGAACGTGAACCTTCCATGTCGGGCCGTTGAGGAATCGGTCACAGAGAGTGGTCATAGTGACTTGGCCGATGTGGCGCCTCCTTAAATATCGTTATGAGTACCTTGCGAGGTGGCGTAAAACTCATTTTAAGTCTGCTCCTAAGGAGCCGGAGAAGAAACGCACCAGATCGAGGAATCGCAAACTGCTCGATTTAAGATAGTTTGTCTGCTCGTATTGGGTTAGAGAAGGAGATGGATGAACTTCTCTACAGGGAAGAGATTATGTGGATGCAGCGCTCGAGAGTTGCATGGTTGAGAGAGGGTGATCGCAATACCAAGTACTTCCACCGTCAAGCTTCCTGGAGGCGACGGAAAAACAGGGTTCGGCGCTTAAGAAGAGATGATGGAACTTGGACTTCTGACCCGGAGGAGATGGAGAATGTGGCGTAATTCTTCCGTGCTATACACGCGTGAGGACAGATTGTTCGACTCGATAATTGAGGCTATGAGATGTCGTGGATAATGAGATGAATGTGAAGCTATGTGCCCCTATCCGAAGGAAATTAGTGATGCACTCTTCCGATCGGCCCGTTAAAGGCTCCAGGACCCGATGGCTTCCCTGCTCGTTTTCTACAGAGAAACTGGGACCTTCTAAAGGAAGATGTCATTCAGGCTGTGCAGCAATTCTTCTCCTCCAGTGTCATGCCAGAGATGGTTAACGACACATCAATAGTCTTGACTCCAAAGAAAAATGATCCTGAACACCTCAAGGATTTCGCCAATAAGCCTCGCAATGTCATCTTCAAGGTTGTATCTAAATGCCCGTGAATGTGTTAAGGCCTCTTCTTCAGGATATTATCTCACCAACCCAGAAAGTTTATTCTCGGACGCCTCATCGACAATGCTCTTATGGCCTTTGAGTGCTTACACTCGATTCAACATGGCTCTCACAATTTTGTAAAAATTTCGTATGCGCGTATAAATTGATATGGATAAAGCGATGATCGTGTGGATCGGAGGTTCCCGGAAGGGTTTTAGCGGTTGGGCTTTCAGAGACAAGTGATCTGGGGTGATGGCCTGCACACGACTGCTCGTTATTCGCTTTGCTTTAACGAAACATGTTGGACTCCTTCCCTCCCGCCAGATCCGCCAAGGTGATCCTCTTCGCCGCACCTTTTCCTCGCTTGTTGCCGACGGTCTCTCCTTATTCGAAAGGAAATCGAGGCGCCTTCACTTCATGAGCTGGTTATTTGCCGTGCACCGGGCATCTCGCATCTATTTTTTGCTGATGATAGTCTCTTGTTCTTTGAAGCCTCGGGGGACCAGGCTAGAGTAATCAAGACCATTCTTGATCGGTATGAGCATGGAACTGTGCAACTGGTTAGTCTTGGAAAATGCTCAATATTGTATGGGAATCGCTGTACAGATGCTATGCAAAATGAAATAAAGGACATCCTGAAATATGAGACTTCGTGTTTTGAAGAAAATATCCGGGTTGCTACCCTCAAGGCGTAATATCAAAAGGCAAGTTCAAGTCTACCAAAGGAAAATTTTCAAAACATGCAAGCGATTGGTCCGAGAAATATATGTCCGAGGAGCGAAAGATATTCTCATCAAATCAAGTTGCAACTCAGGCCTCGACATATGCTATGGGAGTGTTCAGATTTCACTGGGCTCATTGATGAGTTGGAACAGATAATCCGAACCTTCCGTGGGTGATGAAGTTAATACGAGGAAAATGCATTGATTTCGTGGGATAAAGTGGCTGCACCAAAAATTATGGAGGCACCGCTTTCGGGATCTTCGTGTTTTAACCAGCCCTCCGGCGAAACAAGCTTGGCGCTCGATCCATTACCCCTAAGCCTTTGTGCTTGTCTCCTAAAAGCCGTGTACTACCCTCCGGTCATTTGCTTGATACGGCTTTCATCAAGAACCAGTCACCGACTCAAGGTGGGATTGTCCATGAGCTCGAATATCAAGAAAGGAATCATTTGGCGGATAGGCAGTGGTCCAAGGTCAAAATATTCGAGATAATTGGCTTCCTGCATCGGTGCAATGCGTGGATGGAAGGAAAGGCCTGCCTCGTCAGAGATGGGTGTCGAACTTATTGATCACGACGGTAGAACGTGGAATGAGGACGCGGTGAGTGTTGCTTTCCCATGATGCGCGGTGATCCCGAATATCAAATTGCCACCGAGCATCGGAGGACTTTGTTGCTTGGTCGGGTGAGGCCAATGGTATATTTAGCCAGTCGGCCTACCGGATTGGTATTCTCCCAAAGCTCCAAGGGATGAATGGAGGTGAGTCTAGCTCCATGGCGGAAGGAGAAAGGAAAATCTGGATTTGGTTTGGAAATCTAACGCCTCAAACGAGAATTTTTGCTTGGCGGGTTGCAATGACGCTGGGATCGGCTAAATCTTAGCCAAGGCTCCCATCGGTAGATCCCATTTGTACCATCTGCGTTTCGGAGGTTGAGGATACCCACCATGCTCTTATTAATCAGATATGGCGCTGCGTTTTGCGAGGAGTCGGGAGCACCGAACTTACCGAGGAGTCTGCCGAGTCAACAAGGATGAATGGTTGTTTGACCTTCTCGTAATGCAACCGAGCAGAGCCTCGGATCATCTTTTTTGCTATGGCGCCGACACCACCGCAACAATGTCGTGCATGGCGGCTGTAAAAGCTTTGGTCTCTTCGCTCCTTACTTGGTAAGCTACCATCGCACTCATACCGTGAAGAGGCTCTTGGTAGTGTTGTGTCTTGGCCTCCTAATATAGGCAATCAGAAGATGAATGTTGATGCCGGATGGGACTCCACATCAAGACCGCAGGAGTTGGCATTCTTATACGCGATCATCAAGGACGCCATATCCTCGCCGAATGGAAATTCATCCCGCTCATGGCAGCAGAGGAAGCCGAGGTCCTCGCTGTTCGGAGGGCTTTCAGATTTGATTGCTCTTCTACCGGGCTCGCTACCCTAGAGTCTCACCGCCACGTGTTGTCCGGCTATCAACAGTGAAACGCAAGAATACCGCCACCGATTGACGGCGATTTTGGAGGCCCGAGAGCTTCAAGATTTACCAAGATATTAAGATCACAAAGGTCGATCGTGTGTAATGGCGCCGCACATGTTTTAGCTCGTTGGTAGATCGGGCTCGGGCTATCTCGTGATTCGGTTCCGGAGTGTGTTCGGACTGGTCATGTTAGATTGTAAGAACACTATGTAATCTGGAGCGCAAGTTTTTACGCACTTTTCCTTACCAAGATACGAGGACCAAGGTTTTTAATGGCGCTTGCACGCTCAATATATTGTGTCTTACCTTTCAAAAAAAAAGCAACTGTATTACGTCATTCGAATGTTTTAGTTTTCAATTATGTCCTAAAACTTGTAATATGGTCGCTCGTGATATTGCCAAGTGGGGATCTATAGCTGGAGAGGAGTGTATAGGACCGATGTGGCGTCAAACTTTATCTATGTTTTAGTTGCGAGAGACTCTTGAGCACTCTGGTTAAATGAAAGTTTTTTCCAATTGAAAGAAAACCCGCACGGGGTATGAAACTGCCTAACAAAGTCCCCTGATCCGATGGGAGCTAGAAATCAGGTGCCGATTCCTAGAGCTGTAAATGTGGGCTTTGGAATGGAGGATCAAGGCGTCGAGCCCGTACTACCAGCAGAAGCGTGAGCTACGCTGCCGTCGTATACCATCCCGTTCCAGCCAACTCCCGCCGACCACTGGGACCCACTCCCTGTGGATCCCGCCAGTCAGCCGCAAGAGAAGGCGTCGCAGTCCTGGGCAGGCAGGTGGATGTAGCTGGGCCTACTCTCCCCCGTGCGGTTACTGTCACTGCCCTCTGCCTCTCCCCCGTCCCCGATTCGATTCCGTCCGGTTCCGTTTGGTCCCTATCCCTCCGCACCCACCGCCGGAGCAAAGCCCAAACCCTCGAAGCCAGGCGCGGCGACGCGACGCGACGCGGACGCCCGCCGCCGCCGGAGTGCTCCGTCCGACCGTCACCAGATCTAGCAGAATGGCGATGCGCGGCGTCGATTTCAAGTGGTCCGTCCCTCCCACTCCCTCCCTCTAGCTCGATTGATTGCTTCCTCTTACCGAGTAAATTGAATCTGTGGGCAGGTACGATGGCTTCTTCCTCTCCATGCTCGCCACCAGCGTGTATCCTTCCCCCTCGACTTACAGCTCTCTCCCCTTCTCTCTTGATTGAAGTATCTGTAGTATGTACTGTATGTGTGTTTCTTTCCTTTACTGGTATGATATGAAGAATCATCGTGTCCATCAACTGGAGGAGGTACCGCCTATGCGCCCACCCGCTCCACATATGGATCGTCGTCGACTACACCGCCGTCTTCGTCTTCCGGCTCCTCATGTTCCTCGACAATGGACTCGCTGCAGGGATGGGCCTGTAAGTTATTCCCCTTTTTTTTTCCTTCTCGTGATAATTCATCAGTAGGTTGATGATGATGAACTTTAAGTAGTCCAAATGCACAGTTGTGAATTCATACTCCATAATCTAAAACCTCTGGTAAAGAGCTCTTAGTATACTAGGATAATGGACACACTTTTCTGCTCCATTCATTCCTAAACTACCTAAGTGAATGAATGCTCGAAATGGTTAAATGCTCAGTTTTGGATTCAGTGTCGTGTTCTGCTGAGGTGAAATGCAAAACCTGTATTTTTTTTGCATCCAACTCTTCATACATAAATTTGGATCCGTTATCAGCCCAAATTCAGGAAAAACATGCCGGCTAAAAATACTAGCCAAAAGCACCTCATTGCATGCATAAATCATGACTCCTCAGGAAGCCTCATGACTTATTGGCATGTTCATTCATCACACTCTGAATAGTTTGCCAGTTCTGAAGGAACCCAACAGTACATAGTTTATGCTGATTGCAGTTACCAGAGATGGTATTGCTAGTGTCTCCAAGCGCTGTGCACATTGTTTCGCCTAGTTACCATATACAAGTTGCACAACACAATATTTTATGTAGTCTGATGTTTGGGGCATTTTTGACTTTTTGGTATGTGATGCTGAAACAGAATTTGGTCTTGAAGTTTTCTTCAAGCTGATAACAATATGCAAACAGGACATAATTAGAGTTACATTCTGCAGAATTTTATGACAATAGTAACAATATGCAAACAGGACATAATCATTTCTTTTGAAACATAGGCACTCTTAAGACAAACATCTTCCCACAACAGTGGATGATTATGATTCTTATATCGGTGTTTTAGCATTCTTATATCTCTATCTTTAACTCTGAAAGAACCGGATTGACTTCTAAGCTTTGCTGTACATCAGTGACCTTTTCTATGACAAATTTTCAGGGATCTTGGATGGCAACAGAGATATACTCGTTTCTGTGGGAGGATAGTTGTTCTCTCAGTTCTCGTGCTTCTTCTCTACCCGTTTCTGTGGGTTTGACTGTGATAGGAACATTGTGGTTCAGCAGTGCAAGGGGCTGCGTAAGTTTTTTACTGTTGCTGCGAATATTGCTATCACCAACTATGGGGAATCACTACTTACTGCAAATTTCACTCCATGCACAGCTGCCAGAGGAAGGACAGAAATGGGGCTTCCTGATATGGCTGCTCTTCAGTTACTGTGGGCTCGCCTGTATTGCATGTGTGGCTGTTGGAAAGGTACTGCAGCTGTACAATTTGTCATGACAAAAATCTTACAGTGGTCATGGTATCCAAGTATTATTAATGTACCGCTTATCCATGATTACTATTGTGCAAAAGAAAAAATCATCATGTTGGTATTTTGCTTTAGGAAGGTTCATGTCAAATGAAATCTAGTGACATAGCATATTCCGTTCCACACAATATTAGTCAGTTTAGCCTGCTTGTGTTGACTGCAGTTTCATTTGGTGTGTAGTTGCTGTTTGAACTAGATGTACTAAACTCGTGGTCAATGTGTGCCGTGAGTTGTTAATTCGACATTGGTTTGCTGTTAATGTTTGCTTTGCACCAGTTAAGTTCATACCCAGATCCAGTTAATAAAAACATGATGAATCTATTGAATGTTCCTAGTACTCGCATAAGACCAACTGATATCAAAATTTCAGTGGCCTTGATTTGTGCTGGGCGTGACTTACTGTTACGAGTATGTGTAGGCTCACAGATTGTTTTTATTTTCTGTGGCAGTGGCTAAACCGCAGGCACGCTCTCCAACTGAGGGCACAACAGGGGATTCCAATATCCGAGTATGGGGTAATATTTCCGTCTGTTTTCTGTACCGCATTGTCCAGTTGCACCTAGGAAGTGATGATCTGTCATCAGCGTTTAGCAGCTTGAAAGTAATGCATGTTCATGTGTACAGGTATTGGTTGACATGATTCGCGTGCCAGACTGGGCATTTGAGGCAGTTGGCCTGGAACTGCGAGGAATGGGCCAAGACACCGCGTACCATCCCGGCCTTTACCTAACAACCGCCCAGGTGAGTTCCTATCAATCAATCAGCATAGTAAAAGAGTATTAATCAGGCATAATTAGAAGAACACAACTCTGACAACTCTGTTAAAAACCAGAGGGAAGCTGTGGAGGCTCTGATCCAGGAGCTCCCCAAGTTCATGATGAAGGCGGTCCCGACAGACTGCAGCGAGTGCCCCATCTGCCTGGAGGAGTTCCGCGTAGGCAGCGAGGTGCGTGGCCTCCCGTGCGCGCACAACTTCCACGTGGCGTGCATCGACCAGTGGCTGCGTCTGAACGTGAAGTGCCCGCGCTGCCGCTGCTCCGTGTTCCCCAACCTGGACCTCAGCGCGCTCAACGGGATCCGAGCGAGCAGCGAGACGGACCGTCCCTCCGGCAGCGAGGTGACCACAACCACAGCGGCAAGCCGGTATGTGGTGGCACAGCCAGCGGCGGGGCAGAGCTACCTGGTGCGGCTGCAGGGTCTGCTGCCCCGGCCAGTGGTGGTCGGGCATGGGAGCGATGATGACGACGACGCTGAGAGCAGGGTGCGGGCTGCCACTGCGGCCGTTGGCTCGGCGGGGAGCGGCGTGGTGGTGGTGGTCGATGAGCAGCGTGATCGCTGAGACCGAAACCCAACCATGTGATGATGTACTCTGTTTTTTGTGTGTAGATTATGTGTATGTAGTGTTGGGATATATATAGGGAGGCTGCTTTACTATGGAGAAAATGTTTGTGCTGCATGGAATGGAGTTCATCCCATCCATTCATATATAGAGTTGTGTCAGTGTTTGTGATGGAAATGAGAAGAGAAGAAGAAAATCCAGTTATTGTGTGGAAGGCAGAGGATAGGAGGTTTGTGAAGTGTGAATGGTTCCTGCGGCGTCGTGTCAACTGAACTCGCTCAGACTCTTGACCCAGACCGCAGCCTGACGCGTACAAACTGCACACGCAGAGCAACCGAGACGATGAGGCAGCAGAGTCAGTTATAGCTGGTCTCCTTCCCAACAAAAAGTAAGACGACGACGACAGCAGCAGAAGCAACCCTCATCGACCAAATCCGCCGCCGCCGCCGTCGTCGCGGGGAGGATCCCCCATCGGGATGGACTCCAACAGCAACGCCAACCCGCCGCCGCCGTCGCAAGGTCTGTCAGTCCACCTCCGCGACTAATCCCCAATTCGACTCTCTCTCGATTTGCCGACTCGATACTTCTCTTCTTGAGCAGCAGATGCCGCCGGTGGGGACGGCGAGAAGGCGCTGGCCTTCGACGCGCCGCCGCAGCCGCAGCCCGTGAGAGAGGACTACGTCCAGAACGCCGTCAAGTTCCTCTCCCACCCCAAGGTCAGGGGCTCCGCGGTCGTCTACCGCCGCTCCTTCCTCCAGAACAAGGGCCTCACCAGCGACGAGATCGACGAGGCCTTCCGACGAGTACCCGTACGCGCGCAAAGTCTCCTTGCTTGATTCTCAGTCTCTCTACTTGCTCTAGCTAACTCCATGCTCTCGTCTCCTCTCATCTGCTGCAGGATCCGCAGCCCACTGCTGCTTCGCCGTCGGCCCAGACCCAGCATCCTCCTCCTCCTGCAGCCGCTGCACCTCTGCAGACTTATGCTGCACAGCCACAATCAGCAATCGTTGTTTCTCAGCAGCATCCCAGGTTCACCTGGTACCGCGCCTTCGTCGCCGCGGGGCTCTTGCTCGGCTTCGGGGCCAGCGCCGCCGTCTTCATCAAGGTATCTTCTGCCTCCTATTCTCTCCTGAATCCTGATCTCCTCTCTACATGTAGTACTAATCTTAGCAACCAAGCTCACGCATAAACAACAACCGCATGTGCTGCTATCTGCGCAGAAACTGTTCCTCCCAAGGCTCAAGTCATGGATCCGCAAGGTCGTCGCCGAAGCCCATGAGACCGCCGAGCTCAAGTCCAAGATCGACGAGGAGACCAAGGAGGCCGTCAGGGCTTCGTCCGAGGCCGTTTCCGCTATCGCCAAGACCAACCAGGAGCTGCTTGCTTCAAAGGATGAAGGTTTCACAATCCCATCGATTCCTCCCTGCCGCAACAATCCTAGTTCATCATTTCACTACAACTTTTCGCTTCGTTTCAGAATACTTCTAATCTGTATTCTCTCTATGCTTTTTTTTGGACAGAAAAGAAGATACTCGTGACTCTAACGCAGGCGCTGGATTCCCAAGCAAAAGTGCTGAAATCGCTGAGCGAGTCGTTGACTCATAGCAGGGACTCCGTGAGTGTTACCAGGGAGGATCGGTTTTCGCACTACCGCCCGTTGGAAGAGCATGCCCCGAGGAATGGTCAGTACCAAGTATTTATGTGCTGTTTCCTACTTCAGCAATTCTCTCTTTGTTGCATTCAGATTAGGCTGCAAGGCTACTCGGCGGTACCACCTTGCTTCAGTGTTTGTCGCTTTGCATCGATTTTTGTAGGATGCAAAGCTAGTCAACTTGCCGTCATTTATAAGGTCTTATGTTTGCCATTCAACCTCACTGTATCCAAAAGGCACCAACTTATGCTGTACCAATGTCGTATGAAGCCATCTGCATATATGCACGTCCTAGATTAGAAAGATCTTAATATATATATATATGATTGTTGACAATGAGAAATATGACGATCTCACCATACTATTGTTTGTTTGACCACGATGTTTAGGGCCTGTTAACACTCCATGGAGACCTCCTCAGGTGTGCACCTACGTTCATCCTGTTACGCACTTACAATGATATATATGCTGTTGATTTGGAGAATTCTCCTTTTTCTAAACTGCCTTTTCCCTTTTGTAGCAACCTAATATGTACGGTGTGCCAAACAGTGACTTTGGTTCAGGTTAGTATATCTTGTTAACCTCGTAGTCGCTTCCGTGTTTCCTGCTACTTAACCGATGAGGGGTGTTTCTTGAGCAGGAAGGCCTTCATTTGCGCCAGCACCTACTGAACCTACATCTGGGTCATTTTCAAGATCTTATGTTGAGGTGAGCGACCAATCAGCTTATAGTTAACATGCGTCCTGCTTTTACTGAAATTAGCTTGATCGACTAATAGTGTGTGACACCTTGTTTCTTGAATACTGTGTGACTAATAGTGAGATATACTTCTATTACATTCAAAATTTTAACTATTAGCATACGTTTGCATTTAACTTGTCTTGGAGATAATGCCCCCTATGAGAGTTTAACTTTCCTTGGAGATAATGCCACCTAGGAGAGCTTGAGCTCCCATCCTGATTAATTACATTTATGCTTTCAGCAAACAGTGCAGCGAGGGGATAGGTCTTCTGGGAGTAAGGTTCGGCTCTGAACATTCTCTTTGCTGCAAACAAGAGTGCTTCTTTTTACTTGCAACTGACGTAGAGTCTATTTATTGCTAAAACACAGCAGCCATGGGAGATGCAGCAATATGCACAGCCAAAGCCTGGCTATGGATCCAACACCCACTTGAGCGAGGATGGATCATACTCCGAGGCTCGGGAGAACTACGCCCCTTCCTACCACCAGAACGGAAAGGCCCCTGATTTCCATACGGAGGAGCCCAGGCCGTCGGCATACAGTACCGGGGCTGAGGAGATGCCGCCCTCAGCGCCGCTGGGTTCCCCCTCAGCCTCCAGGCGTCGCCATGCCAGAAGCCGCGGCTGCCATACGTCAACCAAAGTCCCTTTCAAAGGAACCGTCAAGCGACGTGTCCGAGGCAGCTGGTGAGATGCAGGTGAATGGTGCCCAGAGTTCATCTTCTGTTGCTCAAGAGGTGCCGGTCAATGGCAGCGCCATGAGTGATGCTGGACGCAGCGAGATGGAGGAACAGGTGGAAGCCATCTAAGTAGCAGGCGGGCCAACCAACGGCACGAATCAGTCTGTCTGAAGTTCTGATCGAGAATGTAGTACGTCTAGCAATTTGTCGTAAGCTTGTGAACATATTTGGGTTGCTGGTACGGCTATGGGGTTGCTAAATATGGAATAAAAAATCACACTTAAGTCTTGCTATGTGGTTTTGAGTTTAGACTGTGTATACTGCTCCCTACTCTATATGCTGAAAAAACAACAGGAACAGATTCTTATGGGTTAAATTTGTTTGTGGTTTGGTTGATTTTTGAGATATCGACCTGTTGACTTCAGCTGGGTCAGGCTGTTACTTATGTAGGTTTTGCCCAACATTCTTGTCAGCTATACATTCTTGTCATGGGCAGTTGGTAATGTTGTAGATGCATCATTCAGTTAGGAATTTACTCTGTTTGGGTGCCAAATCCATTTGGATCTTGAATGATCTGATGACCAGCATGTGGCCACTGATGTTACTTGCTCTATCTATCATCACTATTTACATGGGAGTTTCAGCCAACGGCATGTATTGCATATTACAACTGTGCATAAACTTTTCTGTTGTTATCCTCAGGTTAATTAAATATGGCACCCAGATGGACTCCAGGATTGGAGTCCTAGGCTTATCAACAGCAGGTGAAAGACGCAATTCTCCTTCTGCCAATCTTTATGCTGAAGAAGAGAATGCCTAAATCGAGGAACTTACTGATCTAGCTTATGTGCATCATTATTCACATTTTTCCTTATATACACCTTATGAGTATAGCCGTAGCTGTAGTCCAACAGTTTCAGTTATTCAATCGTCAGTGACTATGATTCAAGATCCGAGTTCCTGAGTGCAGCTCTTATACGTACTTTGCACGAACAAGTAGGCGAAATGCAATTTATAGTTATAAATTTAGCGGATAGGCATGCTGATCGTCTAAGTGGAAAACTGAATCTATATCAAGCCAAATATATACATGAACTGAGCAGCATTATTATATTGCGGATTTCCCTCATAGGCAAACATTCTTGGCACACACATCTCAAATAAAAAAAAGATTCTTGGCACATAGCAAAGGTAAAGCATCAAAATTGCAACGACAAGATAAACATATATAAGCTTTAATATTCTTCTTTTTCCCAACGAAAGCTCAAAGCTTTCATCTCTCAAAGGAAGTACACAACTGACAGATCTCGGCCGTTAATATATATATGGTGACCATTCCAAAATTAAGCTGCTGCGCTCACTCTACGATCATTAGCTTAGTCTTAGCTCAAGTTTGACATTGCGATTGCACGTCCTTGATTCGTCAGAGCCAGAGTGCGCCGGCCCGGCGGAGGAGCGGCACGAGCCGGCCGCCGAGGTGCAGCGACATGACCCGGTCGATGGGGCAAACGAGATCGCCGCCTACGAAGACCGTCGGTACCGGCGGGCTCCGGCCGACCATGCCGGAGAGCGCCCTTTCAACGTCTTTCCCGCGGGGGTCCTTGTCCAGCTCGTGCACCGCTCCTTGAAGAGCGTCTGCACCGCGTGGCACATGCAGCAGTTGCTTCGCCCGAAGATCACCACTGCATGTTCAGATGCCAGCCTCCTCACCCTTTCCGCCGCCATTGTATCAGCATCCACTTAGCTAGCCCACTACTCAGCCCATATTCTGAACGTTTATGCGTTCACAGCCTAATGATAAGAACAGAGTCTATTCCATTCTAAAAAGCTCAGACTGATGAGAGAAAGAAATTTCTTCTTATAAGCTGGATGTGGCCCCTTTCCATAAGCGAGATGAGACTAAACCAAGCAGCCTCCATCGGTTAACAGAGGGTCCTCACATCCCATCCCCTAAGAAGCCACACAGGAAGGCACGACGAAGATGACTCTGATACCATATATTAGCATCCACTTGGTTAGCCCAGTACTCAGCCCACATTTTGGACGTTTATGCGCTCATAATCCAACAATAAGAAGAGAGTCCACTCCATCCCAAAAGCCCAGACTGATGAGAGAAAGGAATCTCTCCCTTATAAACTGGGTGTGGCCTCCTCCCGTAGGGGAGATGGGACTAAGCCAATCAACCTCCACCGGTTAACAGAGGGATCTTCACACATAACGGATCCACCATAGGTCATTTGTACACCCAAAGTTTTCTGCAACAAAATTTATATATAGTATACGGTGGACGTATATATCAATTATGGTATTTTCTAGCTTATATACACTGCATTTTCTCATCCAAATCAAGCTTAAATCTCGAATTAGCAAATGATAAGCCTAGACAAAGAACCCATTTTCAGCCTTTTTTCCTCTATGTTTTGTATTGGTTGAAATTTGTACACCCGAAATTAAGTTTCTGGATCCGTCCATGTCCTCACACATTGCCGGTCGGATTGTTTGGTGGCCTAGCTCTCTCTTTCACGATCGATCAATGGATGATACCTCAGAGGGTTCAGCGGCTAAGCAAGCTAGCTAGGCTGTTTGTTTCTTGGAGTTTTACGGTGCTAAGATGTCTATTTATAGATATCCTACTATGGAGCAAATCGAAGAGGTGGAACCGAGGTGGACGGTCACTAGTAGAAAACAGGCCATCCGTTCACGCCCCCTCAGAGCATTAGTCCCGGTTGCGCCACCAACCGGGACTAATGCTGGCACGAGTCCCGGTTCGAGCGGGCACGGGACCCGGAGGCATGCATTCCGGTTGCTAATGGGGCATACGTCCCGGTTGGAGCCAGCAACCGGGACTAAAGGTTGGCCACAGCCACATGACGTGGCACACACCTTTAGTCCCGGTTGGTGGCTTCAACCGGGACGTACGCTTCCGCCCTCTATAAATGCAACGTCCCAGCCCCCTCTGCCTCCACTCTATTTTTTCCCTTGGTGGAAGGTGTGAGGGGTGTGCTAGTTTTTTCTCTCCTATGCATGCATTCAAGGTGTTTGATGAAATGTTTGAGTGAATAATCCCGTTCAATTTCTCATAGAACAAAAATATAGAAGGTGTCCGAGACACACTTGAGCTTTCCCCTCTTTATTTCCCTCGATCGAGGTTAGCAATCTTATCTTTTCTTTGTCATTGATACAATGCATGTGTCGATGTGAATTGGTCATTTCACTATTTATGATGTCCTGTTTTTTGATAAACTTACTTATATGATGCAGATGAACGGTCGGGAATGGATGTACGGTGACCGGCGCGTAGCCGGGTATATGAAAGGCGTGGATAAATTTATCGATGTGGCTACGGCAAACAAAGAGAATGGTTTTATACATTGTCCATGTGTTCAATGTCGGAACAACAAGAAGTACTCTTCCTCGAAAATCATTCGCGGCCACCTGATTATGAAAGGTTTCATGCCCAACTATAATTGCTGGACCAAGCACGGGGAAAGAGGGGTTATGATGGAAGATGGTGAAGAAGAAGATGATGATAACAACTACCATCATATGTTTCCTGAATACAATGATACTGCAATGCAAGACAATGGAGAGGAAAGAGGTGAAGAACGGGCATCCGATGAGCCGACTGATGAACTTGGTAGGGTCATTTCTGATGCAAAGCGAGACTGTGAAACAGAAAATGAGAAGTTGAAGTTAGAGGGCATGTTAGAAGATCACAAGAAATTGTTGTACCCAAATTGTAAAGATGGCAGCACAAAGCTCGGTACCACACTGGAATTATGCGATGGAAGACAGAGTGTGGTCTAACTGACTCCTCATTTGAAAAGATGCTGAAAATAATGAAGCCGAAGTTTTCAAAACATAACGAACTTCCCGAGAGTACCTACGAAGCAAAGAAGACTCTCTGTCCTGTGGGATTAGATGTGCAAAAGATACATGCATGCATTAATGACTGCATCCTCTACCGCGGTAAGGAGTATGCGAATTTAGATAAATTCCCGGTATGCAATGCGTTGCGGTATAAGATCAGACGAGATGATCCTAGTGATGCTGAGGGAGAGCCCCTCCGGAAGAGGGTTCCTGCTAAGGTTATGTGGTATGCTCCTATAATACCAAGGTTGAAACGCATGTTCAGAAACAAAGAGCATGTCAGGTTGTTGCGATGGCACAAAGAAGACCGTAAGAAAGACGTGAAGTTGAGACACCCTGCTGATGGGTCACAGTGGAGAAAAATTGAGAGAGACTTCCCAGACTTTGCAGGTGACGCAAAGAACTTATGGTTTGGTCTAAGTACGGATGGCATGAATCCTTTTGGAGAGCAGAGCTGCAGTCACAGCACCTGGCCCGTGACTCTATGTATCTACACCCTGCCTCCTTGGTTGTGCATGAAGCGTAAGTTCATTATGATGCCAGTGCTCATCCAAGGCCCGAAGCAACCGGGCAACGACATTGATGTGTACCTTAGGCCATTAGTTGAAGAACTCTTAGCTTGTGGGGCAAACCAGGTACGTGCGTGATGAGAACAAACATGAGCCATTTGATCTACGAGGGTTGTTATTCGTAACCATCAATGATTGGCATGCTCTTAGTAATCTTTCGTGATGTATAAACAAGGGATATAAGGCATGCACATTTTTTTAGATAAGACTGAAGGTACATATTTGCATAAATGCAAGAAGGTTGTGTACTGGCGAATCGATTTCTTCCGACCAATCATCCGTAAGAAAGAAAGGCAAGCATTTCAAAGGTGAGGCAGATCACCGAAGAAGCCCGAACTCCCCGCCGGTGATGATGTATTTGGTATGGTCAAGGACATATAAGTAATCTTTGGAAAGGGTCCCGACGGTCAATCAGTTCAACGACGCCGCTACAGGACACGCACCCATGTGGAAGAAGAAATCTATATTTTGGGAGCTGCCATATTGGAAAGTCCTGTGTCCGCTTCTTCAATCGACGTGATGCACGTTTAAGAATCTTGCGTGAACTCGCTAGGATTCCTAGGCGTGTATGGGAAGACAAAAGATACACCGTAAGCACGGAGGACCAACAAATTATGAAAGACCCAAAGAACATGCATACACATAACAAGACAGATAAAGGGCGTCACTTAAGTCGTACAATTATGCTCTTACCAAAGGTAGAAGGAAATCTTTTGAAGTCCTTTACAAGATAAAGGCGTCCGGGCTTCTCATCTAATATAAAGGGATAATAAATATGGCGTAGAAAAAGTTCCAAAACCTGAAGTCTCATGATCACTACGTGATTATGATGCAGCTTCCGCCCATTGCATTGAGGGGCTTCACCGAAAATGTTCGAGTACCCATTGTGAAGCTGTGCATTCCGCAATGCAATATCTCGAAGTTAATCAATCCAGATATTCTTCCAAGGTTACGTATGATGTGGTACAATGTCTTGTTAGTTTTGAATTGGTGTTCCCACCATCCTTCTTCAATATTATGACGCATCTCCGGTTCACCTAGTGGAAGAGATTGCCATTCTCGGTCCGTATTTCGCACAATATGTTTCCCTTTGAGAGGTTCATGGAGTCTTAAAGAAATATGTTCATAACCGCTAGACCAGAAGGAAGCATCTCCAAGGGATATGGAAAGAGGAGGTCATTGAGTTTTGTGTTGACTTTATTCCGACCTTAAGCCGATTGGTGTTTTGACTCGGCATGAGGGAATACTAAGTGGAAAAGGCACGCTAGGAAAGAAAGCAATGATATGTAGGGACGGAGATTCTTTCACTAAAGCACACTACGCTTCTACATAATTCCACCTTGGCAGATCCAGATATCGAGGAACACAAGAATATTGTACGCCCAAAACCCGGGAAGCCTGAATCATGGATTACAGATGAACACATGAAGTCTTCGGTGGTTGGATGCGACACATCTCTTGAATGACACCACTGTTGGAGATCAGCTATACTTGTTGGTCAGCACACCATCTTCTCTGTATTGAATTTCCAAGGGTACTAAATAAATGAGAATACATTCTACACGATCGCAAGATAAAGAGCACCAACCAAAATAGTGGTGTCCGCTTTGATGCAATAGACGAGAATGGACAAAAGGACACATATTATGGTTACATAGAGGAGATATGGGAACTAGACTATGGAGTCTCTTTTCCCCCTTGTTTCACCGCAAATGGGTCAACTTGAATGGAGGAAGGGTAAAAGATAGACCAGTTGTAATGGAATGACAACAAAGGATCTCAAAATCTTGGTTATAGAGATGAACCATTCGTCCTAGCCAATGATGTGTCTCAGGTTTTCTATGTGAAGGACATGTCCTCCAGACCGAAAAAAAGAAAAAATATGCAAACGAATACATCATATGATGAGCCAAAGCGTCACATAGTTCTTTTAGGTAAAAGAAACATAGTGGGAATCGAGGACAAGATGTACATGTCGAAGATTATAATAAGTTTGATGAAATTCCGCTTCACAAAGGAAAACTGACCCAAGCATTCCGTTAAGTAAAGAAGATGCTCCATGGTTACGTCTGAAGCGATCATAATGAAGGACATATGCCAAGAAGTTCATGCTCATATTATGTAACTCTAGTTCATGTCTTTCGCGGTTTGTGGCTTGACCGAAGGATATCTTTCGCGGTTTGTGGCCTTTAGTCCCGGTTTGTAGTCTCGCTTTTAATATTAATAAATGTCTTGAGTGTTAGTCCTGCTTTTGTGGCTGGACCGACTATGAAGAAGTTGTCCCGATTCGTACTCAAACGCTGATCACATATTAGGAGCCTCTATGACCAGTTTTTTGGAGATGCCAGAGGATCGGGATCCAGCCATCGCCTCAAACTGGTCGTAGTGGTGTCCCCGCCTCGAAAACCATCTTGCAACTTGTAACTTCTCTAACTAGATCAATACGCCTGAGCTAACTAATTTCACATATTAGAGTTTCTATGACCAGTTTTCAAGATGCCGAGGAGGCTGGGCTCACGGCATCTCCCCGAACTGGCCATAGTGGTGTCCTCGCTCTCAAAAACCATCTTGCAGCTTGTAACTTCTCTAACTAGATCAATACGCCGAGGTAACTAATTTCACATATTAGGAGTGCCTCTATGACCAGTTTCGGAGATGCCGAGGACTGGCTCGCCGGCATCTCCCGAAATCGGCCGTAGTGGTGTCCCTGCTCTCGAAAACCATCTTGGAGATGCCTCAAACTGGCTGGAGAACTGGACTCGCAAAGATGCCAATTTATAGTACAAGCAGCTCGGCATAGTGTCGACACTTACGAAATAATATCGACACTCACCCCTATCATTAGTGCTGACTCGTGTTTTGTCCCGGTTGGTGTCTCCAACCGGGACTACAAGTTGATCTTTAGTCCCGGTTGGTGACACCATCCGGGACAAGGTACACGCCGCACGACATAATGTCGACACTCACCCCTATCATTAGTGCTGCCTGGCCGAGCCTGCCGAAATCGTCCATCCCGGGTAAAAAGGACAAATGTCTGCCGCAGGAAGTGGGTCCGGTTTGTACTACAGGTACATGATCTATCGCCCGTGATTTTTTGAAAAAAATCATTTTTAGACTCGCAATATGTGGTTTCTTCAGAGATCCAATGCAAGTTCTAACGATGCTCGTCCCCTATCTTCATGCACACCGGTTCGACCATAGTTAGAAATTCAGATAATTCAAAACGAGCATAATAAATTAAAAAAAATCCGAACAATGAAAATCCTTCGCGTGGTGTCATATTATGTTACATAGTTGAAAGGAAAAATACCAGACTTGGTATATTGATCATGTTTCGAAAAAACCTTCACAAAATGACCTATCATGTTCGAGGTTTCATGGCTTTCGGTCCAAATGACCGATGTTATGTGCTAAATCACGGCATAGTTTGTGATGTTGTGCCCATATTATGCATGTGTGTGGACATTGGTATGGAGAACAATGTTGCAGGAGGAATTTTTCCTTTTTGTCGCATGAAAAGCCCTTTTCCATTTTTCGAGCGCAAAAACGGGTCGTTTGTGAAGTAACCACCAAAATGCCGCTTGAATGCTACCGTCCCATTTCCTAAAATACTAGACCACCTTACATGGACTAACTCCCAACCGGACATCTCAAACCTTTTCGTCCATCCGGTAAAAGGACAAATGTCCGCCGAATCGGTAGGAAGTGGGTCGGTTTGTACTATAGGTACATGATCTATCGCCTGATTTTTGAAAAAATCATTTTTAGACTCGCAATATGTGGTTTTTTCAGAGATCCAACGCAAGTTCTAACGATGCTCGTCCCCTATCTTCATGCACACCGGTTCGACCATAGTTAGAAATTCAGATAATTCAAAACGGGCATAATAAATTCAAAAAAATCCGAACAATGAAAATCCTTCGCGTGGTGTCATATTATGTTACATAGTTGAAAGGAAAAATACCAGACTTGGTATATTGATCATGTTTCGAAAAAACCTTCACAAAATGACCTAGCATGTTCGAGGTTTCATGGCTTTCGGTCCAAATGACCGATGTTATGTGCTGAATCACGGCATAATTTGTGATGTTGTGTCCATATTATGCATGTGTGTGGACATTGGTATGGAGAACAATATTGCAGGAGGAATTTTTTCCTTTTTGTCGCACGGAAAAGCCCTTTTCCATTTTCCGAGCGCAAAAAACGGGTCGTTTTGTGAAGTAACCACCAAAATGCCGTTTCAGAATGCTACCGTCCCATTTTCATAAAATACTAGACCACCTTACATGGACTAACTCCCAACCGGGACATCTCAAACCTTTTCGTCTATCCCGGATAAAAAGGACAAATGTCTGCCGAATCGGTAGGAAGTGGGTCCGGTTTGTACTACAGGTACATGATCTATCGCCCGTGATTTTTTGAAAAAATCATTTTTAGACTCGCAATATGTGGTTTTTTCAGAGATCCAACGCAAGTTCTAACAATGCTCGTCCCCTATCTTCATGCACACCGGTTCGACCATAGTTAGAAATTTAGATAATTCAAAACGGGCATAATAAATTCAAAAAAATCCGAACAATGAAAATCCTTCGCGTGGTGTCATATTATGTTACATAGTTGAAAGGAAAAATACCAGACTTGGTATATTGATCATGTTTCGAAAAAACCTTCACAAAATGACCTATCATGTTCGAGGTTTCATGGCTTTCGGTCCAAATGACCGATGTTATGTGCTGAATCACGACATAGTTTGTGATGTTGTGTCCATATTATGCATGTGTGTGGACATTGGTATGGAGAACAATGTTGCAGGAGGAAGTTTTCTTTTTTGTCGCACGGAAAAGCCCTTTTCCATTTTCAAAAAAAAATCATCCCGCCATTTCTTCCCGCCAGTTTTTCCCGCCGGTTCTTCCCGCCAGTTCTTCCCTCCGGTTATCTTCCTGCCATTTATCACTATATATATATATGTAGGGTTGGCCTTGTCATTGCACATCTCTAGACTCATATCTGCAACATCATCACTCTTTCCCATGACTTCCACCGTAGCACTAACTCCCAGGAAGGCGGAGGCGCTTTGCGCCTCGAACTACCCCTGCCCGCCGGGCTACTGTGTCCCTGTCGGCTGGATGCTGAGCGCCGGAGGCGTGCCGGTTCCTCCTGTCCCTCTAGGTGTGGCGCGTCGGATGCATTTCTGTGGAGATAGACAAGCCAAAATATGATTATAGTCGATATATGTAAAAAAAAGTAAAAGGAAAGTGCATTCCGAGCATGTATAATAATATTTAAGATTCACCCATTTGTATTTTTTTCATGTGCACGGCACATGTAGTCGTTATACTTTTGCACCAAAATGTTCAAGATCATGTACTCCATCCGATCCAAATTAATTGACTTGAATTTGTCTAGATTTGGATGTATCTATCACTAAAACATGTCTACGTATATTCGAATTAAGACAAATCTCAATTAATTTGGATCCTAAGGAGTATTATATTTGTGTACTCATTATGCGAATCAGGCCGCCTGGATGGAAATCTGCGTGGATACTTACGCGGGCATATTCCCCAAGTCGAGTCGACATGCGGTCGGTCGTCAGGATGGATGGAATAAGTAGCTCCTGAAGCTATACACTTGGGTCAGATTCACAGAAGAGAAAAGGGCAGTACTACGCGTCCCCCGGGGGATAAAAATTTCTGATCCCCCGGGTCCTCTAGCTGACGCGTGTCCACCTAAATCCCCTTTTTGCTACACTCAGACCAACATTTGCTACATACGTCCCGCTTTTGCTACATCAGAAAGAAAACGGTTCACCCGAAAATAAATAAAAAGACCGCTCGTCGGAGAACTGGCGGAGACCTCGCCGACTTTGTAGCAGAAGTTTCGTCTAATGTAGCAAAATCGATGTCGCCGAGACTCGCGGAGACTTTCGCCGGAATATCTCGCCGGAGAACTTGTAGCAAAAAATTTACTATATTGTAGCAAAACCATTAAACAGATTTAGCAAAAAAAATTAACACATGTAGCAAAAAAGAGACTTCATCATCAGAGACATTAACACATGGTAGCAAGCGCTGTCACTGCTGGTAGCAAAGCACCGCCACTGTGGTAGCAAGCGCTGGCGCTGCTTGTAGCAAAGCACCATCGTTGTGGTAGCAAGCCCCGCCGCCGCCGTGGTAGCAAGCATCGTCGCCGCGCCGCTGTGGTAGCAAGCCCTACCGCAGCTTGTAGCAAAGCGTCGCCATAGTGGTAGCAAGCTTCACCGCTACTTGTAGCGACCTCTACGTACAGCTCGTCGGCGACCAGAACCGTCGCCCATGGCGGAGCACATGCGGATATGGCAAAGCACCATCGTTCCTGGCGACGGCCAGAGGCGCGGGGAGGGGAGCCGTGTGCTCAGGCCACGGCCAGAGGAGGTGGCGGCCGGGGAAAACGGAACCGCGGCCGGAGGAGAGGAGGGAATCCTGGCGAGCGGGGCGGCGGAGTGAGCCGGCGGCGCGGGCGCGGGTGGAGCAGAGGGCGGCGGCCGCAGAGGAGGGTCGCCGGGGAGGCGCGGTGGAGAGGCCACGGCGGCGGCGCAGGTCGGGGAAGGGGCTCATGCGCCGGGAGGAGGGAGAGGCGGTGGCGGGCGAGCGCAGCGCCTGAGGGCTCGCTGGCACGGTGGCGGGCGCCCGGAGAGGAGGTGGAAGAGGCGGGGCGCGAGCCGGTGGCGGAGGAGGCGGCGCCATGGGTGGCGCGGGAGGAGGCAGTGAGCTCGAGGGTTCGCCGGAGACCTCGTCGGCGACCTCGTCGAGACCTCAGAGAAGAAGACAATCGCTTATCTCGACTCGCCATGGATAGCAGCACAGTCGCCGCTAGTAACGCCAAGGCCCGCAGTAGCGTAACCTCCTGCCATGTGTAGCAAAGATCGTACCATGGGTAGCGTAACCTCCTACCATGTGTAGCTAATGCTTGGGCGGAGCATCCGTGTGGAGTAGGACCGTGGAGGACTATAGACAAGATAAAATGAGACGTGAGATTCAGATGCTACCACCACGGGAGAAGAGGAAAAGATAAGGACAGCCCTACGCGCGCGTGAGCCGGGACACGCGTCAGCGCGAGGAGCCGGGGGACGCGACGACGCGATCCCCCGGGGGAACAGTATCATTTTCCAGAGAAAAAGGGTATGGAAGCTACATCCAACATCTCTAGCACGTGCGGATTGATTCTTGACTAGACAGAACAGCCGTACCGGCCTGCAGATAGTAGCTAGGCACCTGATGCGATTTATATGATATAATAATCGGAGCTAATGCCGACTGGGGGTATACCTGTGGGCGGCGGTGGCGGAGGTCGATCGACATACAAGTGCAGCAGGTGAGAGGCCGACGGCGAGATCGGCCAGATGTGCTCGATCGCCGGCCGGGCCGAAAGGTGAACGGTCGATCCGAACATCACACGCATCATCTGATACTCTCTCCTGCTGCTCGAACAAGGGATCAAACCAGACGCGCGCGCGCCCAAAGGATTTCTCACTTCACACACCTTCTCGTTCAAGCGCGTACGTGTTTCTTTCACCTGCAACCCGCGCGAACCCTGCCGCCTACCCATACCTGCATCTGCCAGCACGATATGATCGTCGTCGATCGGCCATGCCGACATCCTATCCGCGGGACGCACACCAAAGCAACCTCACGAACGAAGACAGCATGCATGGCCTACTGTAGTACTAACAAGTGTGATCATCTACTTCCTCTGTCCGAAAATGGATTTGTCTAGATTTCACTATCTAGATACATGTGAATCTGGCTAAATTCAAGTCACTTATTTTTGAATTAGTAAGTAAAAGACAAGGAAAAAAGTGACACGTACGCAAGGTTTGCACGTCGTCAGGTTAGGCGGCAAGACCTAGCCGCAAATCTTTGCGACTGCAATGCCGACTGTGTCATGCTATAGATTCTGCCATTGCTGCTATATTAATAGAGATCATATATGCATCAGCAGAAGAAGAAGTCGGGGTGTTGTTCGCTTTTCAATTTTTTTTTTTGGTAAATACTACATGTGTGTTGCTAACGGATAGTAACCAAATTGTAAGGACTCCAGATCGGTGAACTCGTGTGATCTTTGACCAAGTCAGAACATAACATAAACACATTTCAATGAGTCGTTACCTACACTTACGGTCAATAAAATGAGAACAAGACACAATATGTGTAGTATTTATTATTAACTATTCTGCAATTTTCGGGGCAGGTAAACTAAAATCTAAACATGTCAGAAATAAAATTGTATTCTTTCATCTCCAACAAAAGAAAATGCAAACAAAAGCACGAGAAAACATATGTTACCTCAATTGATCATTACCAAGATTTTTTCCCACCACTAACCTTGGGTAGTTTTAAAAGACAAATATCCTATTTTGCTCCATTTAATTAGCTTTAATTTTCTATCCATCAACTCAATTGACAAGAAACAGGTAAAAACAATAATCGTGCAACATTCAGCCATAAAAACATTTGAAAATCTTACTTTATATAGCTGCCAATATTTATGGATCTTCAGATGGATTATTATTAATTTGTCTTTACCGACTTACAGTCAATGTAAAGCCTAGAACATGTATAGTAACAATTAAAAATTTCTTCATCTTCTTTTAGATACTATAGAAATGAGATCATGTTCTTTTAGATCCAACAAAAGAAAATACGAAACAAAAGCAGTAAGCCACATATGTTACCTCGTGGGCTCAATGAAAGTACTGTTTATTTTGTAACATTTAGTTACTTTTGATTCTCTCTC
The DNA here is from genome assembly GCA_030063025.1 of Avena longiglumis. Taxonomy (NCBI): domain Eukaryota; kingdom Viridiplantae; phylum Streptophyta; class Magnoliopsida; order Poales; family Poaceae; genus Avena; species Avena longiglumis. The sequence goes on along the minus strand of CP125973.1, from coordinate 69,946,855 downwards.
CACCGAATCAATTGGTATAAATGAATGTTTGTTGTAGCTACATAACGAAAAGTTCAGGGTGTAAGTTGTTTTATGTTGGATAGTTTCCTATCGTTCGGGTTGGCAAAGCTGGATTGGCCATCGACACCGTGCGGGTCGTGTACGTGCCGATGACAGATCCCATGATCCCATGGTTCGAGCCGGGTGGTTATTGCGAAAATTTCAACAAGGAGATTTCCTCCAAAGGTATGTGTGGACAATTTAGCGACCATAATGTTCATATTTCCATCCTACCACCCCCGCATTGTTCCCTAGGGCGACACTCGCGCCTCCTCCAGATCCCCCCGCTGCTTGATCCAATCGCCGCCGCTGCCGCATGTTGAAGGTGGTTGGTGTAGGGGTTCGTAGCATGGAAAACAAAAATTTTCTATCGCATACAAATAAACAAGCCAAGATCTATCTACTAGATTGTAGCAACGAGTCGATAGAGGAACTCACCCTCGAAGATTCCAGCGTTAACGAGCAGATTCTCGTGGGTGATGTAGTCGCATTCTTCCGATCTCAAGATCGTAGACGATCCTTCCGGCGCCACGCTCCGCAGCCCCGCAGTCGGTCACACGCTCGGTACTGACGAAGACCTTCCTCTCCTTGTTCCAAAGAAAATGGAGGTTGTAGCACTCTCTCGCGATTCCCAAAGACAACGGGCGTGGTACCGGAAGTAGAGGGGAGATCCCGCAGGGCTTCGCCTTAAGCCGGAGCGAGTATGGTGGAGTATGAGAGAGATCTATTAGTGGTCTAGAGATTAGACACACCAATTAGAAGGCTCTAAACCGAAGGCTATGGCAATTAGAAGATCTAAACCAAAACGGCTCTAAACCGGAGATTAGAGGATAGGAACTTGTGTGTCTAGAGGAGGAGGCCCTGCCCCTCCTTTTATAGGTGGAGGGGCCAAGGGAGGGAGTCCCTCCCAAGTCGGCCTTGGTTGGCGCTACCGGCTTGAGGGAATCCTCCCCAAGTCTGTTCCAACCACCTCTTGCTTGTTTCCCACAGCTTCTGCTTCCAGCTCGCTTTCCACAGCTTCTGCTTTAGCTGCTTGACTTTCAAACCGGCGCTTTGACTTTTCAGTTTTGGAACAGCAAGAACACTTAGTACATGATGCAATCATTCAATATGTAATGACACATTCATGTACCCTCCCCGAGTGCCGGACAATCCGAACCTTCTAGAACATTCCCGATGAAAACACGGAATCATTCCCGAACTCAAACGGACTTTCCTTATATGAATCTTATTCTCCGACCATTCCGGATCACCTCGTGATATCCCGGATCCCATACGAGACTCAACAACATTCGGTATCTTCCTCATAATACCATAACTACTCAAACAACGTCGAATCCTTATGTGTCTCCTCACGGTTCGTGAATTATGCGGACATGATCGAGACACTTCTCAACAATAACCAATAAAGGAATCTGGAAATTCATATGGCTCTACATATTTCTACGATTACTTTGCGATCGAATGAATCACTTACATACGATACCAATTTCCCTTTGTCTCACGATAGTTTACTTATCCGAGGTTATGATCGCTTGGTATCTCGCATACCTAGTTCAACCTCACATCGATAAGTACTCTTTTCTCGCTCCGTAATATGTGATCCCTTGTGAGCCACATGCTTGCAAGCTAATTGGATGACATTTCACCGAGAGGGCCCAGAGTATATCTATCCGTCATATGGATGGACAAATCTCACTCTTGATCCATGTGTTTCAACCAATACTTTCTGAACACTCAATGCCACCTTTATAGCCACCCAGTTACGGTGTGGTGTTTGATGACATCAAAGCATCCATCCGTAAAAGGTGATATGCATGATCTCATGGTCGAAGGAATTAGGTTACTATGTATCAGAAAGCATATAGCAATTGAACTATTGAAATGACTTGATCTTTATGCTATGCTTATCTATAGGAGTATGTCCATCACATCATTCTCCTAATGATATGATCCTTGTTAATAACATCTCTATGTTCATGATCGGAAACCATGATCATATATTAACCAACAAGCTAGTTTAACAAGAGGCTTTACTAGGGACTCTTATTTTAGTTTACAAATCACACAAGTATTAATGTTTCCGTTAATACAATTATAGCATGGTATGTAAACATTTATCATAAGTGTGAAGATATGATAATAACCACTTTATTATTGCCTCTTGGGCATATCTCCAATAGTCTCCCACTTGCACTAGAGTCAATAATCTAGTTTCAAACCTTTGTGTATATAACACCTATGGCTTTCCTGTTGTATGTACACGATTGCTAGTGGTCAATCGATCTCGGATCGACACTTCCGTCCGTGTGTAATTGCATGTCTTTGTGTCTCACGCATCACTCATTCTCTAATGAGATGGCTTTGTATAAATTTGGTCTCTCGGTGTGACCTTTAGTTCTTTGGGGTTAAAACATGTTGATAATATTGTCGCACAATATATCTTCATAGTATTATCCCTCTGTGAACTACACCTAGTTTGATAACAAACTACTTGACTCAAATGCCCTCTTTTGCTGCTATAATAGCAGTCATATACTTAGCCTTTTTGTTGTAGTATCTATCACAATGTCTTAACTTTGTAACTCATCCAAATCCATTATGGAACTCACTTTCCATTATATTGTGCCACCCTTAGTTTAGATTGAGATAAACTTAATTTGTACTTTGTGACAAAGCTAGTATCAATGTAGTACTTTTACAATGAACTAACCATCTATTTGTCACTTCTACAAATAATATACTCTTAGTTCTTCCAAAAGATCATAAGAATATCCTTACTATTGTCCAATGATCATCTTATGAATCATTCTGGTATATGCTCACAACATTTAGAGCATAGGACATATCTGGATTTGTACATATCACAGTATGATTGATATAAATACTCTTTGTGATTTCATACATCAAGTATCAATCTATACTTGATTATTTGTTTCACTTTACCAAATGTCAATACACTTGAATATATCATCAACATTGAACTCTTTCATTCCTTTCTGTGAGACAAGAACCTTTTCTTGTAGTTTCTATATTGAACTCATTCAATATCTCGTCTATGTACTTCTGGCACAACCATATTAGCGTCTATTGATGCCAAATATTTGGGTTTTGCCTAAGTCTTTCATCGGGATGAAATTCTTAATATGTGTTAATAAAAGATACATTATTTCCAATCAACAATATGTCTTCCACATAATGTATTAGAAACATGTCTTAGCGCTCCCACTTAATTTCTTGCAAATGCAAGCATCTTCATTGTCTCTAATGAACTTTTAAACTCCTTTAACAGTTTCATCATAGTGAAGATTCCAACTCCGATGCTCACTTCAACCATTGAAGTTTGCATATGCTTTTAGCATCCTATGAATTAACAAAACCCTATGGACCGTGTTATGCACATGTCCTAGGTAACGATTCTATTAGAAGAACTTGTTTTGTTTATTCAACTATCATATAACAAAATTATATGTAGTGGTTGCTACATTAATCCGTCTAGACTAAATATCACTATGAAAGATCAAATCTTGTCATAGTCAACCTTTGAACATTGTTGTGAACTCTTTCCCAATATGTCGATTATAGATGTGAAACATCCATGTCTATTTCTTTATAGATCCAGACACAACTGTAAGGTCTTACACCTTTCTCGAGGGTCCTTCAAGTTCAAAACTTGATTTCTTATGAATGGAACTATCACGGATTTTATGGCTTCAAGCCATTTGACGGAGTCAGGGCCCATCATCGCTTCTTTGCATGTAGTCGGTTCATTATTCTCAAATAATGATTCAACCCTCAAATCTTGTTATTTGATTGTTCATCCGACCTACTTGTTTTAATAGGAACTTGGATCTCCGTGACCACAACCTTTGAGGTACGTGAGCCATGAGCTTTGTTGCTGCCTCCGGAACACTTTTCAAGCGCAACTCGCACATACAACTAAGGTTCTTTAACCTTATCAAAGTTCTATTGTCCTCCCACTTAACTTTTCACGAAAAATTCCTTCTCAAAGAAACTTGACGTTTTGAGTGACAAACACTTTTGTCTCCGATGTTATGGAGGATTACTATGCTTATTCGAAATAACATACAAAGACAGTTCATCCGACTTTGGTTGCAAACATCTTTCTTATGCATAGCATACCAATGTTTAAGAAAGGACAACTTGGTTTTATCCCAAACCATAACTTTATATGGTGTCATTTCAACGGATTATGATGGAGCTCTTTTCGGGAAAACGGTAATCTCTAAATCTTTTAATCTTTAAAATATAATGGCAGTTTTATGAATTATACCTTTGATCTTACCATGTCAAACAAGGTTTAATTACATATCTCGAACTTTCCATACTCTTATGGTGTTTCGGAAATGCAAATCCTTAACGATTCCTTAAATCTTAGGTATTATGCTAAACTTGTAACTTAAATATTTTCCTTTATGATCTTATCATAAACTATTCATATTCTTGTTACAATGATTTTGCACTTCATCTTGAAAGTCTTTGAACTTTTCAAGTGTTTCATACTTTATCCTTATTAAGTAAATATTCATATATTCACTCAAATTTTCGGAGAAAGCATATGAAGTTGAAATCCATCGCTTTTGACTACACATAATGGATTTCGCATACAACAATATGTACAAGTTCCAATAAGCTAGTCATTCGCTCCTTTTGGCCTATGAACGAAGTTTTAATTATCTCTAGGAAAGTTTCACAAGCGTCATTTGATCAAAAATCAGAAGACTCCAAAATTCCATCAACATGGAGTTTCTTCATGTTTTCTTTCCATTATAATTCAAACGGCGATGTCACTTCCTAAGTGTTCTTTCAATCAATTTTTCTTTCGACATTTTTAGCACTAGTTTTATGGATGTGATTTCTCCAACGAGATTTGTGAATCATCCATCTTTTATGGATCACGGTAATTTATTTGAACAACTCTTTTGTTCTCATAATACCTGATAAAACAAATCTTGAAGGCAAGCTTTGATGTTTAACGAGAAACACAATAACCCTTTATTTGTTTTCGATGAACATCATCACATATTCTTTTGCTAGTTACTTAGGCCATTGTAGTTCATGAATTGTGTTGTTTCGTATGACGATTCACACCAACAAATTCAGTATCAAATACTTAATAACCACATTGTTTAATAAGCAAAGAATATAGCCATAACATGTATATCATCTATATACTTAAACTGAACAATTCTAGTCTTTTCTTTTTTGCCATATATTTATGAGATTCTCTTTCAATATTTCCTTCTCGCTTGAAAGAATCTATCAATATCAATAGTGGAGTCATACATATGACACATAATCCAAAGCGTGTATAATTAAATACCAATGTCTTTGGACTTGCACTTTGAAGTAGATCACCTATCATCAAATGTTTGGTGTTCTTTCAAATTGCTTTCTTTAGTAATCTCTTGGTGTAGTAAACATCTTACCTACATCAAATATTCACCCTCATCATGGATTTATCCATGATCAAGCTACTTTTAGCTTGTAACGGTGAATCGCAAGTATAATGTTGCTCTCCAAAACCTTTTGGAGGATTAGGACAACTAGTGTCTCCAACCTTTTGCAAATTCTCATCAAATATGAGAACATGACTTTTGCCATATTATACTCTATCATGTTGTAACCAATACTTCGCTTCAGATATCACAATATCTTCCACACATCATGGTTTCCGAAACAGCTCCTACAGATCCTAGATAACCTTGATATGAAGAGAATCCTTTGAATATCAAGAATCATGGAGACAAACATGATACTTATATACTAACACTTGGAATTGTTACTCTTGATTTAATACTAATTATTAAACTTCATGGAGTAACCGGAACTTTACTGAAAGTTTGCAATAGGACTTTTAAACTTTAGATTAACACTTAAAACAATACGATACCAGCTCGTAAAGTATCTAACCAGAATTCTATAGTTCTATCATCTCAATTATAACTAAGCGCAAGGTGGTAAATAGATGCCAATGACTACAACAACTATGCAAATTCACTTTGATTTAGTTTATGATAAATTGAGTTCTAATTAATAATTAAATTAATCTTGGTGAACTCCCACTCAAAACAATATCCCTCACATTGTTTTAGTGATCACACGAACCAAATCCACCACATCAAAACTGATCATCACGAGAGTTGATATAGCTTCAATGGCGAACATTCAACATGTTCATCATATCTACTATATGACTCATGCTCTACCTTTCGGTAATCCGTCTTCCTGAGGCCATGTCTGTACATGCTAGGCTCGTCAAGATCAAATCTTAGTTTCCGCATGAGCAAATCTGGCTTGCTCACGTTGTATACACTTGTAGAATCTAACACACCCGATCATCACGTGGTGCTTCGAAACAACAAACTTTAGCAACAGTGCTAACTAAGGGTGAACACTTTATGACTTGAAATTCATGTGCATGAGGGATCATCTTATAATGCTACCGTCGTCTACTAAGCAATACAAGATGCATAAAGGATTAACATCACATGCAATTCATAATATGTGATATGATATGGCCTTTCTTCTTTGTGCTTCCGATCTCCATCTTCTAGCACGAACATGATCTCCATCATCACCGACATTGCATCAAGGTCAATGATGCTGTTCCATGGTTGTCGCCCACCGCTTCAACTATTACAACTACTTTGAATAGACACGGGTCTTAATGTAAATCAAAGACAACCATATGGCTCGCCGTTGCCGACTTACAATAAGGAACATTGCATACATCATATATAATCACAATCATGGCCATATCACATCATCAAGACACCCCCGCAAAACAAAGTTAGACGACTCTACTTTCTTTGCATGTTTTACGTGGTTTGGGGCTGTTAAAAAGTGTCGTTCTAACTTACGAAAATGAACCACAACATTGATACTAGTATTGTTAATCACCCGTTGTAAATTGGATCTTAACTATGCTAGGAGAAACAGCATCTGAAGCCACTTATGCAATACAAGTTGCATGTCGAGCGTGGAGCAAGTCTCATGAACGATGTCATGTAAGGTTAGCCAGGCCGCTTCATCCCAACATACCGCAAGATGCAAAGTACACAAGAAGCAATCGACAATAAAGCATCAACGCCCACAATGACCATTGTGTTCTACTCGTGCAACAGATCTACATATAGACACGGCTCGATACCAGTAGGGGTTCGTAGCATGGAAAACAAAATTTTCTATCGCACAAACAAACAAGCCAAGATCTATCTACTAGATTGTAGCAACGAGTCGATAGAGGAACTCACCTCGAAGATTCCAAAGCGGTTAACGAGAGCAGATTCTCGTGGGTGATGTAGATTTTCCGATCTCAAGATCGTGTAGACGATCCTTCCAGGCCCGCAAGCGCCCGCAAGATCGGTCACACGTTCGTACTCGACGAAGACCTTCCTCTCCTTGTTCCAAAGAAAATGGAGGTTGTAGCACTCTCTCGCGATTCCGAAAGACAACTGTGGTACCGGAAGTAGAGGGAGATCCCGAGGCTTCGCCTTAAGCCGGAGAGAGTATGGTGGAGTATGAGAGAGATATTAGTGGTCTAGAGATTAGACACACCAATTAGAAGGCTCTAAACCAAGGCTAGGGCAATTAGAAGCTCTAAACCAAAACGGCTCTAAACCGGAGATTAGAGGATAGGAACTTGTGTGTCTAGAGGAGGAGGCCCGCCTCCTTTTATAGGTGGGAGGGCGGCCAAGGGAGGGAGTCCTCCCAAGTCGGCCTTGGTTGGCGCCGGCTTGGAGGGACTCTCCCAAGTCGGTTCCAACCACCTCTTGCTTGTTTCCCAGCTCGCTTCCCACGCTCGCTTTTCAGCTTCGTTTTAGCTGCTTGACTTTCAAACCGCGCTTTGACTTTTCAGTTTTGGAACAGCAAGAACACTTAGTACATGATGCAATCATTCAATATGTAATGACACATTCATGTACCCTCCCCCCTGGAGTGCCGGACAATCCGAATCCTTCTAGAACATTCCCAATGAAAACACCAGAATCATTCCCGAACTCAAACGGACTTTCCTTATATGAATCTTATTCTGACCATTCCGGATCACCTCGTGATATCCGGATCCCATCCGAGACTCGAACAACATTCGATCTTTCTCATAATACCATAACTACTCAAACAACGTCAATCCTTAAGTGTGTCTCCTACGGTTCGTGAATTATGCGACATGATCGAGACACTTCTCCGAACAATAACCAATAGAGGAATCTGAAATTCATATGGCTCTACATATTTCTATTTATTACTTATGATCGAATGAACCACTTACATACGATACCAATTTCCTTTGTCTCACGATAGTTTACTTATCCGAGGTTATGATCGCCGGTATCTCGCATACCTAGTTCAACCTCGTATCGATAAGTACTCTTTTCTCGTTCTCGTGATATGTGATCCCTTGTGAGCCAGTCACATGCTTGCAAGCTAATTGGATGACATTTCACCGAGAGGGCCCAGAGTATATCTATCCGTCATATGGATGGACAAATCCCACTCTTGATCCATGTGTTTCAACCAATACTTTCTGAACACTCAATGCCACCTTTATATCCACCCTGTTACGGTGTGGTATTTGATGACATCAAAGCATCCATCCGGAAAAGGTGATATGCATGATCTCATGGTCGAAGGAATTAGGTTACTATGTATCAGAAAACATATAGCAATTGAACTATTGAAATGACTTGATCTTTATGCTACGCTTATCTATAGGAGTATGTCCATCACATCATTCTCCTAATGATATGATCCTGTTGTTAATAACATCTCTATGTTCATGATCAGGAAACCATGATCATATATTAACCAACAAGCTAGGGACTCTTATTTTAGTTTACAAATCACACAAGTATTAATGTTTCCGGTTAATACAATTATAGCATGGTATGTAAACATTTATCATAAGTGTGAAGATATGATAATAACCACTTTATTATTGCCTCTTGGGCATATCTCCAACAGTTGGGAGGGTGGTGGGTCGGAGGCCGAAGCGCTATGACCTAGGCAGCGTCCTTGGTCGGGGTGGAGGCGGCAGTTCCTCGTGATGGCGATCTAGTGGAGGAGGCGCTGGTGTTGGGATTCCCGTGGAACACCTAATCGTCCCTCTAACCCTAATTGAAGGCGGGATCCAACCGAGACCATGGACCTTCTGGCCATGGTGGGCACGAGCCGGAGCGACAAACTATGGTCGCGGGGCGCGCGGAGAGATGGGTTCGATCTGGACCTATAGACCCGATCTGGTACTTGTCTTTGGCGCTACCTTGCCTTCTCCTTCCATGTTATGATCGGCGGTGTGGGGGCCTGCTGGTGTGCTTGAATAATGGAGGCGGTCCTAGGGTTCCCCATGCGTGAAAATGAAGATCTGCTTGATGCTTTCACTCGTTGATCTCTGCTGGAGTGTCGAGTTCCGGAAGGCTTCGCCGGCGAACTCCCATGGGCGCATCAGGCCTGGAGATTGCTGGATCGGAAGGTATTCGGTCGTGGGTACCCATGTTTTTCTAGCCATTTGGTTTTAGCGGGAGCGCTATGACTCGCTATTTTACCATCATGTGCCATTCAACGAGCCATGGTGAAGTTAGATACGGAGAATGTGACGAAAGCAGAAACATGAGGGCAGCGATGGTGATTTTAGTCTTTGTGGTGATGATAAACTGGCTGCGTGATCCGTGAGTCGCATCAATGACTGTTTGTGGGGGGAGAAAATCGAAGGTCTAGTCTTAATTGGTTGTGCTAGCAATGGCCTTGTCGACGGCATTGTTTTGCAAGCGAGGACTTTCTCCAGGGTGAAAAGCTATGATCTTTGATCGGATAATGAGTGCGCTCGTGTACTGTTTACTTTTTAAAGGCGTTGTTATTAGAGTGAAGGACTACTGATGTTGTTCTGATCGTGTCAGTGTCATTACTTTTAGGAATAGTTCTAGATAGTGGGACTTTTTTTTTAAATTATTCTTTATTTTTTTAGGTTGTGTGCATCTGTAAGGCTGCTAGGGTATGCGTTATTGCAGAGGCTGGATGTAATTGGTAATATTAATATATACTTTTTTTAAAAGCAAAAAATCTCCATCCACGGTTCTAGCAATTTAACGGATGAGTGCCCTGGCATATTCTACTCAGATGAGAAGTTCAGAGGCTTTTCTGCAATATGGTGACAACTGATCCAAATATATGGATATCTCCGGTGTACTTTTCCTTAACTGAATTTCGATAGTTAGTCTAAAAGCATCTTCACTCGATGGCCGAACCCAGGGCAAAATTTGATCCATTTTTCGGCCGGACAGAACTTGTTTTCGGCCTGGGTACGCCCATTCTCCCACCCGCGTACCCAGGCCGAGTCCCAAGTTCGGCTAAAATTCATCAAATTTAGGCGATTTTCATTAAGTTGGGCGAATATAGACGGATTACATCGAAATTAAACTAAACTAATACATAATAAACTAAAAAAAGGCCGCCGCCGGTGCCTTCGCCGTCCTACATGCCGAATTTGTCGTAGAACGACGTGTAGTTGGGGTCGGCTCGGCCATCATCCTCGCCGTCGTCGTCGTCGTCGCTCGGCGGCTGGTTCTGGCGGGAGCTGCCCTGGCCAGGGTCACCGTACCTCCATGGCTGGTAGGACGGGCCTGCGTCCTCCTCCTCGTCATCGTCCAGGACGTAGAGCGGGGCGCCTTGGTAGGCGAGCTCACGCCTAGACAGCGTCTGACGCCGTGCGGCCTGCTCCTCGGCCTACTGCTGCAGGCCGAGGATGCGCTGATGCTCCGCCTTCTCCCAGTCCCTCCTGGACCATTCGAGGATGTCCGGCGAGGAGGGCTCGACCAGCGGCATCGTCGGCGTCAGCGGCAACATCGGCGTAAGCGGCGGCGCTTCGCGGAGCGACTGCTCCAGCGCCATCTTCAAGGCGGCGTCCTCGGCCGGCGCCGAGCCTTCTGTCTTGGGGCGGCGTAGGCGCAGGTGGCCTACCGACGGCGTGGGCGTAGACGGCTCGCCGATGACTATACCGCGCGCGCGTGTGCGCGGCGGTGAGCGCGCCGGCGAGACATCTTCACGCTTCACGGCCGTCAGCGTGCGAAGCGGCGTGCTGCCGGAAGAGTTGGACGCCGAAGCGGAGGAGGACGAGCTCATGCTCGCCATCCTCCTCGGCGCCCAGTTCGCCGGAGCACGCCGACCGGTCCTGGCACGGGAAGCCGAGCCGCGGAGTGTTCCCACGGTTGATGTGTTCCAGCACGGCGGCGAGCGTCCGCCCTGGTGCGCTCCACCAACGCCGGCGCCCCGCCGAGTTTTTGCGTGCCGACGGGGACTTGTTCGACGGCCCCTCGTGGCGGGCGAGCTCCTGTTGGCGCCGCTCCTCGAAGACGACTTCGTCGGCGCTCACCGCTTCGGCGGGGTTGTCCATGCCAGCGATGTACTCTTGTACATCGTACGACAGCTCCTTCGGCGTCGGCCCCGGCGTGATTGGGATACCGCCGGCGCTCAGCGTCCACCCTAGAGGCATCTGCGTGTCCGGTGGAGCCATGTACCCCGCCTCGTACAGCATGCGCGCCTCCCAAGTTTGGAGGGTGCGTCGGCCAAGCCGCCATAGCGCTGCCGCTGGGTAACGTTCGCCCATGGTGAGAGAAGGAAAGGTGAGAGCTCGCGGAGTTGGGCTTGTGGGGGGAGGGGCTGTGAGTGTGCAGATCTCGCGAGGGTACGCTTATAAATGCCGAGGTGGGCGGCGGGAAAAGTTGAAATGGCGGAACTTAGTGACCGCCGTCCGTCATGAGAGCCGAGGCGGTGGCGCAGACCGGCGACGTGGCCGACGCAGCGAAGTATTGCCGGCGGTCGCCGCGTGGTTCCGAGGATGACGACGACTCGGCTTCCGTCACTGACTAGGCGGGTCCACGCGCCGCTTTGTTTTTTTCGCCGATATCGCTGAGTCCGGCTGACATGGTTATACCCTACGGGTACGTGACTTCATCATACCTGGTCCAGCCCAAGGAAGGCCCACAGCAGACATACGCTGGCCAATGAAGATTTTCGGGTGGCCAAGGCGAAAGACGCCTTCGGATCCTTGGAGAGCAAGACTAGCATAGATAGGAAATTTAAACGGGTAAAACCCTAGAACCTGTAACCGACTAGGACTATGCCCGGGACCTGCCTAAGTCTATATAAAGGCCAGGAGGGCACGTCCTAGATCTCTCGACTCATACTTTCGCACACGCACCTCCACGCCAGATCGAATCTAGACCAGAACCTTCGGTTCCCGTAATCAAGAGCATAAAGCGGAGTAGGGTTTTCTCGGGGCTGAACTGGTAAATCTCGTGTCCCTCGGGTTGCTTGTCTCATAACTGCTCCGCGATATCTAGCATCCCCATCTTCTCCAAAACCCAAGTCCATAACAATGGGCATTGATGAGATTAAACCTCCAATTGGCTCCGTCAGGGGAATCGGGGCTTGACAGGCGATCGTGACGGTCCCGACCTGATCGATCTACAACTCCGCGGCGACGAAGAATCACCTCCTCTTCGGCGCTTTCGACTTCACCGCCCACTCGCCGGCCAACATGATGGATTTCGAGCCCGTAGGCGACGGACTCGAAATTTTGTTCGGGAGCTTCTGCTTCCAAGTGGGACAAACTGGCACCCTCCGCCTTCCTGAGCAGGTGCCCGTGCCATCAATCAGGCCCGCCTCGTGGGATCCACACCCCGTGCTGCGCACATCACCATAGACAGATGAGTTCTACGACAGCAGCAGCTGCAACTCCGATCTGTGCGATCCACCTTCGGATGAAGGGACCTACGGTTCTGGATCCGAAAGCTGCGGCAGCAGCGGACCGATCTACGAGCGCTACCAATGCGCCGCAGTCATCCAGGAGCAGCAAACGCCTAACCCGCCGCCCAACACGAACCCCAACCCGCAGGACAGAAACGGCGAAAACGGCGGGAACAGAAGAAGCCAGTCCCCCCACCCAACGGGGAAAACAACGGCCACCTCATCCAACTTAGCAAAGAAGGATGGGTCCAGGCACGCCGTGCCATAGCAGGCGACATAGTCCTGCCTGTAGACTCCCCACGTGAGCTACTGATGGCATACCACTACCTCCTCATCGAGGAGCACAAGAAGCAAGTCAAGATGCAGGAGACGCTCGACAAACGCAAGCAAGCAGCCTCTGAGTCCAGCGCGCGACGAGCTGCGCTCTCCGCCATGGCACCCGGCTCTAGCACAAACGGAAATCAGGGAAACAAACACCGCTATTGGGTGGAGAACATGGATCCCATGGAACGCCGTTATGTGACCCGAACTCTCCATACATCGTTCATGGATATGGATGCCGACGGCAACATCATCCCGAAGACACCGCAAGCTGCGATCATGGCAGCCATCACAGATCTCGCGCCCACCCACCTCCGGAGGGGGACCCAAAAGAGCATGCATAAGTCCGCACTCACGACTCGAACTCGTGAGCTACGCCCACGAAGATGCTCTCGCGAGCAAGAAGAAAGCTCCGGCCAGGCGCGACCGGAGCCCCACCCATTCATCCGAAGAAGAAGAGGAAGACGACCTTCCTCGAAGGAAGAAGAGCTCTCATCGCCATAAACGCGACTACGATGCCAGAGACGCGCTTACACAGCGCAAAATCGACAAAGCACGAGCCAAACGTGCATGCTCGTCTGAAACCGAGATGGACAAAGACGAAGGAGAACTCTGCGGAGCTCGATGCTTCAGCAGATCTGTTCGGCGAACACAGATGCCACACAAATTCAAGCTTCCTTCGGATACTCCGAAGTTCAACGGCACGCAAGATCCAAAATCTTGGCTCAGTGACCATCTGTCATCCGTCAAGCTTCACGGCGGTAACAAAGAAACCGCCATGCAATGCCTCCAGCTGCAGCTGACAGGCGCGGCGCGGGTATGGCTCAGCAGCCTATCATCAGGATCCATCCGAAGTTGGGAGGAGCTAGCTTACAGCTTCATCCGAAATTTCAAGGGCACCAGCAAGAGGCCCGCCTCAATCGAAGAGTTGCGAGCCTGCACTCAGAGAACAGGCGAATCTATTCGTACAGCATATATTACGGTCTACCACCAAGAACTCCGCAACACATATCTCCGAAGAGAGGGCCATCGACGCCTTGAGACGCCAAACGCCAAGATTTCAAGGAGGAACTTGGGCGTGCCCAAGACACTCTACCACCTCATGGACATCGCCAACAGGTGGGCGGACGGCGAAGATTGCATTCACCGAGCATAATCAGATGAAGAGGACGACTACGGCCGAAGGCGAGAACGCCGCAACAAGAGGAGATTGCGCGTCTACGAGGACCGCGACGGACCCGACATGGTCGCGGTCACTGACGCCGCATTAACGAACAAACAGCAAATGAGGGTACCGCCATGAAACTTCCGCGACAACGGACGCCCAACATAGTCGTGGCAACGTCGCGACCGCGACAATGGACCCTCAGCATTCGACAAACTTTCGGGTCCATGCACCATCCACTTCTACATCGACAAACAAGATGGCAAAAAGAAAGCCAGCCACATGCTCAAGGATTGCCACGATTTCCAGAAACTCAGCGAAAGCATGGTGCAGATGAGGCAACAATCCCCAATCCCTGCGTTCGGAAGCGCACTGCGAAGCGAAATAGCACATGGAGCTCTCTCCGCCACCTATCGAGGCCCAAACCAACCACGCATCGCAGCAGTAACAACGCCGGATCGGTACCCCCACGAAAGGAGCACTAAATATGATCCGGAAGGGACGCCACCTAATAGGGTGCAGAAGAAAATCACCCGACAAATCAACTTGGCCGTGGCAACTCCTCCTGCAATCCCTGAGTACCTCAGTGGATCGGAGTCCTTCATCACATTCACTCGCGCGGATCACCCTTGCCAGATCCCTCGCCCAGGTCATGCTGCCCTGCCGGAGGCGATCGGAGGCTTGAGATGAGTCGCGTCTTCATGGACGGCGGCAGCATCAATTTAATGTTCGCAAGCACTCTAGCAGCAATGCGGATCCCACAATGCATCCTGGAACAGTCAGACACAACGTTCCACGGCATCGTCCCAGGGAAGGGCATATTCCCCCTAGGCAAAATAGGGCTCGATGTCATCTTCGGGAAGCCGGACAACTTTCGGCAGGAGCAACTCGAATTCGAAGTGGTGGACTGGCCGTCGCAATACCACGCCATCCTTGGGCGTAGCATTCGCAGGTTCGCCATCCCACACCACGCATACCTACTACTCAAGATGCTGTGACCAGGCGTCATCACGGTCCACGGAGCTTCACCGATCGGACCAATGCGAGGATTTCAACAAAATCTCCCGTCTTTCGGCATGTAAGATGAGCTTGTAAGGCTCGTGAGGTGACGGACAATGGGCACCCAATCACAAGGCGAACGCACCTGACATGTCCTTCGACTCCACCCAACACCAAGAAAGTACAGTCCATCCGACGGATGCCTCCAAGACGGACTTGATCGCCAACGACCTCGTTCAAGATAGGAAGGCGCGTCGAATTCCTCCGTGAGCTGGAAATCTTCGCTGGTGTCCTGCCGACATGCCAGAGTTCCTGTGGAATTCGCCGAGCACGCACTCAATGTCTTTCCAGACACCAAGCCAGTCAAGCAGTCCATCCGGAGACTGTCGGAGCCACGAGCCGAAGCTATCGGCAAGGAAATCAATAGACTGCTCACTTCAGACTTTATCAGGTAAATCAAGGAAAGTGAGTGGCTGGCAAACACAGTGATGGTCCCAAAAAAGGACACGGACATCCCGCGGATGTGCGTGGATTTCACTTCACTAAACAAGCATTGCCCAAAGGACCACTTCCCTCTTCCTCGGATCGACCAGATCATCGATTCGACTGCAGGTTGCGAGAAACTCTCCTTCCTCGAAGCCTACTCACGCTATAACCAGATTCGACTCAAGGTCGAAGATCAGGAGAAAACGGCGTTTATCACACCGTTCGGCGTATTCTGTTACAACACAATGCCCTTTGGGCTAAAGAACGCGGGTGCCACGTACCAGCGATGCATGCAGGCCTGCCTCAAGGACCAGATCGGTCGCAACGTCCAAGTCTACGTCGACGACATAGTAATAAAAACCAAGGAGGCAAGGACACTTATCGACGATCTCCGCGAGACGTTCGACAACCTTGATCGCTACAGGATCAAGCTCAATCCCGAAAAATGCACTTTCGGCGTCCCATCGGGTCAGCTGCTCGGGTACTTCATCTCTCAACGAGGGATCGAGGCGAACCCGAAGAAAATCAGAGCCATCATGACGATGGAGAAGCCAAAAAACCTCAAAGGCGTCCAACAGCTCGCAGGACGAGTAGCGGAGCTAAGCAGGTTCATCAGCCGCATGGGCGAGAAGGCCCTACCATTCTACCAGCTACTACGCAAAGCAGATAAATTCGAGTGGACGTCGGAAGCCAACGACGCATTTGTTGGAATTATGCCCTAGAGGCAATAATAAAGATGTTATTATTATAATTCTTGTTCATGATAAAGTTTATATTCCATGCTAGAATTGTATTAAGCGGAAACATTAATACTTGTGTGGTTTGTGAACAACACCGTGTCCCTGGTACGCCTCTAAGGACTAGCTCATTGATCAATGATGGTTAAGGTTTCCTAACCATAGACATGAGTTGTCAATTGATAATGAGATCATATCATTGGGAGAATGATATGATGGATGGAGACAAACTAAGCGAAGCAATTAGATCGTATCATCATGTTCATCTTTGCGTAGCTTTTCCTATGTAAAATATTGTATTCCTTAGACCATGAGATAATACAACTCCCTGGTATCGGAAGAAATCTTTGAGGTCATCAAACGTCATCCTATGAGAGGGTGATCATAAAGGTGTCTCTCAGGTGATCGGAAAGTATCTGTTGGGTTGTATGTATCGAGATGGAATTTGTCCCTCCCAAGTCGGAGAGATATACTTCGGGCCCACTCGGTAATCGATATCAACACCGCTTGCAAGCATGTGGTTAAGGAGTTAATCACAAAGTGATATCGGATTACGGAATGAGTAAAGTACTTGCTGTGAACGAGATTGAACTAGGTAATTGAACTAGGTATGACGGTACCGACGATCGAATCTCGGGCAAGTAAAATATCGCGAGACGAAGGGAATATATATATGGGATTGTTTGAATCCTGACATCGTGGTTCATCCGATATGATCATCGATGAATGTGTGGGAGTCAATATGGGTGCCTAGACCCACGGCTGTTGATTATTGATGGAAGATCATGTACGCATTCTCGAACTCCGAGGTCACACACTTAACGTGTCTTGACGCTAGGATAGATTGGATAATTGGTTTATGAGTTTTTGTTCGAGTCTCGGATGGGATCCGACATCACGAGAGGTTCCGGAATGGTGAGAATAAGATTCATATAAAAGCAGTTTTGGAGTTCTAATTGTTCCGTTAATCCATTGTACCTAAGCTTCTAGAACCTTCCGGAAGGGGACCAACGTGGCCCCACCTTCCGGAGGGGCATGGGCCTATGAGGGAGTGTCCTGGCCGCAATAGGGGGCACAAGGCCCCATAGGGCCCAAATGATCCTAGAGAGTTTAAATCGTTTAAACTAGAGATAGGGTTTCTAGAAGAGGAGAGTCCATGCCCCCACTCCTTATCCTTTGGGCTTGGGAGGGGCTAGGCTGCGCCTCTATATAAAGAGGTGGGCACACCAACCCCCACACCTCTCCTCCAAACCCTAGCCGCCTTGCTAGCTTTCCTCTCCTCCCGATCGCTTGTAGGCGAAGCCTGCGCAGAAATTCTCCACCATACACTACTAGGAAAATGGGGTTTGTGGCGCACTGAAGGCCCATCCGTGGCGCACCAAGTGCGCCACGGCCTTGCGCCACGGCTATCACCGTGGCGCACGCCTAGTGCGCCACGGTTGTAGAGATAGGCGAGCACCACCCAGTGCGCCACGTGAGTTTGGCATGGTGCGCCACGCCTTGGATCTTCCGTGGCGCACTACCCAAAGGCGCCACTAAACATCCATGGTGCGCTTTAGGTGTAGTGCATGTAAGGTAGAACATGTGCGCCACAGATGTATTTTTTGTTTTTTGTTTAATTTCCAAGCCAGATTATATGCAATACAGATTATATACAATATTACAACAGATATACACACACAGATACAAGATATACAATTATATATATATAAATACTCTATATGAAAAACAAGATTGAAACAAATACATATAGATAAGTCTCATACATGAATACATAGTCCAAGTTACATTGTTTTGATCATGTTACAAAGTAGTAGTTGGTGACATGCGAATACATGTGTCGATCGAACAAGTTAGAGCTCTAAGCTCGCTTAGACATCTAAACTAGCTAGCTAGACACAAATGCGGATAAATAACCAAAGAAGATAAGCATGATCACCGCCACGAAGGTGTAGGTCTTCATCCGGTTCCTTGTCCTAACTCCCGCTAGATAGCGTGGTATCTATCTTCCGCCTCCGCCATAGTGTTGTACCTTTGTAGCTATTGTCGCTAAACGGTGCACTGTCTCCGCAGCCTTCCCAATCATCGAGACTCGAACCGTCTTGTACACGACGTACCACGCCATCTACAAGTTGACAATAATAACTAACCGGTGATTGAAAAAACATGTATAATTAAAGTCGCATATGAAGATACACTTATAGGAAGTACTCTTAAATCAAAAAGAGCAAACTCAAAAGCATGCCTCATATATAACTAGCTAGGTCGTTGGACACGATTGCTTATGACGGGACCGTAGCCAAGTAGGATGCACAATTCTCGGACTTGTGCATATCACAAGGCTAACAATCCCGCCATAGCACATTCACATATATATTGTGCCACGACATTTCAATCATCGCATATTCTCGAAAAGACAAAAATAACTCAAAAGCATGCCTCATATATAACTAGCTAGGTCGTTGGACACAGATTGCTTATGACGGGATCAAGTAGCAAGTAGGATGCACACCTCGGACTTGTGCATATCACAAGGCTAACAATCGCCATAGCACATTCACATATATATTGTGCCACGACATTTCTATCATCGGCATATTCTCGAAAAGACAAAATAACTCAAAAGCATGCCTCATATATAACTAGCTAGCTAGGTCGGACACAGAATTGCTTATGACGGACCGTGAGCCAAGTAGGATGCACACCCCGGACTTGTGCATATCACAAGGCTCACAATCCCGCCATAGCACATTCACATATATATTGTGCCACGACATTTCAATCATCGGCATATTCTAAAAGACAAAAATAACTCAAAAGCATGCCTCATATATAACTAGCTAGCTAGGTCGTTGGACACAGGAATTGCTTATGACGGACTGTGAGCCAAGTAGGATGCACACCTCGGACTTGTGCATATCACAAGGCTCACAATCCCGCCATAGCACATTCACATATATATTGTGCCACGACATTTCAATCATCGGCATATTCTAAAAAGACAAAAATAACTCGAAAAGCATGCCTCATATATAACTAGCTAGGTCGTTGGACACAGAATTTATGACGGACGTCAGCCAAGTAGGATGCACAATTCGGACTTGTGCATATCACAAGGTCAATAACCCGCCATAGCACATTCACATATATATTGTGCCACGACATTTCAATCATCGCATATTCTCGATAAAGACAAAATAACTCAAAAGCATGCCTCATATATAACTAGCTAGGTCGTTGGACAGAATTGCTTATGACGGACTGTCACCAAGTAGGATGCAATTCACGGACTTGTGCATATCACAAGGTCGACAATCCCGCCATACCAAACTCACATATATATTGTGCCACGACATTTCAATCATCGGCATATTCTCGAAAAAGACAAAAATAACTCACACTTGTCGTCCGAGAACCAAAGAGTAAGCAAAAAAACCAAAGAGTAAGCAAAAAAACCAAGCATTGATTGATATATAATAATAAGCAAAATAAGTAAGCGGTGATTCATAAACCTAATAAGATAAGTACACTTGTCATCCACACACACACAAAGGTCATCTATAGTTTGCAACTACAACTAGGCCAACATCAAGCCTTCGCTCTTTAGGAACGGAGGACGCCTTCCTCATCATGAACTTCCTATAGTCACCCCGCATCTCTAGGCGATCTTCTATGTCACGGTTATTCGATATTTCCTCCAGAAGATCCTCTCAAGTCATGACATCACGAAGATGATTGCCCCAAATCGCCTTGGATGCGATACATCTCTTGTCTAATATCCGAATCATTGATCTTGGCCTTTGCTTCGCCCACTGCTTGAGATGATCCGCAACAGAGAATTCTGCTGGTCATAGGAACGCCTCATGTGATGGAGTGCGAGTAGGCTTCCTTCATCGCTTTTCCTACCGCTTCACGCAGGGGAACTCGTTACGTGGTTGAAGACGCGTGCCGAACTTGACCTTCTTACGCACGGGCTGGTGCCTTCCGTCGAGGCAAAGCCAAGGAGAGCATCATCCGTAACTTCCTTGATCTTGTTGTAGTTTTTCTTCTTTTCTAGACTCCCGAGTCGAAATACGTGGCGGGAATGCTTCGCGATAAGGAGATGAGCGCTCAAAGGTTCATCTCTCGCAAAAAATTCAAATGGAATGTGTTGAAAAAGAATGATGATGATCTAATAAAGCCAATCGACGGTGGCGATCGAATAACGACTTACTCGGGAAAGTAAGGCACGAGAATGTATTCCTTTGTCTTGTTCGCCACGAGGATTCTTTTTAGGTACGAGGCCACGATACGCCGTCGCTCGGGGAACCCAAGCAGCCACGCATGTAGTAGGGGTCCACTATAGCGATGCCCGGTGTGTTCTCTAATGATCTCATGGCAGCCGAGAGAAAAGAGACGACCATGGTATAGTGCATGGGTATAGGTGGAACATATTGAAGATGTCCTCGAACCGCAGGAAGAACAGATCCGCAAGGTCGAAGCCCAAGCCTGGTGGCACCTTAACCACGTAATACCGCAAGTAGGGATCTTTCTCCGATAGAAGGCGCTCTATCGTCAAGACGCTCATGCACACTCGCAGTTCAATCGGCGAAGCCTCCGCAAATTCTTAGGTAGCATGGGCTCACCCGCCACATGAATCCTCCACATAATACCCTTGGGTCTAGGTGGCCCGCCCCAAACCTGATCGGATTCGCAGCTTGTTGACGCCACCGCCGCTCGAGCTGCTAGATTTTCTTTTCCGCCTTTTTCCTTTTGGAGAGCGGCAGGCACTAATCTGAGCACCGGCCGCCCTATGTAGTGTGTCGTGATTAGAATAAAGGGCGGTTGGTTGTATCACCGGCTCAGAAGGCGCAAGCCGGAGGCGCCTCCCGAGAACCAAACAGACGCTTGGTGATAGTGGCTTTCTCGTGGGGCCACCAGCTAGGTCTTCTTCGCCAAACCGAGTCTGAAGAAGTGATCATTCCTCTTCAAGTCCTCGGCCGGATCCTGCGCCATGTGCATATCATCAACATGATCATCCGACCCACCACGTGGAGGTGACGGCGAGGGCGGTAGGTTTTGCCACCGCTTGTCGCTGCACGACAGCGGTGCGGTTCTGCGGGCGTGATGGCCCCGCCGTCCCCAAACGGATCATGCTCTTTGGCCATAGCATGAACAAGTCAAGCAACTTCGAGGACATACTCTTCTTCATCCGCCTCGGGGTTGAATGGAGGTTCAGTCGTCGCAGCCCCTTAGCACCGACTAATTTTAACCCTGCACGCTATCCGCATCGGCTTTGAGGAACGTGTGCTGCAAGGGTTGAACGATGGTACCTTGGCAACATCCTCGCCGTTGTTCACGTAGCATAAGCGAGTGCAAGGAACATCCGTCTGGAAAACATGTACGGCGTCGTCGAGCGAGATGCCACAAGAGTAATATATAGATGGCATGAAAGGCGGTAATTAAAGCAATTTGTTTACCGTGATGGCGCCGAGATCGCTAATGTCGACGCATACGGCGACGGGCGCAAGAGACGGAAGGGTCGCTGCTTGATGGCGGTGCTGGCCGGTGTATTCTCCTACCGACGGGTGCTTGAGCCCGTGCCGCCGCGACGATGGCAGTGGGCACCAACATGTACTCCGCGCTGTGGTGATGGCAGGGGAGTCACCAACACTTGCGGCGCGGTGCAAAAGGGCGGAGTCACGAACACGTAGTTCGCCGATTCGATCTGCCGCTGTTGTTCGAGTGGTCACGACCATGCTTGAATCGGCACGGCCCTACTCGACCACCCGCACTCCAGTTCGCTATTGACTCCACCAAGGTAGGCGGTGAAGGACGTAAGGGTGATTGCCAGTTGTCTTGGACGATCTGCGGGATCCGCGCCACTTGTGCCTTAAGTTCTTGAACCTCTCTGCTTTCCTCCTCTCGCACCTTCCCGACGGCGCCACATGCCCTCGGCGGTGGACCAAAATGATCCACCCAATTTACCCCGAGGCCGCCAGACGTCCAAATTGACGACGGCTTCTTCAGAATCGCTCTATTTTCTTGGCCCGGTTCATCGCCTGTTAAAAGGGTTATCCCACCGGTGGCCGCTGTTGACCCTCGGGATGAGGAACCCCGATCCATGACTAGCAACAATTTCCTCCTCGCGTAAGAAGTAACAAAGGAATCATTTAGATCATCGATTAGATTGCAATCGTGTTGATCACCGTAATTAGATTATACTTACCACAATTTCTCGACCTTCACCGCAGGATCCGGTGAGTTGTTTGGTTTTGGGTCCACATGGTAACAGGCTCGATGAAGTTTCAACCTGCCCGGTTCGAATTTAGCAAAGGGGTTTCTATCCCTTGGATCTATACTCTTCGTCCTCCTTATTCCATTTGGCCTCCGCGTTCTCAGATCCACCAGATCCGAGATGGTGATGACCTATATTCACGCTCGCAGCACTTTCCCGATTACTATTGGCGTGGCTCTTTCGGATTCACACCTCTCCTTGAACTCCCGAACTGATCTTCGTGATCTGCGGTCAATCTTCCGGATCTCCACGAGACTTTTGCCTTCTTTATAGATCTTCTTCTTTATCCGGTTCTCCAAATTGGCCATGTGCTCATCTTTGTGAGGGCGGATTTGTTTACTTGCTCCCATGATAATTTGTGTTCGATACTTAGCGGAAACTTGTATCCGGCGCAGCTTCAAGAGGAGTGTGCAAGTGGCCATTATCTTTATGCCGGAGATTCTCGGTGTTGATCGAGATGGTTGTCCGGTGATCGCCGCCACTTGCCCACCGCACTTTTGACGACAAGGGCGGGCTCCAAAGGAACCCCGATGGGCTCACTGCATTTCTCCCCGACTGCGCCGACTGTTCGGGCGCCGTCCTTCGGCTTCTTCTTAGGAGGGTTGCTACCACTCCTCGTGCCTCGCCGCCATCAAGGTTTCATCGTCCCGCCTTCGCTTCTTCCCGCCTTCCACCTCATCATCCTCGCCTCTCCAAGGATGGTATTCTTCATCGCCTTTCTAGACGCCGCCGCCCCGTAATGTCAATTGTTTATTCGAGGTCTGAGTTCTCCTTCGCCGATGCGCTTAGAACATCCAAATGGCCGTCATATCACACATCTTTGCACTAATAAAAACAAATAATTGGTTAAATGCACTAAAAATCCGCATAACCTTTGCTAATTTTCTTAACTAGAGTGCCCGACGCCAAAACGGAAGTTAATCAACATTCCGCAAAAATCGGACTCGTTCATACAAGAACCTCATACACACATAATAAAGTGCTTCATATACAAGCACAAGCACAATTTCAAGGTGCTATTGTCCCAAAGACGTATAGTAGCAAAACCAACACTACTCTATTTTTTTCTTCCAAACCATTTCACAACCACATCCATCCAGTCCCAAAGACAAATGCCACAACCATATAAACTTTTGTTATCAATTTAAGCATAGCCATATGATGAAGCTATCTCTTTAAGCAACAATGACAACCCAATTAAAATAAATCAGGCCATAGACATGCCTAAACCCATGATATATGCCGATACATCAAGGATCGTGGATATTTCACTTCCATAATATCAATCAATCGCTACCACACCATTGAATGGCTCGAACTCGAAAGTGGATTTGCATTGGTGAAGTGCAAACTCAACTAGATGGCTCAAACTTTGAAAGTGGATTGAACTATGCAGCCTCTAACCTTGCTACTCTGAACCCTAAGCTTACCCTGAACCCTTGCTACTCTGAACCCTAAGCTATCTACAAGCTACATTTATCGTCGCAGTTCACAGCATCATCTGCATCAAAGGAACAAATGGTTCTTGTGCCTTGGTAATTTAACTGATCATGCATCAAAGGAACAAATGGTTCTTGTGCCTTGGTAATTTAACGATTTCTGGTTTTCCATAAGGACCAAATAAGGACCTGTGTAACAGTTGTCCATATGCACAAAAGGAAATGCACTTTCTTATACAACAGTAAAAAAGGGAACTTGGTTTCATGAAACCTTCAGGTTACACAGGTTCATAGTTAGTGAGTGCAATGTAAACTACTGCATATCTTTGTTCTACTACTGCAATGTAAACATAGGAGACATGCATTAAAAAACACAAGTTTTACTACTGCATATCTTTGTTCTACTATTGCATTTTCATCTACTCTGAACCTAACCTAAACCTAACCTGAATCTTGCTACTCTGAACCTAACTCTGAACCTAACTCTGAACCTAACCTGAACCTAACCTGAACGAGGCCCTGCAGGGCCAGTTCACGGACTTGGTCACGGCCCATCAATCCAACGCCGGCGAGAGAGGGAGAGAGGGAGAGGGGAGGTCGGCAGGAGACTCACCAGGAGGGAGCGCGGAGCTGGACGACGGCAAGGCAAGGGTCGGGACGACGGGTTCCTCCATGGACCTCCTCCTGGACGCAAGACGACTCGGCTCCTCCTCCTCCACGCCAGTGGCTCCTCCTCCTCCACGTGCAGCTGGCAGGGCGGACGACGACGGGCGAACAACGGAGTGCGACGACGGCGGCCTCCACCTCCTGAGACGCGGCGGCTGCCCCTCCTCGGACACGGGCCTCCTCCTGAGACGCGGGCCTCCTCCTGAGACGCAGGAGCCCTCCTCCTCGACGCCGGGGGCGGATCGAGAGCGCGGCGCAGATCGTGCTCGATTGGTGGCCGAGAGATGGAGAGATGGGGATGAGAAGTGAGCGGGACTAAGAAGAAGAGGAGGCACGCTGTTAGAGTTAACGGCCTTTAGTCCTGTCAGGGCTCCAACCGGGACTAAAGTTCATTCATTCCGGTTGAGCCACCAACCGACCTATAGTCCAATTTCAGCAATGAAAGTAGCATGCAGGGGTTTTCGTTCCAGTGGCTCCAACCGGATGTATTCTGCTTTCAAAAATTTTCGCTATTTTCTCTCCGCTTTATTTTTATTTTGGGGTTTAAATTTGTAATGTTTTTAAATGATAATTACTTTGGAATTTAGAAAAACTTTAAACATAAAAGTGTTTGGATTTGAATAAATAATTCAAAACCATTTTCTGCTTTAAAAAACAATTAATGTAACCATTTAAAATATGAACCATTTACAATTAAAATGAATTAACTTATATTTTTTAATATCAATTTGGAATTTAGAAAACTTTAAACATAAGAAGTGTATGGATTTGAATAAATAATCCAAAACCATTTTCTATTTCTAAAAATAATTAATGTTGGGGAGAGAGGCGAAGTGAGGAAGAGGAGGCGCCGGGTTGTTCCAAAAATACTTTAAAATGTTCCAAAAATACTTTAAAATGTTCCAAAAGTGGTGATACATGCCATACAAATTTTGTTTTGTTTTAAAATACTTTTAAATATTCCAAAATGCCCAAAAGTGGTGATATATGCCATAGAAGTTTTATTTTGATTTTAAAATACTTTTAAATATTCCAAAATGCCCAAAAGTAATAATATTCCAAAATGCCCAAAAATATGATTTAAAGTATAACTAAATTTCATAATAATTTGTCCATGAATATTACAATCTTTTTCAATTACCACGCTTTACAATATTTTTGAGCTAGCGTTTACAATCTTTTTCCCTTCTTTGTCGCGTTGAATAATTTAGCCCCCAGACTTTAATGTTTCTTCTTTCGAACGGGCTACCTTTTTGGGTAGGGTTGTCCTTTTCTTCTTGTGATGTATGTTGTCGCATCGTAGTCGCTCATCTTCAATCTTTGGATCGCCAGATCGGTCAAGTCTTGCTCATTGAGACTCCATCCATTCCAATGATGTTCTTTTTCCTCTCCTCACGACAACACGGCTAGGCTTTGTCGGGTCGGTAATGAAAAACATTGGTCCACTTTGGTAGCCGCACTACGGTTCATTTTTCGGCCACGCTTGCACGGCGGCCTTGGATTTGGCTTTCGGTATAACCATGGTTGTGAAATACCGGTCTTCTTTCGACGTTTTTGCCCATCCGACACGGAACATCGCACCTTTTCTCCACAAGAGTCGAGCTCCTGATCTCCTCGATTCTTCCAGAATCTTTCCTTCACATTGTCATCGGTGTAGAATTCGACGCTACGCCGAGTTCGATAATCACACTTGTTGTCCTTTTCCTCCGTAGAATGTGTAGCCGCTGATATCATACGCGATAGGTCACCAGGTTTTGCATCGGTCCTCGCGACAAGGTGAATATGATCTTTCCGTGTCAAGAATGCGAGCTGGGATTATCAAGGAGCCGCCTAAACCAACGCGTGAAATCTGAGTTGTTCTCTTTGATTATTTCTCCTCGCCCCTCTGTATGCCCGGCCATCGTATTTCTTCTCGATTAACCTTTTGTGCTTCGTACTCAAGGATCGACCAGTTCTAAATGTCAGTAGCGCCGACGAGGTTTGCTCGATCAAAGTCTCGCCGAAAATCGAAGTCCGTGATGCAAGATGCGACGACCTCCGGTGACCAGATCCGCCGAGCTTGCTAAGGTGTCTGCTGACGGAAGACCGTAGGTTCTCGGCGTTCAGATAATTCGTGCGTAAAGAGATGCACTCTTCGCCGTAAAGCCCTTGGCTATGCTTCCATCCGACGGGACCTGCTATAACGTATCCTTTGATGTGTCCGCTCATCCTTTCGAACGCCATCATGCTGCGAGAAACATCGCCCGAGTTGTACGATGTCCTCCACGACATGGACCAGCAGATGCACCATAATGTCGAAGAATGCGGTGGGAAGTAGACCTCAAGCTCACATAGTATCACCACGATCTCCTCCTGTAGCCTTCCGAGCTGATTCAAGCCAATCGACTTCCTAGAGATGACGCCGAAAAACTTGCATAAGCCAAATAACGCTTCACGGACGTGCTCGCCCATTATCCCTCTTAGTGCGACCGGAAGTACTGCTATTAGCACGGCATACCGTGAGACTTCATGCCATCGAACCTCTCGTCGCTTCGCCTAGGTATCGCTTATCTTGCCAGAGTCAGAAGGAAATTTGACTCCTAGAAGGCACTTGAAAACTGTTGATCTCATCCTCGCTTAGAGTGAAGCAAGAAGGAGGCAGTAATATTCGCTCTTCTTGAACTTTTACCCTTCCGACGACCTTGTGTCCTCCGACTCATGATCATCGTCATCTTCCCGATCATCGTGAGTAGTGCCCTCCGTGAAGCTCCTTCCGGATACCCAAGCATATCAGTCGTGGCCTTGCTTTCGACCATCTTTCGTCCTATCCGCATGTTGATTATGGTGGCGAGCAGACTCGCACACGCTTTTCGTGATATGCATGATGTCGAGGCTATGAGGCGTAGTGAGAAACTTCCAAGATGGCAACTCCCGTAAAATGACCTTGTTTTCCATACCTTCATCAGCTTGTCTTGTTGCGCTCTTTCGCTTCTTTCCGTGCTTAGGACAATCTTTCCAGCTTTTCAAAGAACTCTTCCACTTCTTCGCTCCTACGCTGGGATTCCTCGGTCTCGATTTGCCATCGAACAGGTCTCCACGCTTTTCTCCATGGATCATTCTTGCCGAGCCACCTCCGTGCGCCATGAACACGGTTTCGACCCCGGATCTTTCTCTAGTTGGAGATAGCTTGTGTTATCCATGCACCTAACGATGCGGAATCCTTGGATAACCTGCCCGAGATATACCCAACCTGGATAGTCTTGCACCGTAGTGACCAACACGGCTCTCATAGTGAAATAATCTTGTGCGACGCCGTAAGTATTGGCTCCAGATTCCCATAACGTGGCTAGCTCCTCTTTCAACAGCCCGAGATACGATTGATGTCGGTACCAGGTTGTTTCGCCCTTGAATTAGCATACTCATTTGTATGTACTTCTTCTTCATGCACAACCATGGAGGAGGTTGTACATCCATACAAACACAGGCCAAGTGATGTGCGTGCCTGGCTACCGAACGGATTGAGTCCATCGGTGCTCGCACCAAGCCCGATGTTCCTCGAATCTCCACCGACTGGAATTCGAGGTCCAATGCTTTCCATCGCTAGCATCGAAGGGTGCGCCGAGCTCATCCTTTCGGGGTCATCATCATCTCCTCGGCTTCTTCCTTTCCGCATGCCATCGCATGAGCTTCGCCCTTAGGGTCCGCGAAATAGCGCCGCAGACGAGGGGTGATAGGAAAGTACCATACCACTTTTCGAGGTGCTTTCTTCCCTTTCTTGTATCGACTCACGCCAAGCACGGACATGTGGTTTTCTCCGTGTCCTCGCCTCGATAAATGATGCAATCGTTGATGCATACGTGATATCTAACGCGCGGTAGATCGAGAGGATGACGATTTTCTTGGCATCCTCGATACTAGTTGGACATGTGTTCTCCGGAGACGATCGTGCGAATGCCATCATATCGCCGAAGCTTGCCGCTCAATTTGTGCTTTGCCTTCATCTCCATAGCCTTGAGCGTTACATTCAACCGGTATCATCGGGCTGCATCCTTCATACAATGGAGTAACCGCCTTTTCTCAAGTTGCGCAAGCTTGGCTTTCTCTAGCGGCAGCCCCGGCGTTACTCCCGCTTGAGAAGCAGCTCTTGCACATAAGGGTCCCGCACCCAGCCGACGTTGTTCCATCGCTGCCCCGCTTCCTCCCAAGACATCTAGATCATCATCATCCCGGTCTTCTTCCGCACCTTCACCATCTCCAGAGCCTCTTCATCATCTCGCCTGCTCTCGCCGTGATGATGATCACCGCCTCCATCATCTACGCCATCGCTTATCCAACGAGTGTATCCATCCATGAAACCATGGCGAGCAGCGCCGCAGATTCCTAACGGGTCGATCACCCGCTTGAGTTTGCATCTTCTGCGGACATCTTATATCGTCTTGTTATTTCAGATCATGTCGGCCGCACATTTCAAAAATCTAGCCACAATGCCTTCGCCATTATATGGACCATTTTTGCTCGCACGATGTACACGGTACAATTTTGAAGTCTATTAGAACCACATAATGAATGCATGCATGCAATGGTCGATAGAAAATTTCGCATGACCTATCCTAAAATTAGGACCTTTATGAATGTTAAAGTCTTGCCAAAATGGAAATGAATCAACATTTTGGCAAAACAAATGGCAACTTGTTCACATACAAACACAAGAGAGAGAGAGACCGATCCATACACACATGAACATATCATTATCCTCTCCATACACACATGCATGAGCATCATCGATACTCTCCATATACACACACATATGACCATCGATCCTCTCCACACATACACACATCATGAGCATCGATCATCTACATACATATGAGCACATGCATCATCCATATACACATGAACACATCCTTACATGGACAACTTACCGAGATGAGAGACCGATCGCGAGAAAGATGGAAAGGAGAGGTGCGCTGGCCGACCGGAGACGGATAGATGAGAGATCGAGACCACCTCTATTACTTATGTAACATCCAAAGCAAGTTTTACATGCTAAAATGGTGAATGTGTGGAGAAATTGAGGTGGGAAGGAGAAGAACCCGACTAGATCTAAGGAGGAAGAAGAAGGGAAAGTGAAGTGTGGGTGGTGGATGTGGTCACACATGTGCACATAAAGTGCTGTCCTAAAAATCGACACATCCGTGGCGCACAGGCGCCACAGTGAGTAAACTTGGGCGCACTAGGCGAGTGCGCCAGATGCTCCTAGTCCCCGTGGTGCACTGGGAGGCGCCACAAAAGTTTGTGGCCGCTTGCAGCAGAGGTGGGCATGCGCTCAATCGAAGCGCACCATGCACACGCGGCGCCATGATGACCCTAACAACCGTGGCGCATGGTCAGTAGTGCCATGAAGTTTGGCGTAGCAACAGGCCCCGGCCCACATATCTGTGGCGCACTAGGGTCATGTGCGCCACGGATGTTCTAGTTATTAGTAGGGCACTTCCCACAGGTGAGCCACGCCTGTTTTAGCCGTGGGGCACTTCAACCATGTGAGCCACGGATGTGCTGATTACCTATAGCCGTTTTCCTAGTAGTGATATACACCACGCCGTCGTGTTGTAGATCCAATCTATCTCTCCACCATACTTGCTGGTCCGAGGAAGGAGG
The DNA here is from genome assembly GCA_030063025.1 of Avena longiglumis. Taxonomy (NCBI): domain Eukaryota; kingdom Viridiplantae; phylum Streptophyta; class Magnoliopsida; order Poales; family Poaceae; genus Avena; species Avena longiglumis. The sequence continues at coordinate 69,916,321 of CP125973.1, read as the reverse complement.
ATACGTCGAGGTGCTGCACGTGTGCATCTCACGGAGGCACCGCCACTTGTGGTGCTAGATCGGATCGGATCGCGAGGAGGAGAAGCGAGTACGACTACATCACCCACGCCCGACGAACGTTCACCGCGTAATCTTCAAGGGTATGAAGATCTAATCCAATCTCTCTCGTTGACTGCATCTCCTAGATTAGATCTTGGCTTTCCCTCTGTTCGCATCCGTAGAAAATTTTGATTTACTATGCCGCGAAACCCTTCAGCATTCGAAAGCCTCAAGCGGCTTCTCTCCACCTCGTCTGTCCTGGTCACGCCAAAGGAGAGCGAGCCTCTGCTGCTGTACATAGCAGCCACACACCAGGTGGTCAGCACCGTACTAGTGGTCGAACGACCCGAAGAAGGCAAGACCCACGGGGTCCAGCGCCCAATCTACTACCTCAGCGAGGTACTCATGCCAACAAAACAGAGGTACCCTCACTACCAGAAACTCGCCTACGGCGTGTTCATGACGGCTTGGCGGCTGAGCCATTACTTCCAAGAGCACCAGGTGATGGTCATCAATGAGGCACCACTGAGTAGCATCCTGAATAATCCAGAAGCTACAGGACGCGTGGCCCTGTGGGGCATCGAACTGTCACCCTTGGACATCATCTACGAGAAGCGACTCGCAATCAAATCTCAAGTCCTTCCAGATTTCCTGGTACATTGGATGGAGCTGCCGCCAGACATCCCGCATATGTCGCATCATGGACGATGCACTTTGACGGCTCCAAGCGTGAATCCGAGCAAGGGGTCATCGACCTCCCCGCAAGGCGACAAGATGAAGTACGCCCTCCGATGAAATTCGAGCCTCAACAACGAGGCCGACACTGAAGCCCTCATCCATGGCATGAGGATGGCAAAGATATGCGGCGAACGCGCCTGGTCATCTACGGTGACTCAACCTCGTCGTCCAACAGACGATGAATGAGTGCGACGACACGCCGAAAACATGATCGCTGCATCGCAGACTCTACAACGCATCAAGGAGAATTCGACGGAAAGCTTCGACACGCTGGAAGAGAAAGCAACGAGGAAGCCGAGCACTCGCCAACATCGGCTCCACTTGCAAAGGTGCCACCGTGTGTGTTCTAACAGATCTGCGTGCCATCCATCAAGTGGAAATTCCCAAGGGATCACCCAAGAAGCAGAACACTGGAGCTACGCTACCCAAGACACGAAGGACCAAAATCGACACGAGGTAGCCATAGTCAACCTAATGCAGGTCATGGCAAGAAGAAACCCGACGCGCCCATACCTCCAGTTGTTAAATGGAGAATCGACAGCCGGCAGATGCCCGACGCCAGATCTCATCGGTCAAAAGCCTTCACCATCATCAACGGCCGCATAAGCGCAAAGCATTACCGGTGTACTACAAAGGTGCGTCACCATCGGTGACGGGAAAGCAATCCTCCAAGACATCCACGAGGGAATCTGCGGCCAGCACGCAGGCAGCCGTTCCCTTGTCGCCAAAGCTCTATGAGCAGGATTCTACTGCCAACGGCCATGAGCGACGCAAAGGACAACGTCCGAAGATGCAACGGATGCCAACGGTTCGTCGACAAACCGCACGCACCTGGGTCCGAGCTCAGACCCATACCCATAGCTTGGCCTTTTGCTCAATGGGGCCTCGACATGATCGGCAAACTGCCAAAGTCCTCGAAAGGGGGACACGTTTACCTCCTGGTCGCAGTCGAAAAGTTCACCAAGTGGATCGAGGCCATGCCGGTTACCAACCAGAAAGGCAAAACGGCCATCAAGTTTTTTGAGTCCATTGTCTACAGGTTCGGCGTATCGCATAGCATCATCACCGACAATGGATCGAACTTTATCTCCAAGAAATTCTAGGACTTCTGCGAAGGCCTCGGGATCAACATCACGTACGCCTCAGTGGCACACCCGCAAACGAACGGGCAAGTGGAAAAGTCCAACGGCCTAATCGGTGCGGGCATCAAGAAGCGCCTCATGAGTCCACTCGAACGGAAAGCAGGAGCCTGGACTAAAGAGCTACCATCCGTCCTATGGAGCTTACGGACCACGCCAAACAGCTCCATGCTACGAACCGCTCTTCATGGTACACGGAGCGAAGCCGTGCCACCGGCACGCCACCAGGCCCCTCGGTCACATACAGTGAAGTCAATCCACGATCGCACTCAAGATGCTGTCGATACACTCGACAGTAAGAGACATACCAAGACTGATCACGTGTACCAGAGTCTCCAGAACTACCACAGCCACCGGCTTCACCCTGTGTCCTTCGTCAAGGAGACCGCCTTGCGACTCAATCAAGAGCGACAAAATTCGAGTCACCATGGGAAGGACCATACGTCATCACAAGTCATCCTGTGTGGCGCCTATCGCCTCAAGCACGGAGTCCGGAGTCGCATACTCCAACCCATGGAATATCTCGCACCGCGATTTATTCTATCCGTAGCAACCTACCCCCTTTACTTTCAATAAGGCTTTTAGCCAAGGCTATTCAGCCGAACAATGTACCTCCTCCATTACGATAAAAATAAAGCTAAGTGTCTCGCCCCAAAACTTCAGTTCGCTATTTTGCAACTTTACTACATGCTACAAACGCACTCGGGGGCTCCCCACACCTCACGATTTCATCGATCGAGGATCAAACGTGTACACGAGTGGCGATGACAACGCCGCAAACGAAAAGGACACGATTAATCAAAGCATCGCGTGCTCACAACAAACAAACCTTTACAACAAAGGGCACAACACGCCCAAATAAATATACAAATTTTACATCTATCTCTTTTTCAGGATCTACCTATTCAAGAATAACCCGAGCACGCTCAAACAAATCTACGACCTGTTCGGCATACTGCCTTACAGCTGCGTAATTTGGACGCATGTCCCACTCACCACCATCAGGCCGAAGAGGTGGCCCAGCGGCCACAACATCCAAATCTACGTCAGGCCGGTGCAGCCTCACAAGAGACAAAGCATCCTTCACTCCTGCAACGAGCTGTTGCCGCACCAACTCCTTGACATTGCTCACGTCCTGAAACTTCGACAGAAGACCCGCAAGGCTTGTCGGTACGGCATCCAAAGGGAACATGACGTGAAGCACCGAGGCAAGCGACGTCTGCACTTGGCGCAGCACTCGAGAAACCTGGTGCACACGGTCCTGTACCGTCGCCAGAACTATGGCACGGTCACGATCCATCCAGAAGAAGCCACCAGCCTCCATGTCCTGTTGAGTCAAGCAATTGACCCAAACAGCGACACGCTATTTCTCTTCCCTTGGAGCAAGGTTCGCACCTACGACAATGGAAAGAATAAGAGAAAAAGCCAGCAGGCTCACCCGAAGAACTGAGCTACAGCTCGAAACAAGGAACAACTTACATTGAAGCTGCTCAGACAGCCGAATAAGTTCCGCCATCAAGTACTCCTCTCTGGCTGCACGACGATCCGCCTTGGACTTCCAAACATCGGCATGACCTCGCAACCCGAGCAGCTCCCTCTCCAGACTACGCATGCGATCCCGAAGAAAAGCGAGTTGAGAGGAAGCATCCAAATATGGTCGCAACGGCATTGCAGAGGAAGTGTCAACAGGGTTAGCACCCGAAGGAACCTAGAGCAGCAGAAAAACAAAGGGACACAAACATTCAGACAATGATAGAGCACAACTCAGAAGAATTCATTAAACATATAAGTCCACTACGTGGCACAAGGATGGTGTTCTTCAAAATATTTACAACAAAAGCAGACTACAAACTACCCTGCGTCTACAACGCCTAATATGCGGCACCCTGAGTCGCCTCGAAGCCGGACTGCCTAGCTTTTGCCCCGCCCTGCTGCCGCAGTGCATACTCAGACAACAAATCAATGAGCTTGGGCCCATATCGCTTGCAGCGAGCAGAGTAGGCAGGAAAGGCTACCTCGGATCCATCTGGCATCGTAAGGCATCCGGAGGTGATCCGGGCAGATCCAACTCCGCCCAGGCCAAGGCCATCGCCAGCCCGGACGCGCCGATGCCTTCTTTCTCGCTGCGCCACGCAGCGCTCGCCGACAGAGCCTCCAGTAGCGTCTACATCATCAAGGGCCACGCCTTAGGAACAAGCTCCTTGTAGAAGCGCCAAGGACCTCTTCGCCTTGGCAAGGAGTCGACGACGGTGCAGCGGTCTTCGACCGCCACAAGAGCATCATCTAGAGCACTCCGTGCTCTAGAGCATCATGGAAACAAACTCGATGCTCGGCATCCGAGACAAAAATAAGAAGGAAGACATGAAGAAAAGCAAGATGTAAGAAGACACGAAGCATGAAGAAACAAGCACAAATCTAGCACTCACCCGAAATAGCCTTGGCGGCAGCAGCTATGAGCTTCGCCGCCACCTCCTTCACGAGCAGCAAGCGGTGGCTACCGCTCCTCACGATCCGCGGCTTCCTGCTGCAGACGCTCCTTCACTTCGGCTGCCTTAGTCAGCTCTAGCTCGAGGCATTCTTTCGCGCCAACGGCGGCTTCGGCCTTCTGCTCCGATTGACCAAGGCTCTTCTTGAGAGCATCGACCTCACGGAGAGAAGTATTATGCTCCTCTGCATTCAAAACAAGAAACGTCAGAAAGCAGGACCGAAATAAACGAAAAAAGCACCAAAAGGCGAGTAGGTACCCTGAAGCTGCCGATGGTTAGCCTCCAGCACCAGACGCTCCTGCACCAGCCACTTGGCCTCCTGCACAAAAGGCTGCAGAAAAAGAAATAGCAGTAAGAAAAGGACTTGGGGGCTACGCCCAAAACAAAGGAGTAAAAACAAAATCCGCACACGAAGACACTCGGGGGCTCCCCCCGTGACATGAAGCACAGAAACTTACATGCTCTGATGGCGACTCCGAAGGCCCGCCTGCAAAATTCTGAGGCACAACCACATGCACCTCCTGCAACGGAGGATCCGGAGCCGCGCCACCCGAAGTCGCCACCGTCTGAGGAGGAGGAGACGCAATTTTCGACTCCCCCATCATCTCCCGCGCACCATCACTGGAGGAATCGTGGGAGGAATGCCTGCATACGAACCAATCAGCACAAGTGCAAAAATCATGAAGGAACAAGGACAATAGTACAACAAGAAACTTACGAGCCCAGTGAGCTCAGGTCAAAGACAGGAGGAGTCCTTCGGGCCCTCTTCTCCTCTTTCTTCTCTTCCTTCTTCTCCTCCTTCTTTTATTCCTTCTTCCGCTTCGCTGGCGGGTGCGGCGCTACAGCCCACACAGGAATGGCAGGAATGGGAGAGGAAGAACCTCCATGACCGTCACTATGACGCCCAAGGCCCAGAGGGTTTCTGGGAGTCGGAGGAGTCGAGGCATCCGAAGACTCGCTGGAGCTCCGTGATCGTTTGCGCGTATGGTCCTCACTCGACTCTTCAGCATCCTCCACCGGAGATCGCGCCGACGGCAGCTCGGACACGGACTCAACCACTTCATTATCCGGGGCACTCAGATACTTTTCGGTCAATGGCGGTACCATGCCCGGCACTTTGAAGCTCTGCAAAAATCAGAAGGAACTTTGTTAGCAAACGAAGGAAATAAATACACAGCCGACAAAAAAGCACTACGTGCACAAATCTACACCTGCGGTACGACCAACGTCGAAGAAAATGGAGGAGTTAGCGACTTCCCCGGGATTTCTTCTCCGCCTTGAACTTTAGCAGCAAGGCCCTCTCACAAGATCCCCTCGAGATTTTCTAAGTCAAAACCTCGTCGGATCACGGCGCCAGAATAAAGAAACATCGGTGCGCCGCTTGAGAGGCTGCACCCGACGCCAAGAAACGTCCGGATGATGTCCACACCGCTCACCTCCTTCTCCGAATCACCGGAGATCCTCCACCCGACAGAAGGGCATTTATCTCCGCCACCTCACCGCCCAAGATTTGGTTTTTCCAAGACCTTTTCGCTCAATCATTTGGGAGGGGTCAAGGAACAAGACCAAAATCTTGCCCGCACTACGGAGTCGCGGATATAAAACCATCGCCTCCGCCAGTACTGGACAGATTCGGACATGGAAAAAGAAAAGAAGAGAAGATTGGGACTAAGGGAGATGATGCAACCCCCAATGCGATACACACCATCCGAACCAGATTGCCTCTTCACGGAATAGAGCTTCCGGAAGAGGCCAAAGTGCGGCTCAATGCCAAGCCAGCACTCGCAAAAAGTGATAAAACAAGCAATGTGGAGAAGAGAATTGGAAGATAGATGATGAAGCTGAATCCCATAGAAGAAGAGCAGTCCACGGAGGAAGTTGTGGACTGGAAAAGAAAACCCACGCATAACGAAGGCAAGAAACATAACCCGATACCCAGATGGGGGACGGGGGATTACCTCATTGCCGTGGAGTTTGACGGCCTCCCTATCCTGCGGGATCAGGCCCCCCTCGCGAAGCTTGCGGAGATCGCTCTCCCGCGTCTCTGATCGCCGCCAGCCACCATCGGTGACACGGGTAGCGGTGGTGCTTTTATTTCCTCCGGCGGCACTGGTCCCAACTACAGATGACGATTTCTTTGGTTTCACTATTGCGCTACGACGGCGCCGGCGGTGAAATCGCAGAAACGACGACGGAAATGTGGAAGGAAATCCCAGCGCGCAGCAAGAATCGCTAGAGCACAAGGAGACAGTGAAAACAAGAACTGATGCGGTGAAAACAAACCGCGGCTTTCCCCAATGATTATAACAGCGAAGACGACGCACGGCAGCCGTCCATCCAGAAGACCTAACGCCAACGGTAGATCTGACCGTACACGTGTCAACATCACAACGAACCGTCGTTACCACGCCGTCCACTACGCGCGGAAATCGAGGAGACGCCATAATTATCTCCACGCCGCGTGTGACCGGTCAATTCAAAGTCAGCAAGTGGGACCCACGTTCGTCCAGTCAAGTCATCTCTGGCGTAGCAGACGCTTGAGGTCATTGATCGTCAGCACTGATGTCATCAAAAGCTATACTAGCACCAACTACAATTTCCCGGCTCCACAGCTAAGAGTACTCACTCGAATCTTCGATTCGACTAAATACCGGGGCGACTATCGAGCTACCGACAAGCACCGGAAGATGAATAAAGACAATATTTCTTCGAGTCCTACTGAGTTCACGACTCCACCACGGACTCGGGGCTACTCCCATAGGGAGGATGAATTTAAGCATCCGAAATTTTCGTGTCCCACGGACTTAACAACTGAATAATGCTTGAACTAAAGTCTCGCCGAGTTCACGACTCAATGCACACTGGGTTACTCCCATAGGACGCTGGTCGCACCCTATGAAATCTTCGATCGCGATCTTCGGATCAGCACGCAAAACTTTTTGGCAACTCTGTCCCAACAAAACGCTGAGTGAGACAATCTCCTTGGCCACCCAAGCACCTCCGGTGACAAATGTTCGATGCTGGCTCTGCGACGCAAAGATAAGACTCGCAGATATCATCCGATGGCTCGCAACGCATACGATCAAGGCCTCGCTAGTATAAATCCATGCCAACATGCGTGATGAAAAATCCCGACGGACGCGTTGGGTACATCAATTAAAAACACTGGAATTCACTCCTGTAAGTCCTCCGCGGCCTGAGTCGAATTACGCCAGCATATGTTCCGGGTTCAAGTTAAGGGACTCGAACCTGATGAAGATCATGTTGTTTCGTCCTAAGACAGTTAACTGACCCTGATCCGTCGGGTGAGTCAGGCACATGTATCAACAATTCCTACACACATATATTGTTAACACCTAGTTGCACCCGAAGGATTGAAGAGTCCTCAGCCGAATCTACGATTCGATTGATCACTCGGGGCTACTGACATGGTTATACCCTACGGGTACGTGACTTCAGCATACCTGGTTCAGCCCAAGGAAGGCCCACAGCAGACATACGCTGGCCCATGAAGATTTTCGGGTGGCCAAGGCGAAAGACGCCTTCGGATCCTTGGAGAGAAAGACTAGCATAGATTGGAAATTTAAAGGGGTAAAACCCTAGAACCTGTAACCGACTAGGACTATGCCCGTGACCTGCCTAAGTCTATATAAAGGCCAGGAGGGCACGTCCTAGATCTCTCGACTCATACTTTCGCACACACACCTCCACGCCAGATCGAATCTGCGCACCTTGTAACCTTCGGTTCCGCCGTAATCAAGAGCAGTCAAGCAGGAGTAGAGTTTTCCCTCCGGGGCATGAACTGGTAAATCGTGTCCCTAGTTGCTTGTCATTAACTGCTCAGCGATCTCCAGCATCCCCATCTTCTCCAAAACCCAAGTCAATAACAATGGGCATTGATGAGATTAAACCTCGTCACCGGCGTCCCCAGGGCGTACCTAGAAACCTGGGTTCGGCCTGGGTAGTCCGGACCAAAAATGGCCGAAATCCGGCCGAAAACAAGTCCTTAGGTACGCGACTGAGCCAATTTTCGGTATCCGGACCAAAATTCGGCGTCCGGATCGGCCTCCTGGCTAGACGATTGGAGATGCTGTAAAACAATTTTTAATACAACATGTCACATCAGCTAGCTCATACCTTACCGACCAGCTCAGTGAATTAGCGAATCTATAGCAAGCTATATATGACGCCAGCTATGTGACGTAATATATGTAGGGTGAATATTATATACTCCATCACTGAGCAGCATTACATATATTGCTGATTTGCCTCACGGGCTCACATTCTTAGCACACAGCGGCCAGTTAAAGCATCAAAATTGCAATGACAATATAAACATATAAGCTTCTTTCTTTTTTGAACGAAAGCTTTTATCTCAGTCTCTCACAGTCACAGGAAGTACACAACTGATAGATCATATCCGTTAATACATTGGACGATCTTTCCACATTTAACTAGCTGCAGCAAGTATACAATCGGCAGCTTAGCTCAATTCCTGAGGCTGCGATTTGATCTTTTTCAAAGCCAGAGAGCGCCGGCCTGGCGGAGGAGCGGCACGAGCTGGCCGCCGAGGTGCAGCGACATCACCCGGTCGGTGGGGCCGACGAGCGCGCCGCCGATGAAGACCGTCGGCACGGGCGGGCTGCGGCCGACCATGCCGGCGAGCGCCCTCTCGACGTCCTTGCCGCGGGGGTCCTTGTCCAGCTCGTGCACCACGCAGCTGACGCCCATCTCGGTGAAGAGTGCCCGCACCGCGTGGCACATGCAGCAGTTGCTCGACCCGAAGATCACCACTGCACGCTCAGCTGCCAGCCTCCTCACCCTCTCCGCCGCCATTGCTGGCTGGATTGTTTGCTGGATAGCTACCTCTCTCTTTATCTCGATCAATCGATGGGGCTATCTCAGCTCAGTTAACTTGAGTAGCTACTGTTGTTTCTTGGAGTTTTATGATGATGTTTAGTGGAGACCGAACGGTGCCTATTTATAGATGTTCGATGGGGCAAATCGAAGAGGTGGTCGGTGCAGAATATATGATCTCTGCAGGGAGATTCTCGTTTCACTATTATTACTTTTATTTACCTTTAAGAAGGGGCCAAAATCCAACATTATCTATTATCCCGATTTGATGATTCATTAGGTTCCTGATAAACTACCACTGTAATTGCGTCCTTTTGCCACTTCAGTTGACAAAGAATAAACATATCCTTTGGAGCGGACACCATGCATCACGTCGGATGCAATTTGGCTAGCACATCCTTTTCAATTGGCCTACTTTGTATTCTCGACGTGGCACCACGGCGTGATAAGGAATTTCCACCTCGATATAGGAATAAATTGGCAGGAATAAGTAGGCAATGAATTTCCGTGCCGAATAAGCAGTAGGCACAAAAAGAATAATGGTCCCTTTGTACCATCTGAATATTTCTAGAATAAGCTTGTAGTAATGCTTTACTTAATTAAGAAGGCAATAAGGTTGAATTTTCAAAATGCATGTTTTTTGTATTTTCATAATCTAGACATCACCATAGCTATTTCATCATTTGTCACACAAATAAAAACATTGATGGATTGTTTTCGTTTGTTTAGGGTTCCGTGGATCTTTATTATGCAGAGCCTGTGTGTAAACTATATTGCCTCTATATTGCTATGAAGTGACATTTTAGTTAATAACAACCCTCTTCCTAAAAAACGATATTACTAGACGTATGGAGTCAAACAAAACTACAAGTGTATTTGCTATCATTGTCATGTGCCGGTGGCACTGTGCATTTTATCCTAGATATGCTTTCTCGCAAGGAGCTCATTGATCCTCTTTTCGACATGATTTTTTTATTAATCCTTCGGGTGCATATCCACCCATGTTAAAAAAATGCAACCTTTTTGATACAAAAAGGTATTTTAACTCCCTCTTTTGGCAATTATTTTGTGTTCTACTACTAGTAGAAAACGACTCTTTTGTCCGGCCATTAGAGCATCTCCACTCGTATACCCAGGATGCTGATCCGGATGCCGAAATTCTGTCTGGACGCCGAAAATTGGTCCAGTCGCATACCTAGGGACCTGTTTTCGGCCGGATTTGGTCAATTTTGGTCCGGACTACCCAGGCCGAACCCAGGTTTCCGGGTACGCCCTGGGAAGGCCGGACGCAGTGAACTCGGCGGAAAAAAAACTAAACGACGCGTGGATCCGCCGAGTTATCGACGAAAGCCGAGTCGTCGTCATCCTCGGAACCACACGGCGACCGCCAGACATTAACTTCCCGCCGCGTCGGCCACGCGTCGCCAAATTACGGCGCCACCGTCGCAGCCTCCGCTCCCGCGACGGACCGACGGGCACTAACTTCCCGATGTTTCCCCTTTTCTCGCCCTCGCCGCTACACCCCTCCTGCCCTCGTCGCCCACCTCGGCCTTTATAAGCCGTACCCCTCGCCGAAGATCTTCACACTCTCTCACAGCTCCCCCAACCCACAAGCCCAAACTCCGTCGAACCCTTTCTCACCATTTCCCTTCCCAGCCATGGCCGAACGGTACCCCGGCGATGGCGCTGCGGCGAACGGCTTCGGCCGGCGCACCCTCCAGGCTTGGGAGGCGCGCATGCCGTACAACGCCGGCTATATGGCGCCGCCGGACACGCGGATGCCTCCGGGATGGAAGCTAAGCGCCGGCGGCATCCCTATCTCGCCGGCGCCGACGCCGGAGGAGCCGCCGAACGATGTCCAAGAGTACATCGGCGGCATGGACGACCCCACCGACACCGAGAGCGCCGACAACCTCGTGTATTGGGAACAATTCTTCATGGACCGGCGCGAACAGGAGCTTGCCCGTCACGAGGGGCAGCCAACGAAGTCGCCGCCAAGTTAACAACTCGGCTGGCCGGCCAAGCAGGAGCGCCAGCCGGACACCGCGGCGGTGATGGAGCACATCAATCAAGGGAACACGCCAAGCTCGTATATATATATATATATATATATATATATATATATATATATATATATATATATATATATATATATATATATATATATATATATATATTTATTTATATAGACGTGTTTTATTTAGATACATGTATATCTAGACATGTTTTGGGGCGTATATATATATTTATTTAAATAAATCTGTCACGTTTATTTCTGAACGGGGGAGTATTTTTCAGACGTACACAAACATTGTGGCGCGTCGACGGCGCACTACAGGACGCGACGGCTAGGCCGACGGCAAAAAGCCCTCGGCGTAGCCAGTTTCGCCGTCGGCGTATGGTCAGCCGTCGGCGGAGCTCTCCCTCGACGGAGCAAAAACAACCGTCGGCGTACGGGCCGGTCGTCGGCGTAGGCCTTTGCCGACGGCCGTAGCCTGCCCGTCGGCGTAACGGCCGTCGGCGAACGGCGGCGCTGCCGTTACAAGGCCGCTAACGGCGCACCGGATACGCCGACGGCCGCACCCTCGGCGTAGGGGCGCCACGTGGCTCGCGCTGGGCCTCCCTAGGAGGAGGCTACGCCGACAGCCGAGCCCTCGGTGTAAGTGGACACGTGTCCACCGCCTGGGCCTCTCAGGATGACGCGAGGCTGACGCTAGGCCGACGGCAGTGCCCTCGGCGGTGTGCTACGCCGACGGCAGCGTGCCTCGGCGCAGCCTTGACCATATGGCACATGGCAGGGCTACGCCGAGGCATTGCCGCGTAGCACATGCACGCTTTTTTTTTTTGGATTTTCACAAAAGACTCACAAAGAAGACACCTCGGATCGCCTACCCCTAGACGTTCCTCCGATGTGATAGTCCGGCATAACTCTCTCTTGTTTTGTGTTTAATTAGGTCATAGGGTGATGTAAAACCATGTTGGTTTACAAGTTGGGGCATAATCCTACCCGGTTTCACCTAAACGGGGAGATTTCCATTTATACGGGTCCAGAACCTTCGCTTCTAGGTTAGAGCGTATGCGTGCGAGGGGAGACACATGCAAGCACCTATACCAACCTTTCACCACACTCACACACATATGTTAGGGACACATGCAAGTTTTCATCTGATTCCGTCGTTCTCGTGGTCTTCCTTTGGCGAAACTCTGATCTGTGCACATTCGGATCGTCTACCCCCCTAGACGTTCCTCTGACAGGGGTAGCCCAGCGTAGCTCTCTCTTGTTTTGTGTTTATTTAGGTCATAGGGTGATGTAAAACGATGTTGGTTCACAAGTTGGGGCACAATTCTACCCGGTTTCACCTAAACAGGGAGATTTCCCCTTATACGGGTCCAGAACCTTCGCTTCTAGGTTAGAGCGCATGCATGCGAGGGGGGACACATGCAAGCACCTATACCAGCCTTTCACCACTTTCACACACATATGCTAGGGACACATGCAAGTTTTCATCTGATTCCGTCTTTCTCGTGGTCTTCCTCCGGCAAAACCCTGATCTGTGCACACTCGGATCGTCTACCCCCCTAGACGTTCCTCTGACAGGGGTAGCCCGGCGTAGATCTCTCTTGTTTTGTGTTTGTTTAGGTCATAGGATGGTACATGCTATATCTACAAGAGAAACTATCGTCCGCTCCTTATTAGGGTTGACAGAACCACTTGCGATAAAAGCATTGAATCTTTGAACAGCTTCTCCAAAATGTGTGATACATAAAATTCACACATATTTCATGTGGGCGTGGAGAGTGCTATTCAGAACCACATGCGATAATAACACTTACAAACATATAGAAATTTCTCGGGGTGTGAGAAGATTCGCAACGATATTTCATATGGGCGTGGAGACTGCTATTCAGAGGCTACGAAATCATCCAATTAATAAAAAAAGAACATAAATAATTGATACAAATATAAAATAAGTTTGCTAGTAGAAAGGAAAAAATGCAGAGGCTACGCCGAGGGTGACCGTCAGCGTACGTGGTGGGTACGCCGAGAGTCACCGTCGGCGTACTGGGGATGGCGCTATGCCGAGGGTCGCCGTTGGCGTAATGTCGGCACCGTTAGCGTGCCGTCCGGTATGTGTCACGTGTCCGCTGGCTACGCCGACGGCTTGGCTACACCGAGAGCTGACGACTTGGGCTGGCCTGGTCCGGTCCTACGTCGACGGTTCCGACGTTTGACCGTCGACATACCTGGCCATTCCTGTAGCGCGGGGTTGCGAATGAGATAGGACGCGCGAGAGAACAGTACGTCCGTACCTCTCGACGGGAATATTCCACGTAAGTTATTTTCCGAGATGACCCTCTCGATCGAATCGAGTCGACATGGACAGAATCGAAGATCAATCCTCACCAGCATAGCTTTTTAAGCTGCTTCGGTCAGATTCGAAAAAAAAAGGGAAGAGATATGAGCGCTGCTTCGGCTAGATCGATTCGCGCAGGGTACACGTCGATAGGTTCCTAAAACAATCGTGTTCTGGTCTGGTTGTAGCTAGATGCGATGCGATTATGATGCGATGGAGCTACATTGGCGCCACGTGAGACAGTGAGCACACGGACACAGTTATTTCCGCGTGCGTGGGATCGATCGGCCGGACCGAAAGGTGAAGGATGCGAACCGGCCGGCCACACATTTTCGCATATTTGATCTCCAGCTCGGGGTAGGGGGCCTGTCGGCCAAATCAAACTAAACGCGCCCATATGCTTCCATTTTCCAGCACGCAAAACGCAAACTGGATCACCAACAACTCGAGGAAGATGCCGTCGATGAGCTTGTCGCGCTGAGCTCGACGGACCTCCGCCTCTGCCTCGACAATGCTCCGCTGTTGGATGACCTCGACCAAGCGGTCGAAGGAGGTGTCGTCGAGGGCGTAGTCGGTCTCCGTGACGACGCGACCCTCCGGGAGCTCCTCCTCCTTCTTCATAGGCGGCGGTGGAGTCCTCGGCACGCGCAAGGAGCTCCCCTCCCCCCGGCGGACGCGAATGCGGGCGTCGAACTCCTCCGTCTCACGGCGGAGGAGCGCGGCCGGCACCGACGAGTGCCACTTCTTGTAGTGGAGGGCGGCGCGCTTGTGCGCCCCGTCCGAGCGCACGCACCGGCGGCGCTCCTCCTCCGCGGGCGTCAGGCGATGGAAGCTCGGCGTGGAAGCTCCCCGACGGTCCATCGCGTACTGGATCGGCCGGATCTGCTACGGCCAGCGAGAAATTGAGGCCGGTGCTCGGCGATTTGAGCGGTGGTGTGCGGCGGAGGCGTGGAGGGGGTGGTGGCAGAGAAATGGATCGTGGCATGGGAAACGAGCTCGGAACCGGGGATTTATGGGTCGAGAGAGTCTATTCCCAGGCGCCCGAAAAAAATTCCCATGTCAGGCTGTGTTTATGGTGTCTGTTCAGGCCAAATTTCGTGACCTGGCCCAAAAAACCGCCGGAATTTTCTGGGTCTGGCATATTTTCGGTGTCGGTTAGAGATGCTCTAAGCCTATGCAAATCCGGTTTGGCCAGTTTGACCGGTTTGGACTGTTCAAAATTTTACAATAGTTTTAAAGTTTAGATTAGATTTATGAATGAGATTAATTAAACTACTAGGAAACATTTGGCCGGTTTGGGCAGTTTCACATTTTGCACAGGCTTACCAACATCCATGTCGTCGCCGTCGTAGCGGCGGGAGACACACACCAACCGAGCACAAGAGAGTACCCGCGGCGGAGACAGCTCGCGGGCAACTAAATTCGAAAAGAGTGCCGACATTTTGGAAAAGCAATTTGAAACATAGCCTGCAGGCCTTCTTCATCCCTGATAGGTTCAGAGAAACTTGCCGTGTGGCACCAAGCTGTCACGTCAGATTTTGACCATCGAGCCAGCGCCATATCTCACTCCTCCTCCTCGCTTGAGAAGCTCAAGCCCGTGTACCACACCTTGCCAGGTGGCAGATAGGTAGGTCCTGGATAAACAAGAGATGACATGCATGCCTAGATACTTCTGCTGAAGCCCTAGAAGAAAAAGGAGATTGTCATCCGCGAAAAAAAAAGGTGGGATACTCCATGTGCCTGCCTGCAAATCTTGAGCTCCAACAGGCGTCCATCCTCAACATCCTTCCGAATTAGCCTAGATAGTCCATCTGCCACTAGAAGAAACAAATGTGGGGATAACAGATCGCCTCGGCACATACATGTCCACTGAGACAGAACAAAACACTGCATTATCCACCGTATCCATGTGCTATGAAAGCAGCCCGGCTTAGTCGTTACACCTTCCAAGTAACGCCAGTCGAGGCGGTCATATGCTATTTTCATGTAACCAGTCTATCCAAATACGATGAACAAAAACTTATCAAAGCAGAGCAAATATATGGTTCAGGTCAGTTATGCTCAGGCAACCATGCACCAAATTCTGTACTATACTATGGTTTCAGGTCCAAGAACTGGACAAGGCCAAGGATGCTAGCTAGCTAGCTAGGACAACATTGAGTTCCGGCTACAACTTGCAACAACATAACCCCAAAGAACAGCCTAACGCTCCTACGATTCCGAAAACACCATAATGTTGCTCATGACTACTAGTACAAGCCAACCTTACAGGGCATCGCATTACAACAAGTCAAAAAAGCAGAACACCAAACAGAACTGGAGATCAGGAAACAACGACTGATCTTTATTGTCTTGATCAGCATCAGAGGTCGACAGACTCGCAGCTCCAACTCAGTCAGCTATATCTCAACACCCAGTACTACTCGCAGCTCCAACTCAGTCAGCGCTATATCTCAACACCCAGTACCGCTGTTAATAAAGAGTAAAAAACAGCATGAGTAGACCAAAAGACAAAGCTGAACTGACGAGTTATCGTGTTCTAGTTGAGCAATGTGTGTGCGATGCAGACAAGTTCATGCAGGTTTCATGAGATATTCTTGCAGAGCATATACAAGAAAAATGTTCTACAAGATCTCACAATGCCAAATTAGGTACCAATTATTGTAATTATCTTGATGTTGATATATTGGTTTGTTTCATGCAATACAATGCATATACATACATATTCACTAAAAGATCATCGAATTAAAATTTTGCTCTGTTTCTCTACAAAGAAATGCAAGTTAAAGTGTCAGATATTATGTCCAAGTACAGAGTTTATCCTATCCAAACTTGCACATATCAAGGACACTGATGAATAGTATTTGCTCACAAGAAGGCATTGAGCGTGCAAGTGGTGATCTCCCTCTTTAATTAAGATGTGGTCCAGGACTATAGCAGAATTTCTCCTGGGGTGATTCATTCTTCAAAGAGGCTGTGGAGATACTTGGCTCTGTCGTTTCTTTATCACATGACATTTCCTCCTCGTGCTTCCGCTTCCTACTAGAAGATGATGCCTCATGTTGCTTCTCCGCAACTGTAAATGGTGAGAAGATGAAAATGATAAACACGTAGTTTTACTCATAATTGTCAAAAATTCAGTCTATCACGATAGTTGATAGCGCAAAATGGTGCTATTGTCTATTGTCATGCTTCAGCTTGATCAGTAAGCACTAAAGATACTACTGTAGTTATAATTCAATTTGATTAAATACCAAACCGTATGGTGATTGGAATTGTGACCCCAAATCATCAGCAAGTTCTCTGCAAGAGGTTACAAGCAAAGAAAACTGCAAATTTCACACATACCTCCGCAAGCATAAGTGGATCTCTCACAAGTAGAAGTAGGCACGAAGCCAGCAGGTGGCCATGCCATTTGGAAAGGGTAAGCGGCCATGAATCGATGACAAAGAAACTTATCCTTGAGGGTCAGGTTCTTGAGATCAATGACAAAGTGTGAATACTTGCCACCCATAGAGTACACAAGAGCTTGTCCTGCAGACACCATATAGACGCGAAACCTCCGGGTGAAGCCGGTCAGCTCGTTAATTTCAGTTTGCTTCTCCAACTCCCATGACATATCGCCAGCGGCGTTCTTCTTGAGTAGCCACACCTGCAACGTGGTTCTGCCAACGATGACCACAAGGCAACACTCGCCGGCCTCGGTATCTCCTATGCCGTATACTTGCCGCGGCCTTATTGACTGTGGTGAGAGGACGAGTAGCGGAGCTGGGAGACGGACCGTGGAGAATGTCATGGTGCTGGTGTCGAGAAGGAGCGAGGAGTTCTGATCACGTCTCCAGAATATAAGACCAGCTGCGGCGGCGGGCATTGCCGGCGTGCAGAGTGTTGCCACAGCAACGCCATCCACCCACGGGTGGCAGCGCCAGTCTGGCGAACTGGGGCGGTACTCCATGGCTCGCAGCCTTGTGCCGTCTCGCTGCACACTGACCACGCGGAAGGACTCCCCATGGCCGCCGAGCAGGCAGTCTGACATGTATTCTGCTCCTGATACAGGGCAGGGGTCGTCCTTCGATGAACGCCGCACGGCAACGTGGCGGTGGGAGACGGGGTCATAGATGGAGAGGGAGTCGCCTCTGCAGAGGAGGAGGCGGCCGTTGTGGCAGTCCCGGAGGCGCCAGGCCGGGTCGTGCTCCAGGCGGGTGAGCAGGAAGTCTCCCCCGCGCGCGGCGGCGGCCAGATCGGGGTCGGAGCGGACGGAGGCCGACGGGTGGAAGACGGGGAGATGGCCGAGATCCGTCTGGGAGACGAAGAGGCCGAGGACGGGCGGCGAGGGGTGGCGCTCGCGGAAGCGGCGGAGGAAGTCGGGGCTTGAGGCGACGCGGCGCCAGCGGCGGGAGGAGATCGCGGCGCGCGCGAGGGACGCCGGCGACGGGAGCTGGAGCAGGATGTCCTCGATGTTGTCGTCCTTGAGGGAGTCAACGGTGGTGGCGTCGGCGTCGCTACTAGTCTCCATGGGCTGCGACGGCGGCGCGGCCATCTGGAGGGCCTTGAGTGGAGGCCGGCCGTGGAGCGCGGCGCGTCGCGGCGTCGTTGGAGAATCTGAGGATGTGGGTTGGGAGGACTGGCGGAGGCATCAGGGGTTCCATTCCAAGTAGGAAATGGGAAACCTCGCGTTCCTCGCCGGCGAATCGGAAGACGACGGGTGACTGGCTGAGACATCAAGCAGGCCGTTTGCAATTGTCTAGTTGGGCTGGCCGGGCTGGATCAGGCCGAAATGCAACAAGGCCTAGGATTCATTTCTCAAAAAGAAATTTCCCTAAAAAAACCTCAAAAACAAATGCAGGATTGCTTAAAGAATATACTCAGTATAGAAAATAAAAAATGTAAGAGTATTATTGCAAATTGCTTGACCATTTATTTTTGGGATAGGTTATGTTTTGTATGTTATCCGTGACGATGTCTCCATCAGTCGCGAAGACCAACAACACATAGAGTAAAAGAGTAGCATGAGCCTATATCCATCATGCTATGTTGGATGTCGCCAAAGCATGGAACATGTCGCGTTTTGGTTCCATGAATCACCAAATTTTGATCATGTAGATTGCTCTAATTCTTCGGCCAAGTTGACGGACGTAAAGATGAAGATGTCAAGGACTAGCGCCAGTGGAATAGTTGATCCCAAATATTATCCTTCCTTTCATGCTGGCCAGATCATTTAGAGTACAGGGAGCAAATATAGCATTCTCTCAAGCAAAATTTTTTATGCCCAGTTACAGCAATATCTTTGCAGCCAATGGTATTCTAGTAGCACATCTCTCTGCTCTAGTCCCTGTGTCTGCTTTTCCTCGGGCTATTTGATCATAAGTCTTGTGAAGTCCGCTGTATGTTCACGATAACTGACCAAGTTGAGTGTAATCAATCATAGGGAAAAATCTTAGGGGACCATTTTGGCTGGAGGGACTTTTTTGGCTGAAACTCAAGCGAACACAGGTTCGCGTGTTTGGACTCGTTAGAAAAGTTTGAACTCGTCTAAACTCAAATATGTTTGTCTCGTTAGCTCGAGTTGGGCCCACCTTGTCAGGTTTGTCCATGATGATCATCAACCTATATCAGATCAAATGGCAAATGATTTCAGCAGTGGAGAAGCAACGCATGGCAATCAAATGTTTTCAGAACATTGTGTACAAATAACAAACTAATGCTCGCGATATTAGGGAAAATAGAAGCCATAACCAAATTTGCGGACATTCTTTACATATAGCAGTCTCATAAATCATAAAAACTGCCATGACGATATAAACATCTACTCCCTCCATTACAAAATAAGTGATTTGAATTTGTTTCAATTCACATGTATCTATATATTTAAAACACGTATAAATACATGCAAATTTAGACAAATCCACGTTATTTATTTTGGGACGGAAGGAGTATAAACTTCTTTCTTTTTTGAAGGAAAAGCTAATTTCATCGTTCTCAAAACACCCATATCTCATAGGAAGTACACAACTGAAAGATCATATCCGTTAATACATTGGAGGATCTTTCCACATTTAACTAGCTCTGCAGCACTATAGGATCAGAAGCTTAGCTCAATTTCTGAGGCTGCGGTCACAGGTAATTGCACGTACGCATCAGTCATTTCCCCCTGATCATTCTTCAGAGCCAGAGGGCGCCGGCCTGGCGGAGGAGCGGCACGAGCTGGCCGCCCAGGTGCAGCGACATGACCCGGTCGGTGGGGCCGACGAGTGTGCCGCCGATGAACACCGCCGGCACGGGCGGGCTCCGGCCGACCATTCCGGCGAGCGCCCTCTCGACGTCCTTGCCGCGCGGGTCCTTGTCCAGCTCGTGCACCGCCCAGTTCACGCCCATCTCAGTGAAGAGCGTCTGCAGCGCGTGGCACATGAAGCAGTTGCTCACGCCGAAGATCACCACCGCCCGCTCCGATGCCAGCCTCCTCACTCTCTCCGCCGCCATTGCTGGTCAAATGTTTGGTGGCTAGCTACTTGGCTAGGTTTCCGTTTCTCTTTCTGGATCGGTCGATGGATGTTCAAGGCTCAGTTCTTCTGCGCTAGTTGTTGTAGGCTGTTGTTTGTTGAAGTTGTATAATGGTGACAACCGGGCGGTGCTTATTTATAGACGATCGATATATATGATGGGGCAAATCGAAGAGGTGGAGGTGTCCGGTGCAGAATATACGTTCTCTGCCCAGAGGTTCTGGTACTTTTGTGATCTTTTGTGATCACACTACTTTTGTGATCTTTTGCTTTTGGTAGGGGCCAAAATTCTTCAGTTAAATAATGTTTTTGAAAAGTTGATATTTCGAATAAGTAAAGATTAAAAAGTTAAATAGATTGAATGATGGTTTGATGATTCATTGGGCTCTTTGATAAGCTAGGTTTTTAGAGATCCTCCCTCATTGCCTCCTTTTACCATTTCAGTTGACAAAGAATACGTACCCTTGGAGTAGACATCGTGCATCACGTTTTCTATCGGATCCCCATTTGGCTAGCACATCCTTTTTAATTGGCCTACTTGTGAATTTCAACGCCGACTAGGCAGTAGGCGCACGAAGAATAAAGGGTCCCTTGATACCATGTGAATGTCGGTAGCACAATTTAATTGAAAAGGCATCAAGATTGAACCATTTAAATGCGTCTTTTCCATATTTTCTGAATCAAGATGACGCTAAAGCTTGGGAACCAAAACAATTGTGAAGCACTCGAGACCGGTCTTTTAAGATAAGAGTCTATAAAGCTCGACTTTAAATTCATAAAACCAACACGTACGGCCGATTGATACATTATGTTGTGGAGAAGCTCTTACACTCGAGACTAGTGTCACGCTATATGCATGCTCCGCCCATTGCCATATTGTACTCATATATTTTGCCCAAGCTTTCATTGCCAAGAGCTAACTGAACGTTTTGTCGACATGGTGTTTCACCTCTGTGGTCGATGTCCATCCGGTATTTAAAATCTACGCACTTTTGTATCAAATTATTAAAACTTCTTAATTTATTTTCTGGTGTGCACACGTGCATATACGCTGACCTTGTAAACATTGGTGTCATGATTCAAGTATGTGTATTTTGTAAAAATAAAAAATACATCATTGTGCATCCTAAACGTTGATGCTTCTCCTTGTTGCTATTGGTGAGGCACTAAATCAACATCATGTGGAGGCTCCCCTTGAGCGGAACATCATGGACAATCTACTTCCATCGAGACAGATGGAATAGTATTATGTGACATAGCATTCCCCCCATCCACAATTCAATTGCATTCTCGGTTCAATCAAAGTTAAAAAAAATTAAAGTTTGAACAAACATTTAACAAAAAAATAAAAGTATCTATGATGTAAAATTTAGAGTATTCCCTCCTGTCTATATTAATGTCCTCGACTTTATCTAGATTCGTATCTGTCTAGTTAACTACTAGGTGCGTTCGTATCTAGACAAAGTTGAATTTATTAATATAGACGGAAACGAATAATATTTTTTATGATATATGCATTTGTAATTGCAAATGTTGATATATTTTTTCTTATAGTCTTGGTCAAAGTTAACAAAATGTGAGTCTGAGAAATTTTAGAACGCGAAGTAGGAGTAATAAAAAATAGAGGGAGTACGTGCCTAGGGTGGCGTGTCGACGGGATGAGAATGTATAAACCTACACGCCTATGTATACACGAAAATTAATCCTTTTTTTTTTTGAAAAGGAGAGTAAAACCCCGGCCTCTGCATCAGTCGATATACACAGGCTTTTATTACGAATTTAACATCCAAAATTAATCCTATGAGACCGAATCTATTGATAGACCATCCCGACATGTGTCCTTCTTTTTTTCAGTCATTTTTAGCTTTTTTATCTGTTTAAAATTGAATGGAGCAATAGTTATGCATTGAGATGGGTCTAAGGTCGTTTTCGCTTTTATTTGTTTGCATTATCTGTGGTACTGCTCCAGATTGCTAGCAAAAAAAAAAGGAAAAAAAAACTTCCGACATCTTCAGCACGTGTTCCCGCCGCCCGCCCACAGTGCCAGTAGGTTCGCCCGATCGATTCCTGAGTCCACGTACCTGACAGTAGATACGGTGGCACCTGAGACGGTGAACACGCGCGCCCACGCGAACAATCGGTCGACGGAGATCGGCCACAGCCCAAGTGCTAGCTCGCCGGCAGCGGCAGGAACCGAAAGGTGAAGGGATGCGAAGAGAAGGTACTAGTAATATTATTCGCGTTTTCGATGTCCTGCTGCTGGATCAAACCGGACGCGCCCATGGGATCAGTTCACCGCACGTAGGTACTGCTTGCGTACGTGTTAATTTCTCTCACCCCGAACACAAACCTACCCATCTCTGCACCTTCCACCATATCGTTGTTAGCTTTGTAAAATAAATGTATTTAGATTTTTTTTAATATGTAGGTTCATTTAGATTTAGAATGAATCTAGACATTAAAAAAAGTCTAGATGTATTTTCTTCACAAACCTAAAACATCTTATATTTTAAAACGGAGGGATTACTAACTACACCACGGTTGATTATCTAAGACACAAATCAAATGGGTAGGAAAAAACCATTAAATGCACTTTACAAAACTGCCTAAAAAAATAGATATTTTAAGCCATTTTACGAACTGCCTTATACTACTCCCTCTGATCCATATTAATTGACTTTGATTTGTCAAAATTTGGATGAACCTATATACTAAATAGGTTGTTTAGGTTCATTCAAATCTCAAATTTGAGTCAATTAATATGCGCCGGAAGGAGTAATTTAAGGCACTATTAGGAAAGTCTCTAATAATTTTTGTTGGCACTTTGCAAAAGTGCCTTAAAAATAACTTTAGGAATTTTCAAAAAAATACCTCAAAATACAATTTTAGGCATTATTACATTATGCCTCCAATAAAATGGTAGGCCTTATACATGAATTCAAGCTCACGGTACAGGCTCTTTATATTTCATATTTATTTTCATGAACAAATTATGATTCTGAAGTTAACATGGTAGTATGTCATTTGATCTATCTAAAATATGTTTTAACTTACATCAGTTTGTACCGTAAAACACAGGAGTCGGCGCGGCGGTAATTGGGAAGCCGAGTACTTGTGACGGCACGACAGAAGATAGAGGAGGCGGCATATATATAACGGGATCGCGAGAAGGATGCGACCGGCAATGCCCTTTTTATCGTTTGATTGCTTTTCCCAATGTCCTTTTTTACATCACGCGGTTCGTACCGGTTTGTTTCTGGCCGTGATCCGCGTAGGTTTTACCAGCCGGCGCTTTGTAAAGTGCCGCAAAATAATCAGATTTTTGTTGGCAATTTAAGAAAGTTCCTGAAAAATAAATATATTACTGCAGGCAATTTAGAGAGTGCCTTTATATTTATTATTTCTAAAGGCACTTTTATGAAATGCCTCTGAAAATAGGAAATAGTGCCTCTAAATATAATTTTTTCAAAGTGCCCTAAAAATCAACCATGACATAGTGACCGACAAGTAACAAGTGTTGCACGTCCCTTGGATTAGTGGGCAACACTTACTCCCTCCGTCCGCAAATAAGTGTACATCTAGCTTTTGATTAAGTCAAACATAACTAAATTTGACCAATTTTATAGAGAAATATAGGAACATATATTACATCAAATTGATATATTATGAAACTAGATTTAAAAATAAATTTAATAATATCAATTTAATGTCATAAATGTTGGTACACTGTTTTAAAAAGTTAGTCAGACGTAGTAAAATTTGACTTAGGACAATATTAAAAGTATACTTATTTGCGGACGGAGGGAGTATGATACAAGATTAGTTATTGTGCATAACGCCTGCTACAACACGATAGTTTTGTTTTGCTTGTGCCATCGTGCGATGCCTTAAATCTAGGAAGAAGTTAAAGTAGCTATTAGGTCGTGAACAAGAGAGCACAGAGGGAAGACTAATTCCTACTCCACTGACACAAACACCTTGTCTAGAATGTTGTGGATGGGGTTGAGCTGCTTGTTAGAACACGTGTATCTGGCATTCACCTGGACAATCTGGGTCGAGCTGCTTGTTGGTCCACGTGTATCCAGTGTCCACCTAGACAATCTCTTAAAGGGCGAGATCGTCGAGGTAGTTATTAAACATACGCATCCGAGAAAAGTCCACGTTCAAAGAGCTCTTCTCTTTAGCAGAGCTGATAAGAGTAAAGTCCCCAACAATAATGACTGGAATCTCAGTCCGCTCCACTTTTGACTTAAACTCCTGCAAAAACTCGGCGGACCTCTGATGGTTCGCGGGGCCATAAACAATGATCATCTCCCATTTGAGGTGAGACTGTCTATGGGTGAGAGCCATGCTCACAAAAAACTCTCCCGGATACATATCATCTATCTCAAATGTATCCTCCTTCACACCAAGGAGAATACCTCCCGAGTGGCCATTGGCAGGCAGCCAGGACCAGACAAACTTGTGGCGGTGGAGAACTCCTGATGAATCGCCTCTTGGAGGACGACAATATCCGGCTCTTCTTGACGAAGGTATTCCTTGATCTTTCCACGACGACCCTCGTGTCCGAACCCCCTGATGTTCCAAATGAACGCCCCGATGGCCCGGAGGATGTTCATTATGGGTGGATCAGTCCTGGGGGGACCCTCATATTTGGGGTCGAACGGGCATGGGTGGAGGGTTGGCGTTTCGGGCTCGCTTTTGGCGGCCTCCCACGTGGTCTCCCCGAGCGGGGAGTCCGGTGGGTGACCACCCTGCCATTAGGCTCAGGAGGTGGATCCCTGCTTTGTCCATGCCGGGGAGCGCTAGACTCGGCAAGGATCAGGGATCGTTCCCTCTCTCGTGCACGAGCTATGGCGATTGCTCCCCCGTACCCCTCCCTCGCCTTAATGGCCACGATATGTGAAACACGGGGCCCTTCTCACCGCAGAAGACAATCCCATAGTCTGAGACCACCTCTCCCAGGTGGGCCAACGGAACAGAATCTAGCACTCGGAACCTGGAGCCAGACGGAATGTAGGAACCTATGGGGTCAAGGCAGGGGAGGGTCAAGGCAGGGGACGAGGTAGTACCTGGGAGCTCGTCGCGCACCGTCACACGCATCGTGGCATCCTCAGCCATCGTCAGCTCGGGGCCCGTCAGACCAGCCCTGGACCCTGTGAGGCGAACTCTATGGCGCGAGGGGCGAGGAAGGCTAACGAGGAGCCCTGGAGCGGTGCGCCTTGCCTACAACAGGGGTGTCGGTGTCGGCCATGGTTAGGAGCAGAGCCAAAGGGTTAGGCGTGTCTGGATCCAGGGCGTAACACACCACGTCCGGAGACCGCAGGGAGGGGTGAGAGCAGACCTCCAACACCACGCTCCTCGAGGTATCCAGCGGAGACTGCAATGAGATAGGAGGGATATCCCTTCCAAGAGACTACGCGGGGTCGAGGTTGGAGCCATACTGGAGGATGTCGAGGCCGATGGACACCTAGGGGTCAGGAAGGAAGCAACGCGGGATGTCCACTGGGACAAGCTTGCCTGGGACGCTCAGGGACAGGGGCGTCAGCCAGGAAAGAACAGAACACCCCCAGAGGCCCCGTACAAGGAGGCAGTGCGCCCCCTCCCCTCCCCTGGGGGGCGTCCTTGTCCGGCGAGGGAGGGTGATGTCTGACACCGTGGGGAGGCACCTTCGCCGCAGGAGTCCTCCTCAGAAGCTCCCCGTCCTGTCCCCGCGCCATCATCAGCAGGGGAGGGAGAGGTAGGTGTACCCACCAACTCGTTGAGCTCCAGAAGCAGGTCCTTGCCCGTCCGGCCAAAGAAGACGCGCGGTACCGAGACCCACCAACTGCGAGATTAGGGCCACAATCTCCGCAGTCCTGGTTTGTTTCAAGGAGGTCGTGAACAAGATCACGCTGCACTGGTTTATTATTAACAGGCAAAACTGACGAACTAAACAGCGACAGGGTTTATGCTAACAGACGGGTGCTATGTGACGTAATGTATGTAGAGTGAATGTATTACATGAACCGAGTAGCATTATCACTACAGGAAACGCCGACTACGCCGAGGGTCGGAAGCCGCAGCACAAAGCAGCCGCCGCAAGACAGTCAGGCCGATGATAACCGCTGGCGATCTCCTCGACGCAGATCTCGGTCAAGACAGACCACGGCCGCAAGCATAGGTCCTCCTCGGCGATCATCCTCCTAGCGGGACCAGTGATCAGCGACGGCCGACGGTAACGCCAGAAGCCGACACGCCGACGGCCCGGCCGCGATGTACCCCAGCCTGCATCACCCCTGGTCCGCCACGTGTGTGTCTACGCCGATGGCCTAGCCGTCGGCACAATCAATAGCGCTTGCGCCACGCCGCCAGCTACGCCGAGGGCCCACACCTTCGGAACAGGCAGTCCCCGGAGGCGCCATGTCGCCAGCTACGTAGCTGCTGCCTTTTTCTGTTTTCATTCCTAATTCAGTTTTAGCATCCAAAATAGCAGCAAAATAATTTCAAATAAAGTATCAAACCAATCAACATGACATTGCAATATCCATTGCCATCCAAACAACAACATGATCATCCACAAAACATATTCGTTATCCATACAAACTCATCACAAGTGGATACACATAGAAGATATGACAAGTGCATACACACAGAAGATATGACAAGTGCATACACACAGAAGATATGACAAGTGCATACACACAAGCTCTAGCTCTAACCATGTCCATGCTCATGGTACGAAACTCGTTGTATGTGTCGGTGTGTCAAGGAGCCCGAGGCTTCCCGTTCCAAGCTCAGGAGACGCTCGTAGTTGTCGGACCATCGGGGAAGTAGAATCACTAGTGGAACCACCATCGGGCGCCATGATACGAAGTTGTGCATCAGCATGCGACGGACTAGGCGAGGCCGAGGCACGACCAAAGGGTCCAACATTCCTGGAGCATCCTGTGCCCTACATGTTTGAGCAAAAACTTAGCAACTTGTGAGGCATATGAAAGCGGTAACAAGTGGTTTGGCAAAGAACTTACCGGGGTCCCTCAGTAGTATGTGGTAGCGAAATCTTCCCTCGATATGCAGTGAGGTGGCATCCCAGGGTCAGGTGGTTGGTCACCTTCCACCGGAACCCACTGTCCAGTGATAAAGTAGTGATTCATCGCCTATATGTCAGTCGTTGCAGGAACAAAGGTTCAAACTAGAGGAAGTGGGACTTATCATCATTTATAAAAGTAAAGTTTGAAACTTACAGCCGTCACTTTCCTAGTGTACGATCGCACCGCCTCAAAGACAATCCATGCATCATACTCCTTGTTATAATCATCAAGGGCCTTGTAGGCATCATCAAAATCACGCTACAATTGCAAAATAACGAATCTCACCACCATTTAGGATCAAATTATGGAAATAAGATGGAAATGAGAAACACTCACATCGGTGGAGGCAGGTCGAGGACGAGGCGCGATAGAGGGGTGATCGGGGTGAGGGTAGCCTTGACTGTGTGAGGGTCATGGTAGGCTGGACCACCCCATCAAGAATGTTTAAACGGCCATGTGGCTTGCCGTGGCTCGCCATGATCAAGGCGCCTCATCGACCTCATGGTGCATGGGCTCATCCACCTCGGATGCAAACCCTTGAGCTTCTCGTAGTAGGTGTTGAGCTTCTCCGCGCATCAAGCATCGGGAAGCCGAGGCCGAGGCTTCTAGGTCGCTTATTCGCCTTCATCTTCTCCCACACGACCAGTCGGTAATAGGGCTATTAACCTCCCTCCATCTCCTCCTGCATCGGCAAAGAAATGTTAATTATGTGTGTCAACTAATAACATTATGGGAAATAAATTAAGGTTGTTCCATGTATATATATACCAAGTGCTTCTTGAAGAGACCATGGTTGCGGCTTCCCGCGCTGTGTGTTCCCATGCTTCCGCGGTTTTTCTTGTTCCGCTTGCTCACGGCCTCAAAGTCAAGATCTTCCCCGATCCACCTACTAGCCAGCACCTCAAAAGCGTCTTCTTTGTGTTCACACCACATTGGCATAACCTGAAACCACAATACTCATTTCACTAACAGATAATGCAATACCAACTTAGCATGTATGGACCTTCTCATTGACAATTTACTTACCGTCATGAAATCAGCCACCGACATCTTTGGTTTGTGACCCCGGGCAATCTCATCCTTCCGTATCTTAAGGCCATACTCAGCTTGAAAGTGATTGATCAACGTATTCTTGGTGTTGTACCATTGATGTGTTGTCAACTTCCGACAAGCCTCAAGCAAAGTCGCATTCGCCGCCTCCTGATGCTCCGGTGCCACCTGATAGAAGACCTTCAATCATGCAAAAAATTATGGGAGTCATGAGATAGCACGATGGTGAGCAAAAAATTATGGGAGTCACAAGCCAAAGTATGCCTTACCCAAAAGCTGCTAATCACAGCATCAGCAGCACTCTCGATGCTCGGTCCTATGTCAACGTCCCGTGGTGCCAAGAGTGGTTCAAATCATCAATAAGCGGCTGCATGTAGACACTGAAAATTTCCCCCGGGTATTCAGGCCCTGGAATGACAAGCGACAAGAATATGGCATTCCTTTGCATTAGGACTCCGGGAGGGATATTGAGCGGAATAACAAACACGGGCCAGCAGCTATAAGAGGCAGTCGACATACCATATGGATTGAAACCATCGGTTGTTATCGCAATTCTGACATTCCGAGCCTCACTTACGAATGCCTCGTGTTTTGCATCGAAATTCTTCCATGCCTTACCATCAGATGGATGTCCCATCATTTCATGTCTGTGCTCGTCATGGCATATCTTCCCTGTCTTGTGCCACTTCATCTGTGTGGCAGTCTCCTCGGTCATGTAAAGCCGCTGGATTCTTTTTATGAATGGGAGATAACGAAGAATCTTCACGGTGACATTTGTCTGTGTCATCTGACCATCATGTCCCTTTCTCTCATGATACCTAGAGGCCCCACACTTGCTGCAGTACTTGTCATCCTCAAACTGTTTCAAACAAAAGATAGCCTGCTGGACGACAATCTATCTTTACATAATCCATGGTGAGCACTTTCATAATTTTCCGGCATTCGTACATGTTTTTAGGTAGACAATGCCCTTCGGGCAACATGTTACCATACTTAAACAAATTACGTTCAAAGCTTGCTCGAGTGGTGGCGTACTGGGACTTGTCGGCTAGTATTTGCGAGATGGCATCGAGTTGAGACACTTTCGCACTCGGATATAGAGGCCTCTTAGCCAAGGCCATCATATCAAGGAAGGCCTTCGCGGTTGCCTCCGGTTTCTCCGGTTCACGTGGTTCCTCTGATTCCTCCTGTGGAGGTTGCGAATCTGGCATGTTGGCATTGCGAAAATCCTCTAGCAAGTTTATAATCCCATCGTCCTCAATGCCATCGATCCGTTGTCGCATCACCTCAGCTCTATCACGTTCGTGCAGAGAAAAGTCGACCAAAGGCTCGTAGTCAAGCATATACCCATACTGCCAAAGGTGTTTACTCATATCATCCTTTGTCTGACGATGAAGCCTCATGCAATGAGCGCAAGGACACCTTGGACGAACTACCTTTTAACCACGCGCTAACTCCTTCACCAGAAAATTGGTATTACATACCCACTGCCATTCTTTCAAGCACTAATATCGACCCACATGCATCCAACCATTACCAGCCATCCTC
Source organism: Avena longiglumis (assembly GCA_030063025.1). Lineage (NCBI taxonomy): Eukaryota > Viridiplantae > Streptophyta > Magnoliopsida > Poales > Poaceae > Avena > Avena longiglumis. The sequence continues at coordinate 69,886,536 of CP125973.1, read as the reverse complement.
TGCTTCATCGAGAGCCACAATACAAATTCAACATTTCATATTAATTAATGGCATCAAACTAAATACACAAATTTTATGTTGTTATTCCATGCATACACCTAACATGTCTAATAGGAAAAGATATGTCCTAATCCCACCCGAGGATGTGTAGATTGGATACACTCTCCATGGTCAACCCCAAACCGAGACAAAATTTCGTGACACCTCTGTTGTTCTCCGATACACGCCCCCAAAAAATGCCGAGAGAATTGTGCATCCGGAGAACAACAGAGAGGCGCCAAATCCTCCCTTCTCGGGTAGACCGTGGAGAGCGTACCCAATCTACACATCCTCCGGCTGTCCAAAAATCGTGGACAATCCGAAAGATTTACATTTTTAATATGCAATCGAATGCATATTTATTCGTGTAACCCTTTCGAACGGGAGACGCCTAGGTTTCCCGACTGACTTGGTGATCTAGACACAAAAATAAGTACCTAGGTACATTACAAGATGGGCGCAAGATTTATACCCTCGAAGCGTGAGAGAATAGTCGAGGAAGATCGAGTAGCGGAAGGGCGACCTCTCCAACGACGACCTCTCCAACGGCGACCTCCGGTCACGACCTCCGGGACGGCGACATCTCCGACGGGGCCTAGTGTCCACCTAAAAGTCTACATATTGCAAACACAAATAAAAAAATTAACCTATTTAGCACACATAATTTATCTAACCTAACTAAAACTACTTATACTACCTAAAACAGAGAACAAAACACAAAACTAACCTATACTAACTACCTAATGGCGACTGCAGGAGCTCCTGACGTGGCGGTGTAGGGCTGGGAGGCACGAAAGGACAAGGTGGGGTCACGAGGAGGAGCCCCACGAGCTCCACTGGCCAGGTCGGGACTGTGGAGGCCTGGGGCAGGGCGAGGGTGGCGGTCGTGATGGGGGAGGAGCGACGGCGGCGACGCAGGGGGTTGAGCGGTGGTGGGTCAGCGATGGGGGGAGGAGGGGCGACGGCGGCAGGGGGCCTCGCGATGGTGGGTCAGCGACAGGGGGAGGAGGGGAGGTGGCGGCACATGTTGGAGATATGCCCAAGAGGCAATAATAAAGTGGTTATTATCATATCTTCACACTTATGATAAATGTTTACATACCATGCTATAATTGTATTAACCGGAAACATTAATACTTGTGTGATTTGTAAACTAAAATAAGAGTCCCTAGTAAAGCCTCTTGTTAAACTAGCTTGTTGGTTAATATATGATCATGGTTTCCTGATCATGAACATAGAGATGTTATTAACAACAGGATCATATCATTAGGAGAATGATGTGATGGACATACTCCTATAGATAAGCGTAGCATAAAGATCAAGTCATTTCAATAGTTCAATTGCTATATGCTTTCTGATACATAGTAACCTAATTCCTTCGACCATGAGATCATGCATATCACCTTTACCAGATGGATGCTTTGATGACATCAAACACCACACCGTAACTGGGTGGTTATAAAGGTGGCATTGAGAGTTCGGAAAGTATTGGTTGAGACACATGGATCAAGAGTGGGATTTTTCCATCCACATGACGGATAGATATACTCTGGGCCCTCTCGGTGGAATGTCATCCAATTAGCTTGCAAGCATGTGACTTGGTCACAAGGGATCACATATCACGGGAACGAGAAAAGAGTACTTATCAAACGAGGTTGAACTAGGTATGCAGAGATACCACGATCATAACCTCGGATAAGTAACATATCGTGAGACAAAGGGAAATTGGTATCGTATGTAAGTGGTTCATTCGATCGCAAAGTGATCGAGAAATATGTGAGCCATATGAATTTCAGATTCCTCTATTGGTTATTGTTCGGAGAAGTGTCTCGATCATGTCCGCATAATTCACGAACCGTAGGGAGACACACTTAAGGATTCGACGTTGTTTTGAGTAGTTATGGTATTATGAGAAAGAGACCGAATGTTGTTCGAGTCTCGATGGGATCCGGATATCACGAGGTGATCCGGAATGGTCCAGAGAATAAGATTCATATAAGGAAAGTCCTGCTTTGAGTTCGGGAATGATTCCGTGTTTTCATCGAATGTTCTAGAAGGTTCAGATTGTCCCAAGCACTGGGGAGGGTACATGAATGTGTCATTACTTAATGGAATGATTGCATCATGTACTAAGTGTTCTTGCTGTCCCAAATAAAGGATTAAATTGAATCCTAAAACAGAAAAGTCAAATGTCCAGTTTGAAAGTCAAACTGCCAAAACAAGAAACTGTGGGAAACAAGCAAGAGGAGTTGGAACCAACCTGGAGGAGGAGTTGGACTCCTCCAGGCCGGCGCCCAAGCCCTAGGCCGAGTTGGGGAGGGACTCCCTCCCTCCCTGGCGCGCCAAGGACCCCCCTCCCATATAAGGAGGGGCAGGGCTCCTCCCATAGAAACATAACTTTCCACCTCTAATCTCCGGTTTAGAGCCGTTTTGGTTTAGAGCTTCTAATTGCTTTAGCCAGCGGTTTAGAGCCTTCTAATTGGTTTAGAGCCTTCTAATTGGTGTGTCTAATTACTAGACCACTAATAGCCTCTCTCTCATAAGCTCCACCATACTCGCACCGGCTTAAGACGAAGTCTCATGGATTTCCCTCTACTTCCCAGACCACGCCACAGTGCCGGAATCGCGAGGAGAGTGCTACAACCTCCGCTGCACCTTTGGAACAAGGGAGAGGAAGGTCTTCGAGTACAACGTGTGACCGATCAAGGGAGCGCCATTTAACGGCGCCTGGAAGGATCGCTACGCGATCTTGAGATCGGAAGTACGACTACATCACCCACGAGAATCGCTCGTTAACCGCTTTGGAATCTTGAGGGTAAGTTATTCCAAGCGACTCGTTGCTACAATCTAGTATATAGATCTTGGCTTGTTTGTTTGTATGCGATAGAAATTTTTGTTTTCCATGCTACGAACCCCACAAAGGGTATCGAGCCGTGTCTATATGTAGATCTCACAGACGAGTAGAACACAATGGTCATTGTGGGCGTTGATGCTTTTATTGTCGATTGCTTCTTGTGTACTTTGTATCTTGCGGTATGTTGGGATGAAGCGGCCGGGCTAACCTTACATGACATCGTTCATGAGACTTGCTCCACGCTTGACATGTAACTTGTATTGCATAAGTGGCTTTATGCATGTTTCTCCTAGCATAGTTAAGATCCAATTTACAACGGGTGATCAACAATGCTAGTATCAATGTTGTGGTTCTTGTTCGTAAGTTAGAACGACACTTATTGAAAGCCCCAAACCACGTAAAATATGCAAAGAAAGTAGAAGCGCCTAACTTTGTTTTGCAGGGTGCAAAGTGATGTGATATGGCCATGATTGTGATTATATTTGATGTATGCAATGTTCCTTATTGTAAGTCGACAACCGCGGAGCCATATGGTTGTCTTTAATTTATGTTAAGACCATGTCTATTCAAAGTAGTTGTAATAGTTGAAGCCGTGGGCGACAACCATGGAGTAGCGTCATTGAACTTGATGCAATGCCTATGATGATGGAGATCATGTTCGGTTGAAGATGGAGATCGGAAGCACAAAGAAGAAAGGCCATATCATATCACATATTATGAATTGCATGTGATGTTAATCCTTTATGCATCTTGTATTGCTTAGTAGACTACGGTAGCATTATAAGATGATCCCTCATGCACATGAATTTCAAATCATAAAGTGTTCACCTCGCTAGCACTTGCTAAAGCTTGTTGTTTCAAGCACCACGTGATGATCGGGTGTGATAGATTCGCAAGTGTATACAACGTGAGCAAGCCAGATTTGCTCATGTAGAAACCGAGGTTTGATCTTGACGAGCCTAGCATGTATGCACATGGCCTCAGAACACGGATTACCGAAGGTAGAGCATGAGTCATATAGTAGATATGATGAACATGTCGATTGTTCGCCATTGAAGCTATATCAACTCTCGTGATGATCGGTTTTGATGTGGTGGATTTGGTTCGTGTGATCACTAAAACAATGTGAGGGATATTGTTTTGAGTGGAGTTCACCTAGATTAATTTAATTATTAATTAGAACTCAATTTATCATAAACTAAATCAAAGTGAATTTGCATAGTTGTTGTAGTCATTGGCATCCGCTTACCACCTTGCGCTTAGTTATAATTGAGATGATAGATCTATAGAATTCGTTAGTTACTTTACTTAACGGTATCGTATTGTTTTGAAGTGTTAATCTAAAGTTTAAAAGTCCTATTGCAAACTTTCAAGAAGTTCCTACTCCATGAAGTTTAATAATTGGTATTAAAACAAGAGTAACAATTCCAATGTTAGTATATAAGTATCATGTTTGTCTCCACGATTCTTGATATTCAAAGGATTTTCTTAATATCAAGGTTATCTAGGATCCGAAAGAGTTGTTTCAAAACCATGATGTGTGAAAGATATTGTGATATCTGAAATAAAGTTTGGTTGCAACATGATAGAGTATAATATGGCAAAAGTCATGTTCTCATATTTGATGAGAATTTGCAAAAGGTTGGAGACACTAGTTGTCCTAATCCTCCAAAAGGTTTTGGAGAGCAACATTATACTTATGATTCACCGTTACAAGCTAAAAGTAGCTTGATCATGGATAAATCCATAATAAGGGTGAATATTTGATGTAGGTAAAATGTTTACTACACCAAGAAGATTACTAAATAAAGGAATTTGAAAGAACACCAAACATTTGATGATGGTGATCTACTGAAAGTGCAAGTCCAAAGACATTGGTATTTAACTATACACGCTTTGGACTATGTGTCATATGTATGACTCCACTATTGATATTGATAGATTCTTTCAAATGTAATAGGAAATACGAAAGAGAATCTCATAAATATATGGCGTAAAGGAAAAGACTAGAATTGTTCAGTTTAAGTATAGATGATATACATGTTATGGCTATATTCTTTGCTTATTAAACAATGTGGTTCTTAAGTATTTGATATCGAATTTGTTGGTATGAATCGTCATACAAAACAATGTAATTCATGAACTACAATGGCCTAAGTAATTAGCAAAGAATATGTGATGATGTTCATCGAGAACAAATAAAGGGTTATTGTGTTGCTCGTTAAACATCAAAGCTTGCCTTCAAGATTTGTTTTATCGTGTTGTGAGAACAAAAGGGTTGTTCAAATAATTGTCAGAATCCATAAAAGATGGATGATTCACAAATCGTTGGAAAAATCACATCCATAAAGCTAATGCTAAAGATGTCGAAGACAAATTGATTGAAAGATCACTTAGGAAGTGACATCGCCGCTTAAATTATATTGGAAAGAAAACATGAAGAAACTCCATATGGATGGAATTTTGGAGTCTATTTGATTTTGATCAAATGACACTTGTGAAACTTTCCTAGAGATAATTAAAACTTCGCTCATAGGCCAAAAGGAACGAAAGACTAGCTTATTGAATTTGTACATATTGTTGTAAGTCCATTATGTGTAGTCAAGAGCGATGGATTTCAACTTCATATGCTTTCTCCAAAATTTGAGTGAATATATGAATATTTACTTAATAAGGATGAAGTATGAAACATTTGAAAAGTTCAAAGACTTTCAAGATGAAGTGCAAAATCATTGTAACAAAAATATAAACAGTTTATGATAAAGATCATAAAGGAAGATATTTGAGTTACAGAGTTTAGCATAATACCTAAGATTTAAGGAATCGTTCCATGGATTTGCATTTCCCGAAACACCATAAGAGTATGGAGCATTCGAGATATGTAATTAAACCTTGTTTGACATGGTAAGATCAAAGGTATAATTTATAAAACTGCCATTATATTTTAAAGATTAAAAGCTTTAGAGATTACCGTTTTTTCACTGAAAAGAGCTCCATCATAATCCGTTGAAATGACACCATATAAAGTTATGGTTTGGGATTAAACCCAAGTTGTCCTTTCTTAAACATTGGTATGCTATGCATAAGAAAGATGTGTGCAACCAAAGTCGGATGAACCTGTCTTTGTATGTTATTTTGAATAACTGTTAAGTAATCCTCCATAACATCGGAGACAAAAGTGTTTGTCACTTAAAACGTCAAGTTTCTTTGAGAAGGAATTTTTCGTGAAAAGTTAAATAGGAGGACAATAGAATTTTGATAAGGTTAAAAGAACCTTAGCTATATGTGCAGAGTTGCGCAAAGACCAAAAGTGTTCCGGAGGCAAAGAATAAAGCTCATGGCTCACGCCTCAAAGGTTGTGGTCACGAAGATCTAAGTTCCTATTGAAACAAGTAGATCGGGTAAACAATCAAATACCAAGATTTGAGGGTTGAATCATTATTTGAGAATAATGAACCGACTACATGCAAAGAAGCGATGATGGGCCCCGACTACAAATGGCTTGAAGCCATAAAATCCGTGATAGTTCCATACACGAGAAAATCAAGTTTTGAACTTGAAGGACCTCGAGAAAGGTTTAAGACCTTAGCTTGTGTCCGGATCTATAAAGAAATAGACATGGATGTTTTACATCTATGAAATAGTCGACATGTTGGGAAAGAGTTCACAAAATGTTCAAAGGTTGACTATGACAAGATCTGATCTTTCATAGTGATATTTAGTCTAGACGGATTAATGTAGCAACCACTACATATAATTTGTTATATGGTAGTTGAATAAACAAAACAAGTTATTCTAATAGAATCGCTACCTAGGACATGTGCATAACATGGTCCATAGTGTTTTGTTAATTCAAAAGGATGCTAAAAGCATATGCAAACTTCAATGGTTAAAGTAAGCATAGCGGAGTTGGAATCTTCACTATGATGAAACTGCTAAAAGAGTTTAATTTCATCAGAGACAATGAAGATGCTTGCGCTTGCAAGAAATTAAGTGGGAGCGCTAAGACATGTTTCTAATACATTATGTGGAAGACATATTGTTGATTGGAAATAATGTATCTTTTATTAACACATATTAAGAATTTCATCCTCGATGAAAGACTTAGGCAAAACCTAAATATTTGGCATCAATAGATGCTAATATGGTTGTGCCGTAGTACATAGACGAGATATTGAATGAGTTCAATATAGAAACTACAAGAAAGGTTCTTGTTGCACAGAAAGGATTGAATGAGTTCAATGTTGATGATATATATTCAAGTGTATTGACATTTGGTAAAGTGAAACAAATAATCAAGTATAGATTGATACTTGATGTATGAAATCACAAATAGTATTTATATCAATCATACTGTGATATGTACAAATCCAGATATGTCCTATGCTCTAAATGTTGTGAGCATATACCAAAATGATTCATAAGATGATCATTGGACAATAGTAAGGATATTCTTATGATCTTTTGGAAGAACTAAGAGTATATTATTTGTAGAAGTGACAAATAGATGGTTAGTTCATTGTAAAAGTACTACATTGATACTAGCTTTGTCACAAAGTACAAATTAAGTTTATCTCAATCTAAACTAAGGGTGGCACAATATAATGGAAAGTGAGTTCCATAATGGATTTGGATGATTTCCAAAGTTAAGACATTGTGACAGATACTACAACAAAAGGCTAAGTATATGACCTGCTATTATAGCGAAAAGAGGGCATTTGTGTCAAGTAGTTTGTTATCAAACTAGGTGTAGTTCACAGGGATAATACTATGAAGATATATTGTGCGACAATATTATCAACATGTTTTAACCCCAAAGAACTAAAGGTCACACCAAAGAACAAATTTATACAAAGCCATCTCATTAGAGAATGAGTGATGCGAGAGACGCAAAGACATGCAATTACACACGGACTGGAAGAGTCGATCCGAGATCAGTTGACCACTAGCAATCGTGTACATACAACACGAAAGCCATAGGTGTTGAATACACAAAGGTTTGAAACTAGATTATTGACTCTGGTGCAAGTGGGAGATCTGGAGATATGCCCAAGAGGCAATAATAAAGTGGTTATTATCATATCTTCACACTTATGATAAATGTTTACATACCATGCTATAATTGTATTAACCGGAAACATTAATACTTGTGTGATTTGTAAACTAAAATAAGAGTCCCTAGTAAAGCCTCTTGTTAAACTAGCTTGTTGGTTAATATATGATCATGGTTTCGATCATGAACATAGAGATGTTATTAACAATGGGATCATATCATTAGGAGAATGATGTGATGGACATACTCCTATAGATAAGCGTAGCATAAAGATCAAGTCATTTCAATAGTTCAATTGCTATATGCTTTCTGATACATAGTAACCTAATTCCTTCGACCATGAGATCATGCATATCACCTTTACCGGATGGATGCTTTGATGACATCAAACACCACACCGTAACTGGGTGGTTATAAAGGTGGCATTGAGAGTTCGGAAAGTATTGGTTGAGACACATGGATCAAGAGTGGGATTTGTCCATCCACATGACGGATAGATATACTCTGGGCCCTCTCGGTGGAATGTCATCCAATTAGCTTGCAAGCATGTGACTTGGTCACAAGGGATCACATATCACGGGAACGAGAAAAGAGTACTTATTAGTAAACGAGGTTGAACTAGGTATGCAGAGATACCGACGATCATAACCTCGGATAAGTAACATATCGTGAGACAAAGGGAAATTGGTATCATATGTAAGTGGTTCATTCGATCGCAAAGTGATCGTAGAAATATGTGGGAGCCATATGAATTTCCAGATTCCTCTATTGGTTATTGTTCGGAGAAGTGTCTCTATCATGTCCGCATAATTCACGAACCGTAGGGAGACACACTTAAGGATTCGACGTTGTTTTGAGTAGTTATGGTATTATGAGAAAGAGACCGAATGTTGTTCGGAGTCTTGATGGGATCCGGATATCACGAGGTGATCCTAATGGTCCGGAGAATAAGATTCATATAAGGAAAGTCCTGCCGGAGTTCGGGAATGATTCCGTGTTTTCATCGGAATGTTCTAGAAGGTTCCGGATTGTCCCAAGACTCGGGGAGGGGTACATGAATGTGTCATTACTTAATGGAATGATTGCATCATGTACTAAGTGTTCTTGTTGTCCCAAATAAAGGATTACATTGAATCCTAAAACAGAAAGTCAAATGTCCGCTTGAAAGTCAAACCGCCAAAACAAGAAACTGTGGGAAACAAGCAAGAGGAGTTGGAACCAACCCGGAGGAGGAGTTGGACTCTCCAGCCGCGCCAAGCCCTAGGCCGAGTTGGGGAGGGACTCCCTCCCTCCCTGGCGCGCCAAGGACCCCCCTCCCATATAAGGAGGGGCAGGGCTCCTCCCATAGAAACATAACTTTCCACCTCTAATCTCCGGTTTAGAGCCGTTTTGGTTTAGAGCTTCTAATTGCTTTAGCCAGCGGTTTAGAGCCTTCTAATTGGTTTAGAGCCTTCTAATTGGTGTGTCTAATTACTAGACCACTAATAGCCTCTCTCTCATAAGCTCCACCATACTCGCACCGGCTTAAGACGAAGCCCTGCGGGATTTCCCCTCTACTTAGGCACCACGCCGTTGTCTGCGGAATCGCAGGAGAGTGCTACAACCTCCGCTTTCTTTGGAACAAGGAGAGGAAGGTCTTCGTCGAGTACCGAACGTGTGACCGATCAGGAGCGCTTGAACGTGGCGGAAGGATCGCTCACGCGATCTTGAGATCGGAAGTGTACGACTACATCACCCACAGAATCGCTCGTTAACCGCTTTGGAATCTTCGAGGTGTTATTCCAAACGACTCGTTGCTACAATCTAGTAGATAGATCTTGGCTTGTTTGTTTGTATGCGATAGAAAATTTTTGTTTTCCATACCGAACCCCTCAAGACAGGGGTGGAGCGATGGCGGGTCGTGTGGGGAAGGAGGGCAGGGCCAGGCCTCAAGGTGGCGGGTCAAGAACGGGGAGGAGGCGGCAGTAGGGGTGGAGCGGGGCGGGTATGCAGTGGCGGCATAGGCGATTTGGGGGTGGGGTGGCTCGGGGTGGATCCGCGAGGTGGCTCGGGGTGGAAGGGGTGGCTCGGGAGGCGGGCAAGGCGGGCGGGCAGGTGGCGGCGGCAGTGCACGGTGGCGGCGGCGCAGGGTTGGAGACGAGGGGAGAGTGGGAGAAAGGGGCCAGCTCGGGCGCCGGTTGGGCCGGGCTGGTCTAAAGAAAAAACTGGGCCTACGCCGACGGCTATGCCGTCGGCACGGCCTCCTCTGTTTTTTTTTCACATAGATTTATTTGGTCCCTTTTTTAGTTGCTCCTATTTAAATTATTTAATTTTATATTGGGTTCTAGTTGATAGATTTAATTATATTTTGTTCCTCCCCTTTTCATTTATTTCGTATAAAATATAGACCCTAGTTTGTTCCTCCCCGTATATCTACCCCGTTGACCGGCCCCGGATGAGTGTTGACCAATATAGTTTTTTCTTTGTTTAGGTTTGTTTAGTCTATTCCTACATATTATACCAAGGTTGGGACCATGAAACATATTGTAGCCTCCGGTATATCCACTTCCTAGGGTTTTGCTCCGGAGCGTGGTCTCCCGCGGAACCCTGATCTGTGTGCATCGGATCGTCTACCCCCCTAGAAGTCCCTCTGACAGGGGTAGCCCGGAGTAGCACTCTCTTGTTTTGTGTTTGTTTAGGTCATATGATGATGTAAAACCATGGTGCTTCACAAGGGGAGGGCACTATCCTACCAAGGTTTCACGGGAGTTTCCCTTATATAAGTCCAGAACCTTAGCTTTAGGTTACAGCGCACGCATGAGAAGGGGACACATGCACCTGGGGACTAGGTTTTGCATGTTTCAACATAGCACCACACTTCCATGCATGTGCTAGGGCCACATGCAATTCCTTGAGGTATTCCGACGCCCCGGAGCGTGGTCTCCCGCGGAACCCTGATCTGTGGGCATCAGATCGTCTACCCCCCTAGACGTCCCTCTGACAGGGGTAGCCCGGAGTAGCACTCTCTTGTTTTGTGTTTGTTTAGATCATATGATGATGTAAAACCATGGTGTTTCACAAGGGGAGGGCACTATCCTACCCGGTTTCACCCGAACGGGGATTTTCCCCCTTATATAAGTCCAGAACCTTAGCTTTAGGTTACAGCGCACGCATGAGAAAGGGGACACATGCACCCGAGCAAACAGAATCGTGACGATGGAGACTGCTATCCGAACGTTACAAACGGCTACAATCGGAGTACAAAATATATTAACATTAAATTATTGGGAGTAATTAATAAATTAGTATAAAATATATGGCTAAAATTAAATGGAAAAAATAATCTATAGGGATAAGCCCAACCAAACCCGGCAGTATACAAATTATCTGAAAATCAGTAGAAAAAAATTCTGTAGGGCTACGCCGACGGCTAAGCCGTCGGCACAACCCACCCAGTACACGCATGTGGATCAGGACGTGGCACATAGGTTCTACGCCGACGGCCCGGCCATCGGCATAGTGTAGCCAGCAAACGGCGTTTGCGGCGCCGTGTCCAGGCCGGGGATACGCCGAGGGTCACGATTGCGCCGAGGGTTACCGTCGGCGTGTCTCTATCCACTACGCCGACGGCTGCGCTGTGCCGGGGGCCACTGTCCGACGGCCTGGCGTCAGGGCTGGCCTGGGGAGGAAGCTACGCCGACGGCCTCGACATTTGGCCGTCGGCGTCTTCAAGATTTCCTGTATATATACTCACATCCTTGGCAAACAGCAGCCAGGTAAAAGCATCAAAATTGCAACAACAATATGAACATATAATCTTGAATATCTCTCACGGTAATTCAGTAAGCAAATAACCGGGAGATCATGGCCATTAATATATCTGATGACCTTTCCAAAGATCACTAGCTCCACGCACACTATGATCAACAGCTTAGCTCAGTTTCTGAGGCTGCGCTCGATCACACGTAACTACAGTACAACGTATGCATCAGCGCCAGCATCGCTGTCCTTGATAGTTCAGAGCCAGAGGGCGCCGGCCTGTCGGAGGAGCGGTACGAGCTGGCCGCCCAGGTGCAGCGACATGACCCTGTCGGTGGGGCCGACGAGTGTGCCGCCGATGAAGACCGTCGGCACAGGCGGGCTCCGGCCGACCATGCCGGCGAGCGCCCTCTCGACGTCCTTGCCGCGGGGGTCCTTGTCCAGCTCGTGCACCGCCCAGCTCACGCCCATCTCCGTGAAGAGCGTCTGCACCGCGTGGCACATGCAGCAGTTGCTCGCCCCGAAGATCACCACCGCCCGCTGCGACGCCAGCGCCCTCACCCTCTCCGCCGCCATTGCTGATCGGACTGTTTGGTGGACGGCTTGCTCTCCCTTCCTGGATCGGTCGATGGATGATCTCAGCTCAGTTCCTCCGGGCTAGCTAGCTGTGTAGGCTGCTGTTTGTTGGAGTTGTATGGTGGCCATGGCCGAACGGTGTCTCTATTTATAGATGATCGATATATATGATGGGGCAAATCGAAGAGGTGGGAAGTGGTCGCCTGGTCGGTGCAGAATATATGTTCTCTGCCAAGAGGTTCCGCTACTACTACTTTTGGGATCTTTGCTTTTGGTAGGGGCCAAAATTCTTCAGTTATTAAAAAATGGTTTTGAAACCATGATGTTTCTAATAAGTAAAAAACTGAGGTGAATTAAGGTTCGGGTCATGGTTATTAGCGTTGGAAACGAGTGTAGTGGTATAGATCGATTGGTGGTTTGTTGATTCATTTGGTTCGGTGATAAGCTAGGTTTAGAACTTTAGATGCAGCCTCATTGCCCCCCTTTTACAATTTCAGTTGACAATGGACATATATCGTGCATCACGTTTTAATTTCTCCATTTGGCTAGCGGCCTAGGACACTCTTTTATTTAATATAATTGGCCTACTCTGTATTCTCGACCTGTCACCACACTGTCATCAGGAATTTCCACGTCGATGTAGGAATAAATCGGCAGGAATAAGTAGGTAATGAATTTCAACGCCGACTAGGCTGTAGGCACTCGAAGAATAAAGGGGACCCTTGATACCTTGTGAATGTCGGGAGTATAGCTCAATTGAAAAGGCAGTAGGCCTGAACCTTTGCAATATTTCTAGATCAGGGCGAGACACTGAAGCTCGGGAACCAAACAATTAATATATTTTGCTCAAGTTTTTCTTGCCAAGAGCTAATTAGTGAAACTTTTGTCGACATGCATGGTGTTTCACCTTACTGGTCGGTGTCCACCTGGTATTTAAATTGTAGACATTTTCTTCGCCAAGACAAAACAAATTCTAGACATTTTCGTACCAAATTATCATAACATTTTAAAATTTCTTTTTCGGTGTGTACACGCGCACATAGGTGACCTTGTCAAATTTGGTGTCATACCATGAGTATGTGCATGTTGTAAATATAAAGAAATTAGTGTACATCCTGAACATGCAAAATATTCAAGCTATACCGATTTGTCTTGTTTTGGAGCAAGACTTCTATCTCATACTTTGAATCAAATTTCAACACAATGCGATATTAATAATTAAATTTCAAATTACATCCAACAGGTTAATAATACACATATAGTCCTGTAACACCCTCAGAATCGGACCTATGCAAGTTTGAGCAAAATTCGCCAAACCCGCATAGAAACGATTCAAAGGTACCCACCAGGCACTTTCGTGCGGGTGGAAAACGAAGTAATAACATTACACAACAGTCCTCGATGGGACCCACAGAACAGACATATATACAACGGCGACTCAAAGAGTCAAGAGTACAAATATAATATACAAAGATCCAAATCACCTTGAAAACGATAGAGCGTCCAGCTACGGACAAGATGCAAATGGGGCTAAGAGCCCTGAAGAATAACCAATGGCGTCCATAACCCTGCCCAGGCCAAGCCGGAAGGGTAACCCTGCTAACGGCGTCGATCTCAAAACCTGCTTAAACAAAAGGGGTGCCGACAAAGGGCAAAGGAAAAGAGGAGCCAAGATCGAGGCCAAGACACGGCGAGGCTAGAATTCGGCGGTCCTCGCCACATAGGTATGGTGGATCAAGCGGCAGCAAAGATGCACTAAACAACCTATAGAGACTCGATACCACCGGATATCGAGAGAGGATAAGAATGACCTAACCGGATCCAACCAAGCTATCACCAATCAAACCCATCTGGTGTTTCCTCGAGACCAAACGAGGAAGTCAACCGAGGAACTCACACCGCTTGGCAGTTTATTAGGTTATCGCTAAGATTTACTAGTCGGTATAGATAATCGTCCCGATAAAGTATACATGGGCACTTTTAACCATTCCGTTATAGTGGCAGACTTACTAATCGACATGATAGCATGAGATAAACCCAAAACCCAGCAGTTGTTGGTACTTTTATTCAGCCATTTCGTTGAAGTTGCAATACTTACTAGTCGAGATACAATTGTCGCATGGACAACCAAACAAGCAATTGTGGGCAGTATTAATTAGCCATTCCATTATAGTGAAGCTGATTACTAGTCATTATAAGTCGATTTATAGCAGTAAACTTTAGTTATGCTTGTCTATGATCGAGATCGTGCTCCAAGTCGTCCATATCCGCGACACGGCTTTCGAAAGTTTTACCGGCGGGTGCACCAATAGCAACACACGCCGATCAACCTCGGAAAAACCAAATCAAACCCAACGAGGCTTTCACGACTGAACAATCACAGGATTCAGAAATATTTCAGGGGGCCACCCCTTAAGTAGATTCCGCAACAAAGCTAGCTGACTCCGAGACGGCCTCAAGGTTTGGATGGACGGCGGTAAACGACTGGGAACCCGAAAGTGTGGCTGGGCTTGTCGATACCGCGTAAACGTGTCCCGAGCCTAAACAGTACAGTGTGCTCCTCGCACAATTTAAATACAGAAAGTAGCATGGCATAAGTACAGGATCGTAAATAAAACCTCAAACTAGTTTGTGGCCCCAAGAAATAAGATGAATCAAGCTCGCTCGGGGGTCCCATATACCTCCCGGATGTGGATAGCGATAAATCAAGGAACAGTATCAAGTACTCGGGGTCTTACGGGACACAAGTGGGCGTTCGGAAACCAAATATTGTCTATCACCCACCGATGCCTCTGCTTATTTCAATTTTAGTTGTTAAACAGGAATTAAAGTGTGCGATAAGTAAAACTAGAATCATCTCCAACATCAACATGCGGCAATACATCAGCAACTGTGGCATATGACGACACACATCAGCACTTGAGCAAGCAACTACGACGCGCAAGTCCAACTATCTACCAAACAACAAGTAATAGGGTGTGGCCAAGGCAATATAGGGCTGCACGGTATATCACAGGTACGGAAACTAAAGCATCGCCACACAGATAGCAATAGATCAACAGGAGGGAATAAATACTATGAAAGTAAGATAGGTAGAAAGGGGGAGATGCTCGCCTGAAAACATTGTCGAAGGGTTCATCCGAAGATCGGGGCGAAGCTCACATCAACTCAACGGCCTTATCCGCGAAGAACCAAAACACTAGAATAAACACCGGATGCAATATTTAATACCACGGCAGAAGATCGGCATGATGCATGTATGATGCATGCCATGGCAAGGTGCTATGCAATTAGGTCATATTAAACGGTACCGGGGTCCCGACAATTAATTAGGTGGTGCATGTTGTTTAGCTACCCCGCAATTAGATGTTGTTTAACAATGCAACAGGTGGAACCGGTTCGCTACACATGTTTAAATGAGGCCAATATAAGGCTAGATTTGCCCGCATATGGGCCCCATATTTAATTATTAGGTGAATCGGCATAAGGCCCCCAAACCAATGCTAGGCATGCGGGAATGACAATTTAATATGCAACAAGTTGTATTAGGTTATAAAATAGGGTTTCGGGAAGAGGTTCACACATTAGGGGTCTCGACGATCTTGGGGTTTCGGGGTTCGGGTTCGTGGTCCAGGTCCAGTCGTGGTCCGACGGTCTCGACGGATCGTTCTGACAGGGTAGGTCTTGGCGCATCCGAGTCTTCGTTCATGTTGGCGGTCTTGTCGCTCCTGGCGGAGATCGTATGCGTTCGGGAGGAAGTACTTGGTCGGTGTCGGGCATCGGACTCATCGTTCTTGCCGTTCTTGTCGATGGCGAACTTAAGTGGATCGGTACCGGGCTACTCGAGTCCGCGAGGCGATCTTGTCGATGGGGCTTTGAATGGCACTCGATGGTGCCTCGGTTGCCTTGGCGCTCCACGGATCGGGTTCGTGGCGGCATCTCGGTGCTCCTTGCCAAGGCATCGGAATCCGAGGCGAGATCTTGTCGAGGGTTCGGGTTCCGCCATGAGGGTCGTGTCGATCTTGGATTGGCGAGGTGTGGATTTGGTTGCTGACGCACATCTGCAAACGCCGGCGACGAGCGGTCTTGTCGATGAGGGATCTCGTGCCTTGTCAACGCCCTCCGGGTGGTTATCCTGGCATCAAGAGTGTACCGCGAAGGTCGTTTCCACACACGAGGCTTGGCGGCGACCATGGGTGGTTAGCGACCTTGCCGAGGCGACGCGAGTGGACCTGGCAGCGGCTGGAGGCGAGTTCTCGTGAAGTCGCTGCGGGATGAGGTTCTGACGGCGAGGCAAAGGCTAGGGCGACAGCGAGGCGCCCGCGAGGCGAGCAGGAGAACGAGGGCACCGCGGCGGCAGCGGCGCGGCGCGGCGATGCGCAAGGGCGGCGCGAGCGGCGGCGCGTAAGCTTCGGGCGAGGCTCGGGACGGCGACGGACGACAGGCGGCGTGGTGGAAAGTGCGGCGTGGTGGCGTGACGCCTTGCTAGCGAGGGCAGCGGCTGGCTCGGCGGTTGGGACGCTGGCGGGCGGGACGCTGCGGCTGGCGGCTGGCGGCGCCGCGCCGGGAGCGGAGAAGGTTGCTGCGCTGGCGTGAGGTCCGGGCGAGGCCAGGCGAGGTTGCGGGCGGCTCGGTGGAGCACGCTGGTCCGCAGCTGGTCCAGGGCGGCGCGGGGACTGGCGCGGAGGCGGTGGGAGCTCGAGGCGGCGAGGCGAGCTCATGGCAAGGCGGCAGAGCTGCGAGCGAGCGAGAGAGAGGAAGGGCCGGGCGAGCTGCCATGGCGGCGCGAGCCAGGCGATTCTTCGGGAGGAGAGGCTAAGGCGTGCGAGTGGAGGGGAGGCAGGGGCGGCGTGGGGCAGGTGGGGACGGGAAGGTTCGACTGGGGAGGGTTTCTGGGAGGTGCCATGCCAGGGAGGTGGGGTTGATCGTGGGGCCTGAGGCGGGAGCAGTGGCGCCAGCGTGTGTGCTGTGTGTGGCGTGTGTCTGGGTGTGGGGTGTGTGTGTGTTTGGTGGGTGAGTGGGTTGTTGGGTGTGTGGAAGTAGGCCACGTGGCAGCTAGGGAGTGGAGGAGGAGAGGGAGAGGGTGAGGTGGCGACAGTTGATTGGGTGGAGTGATGTGGAGGGTTGGGTGTGGGTAGGATAGTTGGTGGGTTTAGGATTTAGATGGGGCTGGTTGGGGTGGACCGTTTTAGTTTCTGGGGCGGTCGTTCGGGTCAATCGGCCCGTTCGACTGCCCCGCTAAAATAATTAAAAATGTTCATTTGTTTAAACGGGCCGTCTGCAAACCGATAGCGGCCAAAACAAAATAATCCGGAGACCCGGGCTTTGGGGTTTGAATCAAGAGGGGCGTTTTAGAAAACAAAACGGGTGTTGCGAAAATAGTTTTAGCAAACAATGCATGATGATGACGATGCAATGCATAAATTCAACGCGATTTTCTAGTAGTGGTTTTGCGGGATGCCACAAGTCCCCTCGTTTTAAGGGCTTATTACCTATCTTCGTCTTCCGGGAGGTGGTGGTGGGGGTGTGGGGGGGGGGGGCACCGGCACTAGGGTACACGAAATTTGTTCGACGCGGTGTAGGAAGACGACCTGGACCGGATCACCTTTTCTCTTTTTTGTTCAAGGGTCTTTTGTGCAAATGTTGGGGGGCAATTTGTAACTTTTTTCCTTTGAACTCGTCAATTTAAATGTATCCCACCGACAGTGAATCACGGTATCATGGTCCTTCATGGACCTATCCCGGTAAAAAAACGTGTATCAGATTTTCTTCCACAAAGCAGTTTGATGCCCCAATACGACCTTCCCAAAAACTATGTCGTTGACAGTAACTTAGCAAAAAAAAATAAGTTCAACTAGTGAAGACTTAGCCCTAAAGAAAAGTAAGTCAAATATGCGGGAATAGGTAGATCGAGTAGAATCATGGTAGGATTGGCAAATAGTCTTTTGCATGCAAGGTGCGTTGTTTCAAGGGGAAAAGGCTTTCCATATATTTGTGCTATTTTTGGTGTGTTTAAGAACATCTCCACTTGCACCCACATAGCTAAGAAAGTACAATATTAGTATTGCCAAGGTCTAGACATCACATTATTCCGGGGGATGGAGGGAGTAGAGTACAATGTAAAGATTAGCTAAGAAAGTACTAAAGTGGAGCAATTTTCTTATTAAAGTACACAAAGTCTTAACTCTAGCTAGCATGAACGCCGTTTATATTAGTACTGTCAAGGTCTAGACATCACATTAGTGCAGTCCATAATCAACTAGTACAGATACTGAAAGACCTCTAGTGAGTCCTCGGTAGGCGATGTGAGTTTCTCATTCCCATTTACTTGTACATTGTAGAATTTAGGCTTTCAATTTAGGATATTTTAGTACACTGTGCCTAGCTTAGTGCTATTTTCACCCGTCCATGGCATCCTGAGGTGGACTATGCCCATGAAGTAATTGGCGACGCTGCAACGAGTGGGATTGTGGATGGTGATTCGGCCGAGCTTTGCCATATCCATTGAATTGCATGTACTACCTAACGCAACCAACAATAGAACTGATGGAAAGTGCTAGACAATATATTTTAACACTCATCCTACGTTTCGCCCTTTGGGCTAATATGACGCATGTTTGGGGAGCCGTAATATTTGGTTTTAATTCTTGTGTTGGCTAGATGTTGATCCTAGGACCTCCTACTCTGATACCATATTGAATTGCATGCACTAGCCAACGCAACCAACAGTCCAAACTGATGAAAAGGGCTAGATAATATATTTCAATAGTATTCGTAGGCTAGTGTCAGATAAAGCCATTACTTTTGAAAGGACAAACAAAGACAGGTGGTTATATGCTTATTCATAGCACGATGTAAGTAGTGTGCATTATTGCTTCAAATAAATATGCTATCCATTGGTAGTGTGATGATTTCTCAAATTTGTTCCACAATTGAAATTTCTAGGATGCCATAAATTGTGGCTTTGTGTGTTGGAATGATCCTTAGTGGCCTTTACCACTACAACGTGCACTATCTACTTTGTGGGTTATGTGTGAGAACTGCAACAATGCAAGGGTTGATGAGAAAATTTAGAATGCTGAGTTGGTCAAGAATTTATTTGAAGAGAAGAACAAGATGAATACAAAATACACAAGTTTATTACTCTCTTCCATCTATAATAAGTGTGCCCGACTTGATAAAATTTTGTACTAAATAAGCGATACTTATTATTGATCAAAAGGAGTAGCAAAAGTAAAGAAGCGGATGGATACCATTAAGAGTCATGTGATGGTGTAAAACATGGCACAGTTGAAGAAGAACCGTGCGGAACAAACTGGAGATTGAGTCGGGCGAGATAGAGAAGTGGCTAGAGGAGAATAAGAATTGGGATAAAGAAAAGAACGAACCGAAAGAGGAGAAGAAGAGGATGGAATACATTTTGTTTGATCTTCTCAAAGCAAATGGTGCAAGCAAAAGAAAAATGATCAATCAAATTTGTGAGAAATGAAATGTTTTTTTTTCTGTAGAACTTGCTGAGCATGTGTGGCTCAGTAAAACTAACCATTCGTAATGTAGATGTAATAATATATTTGAATTGTTGTATGAACTAGTAATGTTTCAGCAAAAATGTTTTTTCTGACGTACAAGTACAATACTTGCTTACTCGGCCATGAAATCCACGCGCGTACAAACAAGCATTGCACGTTTTGTTCCCCGGCTAGGTCGACATGGATGGAATCGAAGGTCGTTTTCATTTTTTTATCCTTTCTTTTATGCTTACGTAGGATAGAATACTAGCAATAAGAAAAGGGAAAAAAAAGAAAAAGAAAAAAAAAAGGTAGATGCTTCTTCGATTTCTCCTGCCGACTGGACCAGAGCAATCGTGCCTGACAGTAGATACGATGCGATTATGGTACGATCGAAGATACACTGGCGCGCGCCACGTCAGGTACACGCGCGCGGAATCGATCGTTCGAGGGAGGTCGGCGGGAAGTGCTCGCCGGCGGCCGGGCCGAAAGGCGAAGGACGCGGACAAAAAGGCAATCGCGTTTTTGATCTCCTTCGCTGATGAAACCGGACGACGCGCGCGCCCATGGGATCGATTCACCTTTCAGTTTCCCCGGCCGCAGGTAGGTTCGTGCGGACGCGCTTTTTTAGACCCACGGGCCAAGGATTCATATCTACGGCCCGGTGGCTGCACTGGCTATGCTCGGGCGAAGAAAACCGGTAAACAAGGAAAGGCCCAGCCCGCAGCCTGACGGCCTAGTTCAGTCCAAGCTTAGAGCATGTCTAACGCGCCTAAATTTCTGCTCAGAAACTCGAAGATGCGCCTACTCGATTTTGCTCTGAAATTCCCACTGATTTCATCGCCCGTCTAGCAGACCCCGTATCCAAGCCCCGTTTATTTAAAATTTAAATTTCGCGCGAGATAAAAGCAGATTGTTCATAGATAGGCATCGTCCCCGGCCACCCGACCCATTTCCAGACGGCGCGGCGGCTGCCGGCCCAGGATAACTTGCAGTAGAGGACCCACGCTTCCTCGAGCGTGAGCTCCTCGCGGCGGCGCTTGGCTGGGAAGGAGCCTGTGGCTTGGTGGCGGCAGCTCATGACGGCGGCGGCGTGGATTCGTGAACGGAGCGGCTGGAATTGCTCGCCGGAGTTGGACGGCGCGCGACGGAGCTAGGGTTGCGAGTGAGGGGTTGGACCCTCATTCGCACCCTCAACTGGTACTTATACGGGGCCGGGTGGGTGATTTGTCCCGCCCCGTATCCGAGCGATACGAGCCGGCCTGTTTATGAGGCGTGCTAGACGGGCCAAAACACCGACACCCCGTATCTCGCCGGAAATTTACGGGGTGTCGGCTGTTTACAAGGCCTGTTAGACTTGCTCTTAGCCTAAATTTTTAGGGCCAAACCTCGCTCGGGCCTAGGAAATGTGCGGACAGGCTTTCTCTAACCCGGTCCGAGCCCTGCCTAGCCCAAAAATACCGAGGTATAACTACAGTACTTGCCTACGTATGTGTTCCTTTCACCTCCAACACAAATCTACCCATATCTCTGCACCAACCACCATGCACGCATACCTGCACCGTCCTTGTATCACCATCGTCGGTCCTCGCGCCACCGACAACCATGTCATTGTCATCATAGCGGCGCCACACACAAAGCAAGCGCAAGCACCCCTGTGGACGACCTTTTTTTTTTTAGGGACCCTGTGGACAACCTTGATGATTCATGATTGGTCAATTTTTTGGCTCAACACACAAAAATCTGATCCTAGAGTGCAAAATTGTACTCCCTCCCTCCGTTCAGAAATATAAGATATTTTAACTATGTGAAATGAATATATCTAGACGTCTTATAGTGTATAGGTTCGTAAAACTCCCTCCGTTCAGAAATACTGTGTAAAATGAATGTATCTAGACGTCTTTTAATGTATATATAGGTTCACTCCAAACCTTTACGAACCTATACACTAAAAGACGTTTAGATATATTTGACTCACAAAGCTAAAACGTCTTATATTTCTGAACAGAGGGAGCACATATAAGCATACCGGCGTTATGTCAAAACTTGAACATTTCTCTCTCTCTCTCTCAAAGTTTTTTTACTATGACGAAAGTACCATGCTAACTAGGCCCAGGATTTGCTGAATTGACTTACAATCTATTTGTATAAAACTCTTCATCAAGCGATTCAAATCCTTTTCTTCATACCAGAAATTTGGACGGCCATAGGCAGCCACCGACGGATGCGTCGGCATCGGTGGCATCAGTACTCGGTGAGGACGACCACTTCTCCAAGATCATACTGTGCCTTAGCTTCGCCACCTTCGCCACCTTCTAGTCCCCATGGAGACAAATTTTGGAGAGCTGACATAGAAACAAAGAGGTGCGGTAGGTTGCGCTCACGAAAGCGCCGGGTCTGAAACATGTGGCAAGGAAGCTTC
Organism: Avena longiglumis; assembly: GCA_030063025.1. Classification (NCBI taxonomy): domain Eukaryota; kingdom Viridiplantae; phylum Streptophyta; class Magnoliopsida; order Poales; family Poaceae; genus Avena; species Avena longiglumis. The sequence goes on along the minus strand of CP125973.1, from coordinate 69,864,346 downwards.
ATTGGGACGTGTTTGGTTGCCCACATTGGGTTCATGCGGTCCATAAGGAGTCAAATTTTGGTAATTTGGGTTTCCTGGGCTCAAGGAAATCTTTGCATCGCACAATTCTTAAGTCAACCTGAGCATGCATGAGGAGAATCACTTGAATTGGCCGTTTCCAGCAAGCCACCATTTTTGCACACAAAAGGGGGGAAATGGGTGAAGAGATCGTGTGAGCAAGAGATGGCAGGGGCTCGCTCACATCCACGAAAAACAGACAGGAGATATTAGGTCAACTCCCCGCCAATTCGAACCACCAGTTTACCCCCTCTGCCTTCCTGCCAAATCCCTGCGCCATAACCCTTGGTCTCCCTCATTCCATCTCCCCGTCCCGAGAAGCTTCTTTGCAGATGATCAGGTAAGCGATAGAATCTAATCCGGTCGATGGAAGTCAACAAGGGCGACAACAAAGCCTTCTACTTCCACATCTCTAACATGTCGCCTTACTTGTCCAATAACCAAATCGATGTGAGTAACATCAAACCCTAGCTCCGGTAGCTTACATCTGTTAGCATGTGGTAGATCTTAGTAGATCTGAAGGTTCTATGATAAATTTTGCAACCCTTGTTTCATGATGTAGTATGAGGATGAAGTCGATCAGATCCGGCCTTGGTAGTTAGATAGATTTTGTGAAGTGCGGGAATGATGATGTTGATGATGTAGAGCTCGTACCTTGGTATTAGATAAGATTAAATCTTGGTAAAGGCACATATTGTTGTAGTATGGTTGAGTTTAATGATCTTTATTACCGTGTACTCCATGTATGAGTGCGAGTCCGATAGTTGGTACGATTATTGGATTCACATAATGAAGTTCTCCTACTTGTATCAACAATCCACTCAGGCATAACATGCAGTGAAGAGCATTTAAGCATTACCGAAGCATGCCTTGTTCTTTTTTCACGTTGTACTCATGCATTGTTCTTGTTCACATTGCTGAATTAGTATGCTGAAAATGATGGCTTGTTTGTATGTTAGTATGAGTAGATATGAGTGATGATGTTATGTTGTATTCTTGCCATTGCTCTTGTGTTGTGCTACGTTGTCATGATGGCGTAGAACAAGGCTCGGTGCCACTTCTGAAGAAGAACGTCATGATATGCCTAGCTATCTGTCCACATTCGTTATCAATAGGGTGTGTTAACTCACTCGATGATCCTTGAACAAAACCGCTTGTTTATCGGTGCCAGTTTTAATCAAATTGGGAGCCTTGGCTCTTCAACTCGAAAAATGGCGTTTTGTACCATCATACCCTGAATTCTTTTCGTGCAATGAAAAATCATGAGTGCAAAAGCGTCGTTTGTACACACACGACAGGAGTGGATTTTCCATAAATCTGTCCGATGCTGAACCAAAGATCTTGAAATGTTAGTGGTATTTTTCTCTTAAAAAGAAGATCTTGAAATGTCTATCTACAAAACAATTAAAATCTCAGAAAAAAGAAAAAAAAGATTGAGGTGGGACCAATGCTTGCCACGTCATCCCTGGAAGATCTCCTCCGCTTGTTCTATTTTCCCACAGCAAAGAAAACCCTCGAGTCCCCTTGCAAAATCCCCCAAATTATGGACGGCGATAGGCGGGCACCGGCGCCTGCCGCCGCCGCATCGGCGTCAGCGGTGCTCGGCAGCGGCGACCTCCTCCGCGAGATCCTCCTCCGCCTCGGTTTCCCCCACTACCTCGTCCGCGCCGCCCTCGTCTCCAAGCAGTGGCTCCTCCACGCCTCCGACCCGGCCTTCCTCCGCAGCTTCCGCGACCTCCACCCGCCCCACCTCCTCGGCTTCTGCGCCGGTTACCCCTACAGCACGTACAAGTTCGTCCCGCTCCCGCAGCCCCCGGAGCTCGCCGCCCTTTCACGCCGCGCGGCCTCATCCTGCAACGACGCCTTCGCCGCCCGCAGAGGCCAGTGGATCAAGCAGTGCCGGAACGGCCACCTTCTCATGGAGTGCGGCAACAACGGCAGCTTCGAGTACTCCCTCTTGACGCCGCTGCTCTCCGGGGAGCACGTAGCCGTCCTCCCACAGTCCCCGCTTATCTGGATGATTTTCCTGCCCGAGGATGGGGGCTGCGACGGCATCACCAAGGTGCATCTCAGCGGTACAGGGCGAGAGGTCCGTGCAAAAGTGAACGTGCTGACGTCCGGCGGATGGGGCGTCCAGACCACTGCTGTGATAGAGATAGAACCCCCGTATCCTGCACTCCGCGTTCAGAAGGTGTTGCCTCCGGTTCATGGCAAGATCTTCATGGTGACAGACTTTGGGTACACCCTGGGGCTGGATTTGACGACGCCACACTTCTTCATCCTTGACCTCCCTGATGGAGTGAGGAGCAATTTCATGCTCTCATGTGCAGCAAACTCTGGGCTCTATCTTGTCAATGCAAAAGAGTTCCAGATTAGCGTATGGCTCCATCGGATGGCCGGCGACGGCGATGGTGCAGGTGGCTGGCTGTTGGTGTCTGCATTTTGCATCCGTGAGGCTTGTGCACGTCTTGACAGTTGGGTGCCGCGAGATGGTGGTGGTGTTAAGGTTGTGGCGGTCGGGGATAATGCCGAATTTGTTTTCTTGGAACATGCAGCAAGTGGTGCTATCTTTTATGTTCGTGTGAGGAGCAAGGTGGTTCAGAGATATGTGGCTTCTCGTGGGATAGATATATTTCCCATTATGATGATCTGGCCGCCTATCTTCCCAGCAAGGAATGTCAGACATGATCAACTGGAATGACCCCCCTGTGTTTGATCCTTGTAATATCTTCACTGGGTAATAGAACGGTATGTTTCTGATGAAGTAATGCAAAATTGATGAGAAACCAAATTATGTGCTAGTATTTTTACTGTTTAATCCATCTCCTTAGTTTGAACAGTGTTTGCGTGCATAGCATTTGTTATGGCTCTCAAGGCGACTTATGCAATTCATTCTAGCTGCTATATGGCCAATGTTAAACATAGTAGGATCTTTGTATGTACTGGTTACCAAATTGATTGACTGATACTAAGCTTAGCAATGCAAATGTGTCGACTTGGTGTCACATACCTCAGTCTTAGAACACTTGGTGTTGTGAGTCATCTAAGTTTGATCTTTAGAACATCTGCCCATTTCTATAAAAGTTTAGATAAGTGTATTTCGCGGAACTGCACCAAATCTTTTAAGCTTGACCGCAGTGTGCACAAGATATTGTCTATATTAATGCTTGTCAGTAATAAAGATTTCCTGGTATCGATCAGTAGTGCAAATAAAACTCTGAAAGTTAGGCAAGTAAAATGACGAGCAGCAACTGGAGCAGAAATACTGAAAGTCTTATGGCAAGGAAGCTTCATTTGTGTTCTGTACAGAGATGGCTCAAACGATACAAGGTACACATATTGAATGTTAGCAGGTGTGATATACATCTTCTCACAGTATTTTTTTTAACAATTTTGTGTCCACAAATATATTGTCAGTTCATTAGCACTAGTGCACTACTAGTATTTCCAGCCTTCTTGGGGACCACTAGTAGTTCTAGGGATGTGATGGCATCTGGAACTAGTTCACTGATTAATTTTTGATCCGTTGGACAAAAGGGGTTTATCTCAATTGCATCCAGACAGAAAAAGTAAATCTGATGCATGATGCCCATAAACTCCACACAAATGGTTTTGTTGGTCATGCACAAATGGTAAAAACAGGCATTTAGAGGTAATCAATCCTAGCTTATCTGGAATCATCAGTTGAAGCATCGATTCGGTAGGTACCACCATCCATTTTTCTACTATATGACAAAGGTCTGCCTATATTGATTCTTAATTCTTCTTCATTTTTATTCCTTTTCAATGTGGAATTCTTAGTTTTTATTCATTTGGAACATCAATAAAAGATCTAAAGATAAGCCACACTCCTAGCTGGATAAAAGGAAAGATTACAAAATATGATACTCCCTTCGATCCATAATGGTTGTCGCTGATTTAGTAGAGTAGGATAGAACTTTTTTATAGACAACATATGTTCTCTCCCGATTTGCCACACCTCACCAGCAATTCTCTTACAGCTCAATTAACCTGCATTACAACACCGACGACCTTTCTCCTCTCCGTGCACTTGCCCTTGTCATCTATAAATAAGCACCAATTTGTCATTACCGTCATAAAACTCCAACAAACAACAGCCCACAGCTAGCTCAAGTGAAGTGAGAGAGACCCGTCGGGATTAGAGGAGAGAGCTAGGCAATTCGGTAATGGCGGCAGAGAGGGTGAGGTCGCTGGCGTCGCAGCGGGCGGTGGTGATCTTTGCGACGAGCAACTGCTACATGTGCCACGCGGTGCAGGCTCTCTTCAAGGAGCTGGGCGTGACCTGGATGGTGCACGAGGTGGACAAGGACCTGCAGGGCAAGGACGTCGAGAGGGCGCTCGCTAGCATGGTTGGCCGGAGCCCGCCCGTGCCGGTGGTCTTCATCGGGGGTACACTCGTTGGCCCCACCGACCGGGTCATGTCGCTGCACCTGGGCGGCCAGCTCGTGCCACTTCTCCGCCAGGCCGGCGCCCTCTGGCTCTGAAGAATCTAAGACAACAATGGCTGGCAGCGTACGTGCTGAGCGATGACGGCCTCGATTTTAGCTAAGCTAGTGATCACGCCAGTTAAATTCTTGAAAGATCGTCCAATGTATTAGCGGATATGATCTTTCAGCTGTACCTCCTATATTGTCATATATAAGATAAGTGAAGAACGCTTTGTAACAGGTAGAGTGTTCTGAGCAAAATTAAGATTATTTTCGCCTTGCTTTACCGGGCTGTCTGTGAGAGAATCCATGTTGTAGATAATGCTGCTAGTAGGCTACTACTTTTATGTTTGTGCCATATCGCAAACGCTTTGCTCGCAGATGCGCTTTCTTAGAGAGGTTTCAGGTAGATGCTCTGTCTCAGATAGCTTTTTTCAGGTTGATGCTCTGTCTCAGGGAGCTCGGTATGTTCAGGTAGAATCATTGATTCAGAGAGCTCCTTTCCTTTTGTTCAGCAGTTACATCCAGTGACTCGGTGAGTTGTCAGTATGCTCAGGTGGATGCACTGGTTTAGAGACCTCAATATGTTTAGGTAGACGCACTGATTCAGAGAGCTCAATGTGTTCAGGTAGACGCACTGATTCAGAGAGCTCAATATGGTAGGAGCTATCGTATTCTGGACTAGCATTTCTTACCAAAACGCCGATCAGATAGTTGGCAGGAGCTCGCTGGCGTCCACAGAGAACCGTTGGGAGAAATTTGGTCCTATAAGAAAATCGATGTGAGTAATATCAAACCCTAGCTTTTGAAGCTTACATTTGTAAACATGTCGTAGATCTGACCAGATACGAAGGTTCTATGGTAGATTTTGCAACTCTTGCTTCATGATGTAGTAGTATGAGGGTAAGAACAACTCCAGTAGTCGCTCTAAACCGTGCCGCGCGCTCCGTATCTTCTCGCGCGCAGGATTTTTTTTGCCACGTATCTTCTCGCGCGTAGGAAAAACTTTGCCACGCGTTCGGTCGTGCGCGCTTCTTTTGACGCACCGCTCAGCGTGCACTCGTTAAATGGCGTCTGCGAAACCAAGCGCCGAAGCACTTCAGCGTGCGCAGAATCCTCTTCCTCTACCCGCCGCTTCTCTGCCGACGCGCCCGCACCCGCGTCACCGCCGCCATGCCACCACGTCGTGGAAGCTCCGGGTACTGCGGCGTAAGCGCGCGCCTGACGTGCAATTTCTACGCCGAGATCCGGTCCGGCGACGACCGCATCGTCCTCGACACATTCGACACCGCGCACGAGGCCGCACACGCCTACGATGTCGTGGCGTGGCGGCTCGGGTGCCCCGCTCTCGTCGATAAACTTCCACGATGTCTGGACGCCCGAGCAGGCCAAGGCGCTCGCGCCGCCGTATCGCCTCATCACAAAGGAGGAGTGTCGCCACAGGCGCGACGAGGAGCGCCGCCTCCTCATCTTTGAGCGAGACGAGCGCCTGCGCCAGGAGTGGAAGGCGCGTTTTCCCGAGGACGCCGCCTCCTCATCTTTGAGTGCGACGAGCGCGTGCGCCAGGAGTGGAAGGCGCGTTTTCCTGAGGACGCCGCATTGCAGCGCGCGCATGACGCCGAGCGGGTCACGGCCAAGGCGGCAGAGAGGGCGGCGAAGCACCAGAACCGCCTCGCGGCGTCGGGTGGACAAGGCCCAGAGGAACGCCTTCATTGACGCGCAAATTGCCAGGCTGGCGACCATCCCTGACGACGATCCCCGTTGGATGGACGCATTTTCATCGACGCCGGTGTCCGACACGACACCGGTCTCCTCTGGCGATGACTACATCCCCGTCTCCTCGTCGAATTAGATTCTAATAGTTTCTAGTAATTTCCCGCAGATTCTAGTAGTAGTTTCTAGTATTTTCTTTTGCACCATGAACTATGTAATTTTTTTATGTTCTATATAATATATTTACGCTTTAATTCTTGTTATATTTGTTGCAAATCATGTTTGTGCGTGCTCCAATTTAGCGCCTATTGGAGGGGTTTGGGCTAGAAATTTTGCGCGCATGTTGGAGGAGTTTGGGCTAGAAATTTTGCGCGCATGTTGGAGGAGTTTGGGCTGGAAATTTAGCGCGTACGTTTCAGCGTCTCTTTCGGAGGAGATTCGCACGCGGCGCGCTATAGCCGGATCGCGTGTGCTTCATACGCATTTTCGCGCTCCAAAATGTACATCGACTGCTGGAGTTACTCTAAGGTAGCTCAGATGCCGCCTTGATAGTTAGATAGATTTGGAGTACATGAATGATGATGTAGATGATATAGTGCTTGTGCCTTGGTATCAAATTAGATTATATCTTGGTAGATTCATGTATTGTTGTAGCATGGTTGAGTTTAATGATCTTTATTACCGTGCACTCCATGTATGAGTGAGAGTGTGATAGTATTTTTAGGTAGGTAGATCGTCTGTCTCAGATAGTTTTTTTTTTGAACGGAGGCAAAAGATTTGCCTCATATATTAAATAAGGAGAGAGTCATGACATGACAAAAGGAGAAGGAGTGCCAAAAAACAGAAGGGGTTACTCTCCCGAAATTACAACACTCAAAAATTTGGCACCCGCGGTGACCCAAAGCTTTGCTTCCTTTTTAATTGTTTGGAGTAGTATTGTAGGTGGTGCATATTTCTTTCGGAAGACTCTCGCATTTCTCTCTTTCCAAATCGTCCAAGTAACAAGCATTGTAATGGAAGCCATGGCTTTACGATTGGAAGTGGCTTTGCAAGACATCATCATCCACCAACTTTGAATGGATAGCTCCGGCGTCCACAAGTGAGTTTGAATGTTTGGGATCCCGAGCCAATCTTTAACTAAACCCCAAGTCCTCTTGGTGAACCGGCAATGGGAGAAAAGGTGGGATGCCGATTCTTGGGTTTGCTTGCAAAGCGGACAAAGCCCATAATTTATCCATCCTCTTTTTTCAAGGCGGTTCGCCGTCCAAAGCCTATTTTGGATGGCCAACCACGCAAAGAATTTGATCTTGGGCGGTGCTCATGCCTTCCATACCATTTTGTTGAAGAGAGTGAGGGTGGAGCCATATAGTTTTATCTTGATTCTTGAGGTTGATGCACCGTTTCAGAGAGCCGAATATGTTCCAGTAGATGCATCGAGTCAGACAGATCCTTATGTTCAGCAGGCAGATGCAGTTACTCAGGGAGTTATCGGTATGCTCCTGTAGACGCATTGATTCAGAGAGATCGGCATGTCCAGGTGGATGCACTGTTTCAGAGATCTCAATATGTTCATGTAGATGCACTATTTCAGATACTAGCAAAGTATGCTTAGGAATGAGCTCAGTATGTTGAGGAAGATGCACTGTTTGAGAGAGCTCAATATGTTCCAGCAGATGCGCGTCGACTCAGAGAGCTCCTTGTATATGTTCGGCAGGTAGAGATGATGATGATGCGGTGACGACTCATCGGTGAGTTGTCGGTATGTTCGTGTAGACGCACTGGTTCGGCGAGCTCGGTATGTATGTTCAGGTGGTTGCGCTAGTTCAGAGAGAACTCACTGGTTTAGACGACGAAATATGTTCAGGTAGACGACGCACTGGTTTAGAGAGCTTGGCACGAGCGCTGACGCGGGCCGGCCGGGATACTGTATCTGGATCCGGAAGCACCGAAAGTCTGACAGTGCCATGTCCTCATGGCATGACGCATTCTGACGAGCATTACTTGCCAAGATCTACTGGCTAGTTCCTTTCCATCGTGCCAGCACAAATGCATCGGAGAAAAAAAAAATAAGTTGCACGCATGGGAACGTACAGATCCTGGATGTAAGCAGTTTGATCTTTAAAAATGGGGATCCTGAAAATACAAATGTTTGTTTGGAGAGCGCAACAGGGAGATGTGTACGCAGTGCAGGGCAGGCAGCACAGGAGCCGTCGTCGTGAGCGTTGGAGCTGATGGTACGGCAGGGCGCGCGGGCTGCCTAGTGCCTTCTGGTCTATGCTTTGCCGTGTCGATCGATGGAAAGATCGACGTACGTAGGCAGCGTCGGTGGCAATGGCCCTTTTGGATTATTCCGGTAAGGCGGGGCTTTTTGTTGCTGTTAAAATCCAATCGACAGATCCTACAGCAGCCGACATTGGATAGGAGTCGACCATCATGTCTCGTTAGATTAGCACGTCTCTTTGGATTAGCACGTGATAAATATGTTCAAGTTCAAGCGTCCCAAAATCTTGTATAACTAGGACTTTGTCCACAAGCAATGATTCACAAGTGCCTCTCGGATCAATCATTCGAGACTGGTTACAACGGTTGCAGGGATACTTTTTTTTACATTCGCTCGACGGCTGGAGACACAAACATGGCCAGGATATTGACAACTACTCCCTCCGTTTTAAAATATAAGATGTTTTAGCTTTGTGAAGCATATGTATCTAGACTAATTTTAATACATAGGTTCACTCATGTTTGGAGTGAATCTACATACTAAAACAAGTCTAGATACATTCTCTCTATAAATCTAAAACATCTTATATTTCGAAACGGAGGAAGTACTACAGTACTACTATTGGATAGACAGATGTGTGCACGGCACGCAGACGCACGCGTTGGTGGTTGGAGTGCGTAGAATATGAGTTTCCGGGTAGGGGTCGTTGCAGCAGAATATGGAGTTTTCGCGTTATCCTACGCTGTTCTGTTCATTCGCGCGTACTGTGGCGCGCGGACAGCTGGTCAGAGAGCAGCACGCACGCACACATGCACTTGTGTAGCTAGGATTCCGGTTTTAACATTTTTCATTTCCAGCCGGCGTCGATCGGCACCCCGGACGATGATCGTTTGAGTCGGGGTCGCTCGTTATGTTGTCGGGGAACCACCAGCTGAAACAGTGCGCAGCTATTAGTACTCCCTCTGTTTTAAAATATAAGACGTTTTAGGTTTGTAAAGAAAATGAATCTAGACTTTGTTTAGTGTATAGATTCATTCCAAAGTTGAATGAACCTACATACTAAACCAAGTCTAGATTCATTTTCTTCACAAACCTAAAACGCCTTATATTTTGAAACGGAGGGAGTACCAAGCAAGCGTCCGCGCGCGCCATATATATAGCCTTTGGTCTTTTTTTCCATTGATTGAAAACCGTAGCGCAAGGCGGGCCGTTGAGGTCGACCACGAGACAAGACAAGGCTGGAATTCTGCACGTGGACGTCGTCGATACGGGGATCGATCAGAGACACGAACGGAATCAGGAGTCAGGAGGACCCGCAGACCCACCCAACCGGCCGGGCCGGGTCGTGGATGGATGGATGGATGCGTCGATCGGTCGAGAGAGTTCGCCGGCGTTTGCGTGCGTGTGCGGCTCGGGTGGCCCGGGCGGCGGGCAATCGAGACTACGCCCGACACCACGTACGCCAAAAAACTCCCGCCTCGGCCAACGTCTCCGTCGCATGCAGCGACCGCGGACCGCGACTCCTGCCTACGGTGCGCGGGGGTGCACTTGGCGCGCGCTAGCTTTGCGGGCGGGCGCGTCAGTCCATCCATCCATCCATCCCGGACCCTGCGCGTCCCCGTCGATCGTTGAGGTCGTACTATTCCGTTGCGACGTGCAGCGGTTGGCTTGGCTTGGCTTGGCTTGGCTTGGCTGGTTCTCGACCCGTCCACCACCTTGCACCTCTCCCCGGGGTTCCTGGTGATCCGTGGCAACGGGGAAGCCAAACGGACATGGCAACGACGTCTGCTCTGCTCTGCACGTTTCTTTCTAATCGTTCGACTCTGTCTCTGACACCAGGATATACTACATCCAGGCTATCTCGCGTGTCATCGATCGTGGATGCCACGGCCACCGCCACAACGCGCGCTCGCCTACTAGTACTATGGCATGAAACGGCTAGTAGTAGTACTATAGCGTAGCGACACCGCAGTCCGGCCGTGGATAGATCCAGCAGCCGCTCCCATCGTCATTCGTCAGTTCTCTAATTAATTTCTCCGGGCGGGGCGACGACAAAGACTAGTAGTACTAGGACGGAGCTAGCAACGCCGCCGCCGGTTCTTCCTCGACGGACGCGGTGCGGTCGACCGTGGCTGCACCGCACACCGCTCAGCGCGATTCTCGATGAGCTTTTCCTCGCCGAAAGCTAACAACCCACACTTGTTCCGGTATTGCGCACGCGAATCACACGGACCGGACAGGAGTGGCGACTGGCGACGCTGGACCCTACTACCGCCCGCTTCCGTTGGGTCGGTCGGTCGGTCGCTCGGTCAGCCAGTCACACACACGGCTGTCACTGCCGCAAAATAATTTACTTGCCAAGATACGTACCAAGATCTTTGCCCATGGGTATCTGTGTACCAGTACTACTCATAGAGTACTACGTATCTTTTTAAATATACACTACTACTTGTAGATTAGTATTTGGACTCTTTTTTTTTGTGCGAATTATATTATTTGGGCTCTGAATGCTACCCCATGAACTACACGCACCACGGGTTACGTTTGTCCCGGTCGCTCAGTCAAACGCACAACTGTCATCACCGCGAGGTCCGCCACACAATAAAGAGCAGGATTGTGCTGCAGCCCTAGGCTTATATCTTAACTATAAAATCTTTCAATCTTCAAGAGAGAGGGAAGTAAATCCAATCCATAACTATGAACACGGGCATGTGCTGCAGCCATAGGCTTAGGGTTAAAACTGTACTAGAATTCGTTTAAAAATTAATAAAATTCGTGTAAAAAAAGTAGTTCAATGCTTAAACACAAGGGCTAGCCTGGGGCTCGGCTCATTTCTGGGTCCGCCCCTGACTATGAAGGAGTCAATTAACCTTCCATATTCGCTTAATTTAATCCCATCAAAGTTCGAAGGAATAGATATCATCCACTACACATGAGACAATAAGTTATCATATTTTCTTTTAATACACAATATTGTTATTATACTCCCTCCGTCCCAAAATAGATATCTCAGATTTATCAAAATTTGGATGAATCTATAAGCTAAATAGTGTCTAGATTCATCCAGATTTTGATAAATTCGAGACATCTATTTTGAGACGGAGGGAGTACATAATTATATATATATTTTAGCTGTCGAGCTAAACCGAGCAAGCTAGTGTTCCCTCAACATCAGCTCGTCTTCCAACCAATAGGACACTCATACTCTGCTCATTTCTTTTCGAGCCCATCTCGAGTCGAACTAAAAAAAATGCGATCTCAAGCCGCTCATGAGTCTCGAACTTTAATTGCATCCTACCGTTACATACATGAGTAAATTATATGGATGGAGAATGTACAAATGGTATCTTTGGATTCATCTTGCAAAATTCTTTAGTACTCTATCCGTTTTAAAATATAAGATATTTTAGCTTTCTGAAGCAAATGTATCTAGACTTATTTTAGCATGTAGGTTTGTTTAGGTTTGAAGTGAACAAGTTTATATTAAAGTAAGTCGAGATACATTTACTTTACAATCGTAAAACATCTTACATAGTATTATACATCATTATATGAAATTTGTAGATACTATTATAGGCACAAATCATGGTACTAGATAAAATTGTAAGTTGCTAACCAGCGAATTTGGACCGTGAATGCTACCCCATGAAATGTACACTACTATCCAATGTTTGTCAAGTGGTTGGTTGCCGGACCGCTTTCCTCTCTCCCCTCTCCCTGCTACAGTTCTCCCGAGCCTCTCGAGGGTGCACAAGAATGAAATCAAAATACAGAAGGCCTAGCTCTGATAAGAGCTAAATCAAAAGTTCAAAACTTGAATTGTATTTGTTAATAACCAAGCAAAACAAGTTGTATGCTAGTTACCTGTTTTCTTGAGTTCCTCTAAACACAACAATGACAACATTAATATCACTGGCAAAACCAACATATGCCTGCTTGTTAATAAAAATACAATCAACTTAAAAGATCCTAAAGATATAGAGATAAACGGTATCTTTGGATTCGTCTTGCAAAATGCTTTAATTTTATACTCCTTCTCTATTTTAAAATATAAGATGTTTTAGGTTTATAAAAAAAATAAATATCTAGACTTATTTTAGTATTTAGATTCACTCTAAATCTAAGTGAACCTACATACTAAAAGAAGTATAAATATATTTACTTTATAAAGCTAAAATATCTTATATTTTAAAACAGAGGGAGTACTTTTTTATTATAGTAAATGTGTAGACATATTTTAAGTACAAATCATTATAATCCCTCCGATCCAAATTAATTGACTCGAATTTATTTAGATTCAAATATATCCAGCCCTAAAATATGTCTATATACAATTGAATCTAGACAAATTAAAGTCAATTAATATGAATAGGAGGAAATACATGAAATTGTAAGTTGGTGACCAGCGAATTTGGACCGTGAATGCTACCCCATGAAAATATACACTAGTACACATGTGTCAGACTCATACGGTGTGAAAGAGAATACTACTTGTACCGCCCGGCCAATGCGAATGCGGTTTGAACGCGGACCGATGATGCAGAAGATTCAAAGGCTGACGTGGCGGTGGCAGGCCGGCAGGCAGGAGAGGGAAACGGATGTGCCCCCAAAGATCCCCCTCTCTCTCATCACTCGTCCCCGGAGACAGACAGAGCTGACTTTTGCTTCTCACTCTTCCCTCCCCTCCCCCTCTCTCTCTGCTCCCCCAGCCTCATGTTCTTCCTCTCCCTCCTGTAGCTTCCGTCCCCCCCTAATCCCCGCCCCCACCCGGCCACTCCTCCCGCCCGCCCGCCCAAAAATCCAGTCTTGGGGACCCTTCCCTGCCCTCGAGCAAAGATCTTCCCTGGGAGGGATCCCCGCCCGTCCAGCCCAGGCCAGGCGGCGGCGGCCTCTCTGTGCCGCGCCCCGCGTTTCTTGGTTCCTGAGAGGGAGGGAGGGAGCGGGGGCGCTCGGATGAGCTGCTTCTCCTGCTTCGGGCCGTCCCTAGATGCCGAGGACGGGAGGAAGCCGGTGCCCGCCGACGCCGCCAAGGACGCGCAGCGCAAGGACGGCTCCGCGACCAGGGGCGGCGGATCAGGTGCGGATCTTAGGATTTTTTGTTTTGTTTTGTTTCGGGCTAAGCTTTCGCTTTCGCTTTCGCTTCGGGGTGCTACTACCTTCCTTACTGCTGGGTGCACGCGGCGTCGTCATCGGAGTCGTGTTTTCTCTTATGCTCTGTTATTATCGCGAATCACGGTCTTGATGGCTGCTGAAATGGGAGAGGAATGCGCAGCGCAGAGCTGCGGTCTCTCTAGCGAGACTGTGCCTCCGCGATGCGTTCATTTAGCGGGGAAAAAGGCTTGGAGTCCATGATAGCTATTAGCTGGGATTGGTTCTCCCTGGCTCTACGCTTTTGCCGCCAGCGTCTGGAGAGCAGAAGGTAGTATATACAGTAGTTCTTGGGAATACTGGAACAGCAGGTGATAGTCTTGCCATGCATGACCCTCACTCGGTATGTTGCTGAACTCAAGACTCGTAAAATAGGATGGATACATACACACAATGTACCTATCATTTTGCTAATCCCTTTTAGCATGTAAAGGATATGTCTGGGCCAATGTGTGTCTCCAGATAGGCAGCTGGCTCATCTTGCCGATACGCAAATTGCCTGCAATGCCTCTGGGGGGCTTAGCAGCATAAATAGGCTTGGTGGATTATAGGGGGATATTATGGTGTAGAAAAGATTGATAGCAGTTACTCTGTTTCCATGAAACTCAGTTGTACCTATTCCCTATTTTGTACCATCGCGATAATGCTTCTAGTATTACTACTTCATGAAACTGATCGGCGGACTTTACTTGACCTGCTGTCTCAAACAAGTTCAGTATTGCTTCTGAAGTGAATGCTTCTGAGGCTGCTACTTATCTGTAGCTCTTCACTAGTACCCTGGGGAGGAATATGATCTTTTTAAGACGAGTGGTGAAACATAGGTCTGGCCTTGCAAGTTAAAGTCCTTCTAGATAGCCAAGCGGCCTTCTAGAGTAACCCACTTTTTCTGTTTATTTTTCTTTAATTTATCGATTGTACTGGAACTGACTATGTACTAATTCTTGACCATTTTCTTAGATAAATTGAGACTGCAGGGCGGATTGGACTCTAAGAAGGATCAACTAACCATCCCTAGGGATGGGAGCAGCCAAAACATTGCAGCGCAGATTTTCACTTTTCGTGAGCTTGCTGCTGCCACTAAGAACTTCAGGCAGGATAGCCAGTTGGGCGAGGGAGGTTTTGGCCGCGTATATAAAGGCCGGCTGGATAGTGGGCAGGTTAGTCTTTCTGTAACCAGCTGGATACATTCAAATTTTACTAGGCACACTCAAGTTTCAGATTTTGAGCAGTTCAGCTGAGATGTCCACTTGTCAAGTAGATTTTTCGTAGAATTCCTTAATGTACATTGCATTAGTCCTGTACACTGACAAACTATTCTACATCTCAGGCTGTTGCTGTGAAGCAACTTGATCGCAATGGTCTCCAAGGAAATAGGGAGTTTCTGGTGGAGGTCCTCATGCTCAGTCTCTTGCATCACACTAACCTTGTCAATCTAATTGGCTACTGTGCTGATGGTGACCAACGCCTTCTTGTCTATGAGTTTATGCCACTGGGTTCACTAGAAGATCATTTGCATGGTTTGTTCTCTCTGCCGTCTATCCTTTTGAAATTCCATAAGTATGCAAAGAGACTTGTACAAAGTAGGTTGTTGTTTCGGATTATGCAAAGGACTTTTATTATTCCATGTTGTACTCAGCATGACTGCTGCACATGCATCCTTCAAAGTTCAATGGCATCTGTACCGGAGGCTAAAATTATCTCTTTAAATACATTATAGATGTCCCACCTGAGAAGGAACCTCTGGATTGGAACACGCGGATGAAGATAGCTGCTGGTGCAGCGAAGGGCTTAGAACATTTACATGACAAGGCCAGCCCTCCTGTCATTTATCGGGATTTCAAGTCTTCAAACATTCTTCTTGGTGAAGGATTTCACCCGAAGCTGTCTGACTTTGGCCTTGCAAAACTCGGCCCGGTTGGTGACAAGACTCATGTTTCAACACGTGTGATGGGAACTTATGGCTACTGTGCCCCCGAATATGCAATGACTGGGCAGCTCACGGTGAAATCAGATGTCTACAGCTTTGGTGTTGTTTTCCTTGAACTGATTACAGGGCGCAAAGCAATTGACAATACTAAACCCCAGGGGGAGCAGAACCTAGTGGCATGGGTATGTTTTATACTACTACACTTATTTTAGTTGACATACTACACATGATAATTTTCTGCTGGGTTTTACACGTAGCTTCCTGTTTCATGTACGTATTCTTAGTGAGATATCATCCTGCTAATTAAGCTAACACATTCCACATTCGATTTAAAATGTTCTAAATACTTATCCTAAAATAAACTGTCTAGAACCAGTTGCTACTGCAGTGTTCAACTCTTATCAGAAATATAACTTTGAGGCATCTCGACTGTGGATAACTGATACAGCGTTTCTCTACAGGCTCGTCCACTCTTCAAGGATCGCAGGAAATTTCCTAAAATGGCCGACCCAATGCTTCAAGGCCGGTTCCCTATGAGAGGTCTGTATCAAGCTTTAGCGGTTGCTGCCATGTGTTTGCAAGAGCAAGCCACCACTCGCCCTCATATAGGAGATGTTGTGACTGCTCTCTCATATCTAGCTTCTCAGACATATGATCCAAATACCCCAAGTCGAAGCAATTCGTCGACCCCAAGGGCCAGAAATATTGGTGGGCGGAATGGTGATCAACGCAACGCACGCTCACCAAATCATCATTCTCCAGACTTGAGGAGGGAGGCTGCCAGGACATCAAAGTACGGAGGGGAAGTTAGCCGGACTAGTTCTACTGGTGGTTCTGGTCGTAGATCAGGATTGGATGAGATGGACATGGCAGGATCGCCAGCAGGTAGTCCAGCTCAAACAGGAAGAAAGAGAGAAACCCGAAGGAGTGCTGACAGGCAGCGTGCTATCGCAGATGCCAAAACGTGGGGGGAGAATTCAAGAGAGCGGAAGCTACCTAATGGTCATGGTAGCTTTGATAGTACAAATGAGTAAAGTGGACAGCTCTCTTTTAAGATGTCGCTCTAGTGGAGGGATGAGTTATCTCATCAGCACCAAACGGGCCAGGTTTAGGAACATGGTGTTGTTCCAGCTCGGTTCGGTTGTCTGTGAATAAAAGGCATTTCTTGTGCCTCTCTGGCCATCAGCATTGCCTCATGGTTGCTTCATCTGTTAAATCGTTGCCATTGACATGCCTTCTCCTGGCGGCGTCCATTCCTTGCGAATGTGATTGTGTCACTGTCATGTACTCATGTCCCTATAGAGCTCAGGAGCCTACAGGATGCAGCTAGGCATGTGGAAAAGGAAAGGGGAAGATTGTTGAATCCAAAGTTGTATCTGTTGGTCACTTTCCTTTTTTGCAGTTTCACGATTATGATGAGTATGCTCAGTTGCACCTGTGTTCTTGGAACCGATTGTACAACCATGTCAGGCAGGTTTGGCTACCCGGAGCCGGTGAAGTTTCTTCTCATGAGGTTTCAGGTTTTGGGATAGGATAGGTTACCCATGTTTCATACAGCTGTTTATTTTTTCTGTTTTGTGTTGAGTTGCCAGATGAGTCATTTATTTGTATTAGCTTCAATGTACTTGTATCTTAGCCTGAACGTTGTTTAGCATTGAGCAAAGTATCAAGTTGTTCAGACTTCAGAGCCTATTGTTTTCTCCCATTTGTTCCTGTGAACAATGCTGCACATGTATATATATTGCTATCTTTGTCAGTCATTGCACCTATCTAGCAAATTATACTCCCTCCGTCCAGGAATAACTGACTTGGATTTGTCTAGATTTGAATCTATCTATACGCTAAAATATATTCGAATTTAGACAAACTCAAGTCAGTTATTTATGGACAGAGGGAGTACAAAATGTTTCCCAACTGTTTCCAATTGCCTGTAAAATTTTGGCCAGAACCGACAGGTATTTTGAACTGAAAAAATGCTTCACATTATAAAACAACATTTACAGCAAGCATCTCCCAATCCAGCGTGCCTGCTACCCCCTCTCTGAAAGCAGAAACAATGAAACAGAGAGGGAGCAGGGGTTGCGTGGTGCTACTACTACTGATACTGTGATTATTAACATCTTTACATGGGGTTTACTGCACGCTGTGTAGATCTGGCTGCTTCGACAGAACGACATTACCGTAGAGATCCATCTTGTACTGCAGCTCGGTGTATTCCATGACGATCCTGCAGCTGCTCCACGCCTCGGCGTGCATGCTCACCCCAAGGTAGGTTATGTGGTCTTGTATGCTGTTCCCACTCACGGACCTGAAGAAGAGAGAACCATGTTAAGCAGGAGCAAATATCATAGGCAGGATCATATGCTTTACATGAGGTGGTGGTGAAAGGAGAGGGACCTGCTGCATGCTGGGTCTTCGCCGGAGTCATCGCAGATCTGCTCTACCGTGTATACCAGGCTTCCGAGCCCGACATTGTGGACCCATACCTGAAGAATATCAAAGGAACAGTGTGGCATTATGCAGTGGAGACATGTAGAGATGGGTTTACAGTAAAGAGTTTGATTCTCGATGGCCCATAGGTAAACCATACAAGACTTGATGCAGTGAGTGGCTATGAGCGGAAGTGGAGGCAGCAGGTGTTGTACAGTGGAGCATACCTCTCTGGGGAAGTGATGGTAGGTCTTCTGCGGGAAGAGCGTGAAGTACGGTGGCAGGTGAGGGACGATGTCATGCGCATTAGTAACTCGGATCGCGTGAGGCAAGTATCTCTTGAAATAGGAAGCGAAAGCCTCATTGCCGATACGAGGCTGCCCGAATGTCATTAGTTTCACACCATCTAGCCCATAGTTCACCTAAAATAGAACATGCATTTGTGTTTAGATGAGAAATAGAACCGAGAATGAAAGAAGTATGTGGCAAATAACTGATTGCTCAGACATATAGAGTGTTGTATAGACTATAAACAAGGTTCAGAATCTAAAAGGTCCATATAATAAGTAGTATAATGCAAAAACTTATCACATCGAGTTGTGGAACAAATTTTTCTAATGAAACATAAAGCAATGATCAAATTTAATAAATTCCAGATCAGAACAAGGTTTAGTACTCACAACAAGATCAAGTGCACAAAATGAAGCCATAGCTGCGCCCATTGAATGTCCGGTGACCATGATCGGAACATCTCCATGCAACTTCCGAGTCTTTTGAATACCACTGACGACTCCATCACGTAATGTTGTGTTATGATAAGCAGAGTAAAATCCTCGGTGTACCTGTAAACAAGGGATAACGATTATGAACTTCGGTTTAACACAACTTTAACTATATGCTTTAGCTATGCTTACCATTGCTTCAGGCATGCCAGGGTAATCGAGATCAAGTTGTTTCCATAGCAAGTCCGCTATCCAGTTCTGGATGCTGATAAAAAAATTAAATTGGAGGGTCAGTACGGTTAGGGGTTTCCAGGTTTCCATTGCATGAGTATGACACTGAATACATAGATAAGGTCAAGAATTTACAAATGCTAAGTGGACAAGACTGGAATCAAAATAAATAAGGCCTACCTCTGATAAGAGGTAAAACATTCTGAACCAAAACTTGAATTGTATTTTTTATAATAACCAAGGAAAACAAGTTGTATGTTGGTTACCTGTTCTCTTGAGTTCCTCTAAACACAACAATGACAGCATTAATATCACTGGCAAAACCAACATATGCCTGCTTGTTAATAAAAACACAATCAACTTAAAAGATGCTAAAGATATAGAGATAAACAGACTACAAGCACAAGTAGGAAAGGACCTCTAAGCAGTTCTCCACATCTACGATGATCTCCATCATGTCGAAGCCCTGGGTCATCCACAAAGTTTCATCATCCATACCAGTCTTGTATGAAGTTGGACAAACATTTTTATGTCACAGCAAACAGAAAGCACATGAATGGTGTGAAGGCTTACCTTGACCAGGTCACCACATCTATCACATGTCCAGGTAAACAATTGTGTCAAATCAGCAGTGTAGATCTGCAAGACGTTACCA
The DNA here is from genome assembly GCA_030063025.1 of Avena longiglumis. Lineage (NCBI taxonomy): Eukaryota > Viridiplantae > Streptophyta > Magnoliopsida > Poales > Poaceae > Avena > Avena longiglumis. The sequence continues at coordinate 69,844,794 of CP125973.1, read as the reverse complement.
AATTTCAAACTTATATAAACGAATGGTAGAAACATAACTAGTAGTGCATACTTTTGTAGAAATATTCCAAGATACCAGAAACTATTTGACAAATTAATTCATCTTGAATGATGAAAAAAAGGTCGAGTGATTAAGATAAAGAAAAGGCGAATGATCTTACAGCAGAAGCATACTCCACCAGTGTCCTCGCAAGAGTCGAGTTGTATATGGTATCGGATGGCCGGTCTTTAACCATGGGTACGGAACCATAAAAGAAAGCATCAATGTCCTGAGCAACATGGATATTGCTAGATAAATGGAGAAAAGAATCGTGAAACATGACAAGGTAAATACGCATACAGAGTACTACTGTAGTTTGCGACAGGACAAATTGTAAAATCAAAGTTGATAAGGACATGTTATATAGCTTAGAATCAAAATATACATTCCATCTTTGTAACAGTCTTTTGTTTTGTCTAATGAAGGGATCTGGAATTTACTGTTCCCAAAGTTAAGCTGAATCTTCTCGCCGGAACAAAAAAAAATCTGACTTCCAACATGCTGCAATCGATACCAACTAGACACATTTCTTGCGAGGCATTTAAAATCTGAATGTACCGATGATTTCTATAAGGAAATGTACTACATCAGTATTTTATATTTTTTCTTTTCTAGTATGGCTATTCTGAGCTTCATAACTCTAATTATGATGATTTGGCCCCTGAAATCAACTTGTATCCGCATTTCAATACTGAGGCATGGAACCCATTAATTTTGCATATATTTCCCATTCGGATGAAAAACAAACTCGTTAAGAGCATTACAACAAACAGCTTTCCGAGTACGAGCAGGATCCACTCCAACAAAACAAACATCTTACAGGCAAGAGACAGAAGGCAGGATCAGGGGCTAGTCAGTTACCTCTCCCGGAGCAAACCACAAGCAAGCACGCCAGAAGAGCCGCCTTCAGCAACCCGCGGCGCTCCATACTCTGAAACTTCAACCCACTCCAAAAAAAATCACAATTCATCCGACCGCAAATTCGGCTCACCCTATCCACGATTGGGAAAAATACCCGCGGAATCGCCTTACCGGAGGCCCGAATCTGCCCTTTAATCCACCCCGAAGCTCGGCGGCGCGCGATCGATGAACCAGTGAGTCGCGGGGGGAAGCTGGAGACAAGTGCGCCGAGCGAGGAGCCGATGAACTCGCGCGGAATTTTATTGCCGTACTAGTGGAAACAATCTACTAGCAGTAGAGCGATTCGAGGCGTGGAAGGTAGTATAGTTGATAAAGGATGGGGGAAATAAATTAGGGATCTTTTTAAATTAAATTACGGGAGCGAAGCAAGATCACACACGCAGGAGGCGGCGATTAGTTAGCGGAGTGTATTTATACACGAGCTGGTGGTGGCCAGAAAAGACGAGATTGCCCCTGAGGCTTATCTGGAATATCGGTCAACGTCGCGGGCTCGGGTCAGATCAGAAATGAAGATGGTCGCTGACCGACCGGTGGGTCCGCAAAGAAATCAAACCTTATCCGATATTTACATTTTTATTACTGTAGGGAAATTCATTTAGAAACACGGAGTAGAACACGTCAAAGTCCAGACACACCGCTGGTCCCGTTTACAATTCTACATATGCAGCAAGCAAATGAGCTAATACTGCCTCGCTCGTATCGTCGTCCCAGCCTGCGCTTGACTAATAAAACGAGTGAGCTTTGGTACTCGCTTGGTTCTATATTAATGTTTTTAACTCTATTTAGATACGAATATATCTAGTTAAAATACGTAACTAAATATATATAAATCTATATAAAATTGAGGTTATTAATATAAATAGGAGGAAGTAGAAAGCTCTGCTCACAGCGCCGCTAGGAGAGGAAAACCGACCTGCTCTCCTCTCTCGACGTTGGTCTCCAACGGCTCTCCTCTCTTGACGATCTCCTAGTTTCAGTTGTGAGGGGGGGGGGGGGGTAGCCGGACCTCGCATGCACGGATTTGTATAGCTCTAGGGTTAGGCCCCCTGTAGCTTAGGTTTTCTGCCGCTCGGCGTCTTGGCTCTGAAGATGGCGATGGCGGTGATGAATAAAGTGTTCTGGTTCCTCCTCCGATGCGGTGTTCTACTTTGTGATCGGTGATGGATCTGGGTAGTAGTCTGTCCAAGGGGGATGGTGTGGCGGCATCCTTGTGATGGAATTGTGTTCTCGGGCTCTGTCGTTGCGATGGCGCTCGCTCCTGCGTCGGAGCGGATCTCGGGAGGTTCTTCAAGAGTGCGTGAAGACGGTAGTCTGCGTTGGTGATAACTGTAAGATGGTGAATCTTGTGATGGGTTCGCGTTTGAAGGTTGGCAGATTTTATTTCCTTCTTCGACATCGTCGTGCTGTGGTGCCAGATTTTGAGTTCGATGGCGTGTTCGGGGTGTTGCCCCAACCAGATTCTTTCAACGGCAATGACTTTGCCTTTGACAAGCTATTTTGGAGGTCCATAAAGCTGTAGATTAGCGATAGAGACGCATCAAGCTCAGACGAAGAGGTGTTTTGTCCACTTTTTTTGGCTGTCCGCTACGACGGTGCCGGAGGAGAGTGATAGGCATGAGTATTTTGCTCAAAGGTTTCTTCAGTGTGGATTGATTTTCTGCCTTTTGGCCGAGGGTCTTTTTTTTGCAAAAGCTAGGGTTCTCCTATATTTTTAGTTTTGACAGGTTAATGTATACACCGGCTTGTAATTTGATATTTATAATATAAATAAGACACATATTACTTGCAAAAAAAAACTCCCTGTAACTATGTTTAAAGGTTACATGGCCAAAGCCTCTAGCTAGAGAATTACATTTTTCATAGGACACTCCGGCTTTCATAGACCATAATAAATTGTCTAGATTATCTATGAGCAGTCTGATTTTATGATCATCTTGGAATTTTCGTTACTCAAAACAATCTTATACAAGGTAATGCGGTCACACCGAAAACACAGAGCATGCACTCCGAGATGCCTGAGCTCCAGAACAGCGCCTTCAGGAGGGTAATGAGCAAAGCATCGGTGCTGCCGAGTCTCGAAGGACATGCGTTTTCACCCACAACCATGACACGGGAAATAGCACCTCGGCAACGTCCTCAAGAGGAGAGCGACACCTACTGGCGTTGCCATCGGTTAGTGCCAAATCACGGATCTTTCGCTTGGTAGCTCCCTGTGACACAAAGAGGGTCAAAGTGCATACGCAACTAGAGCAGACATCCTACTTCAAATCTAGGCACCGCTACAACCACTGGAAGAGACCGCGTCCGAGCCACCCATTGTTGCATCCACTGTCCCCCACACGACCAAAAGACGCATCCACCACCGTCTTCATGGTGCCCGTGGGAGAGCTATCCATGCGACCTGACACCCGGAGCCACTGCGCAGGCATTCGCGAACTCAAGCACGTGGTGTGAGGAAATAATCCATAGCGTGGCCGGCGGATCAAACGAGCTAGGTAAGCGCGCAACAAAAACTCGGAGGAGCCATCCCTCCACCGTTGGAGACGGTTGCCAACCGGACACGACAACATGATCACACCTGGCCCGGATCGATCAGGCCCATACAGATCTCGCCTACATGCTGCAACACCCCCGCATTCGCCTAATCTACCACCACCGCCACCACGCGTCAGGCCACAAGCCAGACCGAGCCCGCCTCCCACCGCAAGATGCACCGCCACCAGAACGGATCCCGCCCCATCGGGCCCTCCTAGCGCAGGGTAGATGGAGATCTCTACCCAATTTTCGGTCTCCACAATTAAAATGAGACCATCCTTCGGGCCCTCGCTTCACTTGTCGAAGCCAAAGAAACACGAGAAATACAACTGTTGCTAGCCTTAATGAAGCCTCTTTTTTTTTGTCATCTCTGATTACGACGCCCGTCGCTCCAACTTCGTTATCCAAGCAGAATGTGGCATCAATATTCAGGACGTTCACATATCCTTCTCGTGGTTTAGACAAGTCACCTCGTTTGAAGCTGAACTTTGGATTCAAAACTGTCCCACAATTTGCCTGAAAATGCTGCTATCGCCAATGCAGTTCTAGATGGCATTTGGATTGATTCGTCATGTGTTACTTTACGTTGCTCACACTCCCCTACATTCGGGGAACATGCTTGATTTTTTCTCTGGGAGGGGGAATAGTTCTTCGAGAACGACGGACCCTGACGTGTCGACCGTTGAGGCTGAGGTGATCGTCTCCTCAAGCCCAAGGTCTCGACAGAACTCCTATACTCTCATGTATTCAAAGCATGGATGTTTAGCATCTTTATGAAAGATCTTGCAAATCGGACAAGTAGAATTAACCGGGACATGGCGAATAGCCGGTGCCGCATAGCATAGTAGGGTCCCTCCAAATTTGATGAAGCAACATCAGTGCAGATATTTGATCGGTGTATTATCTATCATAACATCGGAATGATTTGGTTATCGGTCGTAAAATCGGTAACAGAATTTCCTGATTTCCCAAGCATCCCCAGGAAATGGGCCTACCAGGCAAGATAGTTTGAATTGAATTTATTTGAGACTATTTGAATTAAATCTGGTATTTCTCTAGTTACCGAGCTTAAAAGGTTGAAGAAATAACGAAAATTCCGAAAAAGTTAAAATTTAAATCTAGTTTTCGAATTAGTCTGGTAACCGCTCGGGATTTCTCGGAAACCGCGGTGACCGGAAACCCCGATCCCCCTTAGGAAAAACATAAATTCGGTAGCCAGAACCTTATATGACCGGGAATACACCCTTATATGACATAATATTGAACCATAGATTCATTGCAAAGTGGCCATGAGAATTGTTGTCAAAATGCTTGACCCCCCAAAGGCCATGTACAATGCAGTAAAAAAAGTTCTTTAAGCACCGGTGTTAATATTTGTACATGAGTGGTGCCAAGTTAGACATCTGCAGAGTATATATAAGCACCCGCCGGGTTTAAGCAAAACCTACTCATTTTTCTAAGTACTTCTCTAGCCATCTTGCATTGTACATGCCTGCTGCCATTTTTCCGGTGAATGACTAGCAACAATTCCTATTACCGTTGCACTTGCACCTAATTTAATTTGCTGTGTGCCTTTCGCTGAAAAAGTAATAATAATGACTAAAATGAGAGAGTATGCCTTTGGTGCGAGGGACATGGCAGCCTGAGCTTTATTGCCCGAGTTGTCAATCAGTTTGTTGAGTTGGTTACGCATGTCACTACCACAGCACGCGGTCCGACGTCTCGGCTCGTTCGCTAGCTCTAGCTAGAGGTCCTACGTCAACTTAGCGTGCGTTTCCGGTTCAAACGTACGGACTCCGTGTCCCTTTGTTCATTCTCACGAGACTCGGCAAGCGTGTGGGCCCGCAGTGTCGTGGTCAGTTCTTGCTTGTCGGCGCTGGGAAGGTTGGCACGAAAGACCAGAGAAAAAAAATCATCAGGCGTACGTGCCGGAGCGAGCTTGGATGCATGACTGAGTCGCAACGCACCGCGTAATCACTCCGCCTTCCTAAACAGTACAGTGTGCTCCTCGCACAATCGTAAATAAAGCGGTAAACAGGGCATAAGTACAGGATCGTAAATAAAACCTCAAGCTAACACCAAACAAACCCATCCTGGTGTTTCCCCCTCGAGACCAAACGAGGAAGTCAACCGAGGAACTCACGCAGTTGGCAGTTTTACTTGTTCAGTTATGGTTGCGGCACTTTACTAGTCAGGTTTAAATAATCGTCCTGATAAGGTAAGCAGTGGGCACTTTTAGTTAACCATTCCGTTATAGTTGTAACTCTTACTAATCCGGTGCAGATAGCATGAGATAATCCCAAAACCCAGCAGTTGTTGGTACTTTTATTCAGCCAATTCGTTGTAGCTGCAATACTTACTAATCATATACAATTGTCGCAAGCGACAACCAAACAAGCAATTGTGGGCAGTATTAATTAGCCATTCCGTTATAGTGGAGCTGATTACTAGTCATTATAAGTCAAATTTATAGCGGTAAACTTTAGTTATGCTTGTCTATGATCGAGATACTGTGCTCCAAGTCGTCCATATCCGGACACGGCTTTGAAAGTTTTACGGCAGGTGCACCAATAGCAACACACACTCGATCGACCTCGGAAAAACCAAATCAAAACCGAGGCTTTCACGAACAATCACAGATTCAGAAATATTTGGGGCCACCCTTTGAGTAGAACCCGCAACGGAGTAGACAAGCTCGAGACGGCCTCAAGGTTAGCGCCAATGGTCATGGCGATCGGGAACCCGAAAGTGTGGTCGGGCTTGTCGATACCGCGTAATCACTCCGCCTTCCTAACAGCGATTGTGCTCCTCGCAATCGTAAATAAAGCGGTAACAGGGCATAAGTACAGGATCGTAAATAAAACCTCAAACTAGTTTGTGGCCCCATGAAATAAGAATGAATCAAGCTCGTTCAGGGGGTCCCATATACCTCCGGATGTGGATAGCGCATAAAATCAAGGCAGTATCAAGTACTCGGGGTCTTACGGGACACAAGTGGGCTCGAAACCAAATATTATCTATCACCCACCGATGCCTCGCTTATTCAATTTTAGTTGTTAAGCAGTAAAGTGAACAATAAGTAAAACTAGGATCATCTCCAACATCAACATGCGGCAATGCATCAGAATCGAGGCATAAGGCGACACATCAGCACTTGAGCAAGCAACTACGACGCGCAAGTCCAACTAGCTACCAAACAACAGGTAATAGGATGTGTCCAAGGCAATATAGGGCTGCAAGGGAATATCACAGGTACAGAAACTAAAGCATCGCAACACAGATAGCAAAAGATCAACAGGAGGAAATAAAGACTATAAAAGTAAGATAGGTAGAAAGGGGGAGACGCTCGCCTGAAAACATTGCCGAAGGGTTCATCCGAAGATCGGGACGAAGCTCACATCAACTCAACGGCCTTATCCGCGAAGAAGCAAAACACTAGAAGAAACACCGGATGCACTATTTAATACTAAGGCAAAAGATCGGCATGATGCATGCATGGTGGATGACATGGCAAGGTGCGGTGCAATTAGGTCAATATTAAGCGGAACCTGGGTCCCGACGATATTTAGGTTCAAGTTATTTAGAACCCCCGCAATGTAAATGTTGTTTTAGCAAGGCACGATAAGATACCGGTTCTCTACACAAGTTTAAATGAGGCCAATATGAGACTAGATTTGCCCGCATATGGGCCCCATATTTAATTATTAGGTGAATCGGCATAAGGCCCCCAAACCAATGCTATGCATGCGGGAATGACAATTTAATGTGCAACAAATTGATATGTTATAAAATAGGGTTCGAGGAAAAGGTCACACATTAGGGTTCTCGACGATCTTGGGGTTCCGGGGTTCGGGGTCGGTCTCGGGGTCCAGGGTTCGACGGTTCGGTCTCGCGGGGACGTTCTCGGATATCGGGTTAGATCTTGTTGCGTCCGTGTCTCGATGTCCGGGGGCAGAACTTGTCGTTACGAAGATCTCGGCGTTCGGGGCGCATCGACTTCTTCCGGGTCGGTGCCGTTCTCGTCATCGCGAAGGTCTTGCCGTTGCGAGGGTCTTGTCGGGCCCGCGCCATCGAGGCGGTCTTGGCGAGGGGGAAGTACTTGGCGTCTCTGGGACGGTCCTGTCGCATCCGCGGCCGTCGGTTCTCGTCGACGGTCTTGTGTAGAGGTACTTGGCATGCCGATGAAGAACTTGGCGTCTTGGGGTCGTCGGGGTTCAGTGTCGGAGGTCTCCGGTGCCGTGTCGAAGATCTAAGCATGTGACGCCATCGCCTGCGGGTTTCGGCGCCGAGACGAATGGCGAACTTGGTTGCCGATGGAACCTTTGGATATCTTGACGTTGGTGCGTTCGCCCGATCGCTCGTCGGGTTCTAGCGTAACATCGGTCGGGCGACAACAAACAACGAACATCGAGCGCATGCGGCTGGTGGCGATGTTGCCTGAGGAGAACTCGTCGGAGGAGCCAGCTCGCCTGCGCAGGAGAGCTGGGGCGGCCCTCGACAGGGGAGTGGTCGACGGCCTTGGCGACGGGCCGAGGCGGAAGGAGAACGGCGCGGCGACGGAGGATGCAAGTAGGTCGAGGGCGGCGGTCCGTGGCCGAGGACGGCCGGGGCACACTGGCGGCGGCGAAGCACCGCGTGAGGCTTGCTGGCTCCGCGGGGTCGTCGGCCGGAGACGGAGCACCGGGACGGGCGCTGGGCGAGCGCCTGGGCGCGGCAGCGAGCGGTGGCCACGGGCGGCTGAGGTGCTCGGGAGGAGGCGGGGAGGAGGGGTTTGGAGAGGTAGGAGGTGCTTGGTGGAGGCGCCGGTGGAGGAAGCGGGAGGCGAGGCGCGGGATGCAGTGGGCGGGTGGCGTCATGAGGGTGGGCTGGCAGCAAGGCGGAGATGCGAGGGCGGCGGGCGGCTGGGAAGGGGGCGCAGATGGAGGCGGGGCGGCGGAGAGGGAAGGTTGAGGGAGGAGCTCGTCGCGTCGCGAGGTGGGAGCAGTCGCTGGGAAGAAAGGGGCCAGGCAGGAGTGGTTGGTGGGGAAGAGAAACAGTGGGGAGAGGGGGGTGGTCCGGTGGGTCCCAGGGGAGGTGGGCTGTGGTGGTTGGTGGGTCCCAGGCGGGACCCGCGGCAGGGGAGGCTGGCTCTGTGTGGCGTGCGTGCGTGCTGTGTGAGGTGTGAGTGTTTGGGGCAGGTTTGGTGAGGGAGAGGTTGAGTGGAGGGAGGGGTGAGGGTGAGGGGTAGGCCATGTGGCAGCTAGGGAGTGGTGGTGGTTTTGGGGGAGGTGAGGTGGCGCAGCAGGATAGGCCGGGGTGAGGTGGCCTGGGGGTGGGTAGGATAGATTTTTGCGGGAAAGGGATTTAGAGAGGGCTGGTTCAACTTGGACCGATTATTATTTTCTGGGGTGGTCGATCGGGTCAATCGGCCCGTTCGACTGCCCCTATTAAAATGAATTAAATTTTTATTTGTTTTCAAATAACTTTTATAAATAGTTTTCGACAAACAAAATATCCGGAACTTCCGGGGGTTTGGCGTTTGAATAAAAGACGGGGCGTTTTATAAAACAAAACGGGCTTTGCGAAAACAATTTTGGCAAACAATGCATGATGATGACGATGCAATGCACAAATTCAACGCGATTTTCTAGTAGTGGTTTTTGCGGGATGCCACACCTAACAACCGACGTAAAGTCAATTCCCGGAACAACTCCTCTCGAACTGGCAAACCATATCCTTACGTACTACTGGATCGTTCAACCCGTTTGCAAGGCCTGACTACGTGGATATCAAACTAAACCTTGGAAAACAAGGCATAACTATAACAGACCAAATTAACTGAATAAAGATCAAGCAAGATGCTGCCCTTACACCCGAAAAGGTGCAAAGGCAGCGAGATAACTAAAGGCAGCATAACTAAGCAATCATAACAAAAAAGGTACCGATGCTAGCCCAAACAAATCTATGATAATGTATTACTCGCCATCAACAAGGCTTCAAGACGAGTAACACTAAATAACGATAGATATCGCCTAGATCGCAAGATGCGATCTAGGCAGCATGACACTTACCCGAAAGAAACCCTAAAACAAGGGATGGCGATCTTGAGATTGTGTTTGTTGTGAACGTGATCGTCCTCCTTTTCTCAATAACCTTAGGTACATATTTATAGTCCGGAGACTTTCTATCTTTGGAATAACCCTAACAACTCTATCTCTTACTTAAACCAAACGGAACCTACTACAATATCTGAGATACACGGGCAATTTAGCCCAAATCCACGCACAAGGCCGATCCAGCAATACGTTGCATATATGTATCCTCCAAGCCCATCTTGATTACGGCCCATCTCCTCCTTTGGCCAAAATGTGGCGATAACAGTCTCTAGGAAGCTTCGTCTTGTCGATTTGTAGGATTAGTTCTTATATGGATTTGGTCTAAGGCTTGACGGCTAAGAAATACTACCGCTAGAAAGGCTTACACTTTAATTGGAACGGGGTATGTAGCATCTAGGAGGTGTGCACATTAATAAAACATCAAGTTGATATTATTATACTGTTCTTTATACAAAATCACATGTAATACCGAATTTATAGAAGGTCCCCTACAAGCTTTCTTCCAAAACAGACTGCACGAACTGGGGTGCCTATATTCAAAGCCACATGAAAACTAAAGGCCCTGTCACAGAGAAAGAACACACGGCTTTCCTCAACCTCTGGCTAGAACATTTCATATTCTGTGGCCCTTCCCTTGCTCCAACCAAGAATTATCTCTCCCTGGCCTATGAACTTGCCAAAGGCACTCAACTTGGCATCGGCAAACTGTTCCTTGGAGAGGTCTATCGATATCTCCAGTTGATGTCTGTCAAACTATTCTCTGACATAGCAGTCAAAACAGGAGGTCCTTGGTGGTTCATTCAGCTATGGGCTCAGCTGTATTTTCAAAACCATGTCTCAAACTTCCCCATTTTGGCGAGTTGCACCTTTCCAGATGCTAAAGGGAAGCAGATCCGATGCACCAGCTACGGCCAAGCTTTGTATAGACTACCAGGTAGTAGACTGATCCCTCAGGAAGCATCCAAGTGGTTCAAAGATTTTCTTTCAAGGCCTGGACAATCCTATCTTCTTTCCTTACATGGAAGAATCGAACATTTTGAAAATCCAATCTCCTTCAGGTTAGACAACTTTGCCGATGACACCAAAGACTTTCGGCGCCTATTTTCCACCGTGATCCGTCCTGTTTCCTTCCGGTTGGCATGAGCACATCCAATGTAATAATCAAGCCGGATATGAATTCTACCACCGGTCGTAGTGGCTCGGCAATTTGGCCTTGGACAAGTACCTCCCACTTCTTTCTCCACCATCTTACAGAGCGAGTCGACCTGCCCGATCCTCTCACCACCAAAGGTGTTATTCCTTCTTCGATGCTCTGACCATCCCAATTCCTAACAACCTCACCTTCGCTTCATCAACCGATGGTTTTGAGAACTGGTGGTCGATGTGGAAGACTCATGCCTTCAGGAGAGCTCTGGGACCGTTGCTGGAACAGCTCGATGCTGAATATGATATCCCCGTAGAACAGGTACCACTACTTGTAAATTTTCTTGATGCAGCTCACGAATGATTCTTCTAATAACCCACTCTCTCTCTTTGCAGCAACAAGATGGTCCTGAACCTACGCACAGTGATGGCTCCCCCTTCGAATTCTTCCCACCAGCTCCTGTGGTCCTTTTCTGCAAAAACTCGCCACCTTTGAAAAAGGTCATGATGCAGAACCACCGATATCACCACAATCGGCTTCCAAGAACCAAGCAACTTCTAGGTCACCCTCTCGAGTTCCAACTAAAACAAGAACGGTGGTGAGGAAGGTAGCTGCCAGAAGACTTTGAGGCGCCGGAGCCCTCTCCGTAAAGTTCGCATGTACGTTGATCCATGCCTTGGTTGATCTCTTTCATCCTTGCAAACATGCTCGTTTACTAGCTCTCCTTTTCTTACAGCTTGGTCAAGACACCTCCAATGAGGACACACAATCCAATCGAGGAGAATCGGCCCAACAGACTGAGAGGACCATCACACCGAGCCACCAGATTTGCCACCATCGGCTCCCGGAAAGGCGGTTCTGAACCTCGCACCCGGTCCAATGAGGCGGGCCAATGAGCCCCAAGAGGGATCGCAAGGGACCGCAAACTTCTTCGTCGACCCAGGAGGTTTCGAAAGTCATCACTCTCCATGCCCTTACCAATTGTTTTTTTTATCTGCCGATTCATCACTATTTACATCGGCTAAGCACCTTTCATGCGCAATCGACACTTCTAGTGGGAAGGCCCGGGACGTGCCGATGTCCCTCGCCAGGCTGGATCTAGTAATCCCTGAAGGTGTAGATGAAACGGTTACCACTTTGGCCAAGCCCCCAGCAATAACGCACAAGCCGATTGTCTCGTCATCTGCTATCCCCTCGATCTCAGGAGAGGTACTGTGGCATCCCGCAAAACCACTACTAGAAAATCGCGTTGAATTTGTGCATTGCATCGTCATCATCATGCATTGTTTGCTTAAAACTATTTTCGCAAAGCCCGGTTTGTTTTCTAAACGCCCCGTCTCTTATTCAAACGCCAAAACCGGGTCTCCGGGATATTTTGTTTTGGCTGCTATCGGTTTGCAAACGGTGTTATTAAAACAAATAAAATTTATATTTTTTTTTGGTGGGGCAGTCGAACGGGCCGAATGACCCGAACGACCGCCCCAGGATTTAAATCGGACCACCTAAACAGCCCCCCTAATTCCTACAGCTACCAACTAACCTACCCAGCCCTCCCCTCCACCTCACCCCAACCAATGGCCTCTCGCCACCTCACCCTCTCTCCCCCTCTACCCAATCCTAAACCGCCACATCACCACCCCACTTCCCCTCTCTCTCTCCTCTCAACCCAGCCCCACATACCCCACTCCAAAGAACACACACCACACAACGCACTCCACACCTGCACGCGCCTGGCCCCACCTAACCTCGCACCACTCACCCAGCCTCACACCCCCCCATACTGCTCTCGTGGCCCCCCTGGTCCCACCACCAACCAGCCTCACGCCACGCCTGGCCCCACCCCGCCCCCACCGCCTGCTTTCTCTTCCCGAGCCCTCCTCTCCCGTAGTCCTCTCTCCCCTGGCCTCCGGGCCACGCCTCCTCCTCTGGCCTGCGCCTCGCCGCCCACCACTTCGCCGCGTCCGCCCGCATCCGCCCCCGAGCCCCGAGCCTCGCGTGCCTCCCTTGCTTCCGTCGCGCAAGGCCTCCTCAAGCCCGCCTCGTCCTTCCGCGCCCGCCACCTTCGCCGCAAGCCACCGGCCGTTGCCTGCGTCGTCGTCGCCCGCATCCTCCGTCGCGCCATCTCCGCTCCAGCCGCCCGGCCGCCTTCCTCTGTCCGCTCCTCGCCTCGGGCCGCTCGCCGCGCCCGCCCGCCTCTCGCCCGCCAGCCGCCAGAGCGCCCTCTTCCTCTGCGTGGCCGCCGCGGTGCTCCTCCGCTCCTCCGGCGCCGCCTCTGCCGTCCCTTCCCCCGTCGTCCAGCGCCTTCCCGATGGCTCGACATGATCTTCCTCAGGGGACGCCAAGACACCGTCGAACCCCACAGGCCTCCGACAGGGAACCGACAAGATCTACATCACGGACGCACCACGGACGCGGAGAAACCCTCGGACGCCAAGATCTTCTCCTCGGGACACCGGGATCTCCCCCTGAACGCCAAGGTCGTCGACACGGGGACGACATGAACTTCCATCGGACCCTAAGACCGCGATGAGGTTGAACCAAGATCCCCATCGGACAAGATCGTCACCAAGACCGGCCATGTGGAGATCCGAAGACCGATCCCGGAGTCCGAACCTTGATCCGCCGAACCCTGGACCCCGAGACCGACCCCGAACCCTGAACCCCGGAACCAAGTTCGCCGAACCCTAAATGTGTGACCCCTTTTTCCCGAACCCTATTTTATGAATGCTAAACATAAAACCTGTTGCATATTAACTTGTCATTCTTGCATGCATGCTTGTCATGTGGTTCGGGGCCTTATGCCGATTCACCTCTAATTAAATACGGGGCCCATATGCGGGCAAATATAGCCTTATATTGGCCTCATTTAAATTGGTGTAGCGAACCCGGTACTATCTCTTGCCATGTTAAAATAACATTTAATTGCGGGGGTTCTAAATAACTTGAACCGTTTAATTAAATGTCGGGACCCCGGTTTCGCTTAATATGACCTAATTGCATCGCACCTTGCCATGCCATGCATCATACATGCATCATGCCCGATATTTTGCCGTAGTATTAAATATTGCATCCGGTGTTTCTTCTAGTGTTTTGCTTCTTCGCGGATAAGGCCGTTGAGTTGATGCGAGTGCCGACCCGAACTTCGGTGAACCCTTCGGCAATGTTTTCAGGCGAGCATCTCCCCCTTTCTACCTATCTTACTTTTATAGTATTTATTCCCTCCTGTTGATCTATTGCTATCTGTGTTGCGATGCTTTAGTTTCCGTACCTGTGATATCCCCTGCAGCCTTATATTGCCTTGGACACATCCTATTACCTGTTGTTTGGTAGATAGTTGGACTTGCGCGTCGTAGTCGCTTGCTTAAGTGCTGTTGCATGTTGTCAAGTGCCACAGTTGTTGATGAATTGCCGCATGTTGAAGTTGGAGATGAGCATAGTTTTACTTATTGTTCACTTTAATTCCTGTTTAACAACTAAAATTGAAGTAAGCAGAGGCATCGGTGGGTGATAGATAATATTTGGTTTCCGAACGCCCACTTGTGTCCCGTAAGACCCCGAGTACTTGATACCTGTTCCTTGATTTATCGCGCTATCCACATCCGGAGGTATATGGGACCCCGAGCGAGCTTGATTCGGTCTTATTTCTTGGGGCCACAAACTAGTTTGAGGTTTTATTTACTATCCTGCTTATGCCATGCTACTTATGTATTTACGATTGTGCGAGGAGCACACTGCATCGTTAGGATTGTGACCCGTTGCTGTATCGACAAGCCCAGCCACACTTCGGGTTCCCGATCGTTTACCGCCGGCCCACAAACCTTAAGTCCGTCTCAAGTCAGCTAACTTGCGGGTTCTACTTTAAGGGTGGCCTGAAATATTTCTGAATCCTGTGATTGTTCACCGTGAAAGCCTCGTTGGGTTTTGATTTGGTTTTTCGAGGTTGATCGAGCGTGTGTTGCTATTGGTGCACCGGCCGGTAAAACTTTCTCGAAAGCCGTGTCGCGGATATGGACGACTTGGAGCATTTCTCGATCATAGACAAGCATAACTAAAGTTTATTGCTATAAATTTGACTTTATAATGACTAGTAATCAGCTTCACTATAACGGAATGCCTAAATAATACCGCCCACAATTGCTTGTTTGGATTGTCGCTTGCACCATTGTACCGACTAGTAAGTATTGCAACTACAACGGAATGGTGAATAAAAGTACCAACAAGCTTGGGTTTTGGTTTATCTCATGCTAATTGTATCTGTCTAGTAAGAGTTGCAACTATCACGGAATGGTTAACTAAAAGTGCCCACTGCTTACTTTATCAGGACGCTTATCTAAACCTGACTAGTAAAGTGCCGCAACTATAACTGAATAAGTAAAACTGCCAACTGTGTGAGTCCTCGGTTGACTTCCTCGTTTGGTCTCGAGGGGGACACGCCAGGATGGGTTTGTTTGATGATAGTATCATGTTGGTTCCGAATAGGTCTTTCTCACCCCTCTCTGATAGCCGCCAGTTGAATCGAGTCTCTATAGGTTGTTTAGTGCATGCTGCCGCTGCCGCTCAGTCCACCATACCTATGTAGGCGAGGACCGCCGAATTCTAGCCTCGCCGTGTACTGGCCTCAGTACTGACACTCCTCTTTTTCCTTTGCCCTTTGTCGGCACCCCTTTTGTTTAAGCAGGTTTTGAGATCGACGTTAGGTGGTTACCCTTCCGGCTTGGCTCGGCAGGTTATGGACGCCATTGGTTATTCTTCAGGGCTCTTAGCCCCATTTGCATCTTGTCCGTAGTCGGACGCTCCATCGTTTTCAAGGTGATTTGAATCTTTGTATATTATATCTGTATTCTTGACTCATGGAGTCGCTGTTATATATATCTATTCTGTGGGTCCCATCGAGGACTGTTGTTGTTGGAGATATGCCCAAGAGGCAATAATAAAGTGGTTATTATCATATCTTCACACTTATGATAAATGTTTACATACCATGCTATAATTGTATTAACCGGAAACATTAATACTTGTGTGATTTGTAAACTAAAATAAGAGTCCCTAGTATAGCCTCTTGTTAAACTAGCTTGTTGGTTAATATATGATCATGGTTTCCTGATCATGAACATAGAGATGTTATTAACAACAGGATCATATCATTAGGAGAATGATGTGATGGACATACTCCTATAAATAAGCGTAGCATAAAGATCAAGTCATTTCAATAGTTCAATTGCTATATGCTTTACGATACATAGTAACCTAATTCCTTGACCATGAGATCATGCATATCACCTTTACCGGATGGATGCTTTGATGACATCAAAACCACACCGTGAATCGGGTGGTTATAAAGGTGGCATTGAGTGTTCGGAAAGTGTTGGTTGAGACACATGGATCAAGAGTGGGATTTGTCCATCCACATGACGGATAGATATACTCTGGGCCCTCTCGGTGGAATGTCATCCAATTAGCTTGCAAGCATGTGACTTGGTCACAAGGGATCACATATCACGGGAACGAGAAAAGAGTACTTATCAGTAACGAGGTTGAACTAGGTATGTAGAGATACCGACGATCATAACCTCGGATAAGTAACATATCGTGAGACAAAGGGAAATTGGTATCGTATGTAAGTGGTTCATTCGATCGCAAAGTAATCGTAGAAATATGTGGGAGCCATATGAATTTCCAGATTCCTCTATTGGTTATTGTTCGGAGAAGTGTCTCGATCATGTCCGCATAATTCACGAACCGTAGGGAGACACTCTTAAGGATTCGACGTTGTTTGAGTAGTTATGGTATTATGAGAAAGAGACCGAATGTTGTTCGGAGTCTCGGATGGGATCCGGATATCACGAGGTGATCCGAATGGTCCGAGAATAAGATTCATATAAGGAAAGTACCGCTTTGAGTTCGGGAATGATTCCGTGTTTTCATCGGGAATGTTCGAAGGTTCGGATTGTCCCAAGCACCGGGGAGGGTACATGGATGTGTCATTACATATTGGAATGATTGCATCATGTACTAAGTGTTCTTGCTGTCCCAAATAAAGGATTAAATTGAATCCTAAAACAGAAAAGTCAAATGTCCAGCTTTGAAAGTCAAACGGCTAAAACAAGAAACGTGGGAAACAAGAAAGAGGAGTTGAACCGACTTGAGGGAGGAGTCTCCTCCCAAGCCGCCGGCCACCCAGGCCGACTTGGGAGGGACTCCTCCCTGGCCGCCTCCCCACCCATAAAAGGAGGGCAGGCTCCTCCTAGACACACAACTTTCTACCTCTAAATCTCCGGTTTAGAGCCGCTTTGGTTTAGAGCTTCTAATTGCTTTAGCCACGGTTTAGAGCCTTCTAATTGGTTTAGAGCCTTCTAATTGGTGTGTCTAATTACTAGACCACTAATAGCCTCTCTCATAAGCTCCACCATACTCGCACCGGCTTAAGACGAAGCCTCGGGATTTCCTCTACTTCCTGCCATCACGCCAGTCCGGAATCGCGAGGAGAGTGCTACAACCTCCGCCTCTTTGGAACAAGGGAGAGGAAGGTCTTCGTCGAAAATCGAATGTGTGACCGATCAGGGAGCGTCCCGAACGTGGCGCTAAGGATCGTACACGATCTTGAGATCGGAAAGAGTACGACTACATCACCCACGAGAATCGCTCTCGTTAACCGCTTTGGAATCTTCGAGGGTAAGTTATTCCATCGACTCGCTACAATCTAGTAGATAGATCTTGGCTTGTTTGTTTGTATGCGATAGAAAATTTTGTTTTCCATGCTACGAACCCCTCAAAGGGTATGTGAGCCGTGTCTATATGTAGATCTGTTGCACGAGTAGAACACAATGGTCATTGTGGGCGTTGATGCTTTTATTGTCGATTGCTTCTTGTACTTTGCATCTTGCGGTATGTTGGGATGAAGCGCCGGCTAACCTTACATGACATCGTTCATGAGACTTGCTCCACGCTTGACATGCAACTTGTATTGCATAAGTGGCTTTATGGTGCCTGCTTTCTCCTAGCATAGTTAAGATCCAATTTACAACGGGTAATCAACAATGCTAGTATCAATGTTGTGGTTCATGTTCGTAAGTTAGAACGACACTTATTGAAAGCCCCAAACCACGTAAAACATGCAAAGAAAGTAGAGGCGTCTAACTTTGTTTTGCAGGTGTCTGATGGTGTGATATGGCCATGATTGCGATTATATTTGATGTATGCAATGTTCCTTATTGTAAGTTGGCAACGGCAGAGCCATATGGTTGTCTTTAATTTATGTTAAGCCCCGTGTCTATTCAAAGTAGTTGTAATAGTTGAAGCCGGTGATCGACAACCATGGAGAAGCGTCATTGACCTTGATGCAATGCCGATGATGATGGAGATCATGTTCGTGCTAGAAGATGGAGATCGGAAGCACAAAGAAGAAAAGGGCATATCATATCACATATTATGAATTGCATGTGATGTTAATCCTTTATGCATCTTGTATTGCTTAGTAGACGACGGTAGCATTATAAGATGATCCCTCATGCACATGAATTTCAAATCATAAAGTGTTCACCCTGAGTTAGCACCGTTGCTAAAGCTTGTTGTTTCAAACACCACGTGATGATCGGGTGTGCTAGATTCGCAAGTGTATACAACGTGAGCAAGCCAGATTTGCTCATGCGAAACTAAGGTTTGATCTTGACGAGCCTAGCATGTACGCATGGCCTCAGAACACGGACACCGAAAGGTAGAGCATGAGTCATATAGTAGATATGATGAACATGTCGATTGTTCGCCATTGAAGCTATATCAACTCTCGTGATGATCGGTTTTGATGTGGTGGATTTGGTTCGTGATCACTAAAACAATGTGAGGGATATTGTTTTGAGTGGAGTTCACCTAGATTAATTTGATTATTAATTAGAACTCAATTTATCATAAACTAAATCAAAGTGAATTTGCATAGTTGTTGTAGTCATTGGCATCCGCTACCATCGTGCGCTTAGTTATAATTGAGATGATAGAACTATATAATTCGTTAATTTACTTTACTTAACCGGTATCGTATTGTTTTGAAGTGTTAATATAAAGTTTAAAAGTCCTATTGCAAACTTTCAAGAAGTTCGGTACTCCATGAAGTTTAATAATTGGTATTAAATCAAGAGTGACAATTCCAAGAGTTAGTATATGAGTATCATGTTTGTCTCCATGATTCTTGATATTCAAAGAATTCTCTTAATATCAAGGTTATCTAGGATCTGAAAGAGTTATTTCAGAAACCATGATGTGTGGAAGATATTGTGATATCCGAAACAAAGTTTTGGTTGCAACATGATAGAGTATAATATGGCAAAAGTCATGTTCTCATATTTGATGAGAATTTGCAAAAGGTTGGAGACACTTGTTGTCCCAATCCTCCAAAAGGTTTTTGGATAGCAACATTATACTCATAATTCATCGTTATAAGCTAAAAGTAGCTTGATCATGGACGATTCCATGTTGGGTGAATATTTGATGTAGGTAAAATGTTTACTACAACAAGAGATTACTAAAGAAAGGAATTTGAAAGAACACCAAACATTTGATGATGGTGATCTACTTCAAAGTGCAAGTCCAAAGACATTGGTATTTAACTATACCCGCTTTGGACTATATGTCATATGTATGACTCCACTATTGATGTTGATAGATTCTTTCAAATGTAATAGGAAATCTTGAAAGAGAATCTCATAAATATATGGCATAAAGGAAAAGACTAGAATTGTTCGGTTTAAGTATATAGATGATATACATGTTATGGCTATATTCTTTGCTTATTAAACAATGTGGTTCTTAAGTATTTAATACTGAATTTGTTGGTATGAATCGTCATACGAAACAATGTAATTCATGAACTACAATGGCCTAAGTAACTAGCAATAGAATATGTGTTGATGTTCATCGAGAACAAATAAAGGGTTATTGTGTTGCTCGTTAAACATCAAAGCTTGCCTTCAAGATTTGTTTTATCGGTATTATGAGAACAAAAGGGTTGTTCAAATAATTGCCGAATCCATAAAAGATGGATGATTCACAAAATCTCGTTGGAGAAATCACGTCCATAAAACTAGTGCTAAAATGTCGAAAGACAAATTGATTGAAAGGTCACTTAGGAAGTGACATCGCCGTTTAAATTATATTGGAAAGAACACATGAAGAAACTCCATGTGGATGGAATTTTGGAGTCTTTTGATTTTTGATCACATGACGCTTGTGAAACTTTCCTAGAGATAATTAAAACTTCGCTCATAGGCCAAAAGGGAACGAATGACTAGCTTATTGGAAATTGTACATATTGTTGTACAAAGACCATCATGTGTAGTCAAAAGCGATGGATTTCAACTTCATATGCTTTCTCCGAGAATTTGAGTGAATATTTGAATATTTACTTAATAAGGATAAAGTATGAAACACTTGAAAAGTTCAAAGACTTTCAAGATGAAGTGCAAAATCATAGTAACAAGAATATAAATAGTTTATGATAAAGATCATAAAGGGAGATATTTGAGTTACAGAGTTTAGCATAATACCTAAGATTTAAGGAATTGTTCCGTGGATTTGCATTTCCCGAAACACCATAAGGGTATGGGCGTTTCGAGGTATGTAATTAAACCTTGTTTGACATGGTAAGATCAAAGGTATAATTCATAAAAACTGCCATTATATTTTAAAGATTAAAAGCTTTAGAGATTACCGTTTTTCCACTGAAAAGAGCTCCATCATAATCCGTTGAAATGACACCATATAAAGTTATGGTTTGGGATTAAACCCAAGTTGTCCTTTCTTAAACATTGGTATGCTTTGCATAAGAAATATGTTTTGCAACCAAAGTCGGATAAACTGTTTGTATGTTATTTCGAATAAGCATAAGTATTCCTCCATAACACCGAGACAAAAGTGTTTGTCACTTAAAATGTCAAGTTTCTTTGAGAAGGAATTTTCGTGAAAAGTTAAGTGGGAGGACAATAGAACTTTGATAAGGTTAAAAGAACCTTAGCTATATGTGCAGAGTTGCGCAGTCGAAAAATGTTCAAGGCGCAACAAAGCTCATGGCTCACGTACCTCAAAGGTTGTGGTCACGAAGATCTAAGTTCCTATTGAAACAAGTAGATCGGTAAAACAATCAAATACCAAGATTTGAGGGTTGAATCATTATTTGAGAATAATGAACCGACTACATGCAAAGAAGCGATGATGGGCCCCGACTCGTCAAATGGCTTGAAGCCATAAAATCCGTGATAGTTCCATACACGAGAAATCAAGTTTTGAACTTGAAGGACCCTCGAGAAAGGTGTAAGACCCAGCTTGTGTTTGGATCTATAAAGAAATAGACATGGATGTTTCACATCTATGAAATAGTCGACATGTTGGGAAAGAGTTCACAACAATGTTCAAAGGTTGTATATGACAAGATTTGATCTTTCATAGCGATGTTTAGTCTAGACGGATTAATGTAGCAACCACTACATATAAATTTTGTTATATGGTAGTTAAATAAACAAAACAAGTTCTTCTAATAGAATTGTTACCTAGGACGTGTGCATGACGGTCCAAAGGGTTTTGTTAAATTCAAGGGATGCTAAAACATATGCAAACTTCAATGGTTGAAGTAAACGTGGCGAGTTGGAATCTTCACTATGATGAAACTGTTAAAGGAGTTTAAAAGTTCATTAGAGACAATGAAGATGCTTGCATTTGCAAGAAATTAAGTGGGAGCTTAAGACATATTTCTAATACATTATGTGGAGGACATATTGTTGATTAGAAAAGATGTATCTTTTATTAACACATATTAAGAATTTCACCCCGATGAAAGACTTAGGCAAAACCCAAATATTTGGCATCAATAGACGCTAATATGGTTGTGCCAGAAGTACATAGACAAGATATTGAATGAGTTCAATATAGAAACTACAAGAGAGGTTCTTGTCACACAGAAAGGATTGAATAAGTTCAATGTTGATGATATATTCAAGTGTATTTACATTTGGTAAAGTGAAACAAATAATCAAGTATAGATTGATACTTGATGTATGAAATCACAAAGAGTATTTATATCAATCATACTGTGATATGTACAAATCCAGATATGTCCTATGCTCTAAATGTTGTGAGCATATACCAGAATGATTCATAAGATGATCATTGGACAATAGTAAGGATATTCTTATGATCTTTTGGAAGAACTAAGAGTATAATATTTGTAGAAGTGACAAATAGATAGTTAGTTCATTGTAAAAGTACTACATTGATACTAGCTTTGTCACAAAGTACAAATTAAGTTTATCTCAATCTAAACTAAGGGTGGCACAATATAATGGAATGTGAGTTCCATAATGGATTTGGATGAGTTCCAAAGTTAAGACATTGTGACAGATACTACAACAAAAGGCTAAGTATATGACTGCTATTATAGCAGCAAAAGAGGGCATTTGTGTCAAGTAGTTTGTTATCAAACTAGGTGTAGTTCACAGAGGGATAATACTATGAAGATATATTGTGCGACAATATTATCAACATGTTTTAACCCCAAAGAACTAAAGGTCACACCGAATGACCAAATTCATACAAAGCCATCTCATTAGAGAATGAGTGATGCGTAGAGACGCAAAGACATGCAATTACACACGGACCTGGAAGTGTCAAGATCCGAAGATCAGTTGACCACTAGCAATCGTGTACATACAACACCGGAAAGCCATAGGTGTTGAATACACAAAGGTTTGAAACTAGATTATTGACTCTAGTGCAAGTGGGAGACTGTTGGAGATATGCCCAAGAGGCAATAATAAAGTGGTTATTATCATATCTTCACACTTATGATAAATGTTTACATACCATGCTATAATTGTATTAACCGGAAACATTAATACTTGTGTGATTTGTAAACTAAAATAAGAGTCCCTAGTATAGCCTCTTGTTAAACTAGCTTGTTGGTTAATATATGATCATGGTTTCTGATCATGAACATAGAGATGTTATTAACAACAGATCATATCATTAGGAGAATGATGTGATGGACATACTCCTATAAATAAGCGTAGCATAAAGATCAAGTCATTTCAATAGTTCAATTGCTATATGCTTTACGATACATAGTAACCTAATTCCTTAGACCATGAGATCATGCATATCACCTTTACCGGATGGATGCTTTGATGACATCAAACACCACACCGTAACTGGGTGGTTATAAAAGTGGCATTGAGTGTTCGGAAAGTATTGGTTGAGACACATGGATCAAGAGTGGGATTTGTCCATCCACATGATGGATAGATATACTCTGGGCCCTCTCGGTGGAATGTCATCCAATTAGCTTGCAAGCATGTGACTTGGTCACAAGGGATCACATATCACGGGAACGAGAAAAGAGTACTTATCAGTAACGAGGTTGAACTAGGTATGCAGAGATACCGACGATCATAACCTCGGATAAGTAACATATCGTGAGACAAAGGGAAATTGGTATCGTATGTAAGTGGTTCATTCGATCGCAAAGTAATCGTAGAAATATGTGGGAGCCATATGAATTTCCAGATTCCTCTATTGGTTATTGTTCGGAGAAGTGTCTCGATCATGTCCGCATAATTCACGAACCGTAGGGAGACACACTTAAGGATTCGACGTTGTTTGAGTAGTTATGGTATTATGAGAAAGAGACCGAATGTTGTTCGGAGTCTCGGATGGGATCCGGGATATCACGAGGTGATCCGGAATGGTCCGGAGAATAAGATTCATATAAGTAAAGTCCCGTTTCGGAGTTCGGGAATGATTCCGGTGTTTTCATGAGGAATGTTCTGGAAGGTTCCGGATTGTCCCAAGACCGGGAGGGGTACATGGATGTGTCATTACATATTGGAATGATTGCATCATGTAATAAGTGTTCTTGCTGTCCCAAATAAAGGATTAAATTGAATCCTAAAACAGAAAAGTCAAATGTCCAGTTTGAAAGTCAAACGGCTAAAACAAGAAACTGTGGGAAACAAGAAAGAGGAGTTGAAACCGACTTGAGGGAGGAGTCTCCTCCCAAGCCTGGCCACCCAGCCGACTTGGGAGGGACTCCTCTGCTCAAGGCCTCACTCCATAAAAGGAGGGGCAGGCTCCTCCTAGACACACAACTTTCTACCTCTAAATCTCCGGTTTAGAGCCGTTTTGGTTTAGAGCTTCTAATTGCTTTAGCCAGCGGTTTAGAGCCCTCTAATTGGTTTAGAGCCTTCTAATTGGTGTGTCTAATTACTAGACCACTAATATCCTCTCATAAGCTCCACCATACTGCACCGCTTAAGACGAAGCCCAAGGGATTTCCCTCTACTTCGGTACCACGCCGTTGTCTGCCGGAATCGCGAGGAGAGTGCTACAACCTCCACGCCTTTGGAACAAGGAGAGGAAGGTCAGTCGAGTAACGCAGTGACCGATCGGGAGCGCTGCCGAACGTGGCCGGAAGGATCGTCTACACGATCTTGAGATCGAAAGAGTACGACTACATCACCCACGAGAATCGCTTCTCGTTAACCGCTTTGGAATCTTCGAGGTAAGTTATTCCATCGACTCGTTGCTACAATCTAGTAGATAGATCTTGGCTTGTTTGTTTGTATGCGATAGAAAATTTTGTTTTCCATGCTACGAACCCCTAGTTGTGTAATGTTATTACGTTTTCCACCCACACGAAAGTGCACTGGCACCTTTGAATCGCTTCTATGCGGGTTTGGCGAATTTTGCTCAAACTTGCATAGGTCCGATCGAGGTGTTAGTACGTTAGCTTCTTCGCTCATCCTTCCGTGTTGACGATATCGACGCCATTTCGCCTGCCGGTTGTGATATCTCAGGCCTTTGACGTTCGACCGAATCCATCGAACCAACTCTCTCGTCGCGCCAACGATGAACCACGAGCAAGGGCTGTTCTACCTCAATTCCAGCGTCTCAAAGCCTTGCGCCTCCCGATCGAGAAGTTGATCGAGGATTCAAGAGGTGAAGAGCGTTCTTGCGAAATCAAGGACCAACTCCGGTAGCATTGGGTGAAGCTTTGGCCGTTGTAACTCTGTCTTTCTACGGGTCAAGGGTGAAGTTGGCTCGTGATAGGATTAATCTGCGCCGCCAGCTCCCGAAGGCCAATATTGCGCACAAATGTCGCAGCTCAACGATAAAAGGCGTCTCTGGATGCCAAACCGACACCTCTGTCGATCACCGAGCTTGCATCCTTGAAAAAGGAATTGGGAGATCTTGAAGAGAAGGTCCGGGCGACTAAACAGCTCATTCGTGACAAGGAAGCATTCATCGTCCGCTCCCAAGATGAAGCAGAAGGCCTCAAAGCTCAACTGAAGACTGATCTGGCGGAAATACGTGCCCTGAACAAGAAGCTAGTGACGGGCAAGGACGAAGATGACGAAGCCGAGATCGCCGAGGTGGATCGTGTCCGTGCTGACGCCCTCCACGCCTTCGAGGCGTTCCTTCAGTAGCTCATTCATGTAAACTAACACCTGCTCGTAACAGTTTGAACCTCTAGAGTCGATGGCTATGCATCGGCTATATTTAATTTTTTTATTGGCCGATTTTATGTATCGGCCCCCCATATTTCACTGTCCATCATCCCACATGCTTGGGAAATATTTCTTGAGATGCTGACCGTTGACAGCTACTGGAAATTTCACGCCGTCCAGCTCCTCGAGTATGTACGCGTTCCCCCTTAACACTTGATCGACCCTGTATGGCCCGTGCCAATTTGGAGACCATTTACCATATGCTGCATCCTTAATCCCCAATGGCAATACAACTTCCCACACCAGATCGCCAACGTGGAACTCCTTTGGTCTCACCTTCTTATTATATGCACGAGCTACCTTGGCCTTGTTCTCTTTGATTTTCTCAAGCGACCTTTGAGCTGCTTAAATCCTCAACACCGCCACTCATCGTGGTCGCATATTCTTGATTGTTAGATCGTTCAAAAGTGACACGTCTCGATCCAGCCGTAATTTCCTGTAATACTTCTTGTCCATATACTAGATGGTATGGCGAGGTTTTTATCGCTCCATGACATGACATGCGATAAGCCCATAAAGCCTCTGACAAAACCTCATGCCACCGCCTAGGGTGTTCATCGACTTTCCTCTTGATCAGCTTGATAAGGCTCTGGTTGGACGCTTCAGCTTGCCCATTTGCTTGAGCATAGTATGGAGATGATCGAATCGCCTGATTCCGTGTCCTCGAATTTTCTAAACTCATGAGAAATGAAGACCGAACCTCCATCGGTCGTGATAGTTTGGGGAATCCCGAATCTATGAATGACATGTTCTTTCACAAAATTGATGACATCCTTGAGTTCATCGACTTCATAGGGACGGCTTCCACCCATTTAGTGAAATAATCCGTAATGGCCAAAATCCACATGTGGCCTTTGCTTGATGGAGGATTGATCTTGCCGATCATATCCATGCCCCAACCTCGAAATGGCCAAGGCTTGATGATGGGGTTCATTGCTGACGCGGGTACCATCTGAATTTTTCCAAATTTCTGACATGCTTGACACCCTTTGTAGTATTTAAAAGTCCTCAAGCATGGTGGGCCAATAAAACCCCGATCGCTCGATCAACCATTTCATCTTGTGAGCCGATTGGTGAGTTCCACAGCGCCTGTACCTCGTAGGAGCCGATTGGCCTCGGTTGGTCCCGGACATTTGAGCAGTAACCCTTCCAGTCTCAGAGAACATGTCGTCCCCAATAAGCACATACTTCATGGCCTTGTACCTTATCCGCTTAGGTGCCCCCGAGCGAATCTTTCAAGTAATTGAAGATATCGGCTCTCCACCGTCCGCCTGTGAACTGTACTTGAACATCGCCTCTCGCCACGCCCTTGTAGCCTGAAGCCATTTGTGCGAGATCATTCGCCAGATTTCTGCGATCGGGATCCATTAAAGTTTATGTACCGGAACTGTGCCATGAGCTCACGGCATTGCAACCATAATGGGAAGAGCGACTCGCTCTCACACTTGTATTCCTCCGTGAGTTGGGAAATCAACAATTTGGAGTCTCCAAAAATTTCCACTACCTCTGCTCTAGCTTCGATGAGCAACTCCATTCCCTTGCGTATCGCCTCATACTCGGCGACGTTGTTGGTGCGAGGGGTAGCTAGCCTGATGGAGAAGGAATATGTTGCCCCCCGGGGCGACACGAGTAGAATGCCAATGCCGCAACCATCATCGCAAACCGATCCATCGAAAAACATAGCCCACGCCAGATAGACAAAGATGCTATATCGGTGTTGATTCTTTCAAGAATAAGGTCGGCCAATGCTCGACCCTTAACCGCTTTCGGGTTGATACCGGATGTCAAATTCGATAATGCAAACATCCATTTGCCGAGTCGGCCTTTCAACATAGGAGCCGAAAGATGTGCTTTATGACATCCGATTTGCATATAATGATAATCTCCTTTGAGAGCAAGATGTGGCGCAGCTTAGTGCAGTGAAAAAGCAGAGGCACAACTTATCGATCTCGGATACCTTGTCTCTCGCATCCAAAGATCCTTCCGCGATGTAAAACACAACTCGCTCCTGCACCATCATAAACTTGCACCACCACCGAGGCGATGGACGTGTCACCATCGACAAGTAAATGTAGAACGGCCTATCCGGCTGGGCGGAACCAACACCGCGCTTCGTTAGATATTTTTTGATCTCGTCAAGGCTCGTTGTTGTTCTCGCCCCGCCGAACTCCTCATCGATTTAATTTTCACCACCCATGAACGGCTCTATTCTTCCCGACAGATTGAGATGAATCTTCGACGTTGATCTTGCCGATGAGATCGCAGCTTTCTTTCTTCGTGGTAGGTGGATTCATTATTCGACCGCCTCCCGACTTTTCAGCCGATCTCAATTCCGCTCATGGACCAAGAAACCCAAGAAATGACCGGCCGTCACCCTCAAGGCACACTTCTTTGATTCATTCAGAGTCTGAATTTTCTTGTTCGTCCAGACGCTGCAGATCATCCAAGTGTCCTTGTCTTCAAGCGACTTGACCACCACGTCATCGATATAAATTTCCACCACTTGCCAATCAGATCATGGAAAATGTAATTCATGGCTCTTTGGTATGTGGCCGCATTCTTCATCCAAACGTCATGACTACATATTCAAACAACCCCACCGAACACGGGACTCAATGCGTCTTGTGTATATCTTCGAGCCATAAAAATTTGGTTGTAACCGCATTGCCATCCATGAAGCTCAAGATCTTATGACCAAGAATTGCGTTGATTAATGTCTCGCCACTGCATCGGATACTCATCCTTCGGAGTAGCTCTATTGAGATCCCGAAAATCTATGGCAACACGCCACGCCATCCTTTTCTCTACAGTACGATACTAGAAATCCACTCAAAGATACCGCATGGCCGATTAACCTAGCTGTCAACATTTTCTCGATCTCTTTCTTGACTTCTTCCAAAATTTCGCCTTCATCCGTGTGTGTCACCGGAATGGCGAAATCCTTTTTTAAGCGGGAGTCGATGCTCAATGATGCTCCTGTCTAACCCGGGCATCTCTGTATAGTCCCAGGCAAAGCAGTCTGGATATTCTTTCAACAAAGCTATCATCGGACCCCGCAGATTCGGATCTAACTTCTTGCTGATAAATGTTGGTCGTGGCTTATCCCCAGGACCGATGTCAATCTCCTCTAGCTCATCAGCGGATGTAAACCCATACCCTAGCTTTCCGTCACCTGCTAAATCGATGCTAAACACGGGGCAAACAGTTGGTGAGGATAACAAAGATAACTTGGGCCGATTGCCGGAATCGGCCCCCTTTTCGATTGCATTAGTCAAGGAAGGTTTACAACTTATTTGTGCTCTACAATGGCAGGGAATCTCCCTACTACGACTGCATGACCTGTTTGTCGTAAGCTTATCGCTTTTTTTTGTGGCCGATCGCAGGATCGCCATACCACGTATGATCGTGGACTTTGCTACTGTCGGGCCGATGGATAAGACCAGCCTCACCCCGCTTTTTGTAGCTTCAATACGCCACCGCCGTCAGACCGATTCCAGAGATCGGCTCTTGGTCGCCGCTTCCCGACGCTCATGGCTATGGAGATCTCGATCGAATCATCTCGCATGAATGACCTCCACTTCATCTCCATCCCATCAGACAGGCCTTTGGTGCATCGTGGATGGAATGCAGATTAGCGTGAATCCAATCTCTCCTCAAGACAACAGAGGTGCTTTTCTGTCCACGACGAAGAATGACGTAGGGATGGTTTTTCTGCCCACGCCGATCCACGTTCAAGACGCCTTATGCTTCAAGTTTGGCCGTTGAAGTCGCTTAATGTGACGTTGGTTTTGATCAGATCTGCGGTGGAGCGTCCCAAACGCCGTAGCATGGAGTATGGCATTATATTGACTGCCGCTCCGGTGTCGACCAACATCTTTCTGATAGGCTGCCCATTGATGTAACCTCGCAGGTACATGGCTTTCAGATGTTTGTAGCCCTTCTCACGTGGCTTTTCAAAGATAACCTGTGGCCGCATAGCCAAACTGCGTACGCGCAGCTCTTTGGTTCTTGGAGCGCAAAACTCTGACGGAAGTATGAACACCATGTTTGTGCCAGCCGATGTCTTCGCATCGGCTTTTACCTGTTTGGGGCGCCACTCTTTCCTTTTCGGGCGATCTTCCATTTCCAAGGTCTGCCGAATTTTCACGGCCAGATCGGGCCGTGCTTTTCTTAAAGCGTGAGGTACTGCGCTCGCTTCCTCCAGTTACGCACTACCGGACTCTACGCTTTTGGGTGTGTCGAGTCCATCGGGCACCACCTTGGCCGGTGATATCTGTCTTCTTCTTTTTACCCATTGGCTCCTCGAGATCTTGTGCTCGAGGAGGAGAGGCCCTAGACGCTGAACACCTAAATCGACTGTCATCCTTCCGCTGTCCACATTCCGGCAGTTGTCGATTGTAGGCAATCGGCTCATTCCCGCATCCCAAAGAATACTTGAAGAAAGGACAGTCCCAATGTTTATCCACGCCTTCCTTTTCCTTTGACCTTCCCCTAGCGAGGTGCTCATATCTTTCATCATCTCGATCGTGTCGGCGACGTCGGTTATACTGACGCTCATACTTGTTAAGGAGATGCGTGGAGTGTGGCTTCTGATATCGCACGCTCCTCACTTGCTCCTCGGTTAAATACCGCCTGTAATCTTAACGGGGCCGGTCACGTGGACCAGCCTCCTCTCTTTCTTTGCCCCGAGAGCGACCGCCTTCCCCCTTATATGTGCCATGGTGGTACACAGGTCCTGCCATATTAACATCGAACGAGAAGTCTAACTGACGCCTCGTGGAGTGGCCGTGTTCTACCATGTTGACACCGGGAAACGGGTTTGTGTCTACTTTCATGGAGAATTGCCCAAGGATCAGACGGCCCTGTTCTATCGCCGTTTGGATCTGGCGACGCAGTTCTTTGCAATCATTGGTGGTGTGGGTGAACGAGTGATGCCACTTGCGATGGTCTCCTGCTCATCTCTTGAGCCGTAGGGATTTTATGGCCTTCGGTAACTTCACCGCTTCCTTCAAAGAAGAATCGAATATCTGCAGCTTTGCTCACATCAAGTCGAACCCTTTTGCAGGCCCTGCTTTGTTTCACCCATTTGCAGGACACGATCTCGAGCCCATTCAGTCATGGCCACCTCGGTCTTGTGTAGGATCCTCTTCTTCATGTCAGACCAGGCCTATCGGACGCTTGAACTTGTCTTGGTACAATTCGGTGGTATGTTCATACATTGTCACCACGGGCCATGTGCGCCAATGATTTGTACTCTACTTGGAAAGCCGATCTTTGATAGGTGCCGAGAGACCCAACACGCCACCGATCGCTTCTTTATCGCTTAACAAGCGAATAACATCGGTTCTTGATCTCAACGCCGAATGTACTGGCTACCGCTTTCTTCCGCTTTTGCCGCACTGCGGATCCGCAATGCCAGCCTCGGTAGCTTCGAATGATAATCAATGTGGAACCGCTCTTCCAGCTTGCTTCAGTGTCCGGATCGAATCGTGGCGAGGTGTACCACCCAAAAGCTGGTCCCGCGAGATTGCACAAAGAACCTTACGCGAATCGATCCGATGTGAAATCATGCCTAATTGTGCTGTATCGGCTCACATGCTCGATCGAGCTCGACCTTCCGATCCGCTAAACCTTGAGAACTCGGGAGACGATACTTGGGTGGCGCTGAATCGATCAAACTCGTTGGGGTACGGCTTGAATAGCCGATTGTCCTTCTCTTCGCACGGTTTAACCGGTCTCTCTCAAGATGGTACGGATTTGCTCCACCGCTTGAGCTGCAGGGGTAAATTCTCATGACTCGTTCGGTGGCATACTTGGCTAGCCACTTGCTTATCGTCCCATCCCATACATCCTCGCTCCAGAATACCGCCCCAAGCCCTGCTCCGTAAACTCCTGCCCTGTAAATCCTGCGGTTGCATCGGTTCGTCGCGTCAAGCTATTGCAGTCCCAAGACGTAGGTGCACACATATCCATGTGGGATTTCTTTAGGCGGTTCAAACAGGAACTGGCAATCGCCTGGGTCACCTCCGACCTTGTAGACGACGTACGCCGCTGCCCCTGGTGGCTCCGGAGCTGCAAGCGTGAATGGCAGCTGGGGTCTGGTCTGGAGCGGTCTTTCTCCCTGGTGGGTCCCTAGAGTAGGCCCCGACGGAGAGTACTGATGTTTCATGATCTCCTGAACTACGCGAACCGCCGGTTCAAAGCGTTCACTAGGCTCTCGAATGGCGGTGAAGAGAATGAGCCACCATGTAATTGACTTCTGTCGCGAGCTCAGTGCGCTCCTCAAGGAATGCAGATCCACCTCATCAAGAGCACCTTGGTGAGAACCCTTTCCACCGATGCCATGCTTACGGGTCCTCTCAAAAGACCCGATGAGATCGGCTTCAAGAGAGCTTTGATATCATCATACTTCGCCTTGTGCTCCTCAGCATCGTCAGACGTGACCGCTCATCCCCCATCTCAGCGTCGGATGTTGATGCAGATGTTGTTGTAGGTCCCACCGAGTGCGAACGTGTTGCTGTCAAAACCCACCGAGCAGCGACGAGCAACACGAAGAGCCGGAGGCTCCTGTAACTGCTGGTGGGCCGGTCCCTCGGGCTGCAACGGCCCGCAAAACTCCAAGACACGCCCCGCTAATGCAAGGCGTACACCACCCTATACCTGGTCGGAAGGTGATGGATTGCTTCGATCAGTTTCTGCATGGCAACCAAGTATCGTAAAATTGAGCCGTGATGGCTCCTGAGTTTTCGTGAATCGGCTCCTGGAGCCGATTATCCCATGGTTCTGCATTAGATCTACGATAACATGGGGTTTTGCTTCATCGTTACAAGTTAAATCGATCTACGACAGTTTAACGTTTTCACCACGTAATTGGAACATCCTACACGTAATTGAGCCTGGTAAATACAAAAGATGATAGAAAACTAACCCTAGAGGAGGCCTAACAACCGACGTAAAGTCAATTCCCGGAACAACTCCTCTCGAACTGGCAAACCATATCCTTACGTACTACTGGATCGTTCAACCCGTTTGCAAGGCCTGACTACGTGGATATCAAACTAAACCTTGGAAAACAAGGCATAACTATAACAGATCAAATCAACTGAATAAAGATCAAGCAAGATGCTGCCCTTACACCCGAAAAGGTGCAAAGGCAGCGAGATAACTAAAGGCAGCATAACTAAGCAATCATAACAAAAAAGGTACCGATGCTAGCCCAAACAAATCTATGATAACAGTATTACTCGCCATCAACAAGGCTTCAGTACGAGTAACACTAAATAACGCATAAGTAGATACTGCCTAGATCGCAAGATGCGATCTAGGCAGCATGACACTTACCCGAAAGAAACCCTAGAAACAAGGGGTGGCGATGCGCCGAGATTGTGTTTGTTGTGAACGTGATCGTCCTCCTTTTCTCAATAACCTTAGGTACATATTTATAGTCCGGAGACTTTCTATCTTTGGAATAACCCTAACAACTCTATCTCTTACTTAAACCGAAACGGAACCTACTACAATATACAGATACACGGGCAATTTAGCCCAAATCCACACACAAGGCCGATCCAGCAATACGTTGCATATATGTATCCTCCAAGCCCATCTTGATTACGGCCCATCTCCTCCTTTGGCCAAAATGTGGCGATAACAGTCTCTAGGAAGCTTCGTCTTGTCTGATTTGTAGGATTAGTTCTTATATGGATTTGGTCTAAGGCAGTTGCACGGCTAAGAAATACTACCGCTAGAAAGGCTTACACTTTAATTGGAACGGGGTATGTAGCATCTAGGAGGTGTGCACATTAATAAAACATCAAGTTGATATTATTATACTGTTCTTTATACAAAATCACATGTAATACCGAATTTATAGAAGAACAATGTAAATAGTTTTACCACTACTAAACCCTAAACCCTATTTTACCCCATATTGTAAGGAAGAAAAATGCGGAAGCCATGGTTCGGTTTCTGTTTGGGAAGAAAGGAGCTAGCAACCCGGAAAGTTTGGCAACAGTGAACAAAGGGAAGGTTTGTTTTGAAGGCAAAATATGCATCGATGCATGTGGCGTCAAGTGGATACTACCGGAAGAGCTTAGCTAGATTTATGTCTCTGATTGACACCAAAATATATACACAAAAGTGTATTGCATGTGAATTTCACAATGCCTAACCGAGTGGCAACTTCGATTTAATTGCTTGTTTTGTTTTGACCGCTACGTACATTGTGCATGACAATGGGGTGAATTATTCTGCGTTTTGCTGGGTCCTGCCCATCATCGACGCCAGGGGATCAAAGTCGGAATCGGACATGGGGTTGATGTAGGGTGCAGCTCCAAATTAAGAACCCATGTGTATCACGCTCGCAGCGTGCATTTGAAGGTGTAGCATCTTGAATTGTCTCTACACATCTCTCTGTTACAAAGCAATATGATGATGTAATTAATTTTCTTTCCATAGCAACACATAAATATTTAGCTAGTGGTTACATAAAGTAGGCTAAGCAGAGTGCTTGACCTTGCAATGCACATTATTCCCTCAGACTGAAGAACTTTTTTCTAGTACATTCAAGGCAAGGTTGAGATAAAAAAGTACATTTAAGAATACACGGTAGAGACCTATGTAAAGATATTTTTCATGGCCTACACTTCAAAGTTCTCAGCCAATGTATTTAAAATAAATATACTACCATCAACATAAACATGCATATAGGCTCACAAATTTATCATGTTGGCACAAATTAATGTGATTGTGTGCAATTCAGCCTTTTGTGGTTTTCATATCTAATTAGATTCGGTTAGAAACATTATTTTAAGGGAAACACATAAAAATTGACAATGGTTTTATTAAAAATGAGCTCAAAGTAATAAGTGCATTTACCATGATAGTGATTTTGATTGTATACTAAACACCACTTTATGTTAATAACTGCCATTACACTATTTTGTGGTCAATTTTTTAAGTACATACGATATAAAAGTGTACAAGCCAAGACCATATGTTAATAGATAATATGTTATAAATAAGTAAAAACTACTGTAATTTTTCTCCATTTACTGTTAATTTTGTAAGTACATTTAATACAAAGACATATACTAGCCAAGATTATTATGTGGTGAATCATGTAGTTTTTCAGTACTTCCCATCATCTTCAATATATCTCTTAACACAGTAAATAAGTAAAAGGGGTTTGACATTGACCTGGTCAATAATGGCCGAACCACCATACTTGTTATTTTCACAAATTAGTTTACAATTGGGTTAAGTGAATTTTCGATGTCCTTAAAAAAATGATAAGAAGTTTATCATATGGATTTTGCAAAGGTCTATGCCACTTGGGGGATTTAAAAAATGAAATGAGATACTAGCCAAATGTGCTTTATTAAGTGTCACTCTACATAATATGAACGTAATTTGCCTCTCCGGCCTGCTATTATTTTCATAATATTATCAGTTAAAAGTTGGATACCCTATATATCACCTCAGTTTTTTTATAATGGAGAGGGATCCCTAGATATTGAATAGGAAACATCCCTAGAAAACATCCAAAAAGTTGTTGAAAATTCGTATATCCTCTTCCTCTAAACCTAATGGTATGAGTATCACTATTAACATAAACTAGTCACGTGTCCTTTAATTACTTTGATATGTACTCATGCACATTATCATGTTTCCACACTCAACGAGAATGCACAGTGCATATTTGTTTGCCTATTGAAAAATTGCCAAACATGAAGGAACGTCATAATGTTAGTACTAAGCATGAATAGTAGTGCCATGGCCATGCCTCATCGGTCAACAATTATGAGTTGGCATCTTCAAGGTGAGAACTTCCATGAGTTTATTTATTTATTCAGCACAAGTGATAAAACATGAACTAGGTTATTACTAGATTATAATTATTACATCAACGCTGAGAGTCCATGTTGTGCTCATGCTATATGTGATTGATTGATTTTGTTTACATCCTCTAGGTTGTGGCACGTTAAGGCGTCGCGGTGAGGACCTCACTCGTTTTAGTGTCACACTCAGGGAAGATATGTTTTACTGTTGCGCTCGCCTTATGTAAGCGTCAAGGACACACCGCCTCAAGCTTAATGTAGTTGGCTCAAACCAAAAATCGAAATTATTTTCCCTTTTTTTTATTTAGTTAACATTTACGTATTTCACTTCTTTCCTCCTTTTTTTCTATTTTTCAAGTTTTTTCTCTTGTTTTATTGTTTCCTTTTTCCAATTTCATTTCATTTTTGCACCTAGTTAATTATGTTTTATCTATATTTCGCCGTGACAGGTCATGCTCATCCTCGTCGGATGAGGGTGTGCGGATCCTTGTGAATTTTATCGCAACCTTTCTTTTCGGCTCTAGGATCGTCTCTCCGAGTAACCCGCAATCACAGATTTATGAATTGTGTGCCTAGGATCTCCAGCCGGTGGCGGGTTTGCTGCCAGGTACATGGTGGCCTCCATAACCGCGGCCTGCAGTGTTTTGGGTATTATGTTGCCCTACGAGTCCATCGACATGAAGTACAAGTCAAGTGCCTTGGTAGACTCGCGTCGAGCGGTGGGGTCCATGCGCTCCAGCCGGGAGCAGTGTTTGTGGCCGTCGTAGCCTTTGGAGGAGGATCCGCCAGCAGAGGAGAGCGCGGCTCGTCGAGCGCTTGACTCATCAGTTGCTCGCCTACGTTTCTCGAGTTCATTGTGCTGCTCAACTTGCCGATTCTGCTCCTTTATGAGCCAGTGATAGCCCATCAGCATGTCGCGAGAGGTGTCGAGTGGCAGAAGGTTGGTACCTCGCACGACCTCCCGGACTCTTTCCCATTGAGCGTCATTGAGATGGATCTCTTGACGATTGCGACTGCCGTCGTTGGCGGCTTCATGCGGCCCATTCCCATTGGTATTGGGCGGTTCTGGACTGATACCTTCGATCCGGATTATGGATATAGTATAGATATTTTTCTCTAGTAGACCAAGGTTATCGAATCCTCGGGAAGCAGAAAGCATGGTGAAGTTACTTTAACGGACCTTGAGGAGTTTTAGAATTCATTTAGTGTTTTACCGGACCAAGTGTTTCCTATCTTTTGTTGTTGTCGATGATGGAGAGAGAGAGCCTGGCACTTTGGTTTCACCTATAGCTGTGCAAAACATCTGATGGAAATAAAAGATAATAATAATAAAATATGTATATAATTGTTAGAGCAAGATAATTATATGTGGACAGTGCATCCATAATTGTTATTGCCTCCGCAACCGCTTATAGCAATAACCTATTAGTCTCATCCATAGAAGAAAGAGAACTAATGATATGCATGGTGACGTCACTGTTAATCCCAAGTAAATCCCTCACATAAAGCCATACTACTTTTTCTATCACTGGGGTTCCCATCCTGCAGATTAGTCATTACTCACACTTCTTATACCTAGATTAATCCTTGGGGTCTTGAGTACCTGACAAGTCCTTACATTGAGGAAAGAGAGGATACAATAATCATCATGTCATACAAACTAATACACGATCCCTTCTATGATAAATAACATGTATAAACTACATGGCTAGGCTGAAGACCTTGGCCCAAGGAGGATTACTCACACATAGAGATGGGATCAACAATCATAAACATTGTAATGGAAATCATGAGGTTGATAGTAATAGTCTTACAATGTCGCTAATTGGAGATAAGATCTACTATTACAAGTGGTGGAATATGGCTATGATGGTGGAGAAGGGTTGTGAGATTGGATCTAGATCTATTCCTCCGGCGGCTCTTCTCTGGCTCTCTTTATAAGGGAGTCCCTTCACGAAAGTTGTTTTGTTTGACCTAGCGGTGTCGGTGGAAACTATACAGGCCAGAATTTTATTCCCACTATATAGTTGGTCGTTAAACCTTCTGGCTCCTCTTCACGACACCTGGTTCCTTTGGGTTGTTGGAAATCTCGTATCTTTGACTTTAATGTTGTGATTCCCATCATCAAACTTCGTTTTCTACGACATGGGAAAATGGAAAGACAAGATTGCATAACCCTTTGATCATTAGGCATTAGTGGCATAATTTAGAGAGATATTTCATCAAAAATATGAATAATATCTAATTTAAATGTGGACGCGGTTGACTATATTTCATAGCCATCATGGACCATTTACTCCGTTCGCGGTGTTATCAGCCTACGGATTGGGAAGGGGGCATTGGTTTGGCTTCGTTGCCAACGTTACCATCGATGATGGCCGCGCACATGCAACGGTGGGGGAGATCGTTGCTCCCGCAACACTCTAATCCGAAACCGTAGGTTCCTTCCTCCGTAGGAGGGTCGCAGAGGTCGGAGTTACAGCTACTTCTATCATTCGAATCGTACGTTAGCGATGGTGCGCTTAAGACACCGATTGGAGGCACCCACAAAGCAGGTCTTGCCTACTTGGAAGCACATGCTCCCAAGCATCATGTCGGCTCCGTCTCCTACGGAATCAAAGTCCCGACAGGTTGCAGGCGAGTGGACGGTGAAGTCGATGGTGCCTAAGAGGAGGTGATTCTCCGCCGCAGAGGAGTCGAAGATCGTGGTCGATGGAGCCTTCATGATCGCACAATCAGCATCCCCATTTCCCATAGACGGCACCAATTGACGAGGGTTCGACTCATCAATGCCCATTGTTATGGACGTTGGTTTTAAAGAAGGAGGGGATGCTGGAAATCGCGGAACGGCTAACAGATTCACAACATGGGGACACGAGGTTTACCCAGGTTCAGGCCCCCGAAGAGAAAACCATACTCCTGCTTGTTTGTTCTTGGTTGATGGTGATGCCAAAAGTTACATGGGTGCGTACATAAGATCTGACGAGTTGTGTGCTAGGGTTGGGTATTGTCCTCCTCGCCGTGCCCTCCTGGCCTTTATATGGGGAGGCCAGGTCTCAGGGTTTAGGTCAAGTCAGTTATAAGTTGGGGTTTAACCCTTTAAATTTTATCTAAAGCCGTTCGTGTTTTCCAAGGAGTCGCATCCTTTATGGGTTTGGGTCACCCGAATCTTTCATGGGCTTCGCCGTCTAGAGCGGGTGATTGTATAAAGTTCTGCCAGGCTAGACCGGGTAGGTTAACATCAGGCACCCGTAGGGCATACCCATGTCGATTACCTTTCCAATTATTTAATTCCATTTTATTGTATTGCCTTGTTCTTAAATTTAGTTCATTAGTTTTAATTTATGTATATCCTTTCAGGATAAATAACTCGGGGGTCTTCTGGCTAACACAAGAAGTGGTGTGCTAGACAGCCCAAGTTCAAATCTCACATTCTCCTATATATGAGTAGTGTCACTAGACACTCTTTAATCTTTTTTCGAACACATTTTTAAGTCATGGACATCCGTTCTCATGCATATAGATATTTTTTTGGTACTACAAAGATATCTCTTGTGCGATACATGAGCATTTTCTTTTACGGTACTGAAAGTTGTTTGAAATGCGTGAACATTTTAAAACTAGTGTAAAACATATATTTATATATCATACCTTTTTGCAATATTTTGTACTAATGCCATGGACTTATGTTTAATATTCATGGAAAATTTCTCACAAGCCATACGAACCAATTTGAGAATTGGATGAAATATTCTTTCTTGATTTTCTCAAGAAAATTTTAGTATACCATTTGTTTAATGCTATTACTTATTTTTTATTTTTAAATTCTCTTCAATGGTATACATTAATTTCTCTTCAAGAAATTCTCTTCAAATGCAGAAAGTGTCTTTGCCTCCGGAGCTTCAATGCTCCCTTCATTTTATAATAATTCAAAAGCCATATTTATGGGTAAAAAAGTCTAAAATGTTGCTCAATTTCACAGGCCCTGGTTCAGATAAAAAAAGAAGATTAGTCGCCTCCGACTAGTGGGCCCATAAAGAAATCAAACCTTATCCGATATTTACAATTTCAGTGCTTTACTATAGGTAATTTTGGTCAGGTGATTGAAGCCCGAGTCTCTCTCGCCTCCCGCAGGTGACAGGGCGAGTTTCTCTATGCCGCCCCTTCCAGCCCTCTCCCTTGCCTCCTTCCCCCCGCTGTCGCGAGCGCCGCCGGGCAAAGCCCTTGCAGTGCTGGTGGCGGAGGATCTTCTCTTCCTCGGCCGTGGTGGTGGATGTGCGGGGCGTCCCTGCTAGCGACGGTGCACCTGGACGGGCTCGGCTTGGGTTCCAGCGGACGATGCTGACTACTGGAAGCTTATGCATCTCAAGATGTTGACTACTGGAAGAAAGCTTATGCATCTCAAGAAAAATGTAGGTAACTAAGTTCGCATTCCCCGATCCGACGTCTCATCTCGTTCTAGCTCTAGAGGTCCTACGTCAACTTAGCGTGTGTTTCCGGTTCAAACGTACGGACTCCGTGTCCCTTTGTTCATTCTCACGAGACTCGGCAAACGTGTGGGCCCGCAGTCGTGGTTAGTTCTTGCTTGTCGGCGAAAGACCAGAGAGAAATTCATCAGTCGTGCCGGAGCGGGCTTGGATGCATGACTGAGTCGCAACGCACCGCGCGTCGGAGGTCGATCGATCGATGGTGATGAAACTGAAAGGATGAGAAGTTGGCACCGTCAGGGCGAGACTAACCAGAACACGGAACCAGATGCGAAGAAAGCCGTGTCACCGTCGCGAGCGAGCTCACATCGCTTTGACATCTCAACGGACCAGGCTCCTCGTACACATTTAGAGTGTCTCTAGGAAGCTTTGCCTTGTCTCTGATTTGAAGGATTAGTTCTTATGGATTTGATATCTTAAAATAGGCTTTCGTCCCACTTTATAAATAAAGCCAAACGGCCGAATCGATACATAGTGATGAGGGAATCCTCTTACAAGCAGATCAGAGATAAACAACAAAAACAAAGAAGCAACGAGCCCCCAAGGAGGTCACGACTCAACAAGCGCCGCCGCCGCCAAGACCACAGAGGTCTAGGGTTTTCGCCCAGAGTGCTAATGTGGATAGGGTAGACACAACGACGCCCTCAAGAGGGTCACGACACGCGCAGGTGTCGCCGTCGTTGGCGCCGGAGCGCCGGGATTTCGCCCGAAAAAACCCTAACCACACCTGGTACCTCGACCTACAAGCCATCCATGAGCCGAGCTTCCAACACGCGATCTGGGAATTGGCCACGCCGAGGCACCGTCAACACCAGGAGCCCCCGACACCCTCGCCCCACCACCCTCATGGCGCCAAGAGACGACCATCACCACTGCCATGTCGCCCGCTGTCGAGCCGACCGTGCAGTCCACCTTCTGGGGCCGCCGCCCTGGAATCCGTGAATTCGCGTCTGTTAAGCGAGGTCCATCGCGTGACCTTGAGTCGGAGTCAGTATGAAGGTAGGAACCGAAGGGCGACGGCAACACAACCACCTGGAGGACGTCCTCCACCGCCGTCGGCGGGTGCTGACCGGACGCATCAGTAGGTACTACCATACCAAGAGGGTCCGTCTGGGCCTAGGTTGGGCCCGTAAAATTCTTGTCGTCACCATGCTGCACGTAGGTTGCCGCCGTTGCTACCCTCCAATTCTGAGCCGCACCACATCTGCCTCGCAGCCACCAGACACATGCCCGTCCGGCGGGATCTGGTGCCCAAACCATCACATGTATGGGGAAGAGCCCCTCCTCCCACCACAAGCAAGAGGGGCCAGGAGAATCATTAGCCCATGGCCATGGCGAACACAGCCTGCAAAGCCCAGATTGGGCCCTTCCGGGTCCAGATCTATCCCGCATCTCCCAGCCACAGGGGCCTCACCGCTGCACTCTGGTGGCTTGTGCTGCTCCGGGCCAGTCCCCGCCACCTTCACCGCCGCCTGGACGCCACCGCAGGAAGAACCACCTCCGCCAGGCCGAGCTCGGCAAAGCAGGGTGCACCGCCGCCAGAGGTCCTGCCCCGCGCAGGGAGCCTCCGCCGCCGGGTAGAAAGAAGACCGGCACCGCCTGGGCTTTGCCCGGTGGCGTTCGCCGGCGGTAGCGGAGAGGAGGGAAGGAGGTGAGGGGTGGTTGGTGTCGGAGGTCAGGGAGCCCTTCCGTCGCCCGCGGGGAGCGACGAGACCGGGCCAAAGCGTTTTCTGTTTCTTCGATCTTATGGATTTGATCTAAGGCAGTGGCAGGGCTAAGAAATACTTCTAGAAAGGCCTACACTTTAATTAGAACGGGGTGGTATCTAGGAGGTGTGCACAGTTAATAAAACACCAAGTTGATATTATTATATTTTCTCAAAAAAAAGTTGATATTATTATACTGTTCTTTATACAAAATCGCATGTAACACCGAATTTATAGAAGAACGACATAAATAGTTTTACCACTACTAAACCCTAAACCCTATTTCACCCCATATTGTAAAGAAAAATGTGGAAGCCATGGTTCAGTTTTTGTTTGGGAAGAAAGGAGCGATGCGGAAAGTTTGGCAACAGTGAACAAAGGGGAGGTTTGTTTTGAAGGCAAAGATTCTGCGGAACATGCATATGCATACGACATGGTGGGCGATCAATTATCCAGACAGGTTAGCAACATATATATGCATCGATGCATGTGGCGTCAAGTGT
Organism: Avena longiglumis; assembly: GCA_030063025.1. Classification (NCBI taxonomy): domain Eukaryota; kingdom Viridiplantae; phylum Streptophyta; class Magnoliopsida; order Poales; family Poaceae; genus Avena; species Avena longiglumis. The sequence goes on along the minus strand of CP125973.1, from coordinate 69,802,982 downwards.
AAACTACCAGAAGAGCTTAGCTAGACCTATGTCTCTGATTGACACTGAGATATATACAAAAAAGTGTATTACATGTGCATTTCACAATACCTAACCGAGTGACAACTTCGATTTAATTGCTTGCGTTGTTTTGACCGCTACATTGTGCATGAAAATGAGGTGAATTATTCTGCGTTTTTCTGGGTCCTGCCCATCATCGACGCCAGGGGATCAAAGTAGGAGTCGGACATGGGGTTGATGTAGGGTGCAGCTCCAAATTAAGAACCCTTGTGAATCATGCTCGCAGCGTGCATTTGAAGGTGTAGCATCTTGAATTGTCTCTACACATCTCTCTCTTACAAAGCAATATGACGATGTAATTAATTTTATTTCCATAGCAACACACAAATATTTAGCTAGTGGTTACATGAAGTAGCCTTAGCAGAGTGCTTGACCTTGCAATGCACATTATTCCCTCGGATTGAAGAACTTTTTTCTAGTACATTCAAGGCAAGGTTGAGATAAAAACGTACATTTAAGAATACACGGTAGAGACCTATGTAAAGATATTTTTCATGGCCTACACTTCAAAGTTCTCAGCCAATGTATTTAAAATACTACCATCAACATAAACATGCATATAGGCTCACTAATTTATCATGTTGGCACAAATTAATGTGATGGTGTGCAATTCAGCCTTTTGTGGTTCTCATATCTAATTAGATTCGGTTAGAAACATTATTTTAAGGGAAACACATAAAAATTGACAATGGTTTTATTAAAAATGAGCTCAAAGTAATACGTGCATTTACCATGATAGTGATTTTGATTGTATACTAAACCCCACTTTATGTTAATAATTGCCATTACACTATTTTGTGGTCAATTTTTTAAGAACATACAATATAAAAGTGTACAAGCCAAGACCATATGTTAATAGAGAATATGTTATAAATAAGTAAAAACTACTGTATTTTTTCTCCATTCACTTGTTCTACTCAGATGTTATATTGTTTTCAAGGTGATTTGGATATGTTTACCATATATATATGTATTCTTGACTCATGGAGTCGTTGTTCTATATATCTGTTATGTGGGTTCCATCATGGACTATTGTGTAATGTTATTCCTTTGTTTTCCACCTGCACGCAAGTGCCTAGTGGGCACCTTTGAATCGTTTATATGCGGGTTTGGCGGGAAACGCTAAGAATTGCATAGGGCCGACCCAAGGGTGTTACAGAAGGCCTCTCTACCATGGTCCAAAATCAGGCGCATGTGCTCTCTTCCTTGCCCCTTTCCTTATGCATGTGTCCATGCTAAAATCCCCTAGTCATGCTGCTTCTAATCCCCCTCTTATTTTTGCTCAGGAACCTCTCCCCGAGCAGCACTGGCGAGCTCTGACGAGGTCGCCAAGGTTGTATTCACACGGGGATCCCTTTGGCGTCAAACGGGGCCTTTCCGCACATCCCTAGGGTTGCAGCCATGGACCGCGACGTCCTACAACCTCCACCTCAACGGAGTCGGCCCCTAGGAAAGCCCCCGCCCGGTTACTGTCCTCTTGTGGCAAGGAATAAGACATACCAGTGTCGTAGATCACCACTTGATCCAACGGCGGACATCGCCGGATACGTGTTAATTTTGTAAGTACATTTAATGCAAAGACATATACTAGCCAAAACTATTATGTGATGAATCGTGTAGTTTTCCAGTACTTTCCATCATCTTCAATATATCTCTTAACACAGTAAATAAGTAAAATGGGTTTGACATTGACTTGGTCAATAATGGCCGAACCACCATACTTGTTATTTTCACAAATTAGTTTACAATTGGGTTAAGTGAATTTTCTATGTCCTTAAAAAAATTTATAAGAAGTTTATCATATGGATTTTGCAAAGGATACTAGCCAAATGTGGTTTATTAAGTGTCACTCTAGGTAAATATGAACTTAATTTGCCTCTCCGGCCTGCTATTATTTTCATAATATTATCAGTTAAAAGTTGGATACCCTATATATCACCTCAGTTTTTTTATAGTGGAGAGGGATCCCTAGATATTGAATAGGAAACTTCCCTCGAATACATCCAAAAAGTTGTTGAAAATTCTTATATCCTCTTCCTCTAAACCTAATGGTATGAGTATCACTATTAACATAAACTCGTCACATGTCCTTTAATTACTTTGATATGTACTCATGCACATTATCATGTTTCCACACTCAGCGAGAATGCACAGTGCATATTTGTTTGCCTATTGAAAAATTGCCAAACTTGAAGGAACGTCATAATGTTAGTACTAAGTATGAATAGTAGTGCCATGGCCATGCTCATCGGTCAACAATTATGAGTTGGCATCTTCAAGGTGAGAACTTCCATGAGTTTGTTTATTTATTCAACATAGTTGATAAAACATGAACTAGGTTATTACTAGATGATAATTATTACATTAACGCTGAGAGTCCATGTTGTGCTCATGCTATATGTGATTGATTGATTTTGTTTACATCCTCTAGGTTGTGGCATGTTAAGGCGTCATGGTGAGCACCTCACTCGTTTTATTGTCACACTCAGGGAAGATGTGCTTTACCGTTGCGCTCACCTTATGTAAGCGTCAAGGACACACCGCCTTAAGCTTAGTGTAGTTGGCTCAACCCAAAAATCGAAATTATTTTTCCTTTTTTATTTAGTTAACATTTACGTATTTCACTTCTTTCCTTCTTTTTTTTCTATTTTTCAAGTTTTCCTCTTGTTTTATTGTTTCCTTTTTCCAATTTTATTTCATTTTTGCACCTACTTAATTATGTTTTATCTATATTTCGCCTCAACAGGTCATGCTCATCCTCATCGGATGAGGGTGTGCGGCTCTTTGTGAATTTTATCGCAACCTTTTTCTTCGGCTCTGGGGTCGTTTCTCCGAGTAACCTGGCTCCCACGAGCCCGAGGCCCGCAATCGCAGATTTATGAATTGTGTGCCTAGGATCTCCAGCCGGTGGCGGGTTTGCTGCCAGGTACATGGTTGCCGCCATAATCGCGGCGTGCGGTGTTATGGGTATTATGTTTCCCTACGAGTCCATCAACATGAAGTACAATTCAAGTGCCTTGGTGGCCTCGCATCGAGCGGCGGAGTCCATGCGCTCCAGCCGGGAGTGGTGTTTGTGGTCGTCGTAGCCTTTGGAGGAGGATCCGTCGGCGGAGGAGAGCGCGGCTCGTCGAACGCGGCTCATCGAGCGCTTGACTCATCACTACTCGCCTACGTTGCTCGAGTTCTTTGTGCTGCTCAACTTGCCGATTGTGCTCCATTATGAGGAGACAGTAATAGCCCATCAGCATGTCGCGAGAGGCGTCGAGTGGCAGAAGGTTGGTACCTCGCACAGCCTCCCGAACTCTTTCCCATTGAGCGTCATTGAGATGGATCTCTTGACGATTGCGACTGCCGTTGTTGGCGGCTTCATGCGGCCCATTCCCGTTGGGATTGAGCGGGTCTGGACTGATACCTTCGATACGGATTACAGATATAGTATAGATATTTTTCTCTAGTAGACCAACGTTATCGAATCCTCGGGAAACAGAAAGCGTGGTGAAGTTACTTTAACGGATCTTGAGGAGTTTTAGAATTTATTTAGTGTTTTACCAGACCAAGTGTTTGCTATCTTTTATTGTTGTCGATGATGGAGAGAGAGAGCCTGGGGCTTTCGGTTTTACCTGTAGCTGTGCAAAACATCTGATGGGAATAAAAGATAATAATAAAATATGCATGTAATTGTTAGAGCAAGATAATTATATGTGGGCAGTGCATCCATAATTGTTATTGCCTCCGCAACGGCTTATAGCAATAACCTATTAGTATCATCCATAGAATAAAGAGAACTAATGATATGCATGATGACGTCACCGTTAATCCGAAGTAAATCCCTCACATAAAGCCGTACTACCCTTTCTGTCACTGGGGTTCCCATCCTACAGATTATTCATTACTCACACTCCTTATACCTAGATCAATCTTTGGGGTCTTAGGTACCTGACAAGTCCTTACATTGAGGCAAGAGAGGATACAATAATCATCATGTCATACAAACTAATACACGATCCCTTCTATGATAAATAACATGTATAAACTACATGGCTAGGCCGAAGACCTTAGCCCAATGAGGATTACTCACACATAGAGATATGATCAACAATCATAAACTACGAGCGCAAGTGGAGGCTGCGGGTGTTGTACAGTGGAGCATACCTCTCTGGGGAAGTGATGGTAGGTCTTCTGCGGGAAGAGCGTGAGTACGGTGGCAGGTGAGGGACGATATCATGCGCATTAGTAACTCGGATCGCGTTAGGAAAGTATCTCTTGAAATAGGAAGCAAAAGCCTCATTGCCGATACGAGGCTGCCCGAATGTCATTAGTTTCACACCATCTAGCCCATAGTTCACCTAAAATAGAACATGCATATGTGTATAGATGAGAAATACAACTGAGAATGAAAGAAATATGTGGCAAATAACTGATTGCTCAGACATATAGAGTGTTGTATAGACTATAAACAAGGTTTAGAATCTAAAAGGTCCATATATAACTAGTACAATGCAAAAACTTATCACATCGAGTTGTGGAACACAATTTTCTAATGAAACATAAAGCAATGATCAAATTTAATAAATTCCAGATCAGAACAAGGTTTAGTACTCACAACAAGATCAATTGCACAAAATGAAGCCATAGCTGCGCCCATTGAATGCCCGGTGATCATGATCGGAACATCTCCATGCAAGTTCCGAGTCTTTTGAATACCACTGACGACTCCTCCTCGGTGTACCTATAAACAAGGTATAACGATTATGAACTTTGGTTTAACACAACTTTAACTATATGCTTTAGCTATGCTCACCATTGCTTCAGGCATGCCAGGGTAATCGAGATCAAGTTGTTTCCATAGCAAGTCCGCTATCCAGTTCTGGATGCTGATAAAAAGTTAAATTGGAGGATCAGTACGGTTAGGGCTTTCCAGGTTTCCATTGCATGAGTATTACACTGCATACATAGATAAGGTACAGAATTTACAAATGCTAGGTGCACAAGAATGAAATCAAAATACACAAGGCCTAGCTCTGATAAGAGCTAAATCAAAAGTTCAAAACTTGAATTGTATTTGTTAATAACCAAGCAAAACAAGTTGTATGCTAGTTACCTGTTTTCTTGAGTTCCTCTAAACACAACAATGACAACATTAATATCACTGGCAAAACCAACATATGCCTGCTTGTTAATAAAAATACAATCAACTTAAAAGATCCTAAAGATATAGAGATAAACGGTATCTTTGGATTCGTCTTGCAAAATGCTTTAATTTTATACTCCTTCTCTATTTTAAAATATAAGATGTTTTAGGTTTTTAAAAAAAATAAATATCTAGACTTATTTTAGTATTTAGATTCACTCTAAATCTAAGTGAACCTACATACTAAAAAAAGTATAAATATATTTACTTCATAAAGCTAAAATATCTTATATTTTAAAACAGAGGGAGTACTTTTTTATTATAGTAAATGTGTAGACATATTTTAAGTACAAATCATTATAATCCCTCCGATCCAAATTAATTGACTCGAATTTATTTAGATTCGAATATATCCAGCCCTAAAATATGTCTATATACAATTGAATCTAGACAAATTAAAGTAAATTAATATGAATAGGAGGGAATACATGAAATTGTAAGTTGGTGACCAGCGAATTTGGACCGTGAATGCTACCCCATGAAATATACACTAGTACACATGTGTCAGACTCATACGGTGTGAAAGAGAATACTACTTGTACCGCCCGGCCAATGCGAATGCGGTTTGAACGCGGACCGATGATGCAGAAGATTCAAAGGCTGACGTGGCGGTGGCAGGCCGGCAGGCAGGAGAGGGAAACAGATGTGCCCCCAAAGATCCCCCTCCCCTCTCTCTCATCACTCGTCCCCGGAGACAGACAGAGCTGACTTTTGCTTCTCACTCTTCCCTCCCCTCCCTCTGCTCCCCCCAGCCTCATGTTCTTCCTCTCCCTCCTGTAGCTTCCGTCCCCCCCTAATCCCCGCCCCCAATTCGGCCACTCCCTCCCGCCCGCCCGCCCAAAAATCCAGCCTTGGGGACCCTTCCCTGCCCTCGAGCAAAGATCTTCTCGGGGAGGGATCCCCGCCCGTCCAGCCCGGCTAGGCGGCGGCGGCGGCCTCTCTGTGCCGCGCCCCGCGTTTCTTGGTTCCTGAGAGGGAGGGAGGGAGGGACCGGGGGCGCTCGGATGAGCTGCTTCTCCTGCTTCGGGCCGTCCCTAGATGCCGAGGACGGGAGGAAGCCGGTGCCCGCCGACGCCGCCAAGGACGCGCAGCGCAAGGACGGCTCCGCGACCAGGGGCGGCGGATCAGGTGCGGATCTTAGGAAATTTTTTTTGTTCTGTTTCGGGCTAAGCTTTCGCTTTCGCTTTCGCTTTCGCTTCGGGGTGCTACTACCTTCCTTACTGCTGGGTGCACGCGGCGTCGTCATCGGAGTCGTGTTTTCTCTTATGCTCTGTTATTATCGCGAATCACGGTCTTGATGGCTGCTGAAATGGGAGAGGAATGCGCAGAGCTGCTGTCTCTCTAGCGAGACTGTGCCTCCGCGATGCATTCATTTAGCGGGGGAAAGGCTTGGAGTCCATGATAGCTGCTAGCTGGGATTGGTTCTCCTTGGCTCTACGCTTTTGCCGCCAGCGTCTGGATAGCAGAAGGTAGTATATACAGTAGTTCTTGGGAATACTGGAACAGCAGGTGATAGTCTTGCCATGCATGACCCTCACTCGGTATGTTGCTGAACTCAAGACTCGTAAAATAGGATGGATACATACACACAATGTACCTATCATTTTGCTAATCCCTTTTAGCATGTAAAGGATATGTCTGGGCCAATGTGTGTCTCCAGATAGGCAGCTGGCTCATCTTGCCGATACGCAAATTGCCTGCAATGCCTCTGGGGGGCTTAGCAGCATAAATAGGCTTGGTGGATTATAGGGGGATATTATGGTGTAGTAGAAATTTATTATTGTGATAATGCTTCTAGTATTACTACTTCCTGGAACTGATCGACGAACTTTACTTGACGTGCTGTTTCAAACAAGTTGAGCATTACTGCTAAAGCAGAAGCTTCCGAGCCTCCTACTTAGCTGTACCTGCTCACTACTCCCTCCGTTTCAAAATATAAGATGTTTTAGGTTTGTGAATAAAATGTATCTAGACTTATTTTAGTGAGTAGATTCATTCTAAACATAAGTGAACCTACATACTAAAAGTAGTCTAGATACATTTGCTTCACAAAGCTAAAACATCTTATATTTTGAAACGGAGGGAGTAGTACCTAGCGGAGGAATATGATTTTTTGTAAGATGAGTGGTCTTGCCTTACAAGTTAAAGTCTTAGAGTAATACACTTTTTCTGTTTAATTTTCTTAATTTACCCATTGTACTAGAACTGACTGCTAATTCTTGACCATTTTATTCTTAGATAAATTGAGACCGCAGGGCGGATTGGACTCTAAGAAGGATCAACTGACCATCCCTAGGGATGGGAGCAGCCAAAACATTGCAGCGCAGATTTTCACTTTTCCTGAGCTTGCTGCTGCCACTAAGAACTTCAGGCAAGATAGCCTGTTGGGTGAGGGAGGTTTTGGCCGTGTATATAAAGGCCGCCTGGATAGTGGGCAGGTTAGTCTTTCTGTAACCAGCTGGATACATTGAAATTTTACTTGATACACTCAAGTTTCAGGTTTTGAGCAGTTCAGCTGAGATATCCCACTTATCATGTAGAATTTTTGTAGAATTCCTTAATGTACATTGCATTAGTCCTGTACACTGACAAACTATTCAACTTCTCAGGCTGTTGCTGTGAAGCAACTTGATCGCAACGGTCTCCAAGGAAATAGGGAATTTCTGGTGGAGGTCATCATGCTCAGTCTCTTGCATCACACTAACCTTATCAATCTAATTGGTTACTGTGCTGATGGGGACCAACGCCTTCTTGTCTATGAGTTTATGCCACTGGGTTCACTAGAAGATCATTTGCATGGTTTGTTCTCTTTGCCATCTATCCTTTTGAAATTCCATAAGTATGCAAAGCGACTTGTACAAAGTAGTTTTTTTGGGATTATGCAAAGTACTTTTATTATTCCATGTTGTACTCAGCATGACTGCTGCACATGCATCCTTCAAAGTTCAATGGCACCGGTACTGGAGGCTAAGATTATCTCTTTAATTACATTATAGATGTCCCACCTGAGAAGGAACCTCTTGATTGGAACACGCGGATGAAGATAGCTGCAGGTGCAGCGAAGGGCTTAGAACATCTACATGACAAGGCCAGCCCTCCAGTCATTTACCGGGATTTCAAGTCTTCAAACATTCTTCTTGGTGAAGGATTTCACCCGAAGCTGTCTGACTTTGGCTTTGCAAAACTCGGCCCGGTTGGTGACAAGACTCATGTTTCAACACGTGTGATGGGAACTTATGGCTACTGTGCCCCCGAACATGCAATGACTGGGCAGCTCACAGTGAAATCAGATGTCTACAGCTTTGGTGTTGTTTTCCTTGAACTGATTACAGGGCGCAAAGCAATTGACAATACCAAACCCCAGGGGGAGCAGAACCTAGTGGCATGGGTATGTTTTATACTATCCTTATTTTAGTTGGCATACTACACATGATAATTTTCTGCTGGGGTTTGTTTACATGCAGCTCCTTTGTTTCATTTATGTATTCTTAGTGAGATACCATCCTGCTAATTAAGCTAACCCATTCCATGTTCGATTTGAAATGTTCTAATACTTATCCTAAAATAAACTGTCTAGAACCAGTTGCTACTGCAGTGTTTAACTCTTACCAGAATTATAACTTTGTGGCATCTCGACTGTGGATAACTAATACAGCGTTTCTCTACAGGCTCGTCCACTCATCAAGGATCGCAGGAAATTTCCTAAAATGGCTGACCCAATGCTTCAAGGCCGGTTCCCTATGAGAGGTCTGTATCAAGCTTTAGCGGTTGCTGCCATGTGTTTGCAAGAGCAAGCCACCACTCGCCCTCATATAGGAGATGTTGTGACTGCTCTCTCATATCTAGCTTCTCAGACATATGATCCAAATACCCCAAGTCGAAGCAATTCGTCGACCCCTAGGGCCAGAAATATTGGTGGGCGGAACGGTGATCAACGCAACACCCGCTCGCCAAATCACCATTCTCCAGACTTGAGGAGGGAGGCTGCTAGGACATCAAAGTACGGAGGGGAGGTTAGCCGGACTAGTTCTACTGGTGGTTCTGGTCGGAGATCAGGATTGGATGAGATGGACATGGCAGGATCGCCAGCAGGTAGTCCAGCTCAAACAGGAAGAAAGAGAGAAACCCGAAGGAGTGCTGACAGGCAGCGTGCTATCGCAGATGCCAAAACGTGGGGGGAGAATTCGAGAGAGCGGAAGCTACCTAATGGTCATGGTAGCTTTGATAGTACAAATGAGTAGAGTGGACAGCTCTCTTTTAAGATGTCGCTCTAGTGGAGGGATGAGTTATCTCATCAGCACCAAACGGGCCAGGTTTAGGAACATGGTGTTTTTCCAGCTCGGTTCGGTTGTCTGTGAATAAAAGGCATTTCTTGTGCCTCTCTGGCCATCAGCATTGCCTCATGGTTGCTTCATCTGTTCGTCGTTGCCATTGACATGCCTTCTCCTGGCGGCGTCCATTCCTTGTGAATGTGATTGTGTCACTGTCATGTACTCATGTCCCTATAGAGCTCAGGAGCCTACAGGATGCAGCTAGGCATGTGGAAAAGGAAACGGGAAGATTGTTGAATCACAAAGTTGTATCTGTTGGTCCCTTCCCTTTTTTTGCGGTTACATGATTACAATGCTCAGCTGCATCTGTGTTCTGGAACCGATTGTACAACCATGTCAGACAGGTTTGGCTACCCTTTGGCTACCCGGAGCCGGTGAAGTTTCTTCTGATGAGGTTTCAGGTTTTGGGATAGGATAGATTACCCATGTTTCATACAGCTACTGTTTATTTTTCTCTCTTTTGTGTTGAGTTGCCGGATGAGTCATTTATTTGTATTAGCTTCTATGTACTTCTCCCTGTATCTTAGCGTGAACGTTGTTTAGCATTGAGCAAAGCATCAAGTTGTTCAGAGCCTATTGTTTTCTCCCATTTGTTCCTGTGAACAATGCTGCACATGTATATATATTGCTATCTTTGTCAGTCATGCGCCTATCTAGCAAATTATACAAAATGTTTCCCAACTGTTTGTGATTGTCTCTAAAATTTCGGCCAGAACCAACAGGTATTTTGAACTGAAAAAATGCTTCACATTATCAAACAACATTTACAGCAAGCATCTCCCAGTCCAGCGTGCCTGCTACCCCCTCTCTGAAAGCAGAAACAATGAAACAGAGAGGGAGCAGGGGTTGCGTGGTGCTACTACTACTGATACTATGATTATTAACATCTTTACATGGGGTTTACTGCAGGCTGTGTAGATCTGGCTGCTTCGACAGAACGACATTACCGTAGAGATCCATCTTGTACTGCAGCTCGGTGTATTCCATGACGATCCTGCAGCTGCTCCACGCCTCGGCGTGCATGCTCACCCCAAGGTAGGTTATGTGGTCTTGTATGCTGTTCCCGCTCACGGACCTGAAGAAGAGAGAACCATGTTAAGCAGGAGCAAATATCATAGGCAGGATCATATGCTTTACATGAGGCGGTGGTGAAAGGAGAGGGACCTGCTGCATGCTGGGTCTTCGCCGGAGTCATCGCAGATCTGCTCTACCGTGTATACCAGGCTTCCGAGCCCGACATTGTGGACCCATACCTGAAGAATATCAAAGGAACAGTGTGGCATTATGCAGTGGAGACATGTAGAGATGGGTTTACAGTAAAGAGTTTGATTCTCGATGGCCCATAGGTAAACCATACAAGACTTGATGCAGTGAGTGGCTATGAGCGGAAGTGGAGGCAGCAGGTGTTGTACAGTGGAGCATACCTCTCTCGGGAAGTGATGGTAGGTCTTCTGCGGGAAGAGCGTGAAGTACGGTGGCAGGTGAGGGACGATATCATGTGCATTAGTGACTCGGATCGCGTGAGGCAAGTATCTCTTGAAATAGGAAGCAAAAGCCTCATTGCCGATACGAGGCTGCCCGAATGTCATTAGTTTCACACCATCTAGCCCATAGTTCACCTAAAATAGAACATGCATTTGTGTTTAGATGAGAAATACAACTGAGAATGAAAGAAATATGTGGCAAATAACTGATTGCTCAGACATATAGAGGGTTGTATAGACTATAAACAAGGTTCAGAATCTAAAAGGTCCATATAATAAGTAGTATAATGCAAAAACTTATCACATCGAGTTGTGGAACAAAATTTTCTAATGAAACATAAAGCAATGATCAAATTTAATAAATTCCAGATCAGAACAAGGTTTAGTACTCACAACAAGATCAAGTGCACAAAATGAAGCCATAGCTGCGCCCATTGAATGCCCGGTGATCATGATCGGAACATCTCCATGCAACTTCCGAGTCTTTTGAATACCACTGACGACTCCATCACGTAATGTTGTGTTATGATAAGCAGAGTAAAATCCTCGGTGTACCTATAAACAAGGATAACCATTATGAACTTCAGTTTAACACAACTTTAACTATATGCTTTATCTATGCTCACCATTGCTTCAGGCATGCCAGGGTAATCGAGATCAAGTTGTTTCCATAGCAGGTCCGCTATCCAGTTCTGGATGCTGATAAAAAAATTAAATTGGAGGGCCAGTACGGTTAGGGGTTTCCAGGTTTCCATTGCATGAGTATGACACTGAATACATAGATAAGGTCAAGTATTTAGAAATGCTAAGTGGACAAGACTGGAATCAAAATAAATAAGGCCTACCTCTGATAAGAGGTAAAACATTCTGAACCAAAACTTGAATTGTATTTTTTATAATAACCAAGGAAAACAAGTTGTATGTTAGTTACCTGTTTTCTTGAGTTCCTCTGAACACAACAATGACAGCATTAATATCACTGGCAAAACCAACATATGCCTGCTTGTTAATAAAAATACGATCAACTTAAAAGATGCTAAAGTTATAGAGATAAACAGACTACGAGCATAAGTAGGAAAGGACCTCTAAGCAGTTCTCCACATCTACGATGATCTCCATCATGTCGAACCCCTGGGTCATCCAATAAGTTTGATCATCCATACCAGTCTTGAATGAAGTTGTACAAACAATTTATGTCACAACAAACAGAAAGCAAGCGAGTGGTGTGAAGCCTTACCTTGATCATGTCGCCACATCTATCACATGTCCAGGTAAACAATTGTGTCAAATCAGCAGTATAGATCTGCAAGGCATTACCAAATTTCAAACTTGTATAAACGAATGGTAGAAACTTAACTAGTAATGCATACTTTTGTAGAAATATTCCAAGATACCAGAAACTATTTGAAAAATTAATTCATCTTGAATGATGAAAAAGGTCGAGTAATTAAGATAAAGAAAAGGCGAATGATCTTACAGCAGAAGCATACTCCACCAGTGTCCTCGCAAGAGTCGAGTCGTATATGGTATCGGATGGCCGGTCTTTAACCATGGGTACTGAACCATAAAAGAAAGCATCAATGTCGAGAGCAGCATGGATAATGCTAGATAAATGGAGAAAAGAATGATGAAACATGACAAGGTAAATACGCATACAGAGTACTAATTTGCGTCAGGACAAATTGTAAAATCAAAGTTGATAAGGACATGTTATATAGCTCAGAATCAAAATATACATTCCATCTTTGTAACAGTCTTTTGGTTTGTCTGATGAAGGGATCTGGAATTTACTGTTCCCAAAGTTAAGCTGAATCTTCTCGTCGGAACAAAAAAAAAATCTGACTTTCAACATGCTGCAATCGATACCAACTAGACACATTTCTTGCGAGGCATTTAAAATCTGAATGTACCGATGATTTCTCTAAGGAAATGTACTACAGCAGTATTTTATATTTTTTCTTTTCTATAGTATGGTTATTCTGAGCTTCATAACTCTAATTATGATGATTTGGCCCCTGAAATCAACTTGTATCCGTATTTCAATACTGAGGCATGGAACCCATTAATTTTGCATATATTTCCCATTCGGATGAAAAACAAACTCGTTAAGAGCATTACAACAAACAGCTTCCCGAGTACGAGCAGGATCCACTGCAACAAAACAACATCTTACAGGCAAGAGACAGAAGGCAGGATCAGGGGCTAGTCAGTTACCTCTCCCGGAGCAAACCACAAGCAAGCACGCCAGAAGAGCCGCCTTCAGCAACCCGTGGCGCTCCATACTCTGAAACTTCAACCCACTCCAAAAAATCACAATTCGTCCGACCGCAAATTCGGCTCACCCTATCCACGATTGGGCAAAATACCCGCGGAATCGCCTTACCGGAGGCCCGAATCTGCCGATAATCCGGCCCTAAGCTCGCCGCCGCGCGATTGACGGACCGGTGAGTCGCGGGGGGAAGCTGGAGACAAGTGCGGCGAGCGGTGAGCCGATGAACTAGCCGGAATTTTATTGCCGTACTAGTGGAAACAATCTAGGAGTAGCGATTCGAGGCGTGGAAGGTAGTATGGTCGATAAAGGAAGGGGGGAATAAATTAGGGATCTATCTATCTATCTATCTATCTATCTACTAATTTACACAGAGGTAGGTTAGTCGTACCAGATTTTCCGTCCGCTTTTGCTTTGGACGATTTTGCCCCTGTGAGTTCAGACATTACGGAGTGCCACACCGTCAAACCTGAAACGCTTGTTTTCTTATTCGATTCGTTGCCCGCTTCCTTCGCCTGGCCGCGCAACTCCACCAACGCTGGTCAGACGGCCTACTCCCGCCGTGATCGGTCACAGACTGGACGTCGCCATGACAAGGAGCAGCTGCATATAGGCAAGGAGGAGAGGTAGGGGGTCGGGGTGAGAAAGAGTGCAGGATGATATGGATGATCGACTCGGAGGATCTGGGCTTCTTGGCTAGGAGGATCGAAGGGAACTAGGAGGCGTCGTTGGTACCCCAATGCTTCGAGGTGCTCGGGATGGGCAGCCTTAGCTGAGCATGGAAGAAGGGGCATCGCGGGTCCCGGTCCTCTTGCTTGTAGTGATGACGAGGAACCAAACCGTCTGGATGCTAAATCCGAGTCAGCAGCCATCTCCCAACTTCTCCAGCATTTAATGGTCGTCTAAGGTGATAGATGCGGTGCCTTAATTTTGCAGGGGATTTTGCAGAGTCCATGTACTGTACTGCTGGTGGTTGGGTTCGGGAAAGCTTTAGGTGCTTCGATTTGGACGAGGATTCTGAGGCAGACTGCTACAATGGCAATCACTAGCAGGTTCTTTCCTTTGGCCAATTTACCTCATGTCCAGTACCCCTGTCATGTACATAGAAAGAAATTGCGATTGCAAGTATTTTTTTTTATGCAAATCTTCATTTGCGTAGACAAGGTGTTTGACGGACATCTCAGATTAAAATAAATCTATGGAATCTATATCCACCACTAAGCCATCTGAAACCTTTCTCCGGTTAATAGTATTCACAATTTGCAATTGTAGAATTGAAGAAGGCTTAATGAGTAAACTGAAGAGGCTTAAGGAGTTGCAACGTTGAGCTGAACCACTAGAGAAATTCGCAGGTGAATTTTTCAATGCGTATCAAGGATGATGGCCTACTATGTTGCGACACTTACCAATGTGGTGGTATGTGCGTCTATTCTTTTTAATCTCATATAAAAAAAACATGTCGTTGGAGGCAAACCAAAATCCACAAACGTTCTGAAATTTCTGCAAAACATTAGTACTGATACACTATGTGGTTAAGTTTAAACATGTAGATTTTGGTTAGTACGTATACACTACGTGGTCAAGTTTGATCCTGTAGATTTTGGTTACAGGACAAGCACATGGAGAAGTTTTGGAAGATGATTTCCGACTTCTGAAATGAACAAGCAGCACACGTGCGGTACCTGCTGTTACATTTCATTGACTGAAGCAGTTCGTCTGCACACGTATGTTCAAAAATCTGTGAAAATCATTCTTGCTAGCCTTTCCTTTGTTTGGATGCTTATCTCTACTAAAGATCCCTTTCCTGTTGTGCAAATAACTAAGAGATAAATCGGAACCGATCATGTTGATATCATCTTACAATAGCAGACTTTGATACATGCGCATCTTCGTATTTATATGCTTTAACTGTGTACCGTTTGGTAACTCCAAAACTTTTACCGGGTTACTTTGTTTGCAAGTGCACTGATCGAAAACATTCTAAGGATACCCGTTATATAATCGATTTTATTTACCAGATTTATTTTTGGTTGATGGTCTTTTTTCATCCCATAACGACATATTATAAACACCATAAGGAAGGAGACGTTATGTGAAGAAAATGTATCTAGACTTCATTTAGTGTGTAGATTCACTCTAAAGCTATATGAACTTATGTCTTAAAGAAGTCAGAGATATGAGATAAAAGCTAAAACATCTTATATTTTAAAACGGAGAAAATATTAAATACAAGGATAGAAGTGAGACCGCACACCGCGCAGATCCATATGCTTAGGAATACCTCATAGTACCACCAACCTCTGCGCAAAGAAATGACACAGAAAAAGAACATTTGAGCCCAAAACCAAACAATCATTTCTGATTATTTTGTTTTTGGAGTATTATATGGCTATATCGAATCAATTATATATATAACAAGAAAAAAGTCAAAGTAGCCCCGTAGCAACGCACGGGCATTTAGCTAGTCTTTTTAAATTAAATTACGGGAGCGAAGCAAGATCACACACGCAGGAGGCGGCGATTAGTTAGCGGAGTGTATTTATACACGAGCTGGTGGTGGCCAGAAAAGACGAGATTGCCCCTGAGGCTTATCTGGAACATAGGTCAACGTCGCGGGCTCGGGTTCAGATCAGAAATGAAGATGGTCGCTGACCGACCGGTGGGTCCGCAAAGAAATCAAATCTTATTCGATATTTACATTTTTATTATTGTAGGGAATTTCATTTGGAAATATGTACAGTAGAACACGTCTAAAGTCCAGACACACCGCTGGTCCCCGTTTACAATTCTACATATTATTCTGTTTTATAAGACAAATACATAAATCAAAATAGTTTGATCGTAAATTTGGTTAACAATATATAAATCCTATGTCACAAAAATTATATCATTAGAAGCGTATTTTAAATATAAATCTAATGATATATTTTTTATTAAATATAATTTATATTTTATTGACCAAATTTACGGTCAAACTATTTTCTTGAATACGTATTTGTCTTATAAAACAGAACGAAGGTAGTATGCAACAAGCAAATGAAGCAAATGAGCAGCTTGGCGACGCCGCGCTAAACAGTCAGAAGTCCAGCAGCCCCTTTGCCAGAGAGGTTTGGTTCTATTCTTCTTGTAGAAAAATAATAATCATCTCCTTGTCCGCTGCCTTTTTGTGAAAGAGGTTTGGTTCTATTCTCTTAGTTGGATCTGTTTCCAACACAGCGCTATCGCCGAATGACTTGTTCAATTCATGGTGGGATAGCTGTCAACAGAGGATTCCTTGGCTTGAGAGGAACAATCGAGTGTTCAAGGCTAAAGGGTGTTCCTCTTGTGTAATTGCAGGTAAGATTAAGAAAACTTGTAAAGAGTGAAAGTTTTGTGGTGAAGATAGATTAGCAAGAGTAATCTCATAGCTTATCAAGGGTGGAGCAATTCTATTCTATCTTAATATGTAGACACATAGACAAAGGTCTGTGAGTTCTAGAAAAAATGAAGCAAATGAGCTAATACTCCCTAATAAAATGTGCAAGTTTTGGTAGAAAGCTCTGCTCGTAGCGACGTCAAGAGAGGAAAACCGATCTTCTCTCCTAGGGCTACTTTCTCACATTGGTCTTTGGTAGCTCTAGCGGGCTGACGACCTCCTGGTTGTCAGTTGTGAGGGGATCACCGGACCTCCCATATGCGGATTTATGTAGCTCTAGCGTTAGGCCCCCCTGTAGTTTAGGTTTTCTGCTGCTCGACATCTTGGCTCTGACGATGGCGATGATGAATAAAGCTTGTCCTGGGTTCGTGGCTGAAGGTTGGCACATTTGGTTTCCTTCTTCGACATCATCGTGCGGGGGTGTTAGATTTGGAGTTTGATGGCGTGTTCGGGGTGCTGTCCCGGCCATATTCTTTCTACGGCAATGGCTTTTACCTTTGGCAAACTACTTTGGAGATCCGTAAAGCTGCAGATCAGCCATGGAGCCGCATCAAGCTCAAGCGAAGAGGTGTTTTGTCCACTTTTTTTTGGCTGGCCGCTACGGTGGTGCCATAGGCGAGTGACAGGCATGGGTATTTTGCTCAGATGTTTCTTCGTTCTAGATTGTGTTTTGATTTTTGGCTAAGGGTCCTTATTTGCAAAAGCTAGGGTTCTCCTATATTTTCAGTTTTGCCAGTGGCTTGTAATTTGATCTTTATAATATAAATGAGACACATATTACTTGCAAAAAATTACTCATTGTAACGATGTTTAAAGATTACATGATCAAAGCCTCTAGCTAAAGAATTACATATTTCATAGGACACTAGCTTTCATAGATCATATAGCGCCATAATAAATTGTCTAGATTATCTATAAGCAATCTGATTTTATGACCATCTTGGAATTTTTGATCCTCAAAACAAGTTTTGTCTCGCTTTATAAATAAAACCAATACAGCCGAACAATACAAAGTAATGAGGTAGGCTTCTTATAAACAAGATCCCGAGATAATGGAACAATAGAAATCACACTAAAAACGCCACAAAGAGGAAAAAACAACATGACTATGAAGCAGCGCATACACTCCGGGATCCCTGAGCTCTAGAACAGCGCCTTCGGGAGGGTAATGGCGCAAAGCATCGGTGCTGCCGAATCCAAAAGGACATGATTTATCAACCAGAACCATGGCATTGGAAATAGCACCTCGGCAACGTCCTCAAGAGGAGAGCAACACCTACGGGCGTTGCCGCCTTTAGTGCCAAATCACAGATCTTTCGCTTAGTAGCTCGATGTGACACAAAGAGGGTCAAAGTGCATACGCAACCAGAGCAGACATCCAACTTTAGATCTAGGCACCGCTATAACCACTATAGAAGAGACAGTGGTCCGAGCCACTCGTTTCTTCATCCATTGTCCCCCACACGACCAAAAGAAGCATCAACCACCGTCACCATGGTGCCCGCTGGAGAGCTGTCCATGCGACCTACCATCCGGAGCCACTGCTCGGCATTGGCGAACTCAAGCACGTGGCATGGGGAAATAATCCATAGCGTGACCGACGGGTCAAACGAGCTAGGCAAGCGTGCAACATCAAATCGGAAGAGTCGCCACCGCCGGAGACGGTTGCCGACCAGACACGGCAGCATGATCACACCCTGCCCGGATCAAGCCCGTAAAGATCTCGCATCCATGCTGCAACACCAAGGCTCCCGTAGTCGCCTAACCTACCTCCACCGCCACAAGGTGTCGGGCCGCAAGCCGGACCGAGCTCGCCTCCCACCGCAAGATGCACCACCACCAGAATGGATCCCGCCCCGTCGGGCCCTCCTAGCGCGCGGGAGATGGAGATCTCTACCCAATTTCCGGTCTACACAATTAAAATAAAACCATCCTTCGGACCCTCGCTTCACTTGTCGAAGCCAAAGAAACACGAGAAATACAACTGTTGCTAGCCTTAATGAAGCCTCTTTTTCTTTTGTCATCTCTGATTACGACGCCCGTCGCTCCAACTTCGTTATCCAAGCAGAATGTGGCATCAATATTCAGGACGCTCACATATCCTTCTCGTGGTTTAGACAAGTTACCTCGTTTGAAGCTGAACTTTGGATTCAAAACCGTCCCACGATTTCCCTGAAATGCCGCTATCGCCAGTGCAGTTCTAGATGGCATTTGGATTGATTCTTCATGTGTTACTTGACGTTGCTGCCAGCCTGCCGCCATGTTATACCCTAGCATACTCTCTATTACTCCTTCCGTTTTAAAATATAAGATATTTTAGATTTATGAAAAAAATATCTAGTCTTATTTTAGTGTATAGATTTACTTCAAACTTGAATGACCCTATATACTAAAAAATGTCTGGATATAATTTTTTTCACAAAGCTAAAACATCTTATATTTTAAAACGGGGGAGTCCTTCACGCCCTCCTACGACCGGGAACAGGCTCTGGGAGGGTGAGTAGTTCTTCCAGAAAGATGGACTGGGATGTGTCATGTGTCCACTGTTGATGCTGAGGTGGTCGTCTCCTCCAGCCCAAGGTCTCGCCAGAATTCCTACACTCTCATGTATTCTTTTTTTTTTGAAAAGCTCTCATGTATTCAAAGCATGCATGTTTAGCATCTTTATGAAAGATCTTGCAAATCGACAAGTAGAATTAACTGGGACGTGGCGAATAGCCAGTACCGCATAGCATGGTAGGGTCCCTCCAAATTTGATGAAGCAACATTAGTGCAGACATTTGGTCGGTGCATTGTCTATCATATAAAGTTGTGTCCACCTTAGTGCGATACATAGAACGTCAAAAGGATTTGGTTATCGATCGTAAAGTCTGCTTACCCTGTCCGTAACCGAATTTCCGATCACCCCCAGGAAATGGTCTTACCAAGGCAAGGAAATTTGAATTGAAAATTCGGTATTTTACGGTTACCAAATTATTTAATTTTGAATTTGGTTTTGGAATTTGTTCGGCCCGCTCGAAATTTCTCGGTAACCTGAAATCCCGAGCCCCTTAGGAAAAACATAAATTCTGTAGCCATAACCTTACAAATAGTCGGGGATACACAAAAAATGGGTATGGAGCCCGTCCACCATGGTGGACTTTTTTTAATTTTTGAAAAAGCATTAAATATTTTTGAGAAAAATATGTTCAGGTAGTACACAATACAAAATACAAGTGAGCAAATTTTTAATAGAAAATATTATGTATTGCGGGCACAGCAAAAGAGACAAATATAACAAATTTTGAAAAAAACGGAGGCCCATTCAAAATTCCACCGTTCACGTCCAGGTCTACATTTTTGTCTTTTTTTACAGAGATCAGAATGCCATGTTTTTTCACAAGATGTTTATCACTCGTGTATTATAAATCATTATATACGTCCTGGTATTTTTTTAGATTTTTTTGAATCTTTAAATTTGAGTTTTTGAAAAAAAAAAGTCCACCATAGTGGACGAGCACCAAAACAACGCACCTTTATATGACATAGTACTATTGAACCGTGGATTCATTGCAACATGCCAACATTGTCATGAAAACAGTTTGCGTTTGTTGTAAAAATGATTTTTTTTTGGCAAACTGCTTCCCCATATACAACGCAAGGTGTTTAGAGGAGCGATTAGAAAAAATTAGCCAATTTTTTGAGCATCGGTGTTATTTGCATAGAAGTGGTGCAAATTAGACATCTGCCTAGTATAAATAAACAACGGTGGTTAACCAAAAATTTATTTATTTAAGCACTTCTCGAAGCATCTTGCATTGTAGGTGCCTGCTGCCATTTTTCCGGTGAATGCATAGCAACAATTCCTATTACCGCTGCACCTAATTTAATTTGCTGTGTGCCTTTCGCTCAAAAAGTAATAATAATGACTAAAATGAGAGATTATGCCTTTGGTGCGAGGGACATGGCAGCTTGAGCTTTATTGCCCGAGTTGTCAATCAGTTTGTTGAGTTGGTTACGCTTGTCACTACCACGCGGTCAATGTGGTAACAAATCTAAAACCAAAATTTTAAAAGAGTTATGTATGTCACCGCAAAAAGATCGTCAAGGGAGATCGAAGAGTTGGTTATGCGTGAATAACTGGACAACAATCCCTTTCTGAAAAATGGAACTGCATTTTGCATCAGAGTTCGCATTCCCCGATCCGACGTCTCAGCTCGTTCTAGCGGTAGAGGTCCTACGTCAACTTAGCGTGTGTTTCCCGTTCAAACGTACGGACTCAGTGTCCCCTTGTTCATTCTCACGAGACTCGCAAGCTTGTGGGCCCGCTGTCTGTCGTGGTTAGTTCTTGCTTGCTGCCGCATGGGAACGCCAGAAGGCTGACACGAAAGACCACAGAAAAACTCATCAGGCGTACTGGACTGGAGATACAGAAACGGCGCGGCGTGCCGGAGCGGGCTTGGATGCATGACTGAGTCGAAACGCACCGCGCGTCGGAGGTCGATCGATCGATGGTGATGAAACTGAAAGGATGAGAAGTTGGCATCGTCAGGGCGAGACTGACCAGAACACGGAACCAGATGCGAAGAAAGCCGTGTCACCGTTGCGAGCGAGCTCACATCGCTTTGACATCTCAACGGAGCAGGCTCCTCGTACAAATTTGGAGTATATCTTGGAAGCTTTGCCTTGTCTGATTTGTAGGACTAGTTCTTATGGATTTGATATCTTAAAATAGGCTTTCTCCCACTTTATAAATAAAGCCAAACGGCCGAATCGATACATAGTGATGAGGGAATCCTCTTACAAGCAGATCAAAGATAAACAACAAAAACAAAGAAGCAACAAATCCCCAAGGAGGTCACGACGCAACAAGCGCCGCCGCCGCCAAGACCACAGAGGTCTAGGGTTTTCACCCAGAGTGCTAATGTGGAGAGGGTAGACACAACAACGCCCTCAAGAGGGTCACGACACGCGCAGGTGTCGCCGTCGTTGGCGCCGGAGCGCCGGGATTTCGCCCGAAAAAACCCTAACCACACCTGGTACCTCGACCTACAAGCCGTCCACGAGCCGAGCTTCCAACACGCGATCTGGGAATTGGCCACGCCGAGGCACCGCCAACACCAGGAGCCCCCGACACCCTCACCCCACCACCCTCATGGCGCCAAGAGATGACCATCACCACTGCCATGTCGCCCGTTGTCGAGCCGACCGTGCAGTCCACCTTCCGGGGCCGCCGCCCTGGAATCCGTGAATTCGCGTCTGTGAAGCGAGGTCCATCGCGTGACCTTGAGTCGGAGTCAGTATGAAGGTAGGAACCGGGCGGCAAGAAGACAACCACCGGAGGACGCCCTCCACCGCGTCGGCGGTGCCGACCAACGCATCAAGAGGGTACTACCATACCCAGGGTCCGTCCGGGCCTAGGTTGGGCCCGTAAAGTTCTGCCGCCACCTGCCGCACGAGGTTGCCGCCGTTACCTCCACCCCGAGCCGCACCACATCGCCTCGCAGCCACGGACACATGCCCGTCCGGCTGGATCTGGCGCCCAACCATCACAGGTATGGGAAGAGCCTCCTCCCACCACAAGCAAGAGGGCCAGGAGAATCATTAGCCCATGGCCATGGCGGACGAGCCTGCAAAGCCAGATTGGGCCCTTCCGGTCCAGATCTATCCTGTGTCTCCCCACAGGGGCCTCACTGCACTCCGGTGGCTTGTGCTGCCCGGCCAGTCCCGCCACCTTCACCGCTCGACGCCACCGCAGAAGAACCACCTCCGCCAGGCCGAGCTCGGCAAAGCAAGGTGCACCGCCAGAGGTCCTGCCCAAGCAGGAGCCTCCGCCGGGTAGAAAGAAGACCGCCGCCGCCGCACCGCCTGGGCTTTGCCCGTGGCGTGCCGGGCGCGGCGGAGAGGAGGGAAGGAGGTGAGAGGTGGTTGGTGTCGGAGGTCAGGGAGCCCTTCCGTCGCCCGCGGGGAGCGACGAGACCGGGCCAAAGCGTTTTCTGTTTCTTCGATCTTATGGATTTGATCTAAGGCAGTGGCAGGGCTAAGAAATACTTCTAGAAAGGCCTACACTTTAATTAGAACGGGGTGGTATCTAGGAGGTGTGCACAGTTAATAAAACACCAATTTGATATTATTATATTTTCTCAAAAAAAGTTGATATTATTATACTGTTCTTTATACAAAATCGCATGTAACACCGAATTTATAGAAGAACGACATAAATAGTTTTACCACTACTAAACCCTAAACCCTATTTCACCCCATATTGTAAAGAAAAATGTGGAAGCCATGGTTCAGTTTTTGTTTGGGAAGAAAGGAGCGATGCGGAAAGTTTGGCAACAGTGAACAAAGGGGAGATTTGTTTTGAAGGCAAAGATCCTGCGGAACATACATGGTGGGTGATCAATTATCCAGACAGGTTAGCAACATATATATGCATCGATGCATGTGGCATCAAAGTGTAAACTACCATAAGAGCATAGCTAGACCTATGTCTCTGATTGACACCAAAATATATACACAAAAGTGTATTGCATGTGAATTTCACAATGCCTAACCAAGTGGCAACTTCGATTTAATTGCTTGTTTTGTTTTGACCGCTACGTACATTGTGCATGACAATGGGGTGAATTATTCTGCGCTTTGCTGGGTCCTGCCCATCATCAACGCCGGGGGATCAAAGTCGGAGTCAGACATGGGGTTGATGTAGGGTCCAGCTCCAAATTAAGAACCCATGTGTATCACGCTCGCAGCGTGCATTTGAAGGTGTAGCATCTTGAATTGTCTCTACACATCTCTCTGTTACAAAGCAATATGATGATGTAATTATTTTCTTTCCTTAGGAACACACAAATATTTAGCTAGTGGTTACATAAAGTAGGCTAAGCAGAGTGCTTGACCTTGCAATGCACATTATTCCCTCAGATTGATGAACTTTTGTCTAGTACATTCAAGGCAAGGTTGAGATAAAAAACATACATTTAACGGTAGAGACCTATGTAAAGATATTTTTCATGGCCTAAACTTCAAAGTTCTCTGCCAATGTATTTAAATATACTAACATCAACATAAACATGCATATATGCTCACTAATTTATCATGTTGGCACAAATTAATGTGATGGTGTGCAATTCAGCCTTTTGTGGTTCTCATATCTAATTAGATTCGGTTAGACACATTATTTTAAGGGAAACACATAAAAATTGACAATGGTTTTATTAAAAATGAGCTCAAATTAATAAGTGCATTTACCATGATAGTGGTTTTAATTGTATACTGAACACCAGTTTATGTTAATAACTGCCAGTACACTATTTTGTGGTCAATTTTGTAAGTACATACGATATAAAAGTGTACAAGCCAATACCATATGTTAATAGAGAATATGTTATAAATAAGTAAAAACTACTGTAATTTTTCTCCATTCACTGTTAATTTTGTAAGTGCATCCAATACAAAGACATATACTAGCCAGGATTATTATGTGGCGAATCATATAGTTTTTCGGCACTTCCCATCATCTTCAATATATCTCTTAACACAGTAAATAAGTAAATGAAGTTTGACATTGACCTGGTCAATAATGGCCGAACCACCATAATTCTTATTTTCACAAATTAGTTTATAGTTGGGATAAATGAATTTTCTATGTCCTTCAAAAACATTTTATAAGCAGTTTATCATATGGATTTTGCAAAGGTCTAAGCCCACTTGGGGGATTTAAAAAAGGAAATGAGATACTAGCCAAATGTGCTTTATTAAGGGTGTGTTTGGTTGAGCTGTGGATTCTGAAAAATCTGATGTGAACTGTGAACTGTGGAAAAGCTGCTGTGAGCTGAAAACTGTGGATTTTCTGAAAGTTGTTTGGTTATAGCAACTGTGAACTGTGGGTTTGGTTGTAAATGTCTATAATACCACTGAGCTCAGAGAAGACTGTTTGTATGTTAATTGATCGGAAAACATTAATAAATTCATTGATTAATACGTAAATCTCTATTCTGGGACAATATTTTAAATTTTTTGTAATGTATAAGTATATATAATATTAATAGAAAGTGATGTTCTAGAATTATTACAAAAGACATGTATCGCATGGATACATGTTCACACGATAATGTTCTGCATAAAAACATAGACATTCTATTCCTCTCTCGCCATAAGCAAAGCATCGGCGATCCTAATCCGAATATCGTTCATGGATTCCTCGTTCTCGACTTCTGGAACATCATCACCATGTGTTTGTGGTGTTGCACGTGCTGCTTCGGGTAGATAATCCTCATCTTCGTCACACTTATCAAATTCCTTATCACGCAGTTTGCTATCGCGGATAAAATTGTGCAACGCTATGCAAGCCAGAATGATATGCTTCTGTGTACGAGGTGCAAAACTTGGCATGGCCTTTAATATACGCCACTTTTGTTTCAGGACTCCAAATGCACGCTCAATGACATTTCGAAGAGATGAATGCAAGAAATTAAATATCTCATACTTTCCTTGTAGTGCACGCTCACGGCGAAGACGAAATTCGGGTAGATGGTACGTAATCCCTTTAAAAGGAGCAAGGTAACCAATTCGGTTTGGATAACCAGAGTCAACAAGGTAGTACTTTCCTGAAAATAAACATAAAGTGAGAATAGGACAACAAAATTGACTCAAAATTGACTTTATGCGTTTCATACATAATAATGATATACCTTTAGGAGCTAGAGGAAATGATGGAAAATTTTCTAATGCATGGTGTAGGATTCTTGTGTCATGTGCAGAGCCCCGCCAACCAGCAACCGTAAAAGTAAACCTCATGTCAAAGTCACATATGGCAAGCACATTCTGTGATGTATACCCATGTCGACATGTGCGGTTAACTACCTCGTCCGCGGAAACTTAACATGGTACATCCCACCATGTGGCTGAGCAATCTACAGTTTGCTTTGCATCATCCCAACCCAGCCCAGAGGCAGCAATTTTTAACTCCATGAATATTGTATAATCTTTTTTCATATTGTCCCATTTATTCTTCAATTGTGTCTTCGTTAGTTTTTTTCCAGATCTTGCTTCGAACTTAGCTATCAGGTTCTTCCAACAAGGTGAATTAAAACAACCTACATGCATGTTTCCCGCATCAATCTCTTCCTTGCATATGTCAATGAAGTGCTTGACATTCACAGCATCCCAGACTGCCTTCTCACTCATACTTCAATCAAGTAAATAAAGTTTGAATATACTCACAATCATAAGTTCACACTGATAAAAGTAATTGATAAGATATATTAGCATTCTATTCACGATCCCAATTCGTAGAGCGATACAAAAATGAACTGACCTTTCCAATATATTCATTATATCAATCTAGCAAACTTCTTGTACATATACGTGAGTGCTAGCTAGCTTGTAGTACGTGTCTGGAACTCTGGATGCTAGCTTCGTTCATCTCCGATCTAGTCAAGCTAGTGCAAGCTACCTTGTAAATGCATGTTCAGGATCGGCTAGCCGGAATAAGGCCGCGCCCGCGTACACACGCATCTAGCTAGCTCGTCTACTCCAGTTTGAAGTAATATACGGCAACACCCCTATTTTATTCTAACTATCTTGTCACATGGCAACAGTATCATGAGCAATATGCATATAGATGAAACTATCTGCCATGGCCGGCACGATTTGTTTGTTGCTGCTCGCCGCATACAGATTAGATATGAAAAACAGTAGATGGGCTGGCTGAGATGCGTGATGAATAGGAGGTTACCTGGTATGACGGGAGAAACGGTGACTTCGGCCGGCCGTAGGCGGCAATGTTTTAGCTATCAAGGGCGGCGCTTACGTGCCTGACCGGACTCTTTGATCGAAGCGATCTTGGGGTCAGCTCTACCTAGAGGACAAGGATTAAGGACGGAAGCAGGGTAAAGAATAGGGTCAAGGAGGCGTTGTAGGATAGGCGGCGTGCTACCAACGACCGGTGGAGCGAGACGGAGCCAACCCTAACTCTGCGTGGGCGCCGCCATGCGAGAAGGAACAAGGAAAGTAAGGGATTACGGGAGCCGATCTGTACGTGGAGAAAATATATACGGGTGAAGCGGTACAACTTATCAGTGGCATTGGTGGGTAATTTTTATGCAAATCCAAAATCCAAAGCAGCGGAAGCAGGATTATACCGGCTTTGAGAATAACACTACCTAAGGCAGTCTGCTTATTTGGAATCTGCTACCAAAAATATCCCTTTGGTTAGCGTTTAGCTTTTTGATAGCAGAAGCAGGTTACAGAATCAGAACCAAACAGACCCTAAGTGTCACTCTAGCTAAATATGAATGTAATTTGCCTCTCCAACCTGCTATTATTTTCATAATATTACCAGTTAAAAGTTGGATACCCTATATATCACCTCAGTTTTTTTTATAGTGGAGAGGGATCCCTAGATATTGAATAGGAAACTTCCCTAGAGAACATCCAAAAAGTTGATGAAAATTCTTATATCCTCTTCCTTCAAACCTAATGGTATGAGTATCACTATTAACATAAACTCGTCACATGTCCTTTAGTTACTTTGATATGTACTCACGCACATTATCATGTTTCCACACTCAGCGAGAATGCACAGTGCATATTTGTTTGCCTATTGAAAAATTGACAAACATGAAGGAACGTCATAATATAATGTTAGTACTAAGCATGAATAGTAGTGCCATGGCCATGCCTCATCGGTCAACAATTATGAGTTGGCATCTTCAAGGTGAGAACTTCCATGGGTTTATTTATTTATTCAACACAGTTGATAAAACATGAACTAGGTTACTACTTTCACCGTTCCAAAATATAAGATGTTTTAGCATTTGTAAATTAAATATATCCAGACTCCTTTTATATGTAGATTTACCCCGAACCTACCCACCAAAAACGTCTAAATACATTCGCTTTACAAAACTAAAACATCTTATATTTTAAAATAGAGGGAGTAGATGATAATTATTACATCAACACTGAGAGTCCATGCTGTGCTCATGCTATATGTGATTGATTGATTTTGTTAACATCCTCTAGGTTGTGGCACGTTAAGGGGTCGCAGTGAGACCTCACTCGTTTTACTGTCACAATCAGGGAAGATGTGCACTACGGGAAAAAATGTCGCTGCCGTGTAGACACGTCTTTGCCGTGTGTCAAACGCACCGGAACACGGCAAAGACAGTCTTTGCCGTGTGTAACTCAGAAAATACACGGCAAAGTACGTGAACACGGCAAATTTCTGAAAAAGAACACAACAAAGAAATATACACGGCAAAGACCCATAAAGGAACACGACAAAGAAAATATATTCCGCAAAGTTGACAACGGCACACGGCATAGGTGTTACACGGCAACGAGGTGGGACCCGTGACCCCACAAGTCCATTTAACGGGAGGAGCTAACGGCCGTAGACGATGGTCTCTTTGCCGTGTGCCCTCGCCGGTCCTTTGCCGTGTGTATTTCGCAGTACACACGGCAAAGGCCCTTTGCCGTGTGTATTCCGTAGTACACACGGTAAAGGGCCTGCCTTTGCCGTGTGTATTTCGCAGTACACACGGCAAAGTCTTTTTTTCTTTTTTTTGCCTTTTATCACATTACTCTTAGGAAAATCATAAAAAAATCATTCTAATTCAGAAAAATACAAATAATATATCAAAATTTGCAGAAAAATAAGATCTATCTATGTACACTCAAAAATTAGATATTTATATTGAATAAGAATCTTCATGCTCATTGCTTTGACCATAGATTTAAACATGCATAAAAAATTCAAAATCGATCGAAACAATGCGAAACCTTCGCGTGGTGTCATATTATGTTACATGGTTGCAAGGAAAAATATCACACTTGTTATATTGAATATGTCTCAAAAAAACCTTCATAAAATGACCTATCTCATTCGAGGTTTCTCGCCGTCAAATGACCAATGTTATGGCTAGAATCAAGGCATAGTTTGTGATAATCTGCCCATATTGTGGATGCATGTGCCTCATGGAATGGTGAACAATTTTGCAGAGGAAGTTTTTCTTTTATCGCACCAAAAGCCATTTTCCATTTTCTGAGCGAAAAAAACGAGAGATTTTATGAAGCAACCACCAAATGGATAATTTAAAATGCTACCACCCCATTTTTCAAAAATACTAGACCACCTTAAATGTACAATTTCCCAACAGGGGGATCTCAAACCTTTCCGTCCACCTGTGAAGATAAATTCGCCGAATCCAGGAAGTGGGTTAGATATGAACTACGTGTACATGATCGATGGACATGATTTTTTAAAAATCATTTTAGATTCACAATATGCTATTTCATCAGAGATCCAGTGAAAGTTTAGAGAGTCTCAGCTCCGAGCTAAGAATCTTCATACCCGTCGTTCGACAAAGTTTGTCGATAGTTTTAAAGAGTCATAAAAAATTCAAAAACGATCGAAATAATGTGAAACCTTCGCGTGGTGTCATATTATGTGACATGGTTGTAAGAAAAAATATCAAACTTGTTATATTGAATATGTCTAAAAAAACCTTCACAAAATGACCTATCTCATTCGAGGTTTCCTGGCTTTCGGGTCAAATGACCGGCTAGAATCAAGGCATAGTTTATGATAATGTGCCCATATTGCGCATGCATGTGCCTCATGGAATGGTGAACAATGTTGCAGGAGGAAGTTTTTCTTTTCGTCGCACCAAAAAGCCATTTTCCATTTTCTGAGCGAAAAAAACGAGAGATTTTATGAAGCAACCACCAAATGGATAATTTAAAATGCTACCACCCCATTTTCCAAAAATACTAGACCACCTTAAATGTACAATGTACCAACAGGGGGATCTCAAACCTTTCCGTCCACTCCTGTGAAAAAGATAAATTCTCGCCGAATCGGCGTGGGTTAGATATGAACTACAGGTACATGACCGGATGGACATGATTTAAAAAAAATCATTTTTAGATTCACAATATTCTATTTCATCAGAGATCCAGTGAAAGTTTAGAGAGGCTCAGCTCCGAGCTAAGAATCTTCATAACCGCCGTTCGACAAAGTTTGTCGATAGTTTTAAAGAGTCATAAAAAATTAAAAAACGATCGAAATAATACGAAACCTTCGCGTGGTGTCATATTATGTGACATGGTTGTAAGCAAAAATATCAAACTTGTTATATTGAATATGTTTAAAAAAAACCTTCAGAAAATGACCTATGTCATTCGAGGTTTCCTGCCTTTCGGGTCAAATGACCAATGTTATGGCTAGAATCAAGGCATAGTTTATGATAATGTGCCCATATTGTGCATGCATGTGCCTCATGGAATGGTGAACAATGTTGCAGGAGGAAGATTTTCTTTTCGTCGCACCGAAAAGCCATTTTCCATTTTCTGAGCGAAAAAAACGAGAGATTTTATGAAGCAACCACCAAATGGATAATTTAAAATGCTACCACCCCATTTTCCAAAAATACTAGACCACCTTAAATGTACAATGTCCCAACAGGGGGATCTCAAACCTTTCCGTCCACTCCAGGTGAAAAAGACAAATTCCTGCCGAATCGGTAGGAAGTGGGTTAGATATGAACTACAGGTACATGACCGGATGGACATGATTTTTTAAAAAAATCATTTTTAGATTCACAATATGCTATTTCATCAGAGATCCAGTGAAAGTTTAGAGAGGCTCAGCTCCGAGCTAAGAATCTTCATACCCGTCGTTCGACAAAGTTTGTCGATAGTTTTAAAGAGTCATAAAAAATTCAAAAACGATCGAAACAATGCGAAACCTTCGCGTGGTGTCATATTATGTGACATGGTTGGAAGGAAAAATATCAAACTTGTTATATTGAATATGTCTCAAAAAAACCTTCACAAAATGACCTATCTCATTCGAGGTTTCCTGGCTTTCGGGTCAAATGACCAATGTTATGGCTAGAATCAAGGCATAGTTTATGATAATCTGCCCATATTGTGCATGCATGTGCCTCATGGAATGGTGAACAATGTTGCAAGAGGAAGTTTTTCTTTTCGTCGCACCAAAAAGCCATTTTCTATTTTCTGAGCAAAAAAACGAGAGATTTTATGAAGCAACCACCAAATGGCTAATTTAAAATGCTACCACCCTATTTTTCAAAAACACTAGACCACCTTAAATGGACAATGTCCCAACGGGAGGATCTCAAACCTTTACATCCACCGGTGAAAAGACAAATTCTCGAAACGGTAGGAAGTGGGTCAGATATGAACTACAGGTACATGATCTGATGGGCATGATTTTTTACAAAAATAATTTTTAGGTTCACAATATGCTATTTTATCAAAGATCAGTGAAAGTTTAGAGAGGCTCACCCAGCTAAGAATCTTCATACCGTCGTTCGACAAAGTTTGTCGATAGTTTAAAAGAGTCATAAAAATTCAAAAACGATCGAAACAATGCGAAACCTTCGCGTGGTGTCATATTATGTGACATGGTTGGAAGTAAAAATATCAAACTTGTTATATTGAATATGTCTCAAAAAACCCTTCACAAAATGACCTATCTCATTCGAGGTTTCGACTTTCGAGTCAAATGATCAATATTATGGCTAGAATCAAGGCATAGTTTGTGATAATATACCCATATCGCATGCATGTGCATTATGGAATGGCGAATAATGTTGCTGAAGGAAGTTTTCCTTTTCCTCGCACCAAAAAGCCATTTTCCATTTTCCGGGCACAAAAAACGGGGGGTTTTATGAAGCAACCACCAAATGGATAATTCAAAATGATACCACCCCATTTTCATAAGATTATATGGATGTCATATTTGGATTCCTCACATTTTTCTGATCGATTTAGACATTTTATTTGTCGAATTCCGATTTACGGATTTAAATATATGAATTATTCCATATTAAATAGAAAAAGGAAATAAAATAAAACCATTTTATTTTTTATTTGGATTCAAGATTATTATTACTTTTCATTATTGTTTACTTAAATAATTGTTTGGAATCTAAAACTGAGATGTGTGACATCATGGTCCAAGAGTTAATATCATTGATATGGAAGTATTAGCAACAAGGTATGATTTGTTTCTTGGTAGCTTATTCGGAAGGAACAAAGAAGTTAAGCGTGCTAGTCCTAGAGTAGTGTTAGGATGGGTGACCACAGGGGAAGTTTGATTATGAGTGCAATTTGACATAATATTTAACATACAAAGGGTTCAAATATTCTATATGAGATTATCAAGTAAATAATATTCAAAAAAGTTTAAAACAAAATTATTTTTTTTATTTTTTAAAAAAAAGGCAGTTTCTTTGCCGTGTACTTTTTCCACGAGACACACGGCAAAGACCTTCTTTGCCGTGTACTTTTCAAGAAGACACACGGCAAAGAATAGACACCGTCATCTTCGCGGGAACCGTTATCTTACTTTACGTTGCCGTGTCTACGCATGAGACACACGGCAAAGCCTTTGCCGTGTCTTATTTAGAAAACACACGGCAAAGGGCCTTTGCCGTGGCGAGCGTTGCCGTGTGCCATTTGCCGTGTGTATACACACGGCAAAGCCTTTGCCGTGTTCCGAAAGGCCTTTGCCGTGTCTTTTGCCCACACGGTAAAGAGCCTGTGTGCCGTAGTGGTGCTTTACTATCGCGCTCGCCTTATGTAAGCGTCAAGGACACACCGTCTCAAGCTTAGTGTAGTTGGCTCAACCCAAAAATCGAAATTATTTTCCCTTTTTTTATTTAGTTAACATTTACGTATTTCACTTCTTTCCTCCTTTTTTTATATTTTTCAAGTTTTTTCTATTGTTTTATTGTTTCCTTTTTCCAGTTTTATTCATTTTTGCACCTACTTAATTGTGTTTTATCTATATTTCGCCGTGACAGACCATGCTCATCCTCGTCGGATGAGGGTGTGCGGCTCCTTGTGAATTTTATCGCAACCTTTATCTTCGGATCTGGGGTTTTTTCTCGGAGTAACCTAGCTCGCACGAGCCTGAGGCCCGCAATCGCAGATTTATGTATTGTGTGCCTGGGATCTCCAGCCGGTGGCGGGTTTGCTGGGCAGGTACATGGTGGCCGCCATAACCGCGGCCTACCGTATTTTGGGTATTATGTTGCTCTACGAGTCCATCGACATGAAATACAAGTCAAGTGCCATGGTGGCCTCACGTCGAGCGGCGGGGTCTTCATGTCGATGGTGTTTGTGGCCATCGTAGCCTTGGGAGCGGTGTTTGTGGCCGTCGTACCCTTTGGAGGAGGATCCGCCGGCAGAGGAGAGCGCGGATTGTCGAGCGCTTGACTCATCAGCTGCAGGGGTTCGTAGCATGGAAAACAAAAAAATTCTATCGCATGCACACAAACAAGCCAAGAATTATCTACTAGATTGTAGCAACGAGTCAATTAGAGTACTCACCCTCGAAGATTTCAAAGCGGTTAACGAGAGCAGATTCTCGTGGTTGATGTAGTCGTACACTTGTCGATCTCAAGATCGCGTAGACGATCCTTCCGGCATGATACGTCGAAAACGTATCTATAATTTTTGATGCTCCATGCTTGTTTAGTATCTACTTTGTTTTGCTTTGTCTACACTTTGAGATGCTTTTTACATGTTTTCTGGTACTAACCTATTAACAAGTTGCCACAGTGCCAATTGCATGTTTTCTGCTGTTTTTGGTTCCAGAAAAGTTAGTAAAGAAATATTCTCGGAATTGGACGGGATAAACGTCAAAGTCAATTACTTTCCGTGGGAAACAAGAAGTCCAGAGGGAGATGGAGAAGCGGGCCAGGGCAGCCAGACCCCCCTAGGCGCGGGTGGGCCCGCTCCTGGGAGGAGTGTGGCCCCTCTGGCTGCCTCCTTGGCCTCCCCCTTCGCCTATAATAAGCCCCTGATGCAGAAATCCTAAGCACCCGATCAAATCTTCACGAAACCGTCTGTAGCCGCCGCCACCATCGTCCCTAGATCGGGGGGACCTGAAGTTCTTCCCGGCACCCTGCCGGAGGGGAGATCATCCTGGAGGCCTTATCTCCGGTATGATGCGTGAGTAGTTCCACCTTGGACTATGGGTCCATGTAGTAGCTAGATGGTTGTATCTCCTCCTTTGTGCTTTCATGTATAGATCTTGTGAGCTCCATTCATGATCAAGATCTAATCTATTTGTAATCATGCATGTTGTGTTTGCGGGAATCCGACGAATATTGAGATTATTATGTTGGTTTGATTAATGGTTTTGTCTTTATGATTCTATCATGTCTGTGTTGTTTGTGATCTTGCATGCTCTCCGTTGTTAGTAGCTATCTTGGCCAAATAGTTGCTAGTGACTCCAAGAGGGAGTATTTATGCTCGATAGTGGTTTCATGCCTCTAGTTTCCAAGGAAGTGACAATAATCTCTTCGGTTGTAGATGTGTTGCTACTAGGGAGAAAACAACGGTCTCTTGTTCATGAAACATGTGGACTGTTTACCTTATACACTTTGCTTAAAGCAGTTGTCTGTTGCTTGCAACTTAATAATGGAGGGTGTTCGGATGATAACCTGAAGGTGGACTTCTATTCATAGATGTAGTTGGATGATGGTCTATGTATCTTGTTGTATTACCCAATCGAATCCCATAGGATCTTTCTGACTAGTAATTGCTTTGTTATACCTTGCTCGCCTCGCCAATTGCCCTCATTGTAATTTGTTTACCCTTCATGCCATGTTGTTTATCTAAGGAGAGCACCTCTAGTGAACTATGGACCCGGTCTAATCTTTACCATTGATACATATTCCACTATTACTTATTTACTTGCTGCAAACTATTACCTTCCACATCATACGTTTAATCCTTTGTTACAACAAACTGGTGAGCTTGACAACCTCACCGATTCGTGCCTTTTGACTTTTCACTAGGAAACCATTGTTCCAGTTTGAATTTTCAAACGTGCCTTTTGACTTGAAATTTGGAGCTCAATTCCTCACTTGCAAATGCCCAACCAAGTGACCTAGTACATGATCCAATCATTCCACTTAACCATGACACATTCATGAACCATTCCCCTTCCGGTATGATGAACCTTCTAGACCCTTCTAGAACCTCTCCGATGAAAACATCAAAATCATTCCCGAACTCCGGAATTGGACTTTCCTTATATGAATATTATTCTCTGGACCATTCCGGATCTCCTCTTGATAT
This sequence comes from Avena longiglumis, assembly GCA_030063025.1. Classification (NCBI taxonomy): domain Eukaryota; kingdom Viridiplantae; phylum Streptophyta; class Magnoliopsida; order Poales; family Poaceae; genus Avena; species Avena longiglumis. Next base: position 69,768,127 of record CP125973.1, on the reverse strand, counting down.
CCCGGATCCCATCTGAGACTCCGAACAACATTCGGTTTCCCTACTTACATTCCATATCTACTAAACAACATCGAATCCTTAAGTGTGTCTCCCTACGGTTCGTGAATTATGCGAACATGACCGAGATACTACTCCGATCAATAATCAATAGAGGAATCTGGAAATTCATATGGCTCCCACATATTTCTATGATTACTTTGCGATCGAATGAACCACTTACATATGATACCAATTTCCCTTTGTGTCGTGATATTTTACTTATCCGAGGTTTGATCGTCGGTATCTCTGCATACCCAGTTCAACCTCGATAAGTACTCTTTTCTTGTTCCGTGATATGTGATCCCTTGTGAGCCGCCACATGATTGCACGCTAATTGGATGACATTCCACCGAGAGGTCCCAAAGTATATATATCGTCATATGGATGGAAAAATCCCACTCTTGATCCATGAGCCTCAACACATACTTTCCAAACACTCAATGCCACCTTTATAGCCACCCAGTTATGGTGTGGTGTTTGATGTCATCAAAGCATCCTTCCAGTGATGGTGATTAGCATGATCTCATGGTCAAAGGAATTATGTTACTATGTATCAGAAAGCTTATAGTAAATGAACTATTGAAATGACTTGATATTTATGCTACGCTTATCTATAGGAGTATGTCCATCATACCATTCTCCTAATGATATGATCTTGTTGTTAATAACATCTCAATGTTCATGATCGAGAAACCATGATCATATATTAACCAACAAGCTAGTATTATAAAGAGGATTTACCAGGGACTCTAATTTAGTTTACAAATCACACAAGTATTAATGTTTCTGGTTAATACTATTATAGCATGAATGTAAACATTTATCATAAACACAAAGATATAATAATAACTAATTTTATTATTACCTCTAGGGCATATCTCCAACAGCTACGCCTTTCGAGTTCTTTGTGCTCCTCAACTTGTCGGTTGTGCTCCTTTATGAGGAGCCGTGTTATCCCATCGGCATGTTGAGAGGCGTCAAGTGGCGAAGGTTGGTACCGCATCGCCTCCCGGACTCTTTCCCATTGAGCGTCATTGAGATGGATCTCTTGACGATTGCGACTGCTGTCGTTGGTGGCTTCATGTGGCCCATTCCCATTGGGATTGGGCGGGTCTGGACTGATACCTTCGATCTGGATTACGGATGTAGTATAGATATTTTTCTCTAGTAGACCTAGGTTATCGAATCCTCGGGAAGCAGAAAGCGTGGTGAAGTTACTTTAATGGACCTTTAGGAGTTTTAGAATTCATTTAGTGTTTTACCGGACCAAGTGTTTGCTATCTTTTGTTGTTGTTGATGATGGAGAGAGAGCCTGAGGCTTTCGGTTTCACCTGTAGCTGTGCAAAACATCTGATGGGAATAAAAGATAATAATAAAATATGCATGTAATTGTTAGAGCAAGATAATTATATGTAGGTAGTGCATCCATAATTGCTATTCCCTCCGCTTCCGCTTATGGCAATAACCTATTAGTCTCATCCATAGAAGAAAGAGAACTACTGATATGCATGGTGACATCACCGTTAATCCCAAGTAAATCCCTCACATAAAGTTGTACTACCCTTTCTGTCATTGGGCTTCCCATCCTGCAGATTAGTCATTACTCACACTCCTTATACCTAGATCATTCCTTGGGACCTGACAAGTCCTTACATTGGTCAAGAGAGTATACAATAATCATCATGTCATACAAACTAATACACGATCCCTTCTATGATAAATAACATGTATAAACTACATGGCTAGGCCGAAGGCCTTATCCCAAGGAGGATTACTCACACATAGAGTTGGGATCAACAATCATAAACATTGTAATGGAAATCATGAGATTGATAGTAATAGTCTTACAATGTCGCCAATTGGAGATGATATGTACTATTACAAGTGGTGGAATATGGCTATGGTGGTGGAGAAGGGTTGTGAGATTGGATCTAGATCTATTCTTCCGGCGGCTCTTCTCTTGCTCTGTTTTTTCTCTTCGGGGGCCTTTTATCATCACGAGAGGTCTCTTTATATAGGAGTCCCTTCACGGAAGTTGTTCTGTTTGACCTAGCGGTGTCGGTGGAAACTATACGGCCGGAATTTTATTCCCGTTGTATAGTTGGTCGTTAAACCTTCTGGCTCCTCTTCACGACACCTGGTTTCTTTGGGTTGTTGGAAATCTCGCATCTTTGACTTTAATGTTGTGATTCCCATCATCAAATGTCATTTTCTACGCTGGGGAAAATGGAAAGACAGGATTGCATAACCCTTTTATCATTAGGCATTAGTGGCAGGATTTAGAGAGATATTTCATCAAAAATATGAATAATATCTAGTTTAAATATGGACGTAGATGGCTATATTTCACAGCCATCATGGACCATTGACTCCGTTCGCGGTGTTAGTAGCCTACGGATTGGGAGGGGAGCTATTGGTTTGGCTCTGTTGCCAACGTTACCATCGATGTTGGCCGCGCACATGCAGCGGTGGGGGAGATCGTTGCTCCCGCAGCTCTCTAATCCGAAACTGTAGGTTCCTTCCTCCGTAGGAGGGTTGTAGAGGTCGTACTTGCAGCTACTTCTGTCATCTGAATCGTACATCAGCGATGGTGCACTTAAGACACCGATTGGAGGCACTCACGAAGCAGGTCTTGCCTACTTGGAAGCACCGGCTCCGAAGCATCATGTCGACTCCATCTCCTACGGAATCGAAGTCCCGACAGGTTGCAGGTGAGTGGACGGTGAAGTCGATGGTGCCTAAGAGAAGGTGATTCTCCGCCCGCAATGGAGTCGAAGATCTTGGTCGATGGAGCCGTCATGATCGCACAATTAGCATCCCCAGTTCCATAGACGACGCCAATTGACGAGGGTTCGACTTATCAATGCCCATTGTTATGGACTTAGGTTTTAGAGAAGGAGGGTATGCTGGAAATCATGGAACGGCTAACAGATTCACAACACGGGGACATGAGGTTTACCCAGGTTCAGGCCCCCGAAGAGAAAACCCTACTCCTTCTTGTTTGTTCTTGGTTGATGGTGATGCCGAAAGTTATAGGGATGTGTAGATAAGATTGTTGGAGATATGCCCAAGAGGCAATAATAAAGTGGTTATTATCATATCTTCACACTTATGATAAATGTTTATATACCATGCTATAATTGTATTAACCAGAAACATTAATACTTGTTTGATTTGTAAACTAAAATAAGAGTCCCTAGTAAAGCCTCTTGTTAAACTAGCTTGTTGGTTAATATATGATCATGGTTTCCTGATCATGAACATAGAGATGTTATTAACAACAGGATCATATCGTTAGGAGAATGATATGGTGGACATACTCCTATAGATAAGCGTAGCATAAAGATTAACTCATTTCAATAGTTCAATTGCTATATGCTTTCTGATACATAGTAACCTAATTCCTTCGACCATGAGATCATGCATATCACCTTTACCGGATGGATGCTTTGATGACATCAAACACCACACCATAACTGGGTGGCTATAAAGGTGGCATTGAGTGTTCGGAAAGTATTGGTTGAAACACATGGATCAAGAGTGGGATTTGTCCATCCATATGACGGATAGATATACTCTGGGCCCTCTCGGTGGAATGTCATCCAATTAGCTTGAAAGCATGTGACTGGGTCACAAGGGTTCACATATCACGGAACGAAAAGAGTACTTATCGGTAACGAGGGTGAACTAGGTATGCAGAGATACCGACGATCATAACCTCGGATAAGTAAACTATCGTGAGACAAAGGGAAATTGGTATCGTATGTAAGTGGTTCATTCGATCGCAAAGTAATCGTAGAAATATGTGGAGCCATATGAATTTCCAGATTCCTCTATTGGTTATTGTTCGAGAAGTCTCGATCATGTCCGCATAATTCACGAACCGTAGGGAGACACACTTAACGATTCGACGTTGTTTGAGTAGTTATGGTATTATGAGAAAGAGACCGAATGTTGTTGGAGTCTCGGATGGGATCCGGATATCACGAGGTGATCCGAATGGTCCGGATAATAAGATTCATATAAGGAAAGTCCCGTTTGAGTTCGGAATGATTCCGTGTTTTCATCGAATGTTCTAGAAGGTTCGGAATGTCCGCACTGGGGAAGGGTACATGAATGTGTCATTACATATTGGAATGATTGCATCATGTACTAAGTGTTCTCATGTTCCAAATAAAGGATTAAATTGAATCCTAAAACTGAAAAGTCAAATGGCTTTGAAAGTCAAACGGCTAAAACAGAAACCGAGGGAAACAAGCAAGAGGAGGTTGAAACCGACTTGGGGAGGAGTCCTCCTCTCCAAGCTTGCTACCACCCAAGGCCGACTTGGGAGGACTCCTCCCTTGGCCGCCCCACCCATATAAAAGGAGGGCCTGGCCTCCTCTAGACACACAAGTTCCTATCCTCTAAATCTAAACCCTAGCCCTAGACTCGGTTTAGAGCCGCTTTGGTTTAGAGCTTCTAATTGCACTAGCCTTGGTTTAGAGCCTTCTAATTGGTGTGTCTAAACCCTAGACCACTAAAGCTCTCTCATACTCCACCATACTGCTCCGAAGCTTAAGGAGCCTGCGAGATCTCCTCTACTTCGGTACCACGGTTGTCTGCCGAATCGAGAGAGTGCTACAACCTCCGCTTTCTTTGGAACAAGGGAGAGAAGGTCTTCCAGTACCGAACGTGTGACCGATCATGGAAGCACTTTCGAACGCAGCACGGAAGGATCGTCACGATCTTGAGATCGGAAGAGTACGACTACATCACCCACGAGAATCGCTCGTTAACCGCTGGAATCTTCGAGGGTAAGTTATTCCATCGACTCGTTGCTACAATCTAGTAGATAGATCTTGACTGCTTTGTTTGTATGCGATAGAAAATTTTTGTTTTCCATGCTACGAACCCTACAAAGATCCGACGAGTTGTGTGATAGGGTTGGGTATTGTCCTCCTCGCCGTGACCTCCTGGCCTTTATATGGGGAGGCCAGATCTCGGGGTTTAGGTCAAGTCGGTTACAAGTTGGGGTTTGACCCATTGAATTTTATATCTAAAGCCGGTCGTGTTCTCCAAGGAGTCGCATCCTTCATGGACCTGGGTCACTAGAATCTTTGCTGGGCTTCGCCGTCTAGAGCGGGTGATTGTATGGAGTTATTCCAGGCTGAACCGGGTAGGCTAACATCAGGCACCCGTAGGGCATACCCATGTCGATTACCTTCCAATTATTTAATTCCATTTTATTGTATTGCCTTGTTCTTAAATTTAGTTCATTAGTTTTAATTTATGTATATCCTTTTAGGATAAATAACTCGGGAGTCTTCTGGCTAACACAAGAAGTGGTGTGCTAGACAGCCCGAGTTCAAATCTCACCTTCTCCTATACTACATGAGTAGTGTCACTAGAATACATGAGCAATACATGAGCACATTTCAAATCTCACCCGAATCTTTCGAACACATTTTTAAGTCATGGACATCCATTTTCATGCATATAGATATTTTTTTGGTACTACAAAGATATCTCTTGTATATACATGAGCATTTTCTTTACTGATCTTGAAAGTTGTTTGAAATGCGTGAACATTTTAAAACTAGTGTAAAACATATATTTATATATCATACCTTTTTGCAATATTTTGTACTAATGGAATGGACTTATGTTTGAAAAAATTTCACAAGCCATACGAACCAATTTAAGAATTGGATGAAATATTCTTTCTTGATTTTCTCAAGAAAATTTTAGTATACCATTTGTTTATTGTTATACTTATTTTTTATTTTTAAATTCTCTTCAATGGTATACATTAATTTCTCTTGAAGAAATTCTCTTCAAAGGCAGAAAGTGTCTTTACCTCCGGAGCTTCAATGCTCCCTTTATTTTATAATAATTCAAAAGCCATATTTATGGGTAAAAAAGTATATGCTCAATGTCACCGGCTCTGGTTCAGATAAAAAAGGAAGATTAGTCGCCTCCGACTAGTGGACCCACAAAGAAATCAAACCTAATCCGATATTTACAATTTCATTGCTTTACTTTAGGTAATTTTGGTCAGCTGATTGAAGCCCGAGTCTCTCGCCTCCCGCGGGTGACAAGGCGAGTTTCTCTATGTCGCCCCTTCCAGCACTCTCCCTTGCCTCCTTCCTCCCGCTATCACGAGCGCCGCCGGGCAAAGCCCTTGCAGTGTGATGGCGCTGCGTCAACGTGGGAGCGCTTCGTCGGGAAACCCCAAGAGCAAGGTGTGATGCAGCACAGCAGCAAGTCTTTCCTCAGTAAGAAACTAAGGTTATCTAACCAGTAGGAGGAAGGAAACGTCTCAAAGGTGTTGCAAGCAACGTTGAAACCTGCACAACACAAACTCAAGACTTTGCCCCAACTAACAATGAGATTGCCAATCTCACCGGTTGCTGTAACAAAGGATTAAATGTATGGCGTGGAAGGTGATGATGGTTTGCATCAAGTAAACAATAATAGTGGAAGATGTATAAATGGTAAAGATTGGACTGGGGCCCATAGTTCACTAGAGGTGTTCTTCTTAGATAAACAAACATGGAATGCTGGGTAAACAAACAAAGACGACAATTGAGGATGGTCAAGGCATAACAATGCAATACTAGACATAAAGATCCTATGAGATTCGATTGGGCAATACAACAAGATACATAGACCGCCATCCAACTGCATCTATGACTAGAAGTCCACCTTTGGGTTATCATCCGAACCCCCTCTAGTATTAAGTTGCAAGGAACAGACAACTGCTTTAAGCAAACTGTGTAAGGTAAACAATCCACTTGTTCCATGAACAAGAGACCGTTGTTTTCTCCCTAGTGGCAACACCACATCTACAACCTTAGAGATTTCTATCACTTCCCTTGATTAAATAGAGGCATGAACCCTCTATCGAGCATAAATACCCCCTCTTGGAGTCACTAGCAACTACTTGGCCAAGATAGCTACTAACAACAGAGAGCATGTAAGATCACAAACAACACAGACATGATAGAATCAATAAGACAAAACCATTAATCAATCTGACATAGTAATCTCAATATCCATCGGATCCCCGCAAACACAACATGCATGATTACAAATAGATGAGATCTTGATCATGAACGGAGCTCACAAGATCTAGAAATGAAATCACAAAGGAGGAGATACAACCATCTAGCTACTACATGGATCCGTAGTCCAAGGTGGAACTACTAACGCTTCATACCGGAGGCTGGCAATATGAAGAAGAAGGCCTCCGGGATGATCTCCCCTCCGGCAGGGTGCCGGCAAGAGCTCCAGATCCCCCTGATCTAGGGACGATGGTGGCGGTGGCTACAGACGGTTTCGTGGAATATTGATCGGGTACTTAGGGTTTAGGCATCGGGGGCTTCTTATAGGCGAAGAGGCGAGGCTGGGAGGCGGCCAAGGGGCCCACACCCTGCCTAGGCGTGGCCTAGGGGGTGCGGCCGCCCTATGGCTCCCCTCCGTCTCTCCTCTGGACTCCGTGTTCTCCTCAGTGAAATATTGACTTTGGCTTTTTGTCCCGTCCAATTCCGAGAATATTTCCTTACTAGCTTTTCTGGAACCAAAACAGCAGAAAACAGGCAATTGGCACTATGGCAACTTGTTAATAGTTTAGTACCAGAAAACATAAAAAAATCACCTAAAAGTGTGGACAAAGCAAAGCAAAGTAGATACTAAACAAGCATGGAACATCAAAAATTATAGATATGTTTCCGACGTATCAAGCATCCCCAAGCTTAACTCCTGCTCGTCCTCGAGTAGGTAAGTGATAAAAGAATAATTTTTGAGGTGACATGCACCATCAAAACCAAGACCAAACCATTTGCAAGCATTGAAAGCTGGGACCAAAGAACTCTAAACATGAGCATGAAAGATGGAGTTCTAACAATAAGACAAATTAACTATGCATGCAACATGAAAGGCTACAAACAAAGATCATGAATAACATGCATTGAAAAACGTTTGTTTGTTTCACATAGAGAAAACATGGCGTAGTGGCATTCAGCTTGTCCCTCATGGAGTAGCAAATAGATGCATACGACACCTTGAAAGTTCATAAGAGTGACTAGATACAAATAGCACAAGAATAAGTAATATCAACAATATGCATCAATTAATAAGTTTTGGGACAATGCACGTAGAACTAAGAATGGCAATTATGCTCTTTTAACTGGTGCCTAAAGGTAGAAGGTGGAGACTCAATATATTAGTGGAAGAAAGGCCCTTCATAAAGGGAAGCAGAGATTTCAAGTTTCAAAAATAGCTTCCAAAAATTATGGTACTTGTTAGCTTTCAGCCCTCATTGCCCCTATCATAAGCATCTTGAAGTGATTAAGGTTAAAGTGAACAAACTATGGAGTATATGCTTGACAAAGTATAAGTTGGCAATCTCATGTCCCTTGAATATGAGGGCCGCACCGGATGCTACTCAACTTTAGTCACCTGTAAGTTCTTTTCATAGTAAGTACATGTGTATCATAGAGAACCGCCAACGGGGTACCCCTTGCACATGGTACAGGAGCTATCCCATAACCAAAATGACAAGGCAAGCAGACAATGAGCATCTCAACGATCTTTTTATTTGCTATTTGCATAGGTTTTTATTAAGGATGCTTCATAGATTGCTCATTATGGTGATGCTGCAAGTTTCCACCATGATTAGGCATGGCTTAGGCTAGCGGCCTAGGCGTTTCTCTAACATAAAATACATAACTCCATGGACTTACAAGCTCCCCTTTTATTTCACACCGGCGACATCCATAGACAAAAGAGCATGATATCAACTGTGTACAAAGTACAAGTGCAATGTTGAAAACGTTCCCCATGACAGCATGGTTCTGCTAATTCCAACATATAAGTGAAAGCATATACAACATAGATGACACAATGGTTCAAATTTATTAGGGGCAAGAAATATAAAGTGTGCCATCAAGTTTGTGAGAGCTTTAATCACTCACATAAAAAAATACTTTTTAATTGGAAGATAGATGAAAACAAGAATATACTTGGAATGGTGTAACACACCATGCGTAGGAATTTATAGTGGACACTTTGGAACAACTTGGTTACTTGGGAGTTGGAAGCATGAGTAGAACTTACTCATACAAATGGAGGCTAGCAAAAGACTGGGAGCGACCAACTAAGAGAGCAATAATAGCCATAATCATGCAGAGCGACAAAACATTACTAATCAAAGCATAGAGTGGCACTACAAGTCAAGAACTAAATGATCATAGAGGCTATGGTGACTTGTTCATAGTCATAACACGGTGTGAGCATGTGCCAAGTCAACCCAAACAAAGCATCAAAGGAGAATACAACAATACTATGCTTTTGTATGCTAAAACAACGCATGATTCTTTCAAGGCACACTAAGAAATCCCAATTGTTTGGAACAATTTATGCTACAGCAATAATCACTAAGCATAAGGTCAAAACAACACCTAGCATGACATGCTAAAGTCTAAGTCACAGTCAAAGCAAGCTCCTCTTGCACTATTCAAGCAAGAACTTTCTACTCCTTTCCAACACCAATCAATTTATTTGAAACAACACAATGAGAAAGGGGGTCAAAACTACTTTATTCAAGCAAACTAAACAAACTAAGAAAAGCAAACTAAAACTAAGACGCTCCAAGAACAACACAACAGTGCATGAAACAATAAAAACGAAGAGTCTAGAAAGACCTAAGCTTTTTATTGATGAAAAAGGGGATGCCTTGGGCATCCCCAAGCTTTAACTCTTGTACCTATTGGATATTTCTTGGGGTGACACCATGGTGGAATACCCAAGCTTGAGCTTTACATTCTTCATCTTATTACATCATTCTTTCTCTACATCTGAAATTTTTCCTTCATATAAGACTTCACACAATCTTCATTAGCAACATTAGTGTATTCAAAAGATAATAGACCCTTAGGTTTAGATTTAGAACAGCAAAAATTTCACTACAAACACAAGATAGCATAGCAACTCCTTCAAAAAGCTCAATTTCCCAAAAGAACCAAAAAAGGAATCAATAAGAAGCAAATGCAAATAATGACAGAAATCTGTCAAAACAGACCAGCAGGTGGAAACCTATTTTTTTGAAGACCTTATGTTGCTCAAATAAAAAAGTGTTGAACTAATGAAAGTTATCTAACATACTGGAGGATTTATTCGTAAATTTTTAGCTCAATCCTACTTACAGAGACTCCTCACGAATTTTTATGGTGGAGCATAGAAATCTGTTTTGGTACAGCAACTCTCCAAATCTTACTTCCCTCTCATTAGAGGTCATTCTTGGCACAAAAAGCAAACAAAAAGGATAAGTAGAGGTCATTACTGAAGTAATAACTTCCAGGACTCAAGAAAACTCTTGGGTTATCTCCCAACAAGTATTTTTCTTTAACGCCTTTAAGTTAGGCACAATAAGCAAGAAATGAAGTATTTTCAAATGAAGAAGCATTAACATCAACTCTCTTGCTCCTACCTTTATTACCTTTCTTCTTCTTTAGGGAAAATATGATTTTACTTGGAGGAGCAAAATGCATAATTCATTTCCCCACATCTATTATTGCTCCAAGGTGTTTCAAGAGGGATCTTCCGAGTGTAATCGTCCTTTGCCTACACATTCAATAACAAGATAATCAGTAGACACCATTTTCCCTAAGATTTTTGTAAACACACCTTTAGCTATTCCAATAGGTAATAAATTTGCATTATTGGTAAGAGATATTTCTTCTCCTCCTTTAGAAAGTCCCCAAAGACTCATAAATATCTTTAGGCATAAGGCAAAATTCAGACATGATATCAGAGCGAGCATCAAAAGTTACACTATTTATAGAGACTTTGATTGTGGGAAACCACTTTTGAAGGCTCGAAATTTATTGGAACATAACCATGGTGCTCTCAAAGTGTGTGATAGCAACTGTTCAAAGCAGCAGTACTGGACTCAAGAGTGTTCAACCTAGCATAAATTTCTATAAAAGAAGGATCAAACTTGCTGGGCATATTATAGATTATAATCAACCTAGTTATAACATCTAAAGCTTCATTCTCAGTACAACGAAAAATATCTTTCTCAGCCACAGCATCCAAAGCATATCTATAACAAAGAGCAATACCGTGGTAGAAACTATTAATAACCAAGCTAAGACTCATCTTAGGCTCAGTTTCCCTTCGTAAAGTAGAGATTCTAGACCAAGCTTCTTTGAAACTCTCTCCACTTGCTTGAAAGTAAAGATCCTTTCCATAGGTGACACAAGGATTGGACCAAAACCAGACATAATGGCAACTAGAGCAGGAACTAATTTTTGTGTGTTTTTGATAAGAGAAAGCAAACCAAACTAAACTAATTTTTTGGAGTTTTTGATAAAAAGAGTCAAACCAAACCAAGCAAAAGAAACTAAGCAAACTAAAAACAAAGTAAAGAGAAAGGTTGAGAAGGACTCCCCTTGTGAAGACGTCCTTAGCCTCCCCGGCAACAGTGCCAGAAAATCTGGATGGTGTTGCGTCAACGTGGGAGGGCTTCGTCGGGAAACCCCAAGATCAAGGTGTGATGCAGCACAACAACAAGTCTTCCCTCAGTAAGAAACCAAGATTTTTGAACCAGTAGGAGGAAGGAAACGTCTCAAAGGTGTTGCAAGAAACGTGGATACATGCACAACAAAAACTCAAGACTTTGACCCAACTAACAGTGAGGTTTGCAATCTCACTGGTTGCTGTAACAAAGGATTAAATGTATGGTGTGGAAGGTGATGATGATTTGCAGCAAGTAAACAGTAACAATGGAAGATGTATCAATGGTAAAGATTGGACCGGGGTCCATAGTTCACTAGAGGTATTCTCCTTAGATAAACAAACATGACATGCTGGGTAAACAAATTACAGCAGGGCAATTGACAGGACTGAGCAAGGCATAACAATGCAATGATAGACATAAAGATCCTATGAGATTCGATTGGGCAATAATCAAGATACATAGATCGCCATCCAACTACATCTATGACTAGAAGTCCACCTTTGGGTTATCATCCGACCCCCCTCTAGTATTAAGTTGAAAGCAACAGACAACTACTTTAAGCAAAGCGTGCAAGGTAAACAATCCACTTGTTCCATGAACAAGAGACCGTTGTTTTCTCCCTAGTGGCAATAGTACATCTACAACCTTAGAGATTTCTGTCACTTCTCTTGATTAAATAGAGGCATGAACCCACTATCGAGCATAAATACCCCCTCTTGGAGTCACTAGCAACTACTTGGCCAAGATAGCTACTAACAACGGAGAGCATGCAAGATCACAAACAACACAGACATGATAGAATCAATAAGACAAAACCATTAATCAATCTGACATAGTAATCTCAATATTCATCGGATCCCCGCAAACACAACATGCATGATTACAAATAGATGAGATCTTGATCATGAACGGAGCTCACAAGATCTAGACATGAAAGCACAAAGGAGGAGATACAACCATCTAGGTACTACATGGACCCGTAGTCCAAGGTGGAACTACTCACGCTTCATACCGGAGGATGGCATGATGAACAAGAAGGCCTACGGGATGATCTCCCCTCCGACAGGGTGCCGGGAAGAGCTTCAGATCCCCTCCGATCTAGGAACGATGGTGTAACACCCTCAGAATCGGACCTATGCAAGTTTGAGCAAAATTCGCCAAACCCGCATAGAAACGATTCAAAGGTGCCCACCAGGCACTTTCGTGCGGGTGGAAAACGAAGTAATAACATTACACAACAGTCCTCGATGGGACCCATGAGCAGATATATATAATGACTCCATGAGCCAAGAATACGGATATAATATACAAAGAACCAAATCACCTTGAAAGCGATAGAGCGTCCGACTACGGACAAGATGCAAATGGGGCTAAGAGCCTGAAGAATAACCAATGGCGTCCATAACCTGCCGGGCCAAGCGGAAGGGTAACCACCTAACGACGTCGATCTCAAAACACCTTAAACAAAAGGGTGCCGACAAAGGGCAAAGGAAAAAGAAGGAGCGTCGATCGAGGCCAAGACACGGCGAGGCTAGAATTCGGCGGTCCTCGCCTACATAGGTATGGTGGTGGGCGGCAAAGATGCACTAAACAACCTATAGAGACTCGATACCCAAGGCCAAAGCGGAGGGGTAAGAAGGACCTATTCGGAACCAACCTGATTCTATCATCAAACAAACCCATCCTGGCGTTTCCCCCTCGAGACCAAACGAGGAAGTCAACCGAGGAACTCACACAGTTGGCAGTTTTATTTATTCAGTTATAGTTGCGGCACTTTACTAGTCCGGTGTAGATAATTGTCCTGATAAAATAAGCAGTGGGCCCTTTTAATTAACTATTCCGTGGTAGTTGCAGCAATTACTAATCAAATTCAGATAGCATGATGTAATCCCAAAACCCAGCAGTTGTTGGTACTTTTATTCAGCCATTCCGTTGTAGTTGCAATACTTACTAGTCAGATACAATTGTATGGCGACAACCAAACAAGCAATTGTGGGCGTATTAATTAGCCATTCCATTATAGTGAAGCTGATTACTAGTCATTATAAGTCAAATTTATAGCAAACTTTAGTTATGCTTGTCTATGATCAAGAAAGTGCTCCAAGTCGTCCATATCCGGACACGGCTTTGAGAAAGTTTTACCGGCCGGGTGCACCAATAGCAACACACGCTCGATCAGCCTCGGAAAAACCAAATCAAAACCCAACGAGGCTTTCACGGTGAACAATCACAAGATTCAGAAATATTTCAGGGGCCACCTTAAGTAGATCCATAACGGCCATTGACTCGAGACGGGCTCAAGGTTTGGGTAGACTACTGTGAACGATCGAACCCGAAAGTGTGGCTGGGCTTGTCGACACCGCGGAATCGTGTCCCGATCCTAAACAGTACAGTGTGCTCCTCGCACAATTTAAATACGGAAAGTAGCATGGCATAAGTACAGGATAGTAAAAACACCTCAAACTAGTTTGTGGCCCCAAGAAATAAGACGGAATCAAGCTCTGGCCCAGGGGGGCCCCATATACCTCCCGGATGTGGATAGCGCGATAAAACAAGGAACAGGTATCAAGTACTCGGGGTCTTACGGGACACAAGTGGGCGTTCGGAAACCAAATATTATCTATCACCCACCGATGCCTCTGCTTATTCAATTTTAGTTGTTAAACAGAATTTAAAGTGACGATAAGTAAAACTAGAATCATCTCCAACATCAACATGCGGCAATACATCAGCAACTGTGGCATATGACGACACACATCAGCACTAGAGCAAGCAACTACGACGCGCAAGTCCAAACTATCTACCAAACAACAGGTAATAGGGTGTGTCCAAGGCAATATAGGGCTGCACGGTATATCACAGGTTCGGAAACTAAAGCATCGCAACACGATAGCAATAGATCAACAGAAGGAGTAAATACTATAAAAGTAAGATAGGTAGAAAGGGAGATGCTCGCTTTGAAAACATTGTCGAAGGTTCAACGAAGGTCGTAAGCTCACATCAACTCAACGGCCTTATCCATGAAGAAGCAAAACACTAGAAGAAACACCGGATGCAATATTTAATACTACGGCAATAGATCGGCATGATGCATGTATGATGTATGGCATGGCAAAGGTGCAACGCAATTAGGTCATATTAAGTGGAACTGGGGTCCCGACAATTAATTAGATGGTGCATGTTACTTAGATACCCCGCAATTTAAATGTTGTTTTAACAAGGCAAGATTGTAGTATTGGTTCGCTACACAAGTTAAATGAGGCCAATATAAGGCTAGATTTGCCCGCATATGGGCCCCATATTTAATTATTAGGTGAATCGGCATAAGGCCCCCAAACCAATGTGATGCATGCGAGATGACAATTTAATATTCGACAAGTTATATTATGTTATAAGATAGGGTTTTCGGGAAGAGGTTCACACATTAGGGGTCTCGACGATCTTGGGGTTCCGGGGTTCGGGGTCGGTCTCAGGGTCCAGGGTTCGACGGTTCGGGCTCGGCGGGATCGTTCTCGGAAAGGGGTAGATCTTGGTGCATCCGAGGCCTCCGGGGCATGTTGTCGGTCATGGCGTTCGGGACGGGATTCTTGTCGTATCGGTGGCGGTCTTGGCGTTCCGGGGGAAGTACTTGTCGCTCATGTGGCCTTCGGGTTCTATGACGATGATCTTGTCGTTTCGATGTCAGGGCCTCGAAATCCGTGAAGCGAACCTTGTCGCCCTTGGACGAAGCACATGTCATCCCATGGTCCGTGTAGAAGTGCTCGACGATCCATGACGGAGGTCTCCGGTTCGGCTTCGTTTTTCCCAGAAGGAGATCTTGTCGTTGCGTCTAAGAACTCGGGTTCGGATTCGGTGGGCCACTTGATTATTCCCCTTAGAAGATCCGCGGGTACAGGTGGCAGAACTCGGCATTCCGTGACGAAGATCTTGTTCGGATCCCGGATGTTGGCATTGTGGTGATTGTTCCGTTCCTTGGCAGTGGCTTGGATTGGCACATACACAGGCACATGCAACCTTCATACACACGCGTGGATCATACTGACCAAACGGGCCCACGGCCGAAAGCAGAAACAGACCCACGGGGCTCGGCTCGCTCGGGCGCGACCACCGGCGACGGTGTCGGGGCCGGAGACGGGCGCGGGCGAAGGCGGCAAGCGGCGACGCGGCGGGAGCGCGGCTAAGAGGGAGGCGGCGGGGCGAGGGGCGCAGGACGGGCAGCGGGACTCGGGGCGGTTGCCGGGCGGCGGCGATGCGCTGGGCGGCGGAAGGGCGGCCATGAGGCGGCGGCGGAGGACTGGGGCGGGGCAGGAGGACTGGCGGGGGCAGTGGCGAAGAACCGGGCTGGGCGAAAGCGGTCCGGGAACCTGGGCGGCGGTGGCGGGCGGGAGGCGGCGCTGGGCGGCCAGTGAGCTCGGGCGCGAGGCGGTGGCGGCCGGGTTGGCGGTGATGGTGGTTGGCGGACTTGGCGGCGGTGAGCTGGGCGGTGGAGAGGCCGGTGGCGTAGGCTGCTGGGAGGTGGACGGGACAGCGGGTGGGGCGCGGTGGCGGGGAAGGAGGTGGGCGCAGGCTGCCGGCGGAGGGAAGTGTCTGGCGGCGGGCGGGGACGGGCGGCGCAGAAGCAGCAGCGGGAGAGGCGGTGGGCGGCGCGCAGCCAAGCGGAGGAGGCGGAGCGGAGGCGGCGGAGGCAGGCGTGAGGAGCACGCAGGGGCCTGGGCGCGATGGGGAGAGGAGGGCTTGCGTCTGGGAAGAAGGGCTGGAGGGCCTTGGGAGGCAGTCCGCGTGGGCCAGGGGGACAAGCGGCCAAGGGGAGGCGGGTCCCGCGTGGGGCCTGGGGCCAGGCGTGTGGTCGGCGTGAGTGTGTGTGTGGCCCTGTGAGTGGGGAGAGAGGGAAGAGAGAGGGACAAGTGGCAGTGCTATTGGCTAGAGGGGGAGAGAGGTGGTGGCGTGTTGATTGGGTGGGAGGTGGAGGGTGGGGGTAGGATAGGTTGGGTAACTCTAGGATTTAGGAGCGGGACAGGTTGGGCCGTTTTTTAATTTCTGGGGCGGTCGTTCGGGTCAATCGGCCCGTTCGACTGCCCCGCTAAAAATAATTATAATTTTATTTATTACAAACAAGGCTTTTGCAAACCGATTTCGGGCAAAACAAAATATTCCGGGGACCCGGTCTTCGGTGTTTGAAAAAGATGGGCGTTTAGAAAAACAAACGGGCTTGCGAACATGGTTTTATGCAAACAACACATGATGATGACGATGCAATGCACAAATTCAACGCGATTTTCTAGTAGTGGTTTTGCGGGATGCCACAATTCGACACCACTAACAATGGATCTCGCCCTCGAGATCCGCCTCATGGTACCGGAAGGAAGGTCGGCGATCCTCGTCTTCTCACTTCGTGTAGATCCTCGCGACACCGCTAACGATGGTTCATCCTCCATCTTGAAATCGGCGACACCACCAACAATGGTTCGTTGCTCCTGATCGTCGAGAGAACACTCCGGAGAAACAAAGGACGAAGGTAGAGGTATCAAACGATAAGGCCACCTCTTACTTCCATGGACGGAGTAAAACTGCTGGATCCACTGATTCGACGTACAAGAGCGAATGATAAGAGCAGTGGTAGGGTAGCTACTCCATCCCACACTCAGACCATTACTCTGCACACGAATAAGCGGATTAAGCATCCAACTCTCGGAATTAGATTGAAGATCTTCTTAGATGGTATACGGAACAAAGGAATGTTGCCAGCAGAAATCGTATGAAAGACACACTGATTAGGTTCCGCGATGGTTCCATTGGCATGAACAACACATGCTCAAGGTTAACCCCAACTTCACCAAAGCTCGTCCTTCTCATATGTTTTTCAACGACACTGATATCCAGCAAGGAACTCGTATGGATAAGGAGCTCAAGAACAAAAGATTGGAGGAAGGGTGCAACAGACAAGTTGCAGATTGATGATCGTAGCATCTCCGTTACAAAAGGGGAGAAAAAGAAACCCTGAAGGTACGACGGAAACCCAACCACGAGAAATCCTGGACTCGAAGAGGGAGAAGAGAGCGGATTAAAAACACGTAGATATAAGAGAGGACTAGCAAAGGGGTAAGGAGTAAAATCAGACCTAATCAGAACTAACCAACCGATTTTCAAAAATAGTTTTGACACTCTACTGCGGCCGTTAGCTAGGTTATCCTACAGGCTGGACTTGTGGGGTATCATAGCTGCTGAGCTCGATACCACTCAGTAACACCCTCAGAATCGCACCTACGCAAGTTTGAGCAAAATTCCCCAAACCCGCATAGAAACGATTCAAAGGTGCACACCAGGAACTTTCGTGCGGGTGGAAAACGCAGTAATAACATTACACAACAGCCCTCGATGGGATCCACAGAACAGATATATATATGACTCCATGAGCCAAGAAGACAGATATATACAAAGAACCAAATCACCTTGAAAGCGATAGGCGTCCACTACGGACAAGATGCAAATGGGGCTAAGAGCCACGAAGAATAACCAATGGCGTCCATAACCCTGCCCAGCCAAGCGGAAGGGTAACCCTGCTAACGACGCCGATCTCAAAACCTGCTTAAACAAAAGGGTGCCGACAAAGGGCAAAGGAAAAAGAAGGAGCGTCGATCTTGAGGCCAAGACAGCGAGGCTAGAATGCGGTCCTCGCCACATAGGTATGGTGGATCAAGCGGCAGCGGCAAAGATGCACTAAACAACCTATAGAGACTCGACATACAAGGCCAAGCAGAGGGGGTAAGAAGGACCTATTCGGAACCAACCTGATTCTATCATCAAACAAACCCATCCTGGCGTTTCCCCCTCGAAACCAAACGAGGAAGTCAACCGAGGAACTCACACAGTTGGCAGTTTTATTTATTCAGTTATAGTTGCGGCACTTTACTAGTCTGGTGTAGATAATTGTCCTGATAAAATAAGCAGTGGGCCCTTTTAATTAACCATTCCGTGGTAGTTGCAGCAATTACTAATCAAATTCAGATAGCATGATGTAATCCCAAAACCCAGCAGTTGTTGGTACTTTTATTCAGCCATTCCGTTGTAGTTGCAATACTTACTAGTCAGATACAATTGTCGCAAGCGACAACCAAACAAGCAATTGTGGGCAGTATTAATTAGCCATTCCATTATAGTGAAGCTGATTACTAGTCATTATAAGTCAAATTTATAGCAAGAAACTTTAGTTATGCTTGTCTATGATCAAGAAATGTGCTCCAAGTCGTCCATATCCATGGACACGACTTTCGAAAGTTTTACCCGCCGGGTGCACCAATAGCAACACACGCCGATCAGCCTAAAAACCAAATCAAAACCCAACGAGGCTTTCACGGTGAACAATCACAAGATTCAGAAATATTTCAGGGGCCACCCTTAAGTAGATCCCGCAACGAAGCGACGAGACGGGCTCAAGGTTTGGGTGACGGCAATGAACGATCGGGAACCCGAAAGTGTGGCTTGTCGACACCGGAATCGTGTCCCGATCCTAACAAAGACACAGTGCTCTCGCACAATTTAAATACTGAAAGTAGCATGGCATAAGTACAGATAGTAAAAACACCTCAAACTAGTTTGTGGCCCCAAGAAATAAGACGGAATCAAGCTCGCCTGTGGGGCCCATATACCTCCGGATGTGGATAGCGATAAAACAAGGAACAGTATCAAGTACTCGGGGTCTTCACGGGACACAAGTGGCTCGGAAACCAAATATTATCTATCACCCACCGATGCCTCTGCTTATTCAATTTTAGTTGTTAAACAGAATTTAAAGTGACGATAAGTAAAACTAGAATCATCTCCAACATCAACATGCGGCAATACATCAGCAACTGTGGCATATGACGACACACATCAGCACTAGAGCAAGCAACTATGACGCGCAAGTCCAAACTATCTACCAAACAACAGGTAATAGGGTGTGTCCAAGGCAATATAGGGCTGCACGGTATATCACAGGTTCGGAAACTAAAGCATCGCAACACAGATAGCAATAGATCAACAGGAGGGGAGTAAATACTATAAAAGTAAGATAGGTAGAAAGGGGGAGATGCTCGCCTGAAAACATTGCCGAAGGTTCAACCCGAAGGTCGGGGCGAAGCTCACATCAACTCAACGGCCTTATCCGCGAAGAAGCAAAACACTAGAAGAAACACCGGATGCAATATTTAATACTACGGTAATAGATCGGCATGATGCATGTATGATGTATGGCATGGCAAAGGTGCAACGCAATTAGGTCATATTAAGTGGAACCGGGGTCCCGACAATTAATTAGATGGTGCATGTTACTTAGATACCCCGCAATTTAAATGTTGTTTTAACAAGGCAAGATTGTAGTATTGGTTCGCTACACAAGTTAAATGAGGCCAATATAAGGCTAGATTTGCCCGCATATGGGCCCCATATTTAATTATTAGGTGAATCGGCATAAGGCCCCCAAACCAATGTGATGCATGCGAGATGACAATTTAATATTCGACAAGTTATATTATGTTATAAGATAGGGTTTTCGGGAAGAGGTTCACACATTAGGGGTCTCGACGATCTTGGGGTTCCGGGGTTCGGGGTCGGTCTCAGGGTCCAGGGTTCGACGTCGGCTCGCGGGATCGTTCGGAAAGGGGTAGATCTTGGTGCATCCGAGGCCTCCGGGGCATGTTGTCGGTCATGGCGTTCGGGACGGAATTCTTGTCGTATCGGTGGCGGTCTTGGCGCCCGGGAAGTACTTGTCGCTCATGTGGCCTTCGGTTCTATGACGATGATCTTGTCGTTCGATGTCGTGGCCTCAAACCGTGAAGCGAACCTCGCCGCCCTTGGACGAAGCACATGTCATCCCATGGTCCGTGTAGAAGTGCTCGATCCATGACGAGGTCTCGGTTCGCTTCGCTTTTTTTTCCCGAAGGAGATCTTGTCGTTGCGTCTAAGAACTCGGTTCGGATTCGGGGCCACTTGATTATTCCTTAGAAGATCCGCGGCATGTGGCGTAACTCGCTGCTCCGTGACGAAGATCTTGTTCGGATCCCGGATGTTGGCATTGTGGTGATTGTTCCGTTCCTTGGCAGTGGCTTGGATTGGCACATACACAGGCACATGCAACCTTCATACACGCGCACAGGGATCATACATCCAAACGGGCCCGCCGAAAGCAGAAACAGCACCACGGGCTCGGCTCGCTCGGGCGCGACCACCGGCGACGGTGTCGGGGCGGACGGAGACGAAGCGGCGGAGACGCTGAGGCGGGCCAGGCGCGGATTCGCGCGCGAGAGGGAGGAAGCGGGCGGGGAGGGGCGAGGCCGGGCGGCGCGGACGGGACCCGCAGCGGCTCGGGGACCCAGCAGCGCGCTCGGGTTGAAGGCGGCCGGCGACGGGCGGTCGAGGAAGCGGCCGGGCGGCGAAGACGAGGCAGCGGAGGGACTGGGCGGGCCGGCGGCGGCGGGTGATGGTGGTGGTTGGCCGGCGGCGGGCGAAGGGCGAGCTGGCGGAGGCGAGCGGCGGCGCTGCCGGGAGGTGGACGGGACGCAGTGGTGGGCGCGGTTGGCGGGGAAGGAGGCGGGAAGCGCGGCGGCGGCTGCCGGGCGAGGGAGGGGGAAGGCCTGAGCGCGGGCGGACGGAAGGCGGGCCTGGCGAGCACAGCGGAAGCGTCGGCGGGCGGGAGAGGCGAGGTGGCGGCCCAGCGCAGCAGGGGCGGAAGGGGAGCGGCGCTGAGGCGGAGACGGCGGAGCAGGCGCGCGGGGAGGAGCACGCAGGGCCGGCCGCGGGCGCGATGGGGAGAGGAGGGGCTTGCGTGCGGGGAAGAAGGGGCTGGGGAGGACGCACGCGGGGGAGGCAGGTCCCGCGTGGGCCAGGGGGACAAGCGGCCAAGGGGAGGCGGGTCCCGCGTGGGGCCTGGGGCCAGGCGTGTGGTCGGCGTGAGTGTGTGTGTGGCCCTGTGTGAGTGGGGGAGAGAGGGAAGGGAGAGAGGGACAAGTGGCAGATTGCTATTGGCTAGAGGGGGGGAGAGAGGTGAGGTGGCATGTTCTGATTAGGTGGAGTGAGGTGGCCAGGGGTGTGGGTAGGATAGGTTGGGTAACTCTAGGATTTAGGAGCAGGCAAGGTTGGGCCGTTTTTTAATTTCTGGGGCGGTCGTTCGGGTCAATCGGCCCGTTCGACTGCCCCGCTAAAAATAATTATAATTTTTATTTATTACAAACAAGGCTTTTGCAAACCGATTTCGGGCAAAAAAAAATATTCCGGGGACCCGGTCTTCGGTGTTTGAAAAAAGATGGGGCATTTTAGAAAAACAAAACGGGCTTGCGAACATGGTTTTATGCAAACAACACATGATGATGACGATGCAATGCACAAATTCAACGCGATTTTCTAGTAGTGGTTTTGCGGGATGCCACAATTCGACACCACTAACAATGGATCTCGCCCTCGAGATCCGCCTCCGTGTTCTCCTCGGTGAAATATTGACTTTAGCTTTTGTCCCGTCCAATTCCGAGAATATTTCCTTACTAGCTTTTCTGGAACCAAAAACAGCAGAAAACAGGCAACTAGCACTGTGGCAACTTGTTAATAGGTTAGTACCAGAAAGCATATAAAAAGCACCTCAAAGTGTGGACAAAGCAAAGCAAAGTAGATACTAAACAAACATGGAACATCAAACATTATAGATACGTTTCCGACGTATCACAGTGATGGTGGCGGAGGATCTTCTCTTCCCCGGCAATGGTGGTGGATGCGCGGGGAGTCCCTGCTGGCGACGGTGCACCTCGACGGGCTTGGCTTGGGTTACAGCGGGACGATGCAACGGCGAGCCAGGGGTATCCGACGGCAGGTTGGATACAGGAAGGCTAGAAGGTAGGGCGGCGAGCAGGGCTGTACGTGATCTGGCGACGGGTTCTTATAGGGTCAGATCTGGGCCAGGAAGGGCCTAATCTAGGCCATGCAGGCACCGGCCGGGGCCCTCGGTCACCGCTGAACCTCATGGCGGCGGGTGGAAAATCCCTTCATGGCCGCGACATGGCCGGGACGCTGGATTTTAGCCAGACAGGCCTATATCTGGCGGTTGCCCGACGAACCTGCTCGTGGTGACCCGTGGGCGGGAATGTGGCGCCGTATTCGCCATGATCATCCCTCCTCTCCCTTGCGAGCCCAGGTGGTGATCCTTAGACATGCAGTGGTTCGACAAGCCCGGGTGAGCACGGTGGTGATGGTGTTGCTGCTTGGTGGCAGGGATCAATAGTGGTGGTGGATCCCCAGGTGGATGAAGTAGGGACTAGTGCTAGGGTTGGCGTGGACGACGACACCCATGCTTCGGTGTAGCGGCGGGGCTTCATGGTCTCATTTCGTCTCGACAGGGCCAGGAGGGCCTTGTTTGTCCTCGCGGATGCATTTGGTCAGCTACCGCCTTGCTGTGGTGGAGGTAGTTCCCTCCCACATGTTGATATACCGTCGACCCTTGTCAAAGTTTCCTCTTTTCAGTTCTACCAGCCTCGCTTCATGGGTCACCACGAGACGACGATGTGGCAAGAGTGTGGTGGCGTCTTGTTGGTGGGCGGCGAGCTTGGTGGAACAATATGAAGCGTATGCGTGTGTGGTTTTAGGGGGTGGAGAAATCCTTGTCGTCTAGACACCAACATGGCCCTTCCTTAAGGGCGTCTGGTGTTTCTCGTGGTTGGAGTCTTCGGAAACTAGATGTCAAGAAAACGTTTCTTCATGGTGTTCTGGAAGAGGAGGTTTATATGAAATGACCACCTGGTTTTTAACATCATGATGCTCCTCATCATATATGCAAGTTGGACAAAGCTCTTTATGGGTTAAAACAGGCTCCTCGTGCATGGTATTCTCGGTTGAGATCCAAATTGCAAGAGTTTGGTTTTCTTCCGTCTAAAGCTGATGCCTCGTTGTTTCTATATGACAAGTCTGGTGTTACCATCTTTGTTCTCATTTATGTTGATGATATCATTGTGACAAGTTCCTCAGATGATGCTATCTCAGTTTTGCTCAAGGATCTCAATGTTCACTTTGCTATAATAGATTTGGGAGATCTTCATTACTTTATTGGTATTGAAGTGAAACGCGCTCATGATGGGCTGCTCCTTACTCAAGAAAAATATGCTACTAACATTCTTACTCGAGTTGGTATGCTTGATTGTAAGTGCGCTTCTCCATTGTCTCCATTTGAGCCGCTTTCTGCATGAAGGTACCCCTCTAGGTCCTGATGATAGTACTCATTATCGCAGTATTGTTGGTGCTCTTCAGTATCTCACCCTTACACGGCCAGATCTGTCGTTTTCTGTGAACAAGGTCTGCTAGTATCTTCATGCTCCTACTACTGCTCATTGGACAGCTGCTAAACGCATACTTCGTTATGTTAAGGACACATCTCAGCTTGGTATTACATTCAAGAGGTCTTTCTCTACACTTCTCAGTGCTTTCTCAGATGCTGATTGGGCAGGTTGTCTTGAGGATCGCCGCTCTACTGGAGGATTTGCTATTTTTCTAGGTTCGAATCTGGTGTCCTGGAGTGCCATAAAGAAATCCACTGTGTTTAGGTCCAGTACAGAGGCTGAATATAAAGCATTGTCCAAAGCTACTACGGAGTTAATATGGGTTGAAGCTGTTCTTTGTGAACTCAGTGTGAAGCTTCGAGATAAGTCGTGCTTGTGGTGTGATAATCTGGGTGCAACATTCTTGTCTGCTAATCCAGTGTTTCATGCTCGCACCAAGCATATTGAGATTAATTATCATTTTGTTCATGAACATGTTGCTAGCAACAGTCTTGACATCAATTTCATATCTACCAAGGATCAGATAGCTGATGGCTTTACCAAACCACTTGCTGTAAAATCTCTAGATGAATTTAAGCATAATCTAAACCTCTGTGGCATCCCGCAAAACCACTACCAGAAAATCACGTTGTTTTTGTGCATTGCATCGTCATCATCATGCATTGTTTGTCTGAACTATTTCGAAAAGCCTAGTTTGCTTTGTACAAACACCCCTCTTTATTTCAAATGCCAAAACCCCGATCGTATCGGATATTTTATTTACCTAACAACTAATTTTAAAGTGGCCCTGTTTTAAAATAAACAGAACCAAACAAACACACATTCTAAACCAGCCCCTCTAAATCCTATTCCCACCCAAATTTATCCTACCCACCTCTCACAGCTCGCCACCTCACCCTCTCACCCAAATCCTACCCACCTGCCACCTCATCAATCCCCATCCCCTCTCTCTCTTTTCTCACCCCAGTCCCACCTACCCCTCTTCCTCTCCCTCATCGACCCTCGGGCCCCACCCCCGGTCAAACCCACTTTCCCCCTGGACCCGCTCCCCTAGCCACTGCCCCCAGCATGGGACCCACCCGACCCAAGCTCTCCCCGGCCTCGCCCCGGCCCCACCCCATCTCTCCTTCCTCCCCCCGCGTCCCCACGCTTCCCTCTCCTCAGGCGACCACCCTCCCACCTCCTCCTCTCTCGAAGGCCCGGCCACCCCAGCCCCTGGCCCGCCTCGCCAGCCTCTCCTTCGCCGCCCGTCGCCCGCGTCACCCCCCGAGTGCAGCCGCTCTGGCCTCGTCCCTCGCTGCCACCGGCCGCCGCCATCCTCCGCCTCGGCGAGCCTCGCCACCGTCGCTGCCTCCTCTTCCGTCGCTGCCGCCTCTCCTGGCCGACGCTGGCCGCCCCGTCCGCCTCCGGCCGTGGCCGGAGCCGACGCGGCCTCAGTGGCTCCTCCCGAGCTCGGCCACCATCCTCCCGCAACCGCCGCCAACACCCACCTTCGTGTTCCCCGTCTTCCCTGTTCCCCTCCGCTCGCGAAGCAACCGCCCGGCCGCCACAGCCTCGCCGCCGCCTCGCCCGCCGCCACCGCCTTCTCGTCGGCCTCCTCCGTGCCGTCCCCGACCCCGAGCCGGCCACCTCCCTGGCAGGAGCTCCTCCTCACCCCAAAGTTTTTCCGGCCGTCTCCGTGCTTTGTATATCTCGGTTTGTCTCGGTGAGAGCTGTAGTAACCATGCGTGTGAGGCTGGATGCAGGCGAAGTTGAACCTCGATGATCGCGACCGACCGACCACCAAAGTATGAAGACAAGATCTTCACGACCGAAGAACGAGATGCATCGCAGAGGTGTGGCTCCAACCACGATTCTTCATCTCGGAGCGCGACGCTGTTCTCCCCGGATCCAAACGCCGCGGCCCGGATATTGGACCCGGAGGCCCCAAGATCTTCCTCACGGATCACAAAGCACCTCTACACGGAATTGGAGGCGCCGAGACCCGAAGAACTTCCCGAAGACCGATCCCCGAAGGCCGAACCATCGGACGCCAAGTTCGCCGAGAACCTAGATGCCAAGATCTTCTCATCGATAGGATCAACCCGATCTGGAACGCCAAGATTGCCACGAGAACGCTCCCGAACGCTAACACCGACTCGATGGCGCGGGCCCGACAAGACCCTCGCAACGGCAAGATCGACCCCGTGGGACCCGACAAGATCTGCACGACGACAAGAACGACAGCGACCCGGAAGAATCCGATGCGCCCCCGACACCGAACCAAGTCCGGCTTCCCGGATGCGACAAGATCTACCTCAGATATCCGAGACCGAGCCGTCGAGCCCTGAACCCTGAGACCGACCCCGAACCCCGGAACCCCAAGACCGTCGAGAACCCTAATGTGTGAATCCCTTCCCGAAACCCTATTTCATAATATAATACAACTTGCCGCATATTAAATTGTTCATGCATGCATCCTTGTCTGTGGTTTGGGGGCCTTATGCCGATTCACCTCTAATTAAATATGGGGCCCATATGCGGGCAAATCCAATATATTGGCCTCATTTAAATTTTGTATAGTGAAGCGGTAACTTATCTTGCCACGATATTACAACATTTAAATTGGGGTAGGTAAACAACTTGAACCATTTAATTAATTGTCGGGACCCCGGTTCCGCTTAATATGACCTAATTGCATCGCACCTTTGCCATGTCATACATCATACATGCATCATGCCCGATCTTTTGCCGTAGTATTAAATATTGCACCCGGTGTTTATTCTAGTGTTTTGCTTCTTCGCGGATAAGGCTGTTGAGTTGATGTGAGCTTCGCCCCGATCTCCGGATGAACCTTCGACAATGTTTCTCAGGCGAGCACCTCCCCCTTTCTACCCATCTTACTTTTATAGTATTTATTCCCTCCTGTTGATCTATTGCTATCTGTGTTGCGATGCTCTAGTTTTCGCGCCCGTGATATCCCCTGCAGCCTTATATTGCCTTGGACACATCCTATTACCTGTGGTTTGGTAGATAGTTGGGCTTGCACGTCGTAGTCGCTTGCTCAAATGCTGTTGCGTGTTGTCAAGTGCCACGGTTGTTGGAGAATTGCCGCCTGTTTGATGTTGGAGATGGTCATGGCTTTACTTATCGTTCACTTTAATTACTGTTTAACAACTAAAATTGAAGTAAGTAAGCAGAGGCATCGGTGGGCGATAGATAATATTTGGTTTCCGAACGCCCACTTGTGTCCCATAGGACCCCGAGTACTTGATACCTGTTCCTTGATTTATCGCGCTATCCACATCCGGGAGGATTATGGGACCCCCCCTGAGCCAGAGCTTGATTCAGTCTTATTTCTTGGGGCCACAAACTAGTTTGAGGTTTTATTTACGATTCTGTACTTATCCCATGCTACTACTGTATTTACTTATTATATTGCGAGGAGCACACTGTACTGTTTAGGTAAGCGGAATGTTTTCGCGGTATCGACAAGCCCAGTCACACTTTCGGGTTCCCAGTCGTTTACAGCCATTGACGCAAACCTTGAGTCCGTCTCGGAGTCACTAACCGCTATGGTCTACTCAATGGGGTGGCCCCTGAAATATTTCTGAATCCTGTGATTGCTTTGTCGTGAAGGCCTCGTTGGGTTTTGATTTGGTTTTTCCGAGGTTGATCGAGCGTGTGTTGCTATTGGTGCACCCCGGCCGGGTAAAACTTTCTGAAAGCCGTGTCCGCGGTTATGGACGACTTGGAGCACAGTATCTCGATCATAGACAACTATAACTAAAGTAGTGCTGTAAATTTGACTTTATAATGATTAGTAATCAGCTTCACTATAATGGAATGGCTAACTAATACTGCCCACAATTGCTTGTTTGGAGTGTCGCTTGCGACCATTGTACCTGACTAGTAAGTATTGCAACTACAACGGAATGGCTAAATAAAAGTACCAACAACTGCTGGGTTTTGGGTTTATCTCATGCTATCTATATCTGATTAGTAATTGTTGCAACTACAACGGAATGGTTAACTAAAATGGCCCACTGCTTATTTTATCAGGATGACTATCTAAACCTGACTAGTAATTGCTGCAACGACAACTGAATAGATAAACGCCAACATGTGAGTTCCGGTTGACTTCCTCGTTTGGTATCGAGGGGGAATACCAGGATGGGATTGTTTGGTGTTAGTATCAGTCTGGTTCCGGATAGGTCTTTCTTACCCCTCTCAGATAGCCGTCAGTTGCATCGAGTCTCTATAGGTTGTTTAGCGCATGTCGCCTTGCCGCTTGATCCACCATACCTATGTAGGCGAGACCACCGAATTCTAGCCTCGCCGATGTGCGGCCTCGATCGACGCCTCTTTTTTCCTTTGCCTCGCACCCCTTTGTTTAAGCAGGTTTTGAGATCGACGCCGTTAGCAGGGTTACCCTTCCGGCTTGGCCTGGGCAGGGTTATGGACGCCATTGGTTATTCTTCAGGGCTCTTAGCCCCATTTGCATCTTGTCCGTAGTCGGACGCTGTGTCATTTTCAAGGTGATTTGGATCTTCGTATTGTATATCTGTATTCTTGACTCATTGAGTCGCTGTTATATATATCTGTTCTGTGGGTCCCATCGAGGACTGTTGTGTAATGTTATTACTTCGTTTTCCACCCGCACGAAAGTGCCTGGTGGGCACCTTTGAATCGTTTCTATGCGGGTTTGGCGGGTTTCGCTAAAACTTGCATAGGGCCGATTCTGAGGGTGTTACAACCTCTCCTGTGGTTTAGATTAAGGGGGAATGTTAGAGTATGTAACAATATGGATACAGGTACGGAGTAGTACTCCGACACGTACACATACAAACCATGTATGCCACGTATGGGGGTTGTTCCCTACTCCTATATAAACACGCAACTGATGCCCCGGAGGGGTACACATCATTCCACCAAACACAAACATCTCTTTCCCACCTTCCTTAGAGTACCCGGGTAAACCCTAGGATCAGTCCAAGCAGCCGCGTCGTCATCATCTCTTCCCTTATTATAGGTTCTACTTGGTACGCGGTGCTTCGGAGTGCTAGGCGTGTGATGGTACTTATCCGGAGGACGCAGCGGTTACGAGTTATCTCTGTTTTTGTCAAACAGTCGTTGTCAGCTTTGTTTTATTTTTTTCTCTTTTTTTTGGAGTTAGACCTGTACTGGGGCAAGTTGCAAGTTGTATCAGCTGTTGCTCTATTAATATAACGGGGCGATTGCTATATTAATATAGCGAGCCGATTTGATAGAATACCAATTTTTGAGCTAAATTTCGGAAATCTACCGGTTTACGTTTTCGCAGAAAAAATCTACCACATTTGGCGTCCGTTTTCTCAAATAGCACTAAACTCACGCTGAACGCGAATTGACACCATATCTGACAGGGCTGGCCCACCAAAAACAATGACGTGGCAGGTCTGGACGACGAGCGGCATAGTCATTAACGCCCGTTCACGGCAGAAGTGGGGCCCACTACTTGGTGCTGTCCTAACGTGTTGGGACTTCCTCCTAACCGTCTTCTTCCCCACTCGCCCACGCTCCTGCGACAGAGCGCCACCGCCGACCGCCCTGCCATTGCCGCCATCGTCCTAGTCGAGCGCAACCGTCGCCATGCCTAGCCGGCACGATGGTTTTGAGTCGAGCAACTCCTACCTATGGGTAGGCTCCAGTCCATCTCCCTCCCCCATTTTCAAATTAGGGTTCATCCGAAATTGGGATTTGTCGATTTGTCGTCAAATTAGGTCAATTAAAGTTGATTTCTTCTTTGATTAGGACCTCACGTGCCTGGACTATGCTCCTAATGTGATTGATGCGCAATACTTAATCTCCGCCTCCGCCTTCGTGCAATACTACTACCTCGTCGAAGAAACGGAAGTTCGATGGTCCCCCGCGCCCCACATCGAAGAAAGGTCAAACGGCGAAGATAGTCGACATCCCGCCGGCTCTTCCAAAGAGACCTTATGACAAGACCGATGAGGAAACTAACGCGGATGTGGCTGCCCAAGTTAAGGCGCATTTTGCACCCAAAAATCTTGAGCTAAAGCCGGTATATAATGAAAAAACCAAAAAGTGGGCTAAGTCGTTTCTTGAACAACCATCCCAGATATCGATAAATCTGGAATCAGACTATGATCGGGAGATTATTAAGCAAGCACAGAAGAAAAAAATCACAAGTGCAAAAAGCGGTAAGCAAGTTTCCCAGCTCGGAGCACAGAAGAATCAATCGGTCGCCCCGCTCAAAGTCATTTCAGACCTCGACAAGGCCTTCAGAGCTGAAATGGATATGGACATGCAAATAATAGACCCCAGAGCCCGTAATAATGCTGCACTTATGGGAATCACTGTATCTGCCAAAGCACTTGCTAATGAAGCAAATATGTCTCTTGGTCAATATTTAGGATATGAAGATACGCTGTGTGTCGATAGTATGGCGTATGTCCAAGGGGAGCCTCTAGTCAATAATGAGGAGCTCAAGGCGTCTATCCACATATCACGAAATCTGCACGAATGGTACATGTCGCAAAGCGAAAAAAGCATCGAAAGATTGGTTTCGTGGACGTTAGAAAGGAGAATCACTTCAAACCATACTCGATACAGGTTCAAATGACCGAACTGTTTCAGTTAAACAACCAGCGCGCCCTCGACAAATCTATCATTGGTTGCTACTGTCTGTAAGTGATTTATTTTTATAATTAAGTTTGTAGCTCAGCTCGTTCATTGCATTTAATATATTATCCTAACTATATATCCTTTTATATAATGATATTATATTCTGCAGAATGAAGATGCTTGAATGCAAAAGAGCTAGAAGATACGACGTTGGGTTCATTAACCCATATATCATTAATGAATATAAAGAATCACCCCAAGGACGTGGAGGAAGACCTGTGCAGGTTCTTAACCGAGAATAATTTTGTTAAGGAAATGATGTTTCCTTACAACTTCAAATGAGTGTTTATATCTTGTACACATTTTATTTTTGCTTATTGGATGAGCTATGCATGTATGCTTATGTAAACGTCCGTAGATTCCACTGGATCTTGCTAAACATTCAAGTTGACAACTCCCTAGTTGAAGTCCACAACTCATTAAGTTGGGACCAAGAGAAGTGGAGCGACATGAAAGCAATGCTCCATAAGTAATTTCAATTATTATCGCATTATATCGTCCTCTTCCATTCATTTCCTGATATCAAGTAACTAATAACTCCTTTGTTCATTTTCTTTGCCGAGAAGGTGTTGGACACGGTTCAGACAGAAAATACCAGGTCCATTCAAAGAGGAGTTAACTTATAAAATGGTGAAGAGTTTACAGCAGCCACCGGGAACTCATTTATGTGGATACTACGTCTGCGAGTACATCCGCGAGTTGACTAGTGAGCGGAAAGTTGACTCACATTATATTTATGATTTGCGGGTAAGAGCAATTCAAGAGGAGCTGGCGGGATTTATGATGAAGGAAATCCTTGATGTACATGGAGAGCATTATGCGGATGACGTGAAACTCGATTTGCCTTAGTCATCTCCATATAGCTGATATGATATATATATTCATCAATGACCATGTAATTTCAAAACATTTCTTTCTTTTGATATGATTGATTATATGTATGCTTGCAAGGGATCGATTAATTATATAAATGCATCGACGTGTAGTGTGTATGTAGTAGCGTATAATATGTATACTGAAATATATGTTTGAATTATAGTAAAACACAAAACGAAAAAAGAACAAAATGGCAAAAAAAAGGAAATACACAATCTCTGCCGCGGCAGAGAAACACACAATTCTCTGCCGCGGCAGGAAACCTTTTAGTCCCGGGCGATGTTACGGCCCGGGACTAGAGGGTTTCCACCCCCCGCGGCGCTGAAACAGCCACGTGATTGTTATCAGTCGTGGGCCGTAGCGAGCCGGAACTAGAGGGGGGCCTCTAGTCCCGTTTTCGCAGTCCCGGTCCCAAAACCGGGACTAAAGCCAGTTGTGGCCCGGGACTGTAGGCCCTTTTTCCACCAGTGCGTACAATATTACCCTCCATGTAACAATGTTTAAATATTATACATGATCAAATCCTCTAGCTAAAGAGTAAATAGTTAGGTTGTACATACCACACTCATGCTTTCTACTCCCTCCGTCTAGAAATATACGATGTTTTAACTTTGTGAAAGGAATGTATCTAAATGATTTTTATGTATAGATTCAGAAGGATCCTATACATTAAAAGACATCTAAATATGTTTGTTTCACAAAGCTAGAAGTCTTATATTTTTGAACGGAGGGAGTAGCTGATATGGCACCACAATAAATTGTCTACATTACCCATAGGCAATCTGATTTTATGATCATCTCGAACTTCCGATATACCCTATTAAATGGGACCATCCTTCATTCCTCGCCCGCTTGTCGGGCCGAGGAAACACAGAAAATACAACTGTTGCTAGCCACGATGAGCCTTTTCTCCTCCTCCTCGAATCAGGCTTTCGTCCCGCTATATTAATATAGTAAATGACCGATACAGTTAGAA
Organism: Avena longiglumis; assembly: GCA_030063025.1. NCBI lineage: Eukaryota > Viridiplantae > Streptophyta > Magnoliopsida > Poales > Poaceae > Avena > Avena longiglumis. The sequence goes on along the minus strand of CP125973.1, from coordinate 69,735,771 downwards.
TAACATTGGTGGGGCAGACGGTACAAAACCAGCCCAAAAAAACCAAAAACAAATGGAAGAGAAAACAATGCCGACACCAGCGATACAACGCAAAAAGAGATGACTCATCACCGCCGCGCCCTCCAGAGAATTACCACCTTGCTCCTAGCACTCCAGAGCGTCATGTACCAAGCAACACCTCTAAGAAGGAAGCGACGATGCTGACGTTGTTGCCCGAACCAGTCCTAGGGTTTTGCGTTCTAGGGTTTCCCCTGGTACGCAACGAGGGGTGGGCCGGAGGCACACCCAACACTCTTCAGGAAGGAAAGATACGCCCGCATGCATCACCATGTCGGTGCCGAGATAGCAAGGATTTCTCCCGACCCCCAATGAACAAGACCCTCGGACGCTCCGCCTCGCTCCACCAAGTTTGTCGTCCACCAGCGCACGCCACCACGGTCTTGCAGTCATTGCCATCATCGCACCATGGCTCGGCCGGGATGCGAGGCCGGTGGACCAAAAATAAGAAGCTTTGGCAAGGTCAGCGGGGTAATCGCATACGGGAGGGAACTACCTCCGCCACCAGAGGACGGCCGCCGAACGGATGCAGCAGCCGGGGCAAACTAGGCCTTCCGACCCAGCCGAGCCCGAATGGGCCCGTAAAGCCCCCGCCGCCGCACTGCAGCAAGGGCGCCATCAACACCGCCAAACCCCGCACCACCTCCAGCTTCACAGTCCATCGGGAGATCCACCACCGCACCGATCCCATCGCTCCAAGTTCATTATCCAAGCAGAATGCGGCATCAACATCCGGGTTCACATATTCTTCTCGTGGTTTAGACCTGTCACTACGTTTGAAGTTGCACTTTGGATTCAAAACTTTCCCATTTTACCTCAAATGTCACTATTGCGAATGCAGCTCTAGCTGGGATTTTCCATGTGTTACTTGACGTCGCTGCCACCATGTATACCCTAGCGTGCTTGCTATTAGGTCACACTCCCCTACATCCAGGAATATGTTTGATTTCTTCTATGGGAAGGGGAGTAGTTCCTTCATAATGATGGACCCTCACCTGTGATCTGTCCATCGTTATGGCTGAGGTGATCGGTGTTTGGTTGTCCAACGTAAAAGGTGAGAACACGTGATCAGCGATCATGTTATGACTGGGATATACCCTTACATGTTATACTCCCTCCGTTTAGATATTTTAGCCTTGTGAATCAAAGTTATCTAGACATTAGTGTGTAGGTTCAGAGGTTCGGAGTAAACCTATACACTAAAAGATATTTGGATACATTCATTTCACAAACCTAAAATGTTTTATATTTCTGAACGGAGGAAGCACTACTGAATCGTGGATTCGATTCATCGTGGTATAGCCATGAAAAAAGTTCGCGGTTGTTGGTAAACTTTTTTTTTGTTTCTTGGAAAATTGCTTGGCTCCCTAATGCTGCCATTGTGTCGGTGACTAGCAACAATTCATGCTAGTCCTTTGTTTAAAAAAATAAAAGCAAATCCTGTTACCGTTGCACCTAATTTAATCTTTTTTGTGCCTTTCTCCCAAAAAGAAATGAGAGATTATGCCTTTGGTGCGAGGGACATGGCAGCTAATAAGGGAATGCTTTATTACCAGACTGTCAATCAGTTTGTTGAGTCGGTTATGCATGTCACTACTACGCGGTCAGTGTGGTAACAAATGTCAAACCAGTATCGAAAAAGCTATGCATCGCAGGAATAAAAGGAGAAGAGTTTGTTATGCATGATCGAATAACTTCCTCATGTGGCAACAATCCCTCTCTGAAGATTTGACGCTAGAGTTTGGTTGCGGTTTTGGACGTCCCAGCTCCAAAGGTCCTACGTCAACTTAGCGTGTGATTGCCGTTCAAAATAACGTATCTCTTGTACATTCTCACGAGATCGACTCAACAAGCGTGTCATCAGGGTGATCGTTCCTTGTCGCCGCTGGGGAATCGAGAAGGCTGACACGCTACACCAGCGAAGAATTCAGAGATATATGAACGGAGCCGGCCGACTTTGGATCGGGGGTCGCCTGACGCACGCGTTGGCCGGAACTAGGATGGGAAGTTGGCATCGTCAGGGTGAGACTGACCAGGACAAGGAACCACATGCGACGCCGTGTCAGTTGTCACCGTCGCGTACTCCGATTGCTTTGACATCTCAACGGACCATGCTCAGTTTATTTCATGAGGGTGGTGCTCCAGTTGCATAACTGTGACCACTTGTACTTCAGCAATTTCCGTAGGAATTTAGAGTGTCTCTAGCTAGGAAGTTCAGTGTAGGATATTTTTATATAGGGATGTAAATGGATCGGATCGGATCGAATATTGCTATTATTATTTTTTTTTATCATATTTTTTTGGCGAATTTGGAGCGGAGCGGATGCGAATTCGAATGCGGATTATATCGGATTGCGGATATGGAGCGGATTCGGAGGGGACTCGGATCGGAAAAGGATAATTGAACAAATACATATAGAAAAATAAAAAAAATTACTTTACGCAAAGAAATGACAAGAAAGCGTGCAATACTAGATATCAGCAGTATAAAAATACAAGATTGGTAATAGCATAGTATAATATGCATATGTAGCATGTATAGCTAACTGATAAACTAACTAGATTGTCTAGATATTGTGGTTATGCTAAATATATCGGATTATCCTATTTGAGTATCTCGGATAATCCGTATAAAATGTCGGATTATTATTCTTATCCGTGGAATATCATCAATACTATATCCGCTCGACAAATATCCGTATTCGTATCCATATCCGTCGAATATCTAAAAATGCATACCATATCCTAAAAACGGCACGGATGTGGATTCGGAGCGGAAATCATCCGTACCAATTACATCCCTATTTTTATATAGGTATCTTATATGAGCAAATTAATCTAGCCAGCAATAAGCTAAATTTGCAAACTGTAAAACGCGAGTACATGCGACTGTACTTAATTTTTTAGTCTCAAACACCCTCCCACAAATCAGATACCGTAAACAAAACTGAGGAATTTGAAATTTAAACGAAGATCATCTCGTGGGGAAATTAAATGACATAGACGACTTCAATCAGAGTCTTTACATACATACTGCAGTAGATCAAAAGCTGTTCAAGGCGTGGATCTAGGTAATTATACAAATAAGCTAGCATTATAGGAACACGTCACTATGTCAACATCCAGAAGCCATCAGTATAGGCTAAATTGCTGTCGGCGTAGGTCTATGCCGTCGGCTTAGCCCCGTCGGCCTAGACTAATATGTCGTCGGCATAGATGGTGTTGGCGTAGATGGCTACGCCGACGGCTTAGTCGTTGACATAGTTCAGATGGGCTCCACCTAGACGGCTGACGCGCGTTAGGATACGCCGACGGTTAGTGCTTTTATTTTGATATCATTATATTTTTTTTCAAAAAAATAGAATTTCTTTTTCAATTTTTTTGAATTGTTTGACTTGTTAATTTCACAAGGGATTTTTTAACTCTAAGTATGCTTAATCTTCGGTTATATTGAAAACTTCTTGATCGGTCTGATGACCCACAAATATAGGGGATCGCAACAGTCTTCAAGAGTAGTATAACCCGATTTATTGATTTGACAAAAGGGGAGCCAAAGAATATTTATAAGTCTTAAAAACTGAGTTATCAATTCAACTGCACCTGAAAATAGTCTTGCTCACAGCAGTTTATCTGTAGCAATAGTTTTATAGTGGCAATAGCAAAGTAACAGCGGCAGTAAAATAAAGGCAGTAGTAACAATAGTAGCAAACAGCAGAATTTAAGTGCAGTAGGCATAGCGATGAATGGACGGACGTTGCATGGATAAGACTATTAATGTAATATCAAGATCTAGGTTATTGGCAGATAAATAAGATAAGGTATCCAAGTACTAAACAATCATAGGCATGTGTTTCAAATATAGTCATACGTGCTCGCAATAAGAACTTGCACAACATCTTTTGTCCTGATAGCCCATTGCAGCGGGGCCTCAAGGAAATCTACTGACAATTAAGGTACTCCTTTTAACAGAGTACCGGGGCAAAGCATTAACACTCCTGAACACAAGTGATCCTTATATCACAGTCATCCCTCCGGTTATCCCAATTTCTGCCACTTCGGGGCCTCGGATTCCGGACAATAATATGTGTAAACAACTTGCAGATAAAATCACAAACAATAATATCATCATGAATCAATAACATGTTCAGATCTGAGATCATTCCACTCGGACCCTAGTGACAAGCATTAAGCATAACAAGTTGCAACAATGTCAAAACCACTAACAAAGATACTAGGCACCATGCCCTAACAATCTGATGCAATTACATGATAGATATCATCCAATCCCTACCATCTCCATAGCCTTAAGCGGGGGATTACTCACTCATGGATGGGGAAAACATGGATGGTTGATGGAGAGGCGTCGGTGATGATGATGGCGATGATCTCCTCCAATTTCCCGTCCCGACAGGGTGCAAGAACGGAGTTTCTGGTTCCGAATCGCGGTTTCTGGTGGTGACAACGCAACGGAACTCTATTTGGAAAAACGTCGCCCCCCCCCCCCCCCCTCTGTTTTTAGGTCAGAGGGCTTATGTAGGCGAAGGAGGGGACCGAGGGGGTGCCCGAGGTGGCCACACCACCCCTAGGAGCGACCTGGCCTGACCCGCGCCACCAGGTGGTGTGGGGCCCTTGTGGCCCTTCTCCGCCTCGTCTTCTGGCTCCGTGAGTCTTCTGGTAAAATAGGAGTTTTGCGATATTTTCCGGGATTTTTTCTGAAAGTTGATTTACTGCACAAAAACTAGACACCAAAGCAATTCTGCAGAAAACAATGTCGATATGTGTTAGTTATATTCAAACAACACAAATTAGAGGAGAAACAATAACAAAAGTATTCGGTAAAGTAGGTACGTTTTGGACGTATCATGGTCATCCATACTAACACTACTCCTGCCCCAGCACACTTTACTTCTCTGTTCTTTTCTGATGAGAAGAAATTAGACCTTGTTGATAATACTACCCTATCAATCGCACTAACTCTTGGACCATATTGTCACACGTCTTTATTTTTAAAATTTCAAACAATTATTTAAGTAAACAAAAATGAATAGGTAATAATAATCTTGAACTAAAATGGCAATAAAATATTTGTTTTGCCTTTTTCTATTTAATATGAAATAATTCATACCTTTTAATCCGTAAATCTGAATTCCACAGATAATATGTCTAAATCGATCAAAAAAAGGAGAAGAATACAAACGTGACATCCATATCATATTTTAATCATGGATCATGTATTTTTAAATAAAATTTATTTAATACAGTTCAAATCTTCAAAAATCATATTTTGAGTCTAAAAATGGTCAAAAGGGCAGGCATGAAGATTCTTACCTAGGGGAAGATTCTCGCCAAACTTGCATTGTATGTCTGAAGAAACATTATATTATGAGGCTAAAAATGATTTTTTTTTAAACAATATAAGCATTAGATCACGTACCCGTAGTTCAAACCGAACCCACTTCCTATCGGTTCGGAAGACATTTGTCTTTTTTCACCACGAGTGTCAGGAAAGGTTTGAGATATCCCGATTGGTACATTATCCATGTAAGGTGGTCTAATATTTTTGAAAAATGAGGTGGTAGCATTTTGAATGAGCATTTTGGTGGTTGCTTCACAAAACAGTGTTTTTGGAGCTTGGAAAATAAAAAATAGCTTTTCCGTGCGACGAAAAGTAAAATTTCCTCCTACAACATTGTTCACTATCCCATGATGCACATGTGTGCATAATATGGGCATAGTATCACAAACTATGCTCCGATTTTAGCCATAACATTGATCATTTGTCCTGAAAGTCAGGATACCTCGAATATGATAGGTTATTTTGTGAAGTTTTTTGAGACATAATCAATTTACCAAGTTTGGTATTTTTTCTTGCAACTGTGTCATATAATACGACACCACGCGAAAGATTTACATTGTTCTGACTGTTTTTAAATTTCTTATGCCTGTTATAAAAATATTTTGTTTCAAACTATGGTCAAAACGGCAGGCATGAAGGTATGTCATGAGCCTCGCTAAAACTTGCATTGGATATCTAAAGAAAAATCATATTGTGAGTCTAAAATGATTTTTCAAAAAATCATAAGCATTAGATTATGTACCTGTAGTTCAAACCGGACCTACTTCCTATCGGTTCGGCTGACATTTATCTTTTTTCACTAGGGTGGACCAAAAGGTTTGAGATATCCCGGTTGAGACATTGTCCATGTAAGGTGGTCTAATATTTTTGAAAAATGGGGTGCTAGCATTTTGGCGGTTGCTTCACAAAATACCCCATTTTTGGCACTCGAAAAATAGAAAATGGCTTTTTCGTGCGATGAAAAGGAAAACTTCCTCATGCAACATTGTTCATCATCCCATGATACACATGTTTGCACAATATGGACATAATATCACAAACTATGCCCTAATTTTAGCCATAACTTTGGTCATTTGACCCGAAAGTTAGAAAACCTCAATCAGGATAGGTTATTTTGTGAAGGCTTTTTGAGACACAATTAATTTACCAAGATTGATATTTTTACTTGCAACTATGTCATATAATATGACACCACACGAAGGATTTACATTGTTCGGACCCTTTTTGAATTTCTTATGCTTGTTACAAAATTTTCCTATTTCAAACTATGGTCAAAACGACAGGAATAAAGATAAGTGACGAGCCTCGCTAAAACTTGTATTATATCTCTGAAGAAACATCATATTGTGAGTCTAAAAATGATTTTTTTCAAAAAATCATGAGCATTAGATCATGTACTTGTAGTTTAAACCGGACCCACTTCCTGCTAGTTCATCAGACATTTGTCTTTTTTATCAGGGGTGGACGAAAATGTTTGAAATCTCCCGGTTGGGATATTGTCCATGTAAGGTGGTCTAGTATTTTTTAAAAATGGGGTGTCATAATTTTGAATGAGAATTTTGGTGGTTGCTTCACAAAATGCTCCGCTTTTGGGTCGGAAAATAGAAAATGACTTTTTCGTGCGACAAAAAGGAAAACTTCCTCCTGCAACATTGTTCGTCATCTCGTGATACACATACGTGTATAATATCTGCATAGTATCACAAACTATGCCCTGATTCTAGCCATAACATTGGTCATTTGATAAAAATATAGGAAACCTCGAACATGATAGGTCATTTTGTAAAAAAATTTGAGACATAATCAATTTACCAAGTTTCGTATTTTCCTTGCAACTATGTCACATAATATGACACCACACGAAGGATTTACATTGTTCGGACCATTTTTGAATTTCTTATGCCCATTTCAAAATTTTCCTATTTCAAACTATGGTCAAAACGACAGGTATGAAGATATGTGACGAGCCTCGCTAAAGCTTGCATTGGATCTCTAAAGAAATGTCATATTGTGAGTCTAAAAATGATTTTTCAAAAAACCATGAGCATTAGATGATGTACCTGTTGGACAAACCGGACCCACTTCTTATCGATTCGGCAAACATTTGTGTCTTTCACCAAGGGTGGACGGAAAGGATTGAGATCTTTCGTTTGGGACATTGTCAATGAAAGGTGGTCTACTATTTTTGTAAAATGGGGTGACAGCATTTTTAATGAGCATTTTGGTGGTTGATAACCCGTTTTTTGGCACTCGAAAAATAGAAAATGTGTTATACAAAGTATATGTAATGTTTTTATATTTTGTTCAATAAAAATATGTAATATTTTAGTTTAGTTAGATATATCTTATTTTTTGCAAATTTTAATATATTTATATGTATTTTCTGAATTAGAATGATTTAGTTATGATTTTTCTAGTATTAATATGATAAAAAGGAAAAATAGCTCCTGATCTGACTCGTGGTAGCACTCAGACTCGTGGATGAGCATCTCCACCGCCAGGCGCTCCTCATCTGAGTCGTGTGCATAGCCCGCGCCCACCACCACCTGAGCATGAGAAGGGGAAGGGGAGCTCTATTCGTCGAATGATGGGAGGACGCAGGAGCGAGGTGAGAGGATCCCTCGTTGTAGGGGCGTTCTTTGGCAGGCGCATACCTTCCCGTGGGGACGTGTTTCGGCGACGCCGTGAGGCGCTGAATCATGGACGAGGAGCGCATCCCGCCAGAGCGTAGGCGTGGAGGGTCCGCAAGGGCGAGATCTCGCAGTTGGTCCACCACAACGCCGACCGCTTCTTGGCGCCCTCAGAGCGGAAAATGCGCTTCCTCTCCTCCTCAAAGAGGTTGCCCCATCCACGTGGGGGACGGTCCGCGCTGCTGCTTCCTTCGGCGTGGCCTTCCCCAACCCCGAATCATCCGTGTGAAGAAGACATGGTCAGATCTGCACATGAGGCTCTGAGAATTGCTCGCCGGAGTACACGATGTTCGAAGCGGCTACGGAGCGGGGCTAGGATTGTGCGAGAGAGCGAGTGAGGTTTTTGCCCCGCGCCTGCGGGGTCTGCTATTTCCCGCTTCACATGCGCAACAATATGCTCCACACGCATTCTGGTATATGGGCCAGACCCAAAATCACTTTCTTCTGTATTGTTTTGTCCACGGGCTGTTTCTTTTTCTTTCCGGGTAGTGCTGCTTCTATTATACCGATATTGTTTTCATAGCTATTTAAAAAATGTTTAATTTTGAAAATTGTTCCAATTCAAAAAGTGTTCAACTTTAAAAAAGTTTAAACTAAAAAGTTGTTCAAATTTAAAAATTGTTCAATTTATGGAAATTGTTCAAATTCGAAAACTGTTCAGATTTGTAAATTGTTCATATTTGAAAAATGTTCAGAGACACGGAAACGAAAAATTAGAAAAGAAAAGAGAAAAAGAAACACAGAAAAAGGAAACAGAAAAGAAGATAAAGACGCCATATGGACCGGCCCAACACGTGCGCCTGCGTGAGCGTAGCTTATAAACACGTGCGTTGAGTGATAAATAGCAGTTGCCCGCACCTACCACTCCGGTGTATTATGTATCGCTCGAATGCGCGAGTTAACGGGCAACTATAAACAATTTAACAGGCCGGGCCATAGTATAGTGTCTACTAGGTCGTGTGATATCGACCCAATCTATGGGTTTGGTTCAAATGAAAAAATGGCAGGCTTCGAAACCTCTGTTGATTTGCTGTAATTAAGCGTGCTATAACAGTGTCTTCTTGCACGATCAGACGTCTTGAAAATATTTTTGTTCAGTTTCAGCATGCACATGAAAAAAGTTAGAAGTGCCGACAATACTGAATTTAGAAAAGTGAGTCTTTCCCCATAACTAAGGAACCTGGAACAGGCGTTCAATCTGCCTTCAATACTGTCAGCTAGAGGTGTAAGATCAAACATAGTCGGCTTTGTTGTCCCCAGGGGCAGGCCTAAATACGTAGTAAAGGGCATTTTTGCCAGTGCACACCCAAAATAATGATTAAGTGTGCTGGCATAATAATCATCAATATTTACTGCAACCAGACATGACTTCTGAAAATTCGTTTTGGGGTTGAAATGTGTGCACCGCCTTGTTTTAGTACTCCAAGATGATCAAACATAGCGTCCATAAAAGTAAAGTGTCGTCTGGGTACTGAATAACCAGGAAGTCCTGCCCATCAAACTTGGCTGGCACACAAACAGTTGATGGTTTGGAGGAGATCCTAGACACGAACAAAAGTGGAGACAGTGGGTCCCCGCACTCCACGTTTTTATGCAAAAAATTTTCGGAATGCCATTAATAAGTAGAACAGCTGAAGTGCCAGATCGCAGAATGTTGTCTATCCATGAAATCCATATCTCATCAGAGCCTTTTTGTCTCAGTTATCTGAAGAATAGCTGAATGCTCAATTAGATCAAACACCTTTTCGAAATCAAGCTTCATGATAATGGCACCATTGGGAGAAGAATTACAATGATGCCGATATTCGAACGACCATGTGAGGCGGTATTGGATCGTGCGGGATTTTATAAAGCCGTATCGGTTTTTGTGAACCACCTCCAAAATCCTTGACTGAAACCTATTCGCAAGTAACTTGGTCAGAGGCTTTGTCCACAGGTAAGCCCGCAATCACTCTGTCAATTTCATCATGTGTAAAGTTTGTTGATAGACCATGCAGGTATTGAACCGCTTGGATCAGTTGTAGCACTTCCTCTGGTACTACAGGATTGGTTGAAACATCCAATCTATCTTTATGTGAATGTGAATTCAATAGCAACGGCAAAATACTCTTGCAAACAAAATTTTCCAGTGAAAACCTTCTTTTCCATAAAACAAGTAAACCTCTCGCGACCCCATTTGATGGGACACAAGAAAAATGATCAAAGCAACGAGGGGAAAATTTGCCGAATAGAAGAATTATCAAATGAGGCTTTCTTAGTCTCCTCCGAGCAAATGATAGATGCACCACTTTCATCGATCTTGTTTTAAAGCATAGTCCATTTGTCTTGATCATTTATACCACTGACATTCCAATTAAAAACAGACCAAACTAAAGTATTCAAGTTCTCAGATGTCATATTAGCAAAAGTAATCAATCGACGGAAACACGCTAGGCAGAACGCTCCTGACACAGCTTTATCTTTAGTAAGATCCTCAGGGTCAATGCTACATTCCTCCACAACAATGAGTAGCATCTCCTGATCTGTAGCACCGCGGGCTTGGCAGGGCCGGCTCATACGGAGGGGCAAAGGGGCGCTCACCCCGGGGCCAACGAGGTAAGGCCCCCGGCAAAGACTTTTTGTGTATCTATATTAGTCTTTTATTTTTGAGACTAAAATATTCTGTAATATAAATGGTCCAAGGTGTAGTCTACTATTTCTCTTTTCACTTTCCTTTCATAAAAACATAATTCATTATTTCTAAATTTTTTTATACCACATTTCTTCTAACCTCTCCAAATGTGTAGACCAACAACTATGTCCATGCGTCTTTACAAGGTTATGGGTATTCATTAGTGAAGACTAAAGATGCGATCACATAACTATACCATTTTACAAGCGGCTCTTGTCTGATTCCAACGCTTCTTCGTGTCTCATCATACATGTTCGAGATACTATTCCGTCCTTTATTAACCGTGTGCCTAATATATTTACTCTTTTATTGTCACGCCCCGAAAACGGGCCTAGTCGTGACAACTGCCACATGTTTATAGTCTTGCGATTATAAACATGTAAGGCTTAAAGAAATCAAATTAATTTTTACAAGTCTAAAGCAAAAGGACATTTTATTTATCAACCTTTTTCCATTACACAAGTCATGTTACACACAAACTTCTTTTTATACATAACCCATCCCTTATCACTACTCCTACACGATTGCCAACAAGTCCAGCCATTCCTACTTCTGCAAAAGAATTTAAAATGGCAAGGATGAGTATGAAGGCATACTCAGCAAGCATACATACAAGAAAACATTAGATGACAACGGATCAAAATAGAAGGATTAGTAGGAAGATAAAGATAAAATAGTTATAGAATAGATGGACTTTAAATGGAAGGAAAAAATATCTGGCATCACACATGACAGCAAGCTTCCCAACCCGGGAGTCACAGGGGTGAATATTCACGCTTTTACACTCTGCAGAGGGGTACTCCGATGCCCCGGGAGTCACAGGGGTGAATATTCACGCTTTTACACTCTGCAGGGGGTACTCCGATGTCGACAGTCCCGACCAGAACCAACAGGCGCTAGTCGAGCAGTGTTCTTTTGCCCGCTAAAACCCGGACACTTTGACATACTAGTATCGGCCGCTCCTACGGATCCATCGCCGACACGTTCCGGAAAAAGGCCGTCCTTAGCGGAGAACCCAGACAGTCCCATACCTGTACTGCGACCGGTACAATACGTTTGCCGTCGTGATACCAGAGTTTTATCAAACAAGAATTCTCATATGAAAACTAATAGACAAAAAGAAAGATGTCACAAGGTTTTTCTAAACATTTTCCAAAACATGGCCTCTAGCCATTTCACCATATTAAGCTAGACTTAAAGCCTAACTTTCTGAGAGTAGCACAAAAGATTTCTTTACTAGATGGAGTAAAGAATCAAAGAAATATGGTGCATGAAGCTGAATACCAACTAGTAGAGTACAAGAGCCCAATGGCAGAAATCATGGTGCTAGAGGCATGCATGCATCCTCATCCTCATCGATCAGGGCTTTACCAATAATATTAAGATAAGGATAAGATATACATGACTAAGCAGCAGCAGTACTGAATAGATGTAGAGCAAAGAAATTAGGTAGGCTTTATGGAGCGTGATGGGACGCATGCTTGCCTTCTTTATCTCTCTCTACTGCGGTACAACACCAGCTACTCTCTCCAGCGGACTACACTCTGATTCTACTAGCGATTTGACTGTTTTGATATGGTGATATATGATTATCAAGACACACTCGCACACACCCCTTTATATAGGCTAGGAAGAGAAATATCTCAGCTCACCGCTTAAGAACTACCGCTTTGCCGACTTCTCCAAGTCTAGACACATAGACATGACCAAGCTTACTCAGCAACTCAGCAACGCCACGTTGTTGGTTGCATGCAGAAATATCTGCTACCGTGTGACACCGGCAAAGTAAATCATGCGGCTAGTCAAACAGAATGCATGCATATGCTCACCATCGATGTATGCATGAGAGAGTACACGTGAGTACCAAAATATCTAGTAGTACTATCTAGTCCACTATTTTCCATTCATCTAAAATAAAATTTTCTAATTAATGGTAAGCATGGACACTTGAAAGTAGACTAAATAAAATATTTCGTCTAAACACTATTTAATTATTCGGCGCTCGGAATTTACAAACCTTGTGAAGGGGCAGTTTTTTTCATGTCACGTTTTGTTCCCTAATTGCATCAGGAGACCGGTTGTATAATTCACATCAAATTGTTTTTTTTTAACTGAATCCACACCAAATTGTTGATCCGTGGCACAGTCATCAAGAGCTTAGCAAAGGTTTTTGTTTCTGTTGGTGTTGTTCATGTGTTTAGGAGGCCAACTTGGCTGCCCATCGTTGGCGCCATCGATGTCTGTAACGGCGGTGATGCAACATGAATGAATCCCGATCAATGATTCATAATCTCTTCTATTCGTAAATATAAAACGAGACCAGTCATTGATCTTATACGAAAATGGGCTGCTCGCCTTTTTTTTTTAAGGACTGTGCTAAAGAGGAACGAGATCCTCTGACTTTGTTTTTTTTTTAGGGAAGCAGCACGGACTCCGTCCTGCTGCGGATTTTATTACTCATCAAAACAGGCTTACATCGTTGGTGATTACAGCAGCAAGAAAATCAGGAGGATCGTCCTGCCACGCAGTGCATTCGGGACCCTCCGCTCTACTAGCTAATAAATGAGCCGCACAATTTGCTTCCCTAGGACAGTGACTAAAAGAAACAAAAGAAAAGTTACGACAAAGGAAAGAACATTCTTCGTAGATCGCCGCCGCTGGTCCCATGGAATTGCCTCCATCCTTCATGACTTGAATAACCTCCATGCAATCGGACTCACATAAAATTCTGTTGCAACCAATTTGTCCCGCCAACAGGAGTCCATCACGTAAAGCCGTCGCCTCCGCAGTAGGAGCATCAGCCACATACGGTAATGAGCGGCTGCATCCAGCAATAAAAGAACCGTGACTATCCCGCAAAATAGCGCCCGTGCCACCAATACCCAGGTCTGGATCAAAACCAGCGTCAACATTGAGTTTGACATTGCCTTCACATGGCTTCAACCAGCCGTGGCGAGAGATCCGATTATCTCCTTTCTTTCTTGCCCTTGAGTAGTTTGTAGCCAATGCCGTGATAGCTTGTGCCGATCTTGATGGATGTTGAATTTTTCCACCATGAGTAACCTGCCTACGCTCCCACCAAATATACCAGCATGCCGTAGAAACAAGATCATTCCTGCAAACATCAGTTAAGAGAGGGGCCATGGATTCTCTCTCAAGTAGAAGTGTTCCTAGTACAGAAGATCCTTCATGGTCCACAACACACGCCTTGTTAATAGTTTCTAGCAAACCCAGACTTTTCCAAATCTCTTTAACTCGCTGACATTGAAAATAGGCATGTTTAATGCTTTCACAATCAAGTGAGCAGAGAGGGCATTGAGAAGAAATAGGTACGTGCCTGTTTGCCAAAACACCATAGCACGGAATAGCTCCTAGGAGAGATCTCCAGGTATGGATTTTAATTTTTGCTGGAACCTTCATGCCCCAGACTTTCTTCCAAATCGGGCTAGTAGAAGTACCAAAAAGGTTTGTCCTTGCTAGTTTACGACCATGCTGTGATTTCCACTCCAAATGGTAGGCTGATTTAACAGAGAAGAAACCATTCTTATTGAAATGCCAAGAAACAAAATCGTGCATCATACCAACAGCCAGGGGGATTTTTAGAATCCTCTCCGCATCAATTTGCCAGAAAGTTTCTCTGATCAACTGTTCATCCCATGTTCTATTATCTTGATCAATCAGTTCAGACACCCTTGTCAAGACAATATTACCCCGCCTTGTAGCAAGGCGCCTAGATGGTGAAGCTGGGATCCATGGATCATCCCATAAGTTTATATTAGATCCATCCCCTACGCGCCAGATATACCCTTTTTTGAAAGTTTGAATACCTGCATGCAAGCTTTGCCAGGTAAAGGAACTCCCCTTCTTCAGCGAACAATTTAGAATATCACCATCAGGAAAATATTTAGCCCGGAGGACTCTAGCGCAAATAGACTCCGGATCTGAAATAAGCCTCCAACACTGTTTAGACAACATGGCCAGATTGAAACAATGTAAATCTCTGAATCCCATACCTCCTTGAAGTTTTGGTATAGACATCTTCCACCAAGCAAACCAATGCATATGCTTCTGTTGGTCTTCATCTCCCCACCAGTATCGGGACATAGCAGCAATTATCCCATTGATAATCTGTTTAGGTAGCTTGAAGACAGACATAGCGTAAGATGGAATAGCTTGACAAATAGCCTTCAGTAGAACCTCCTTCCCCCCTAGAGATAGTAGCTTCTCAATCCAACCGATGAGTTTCTTACATATTTTATCAATGAGATGTTGAAAACAATCACTACGGTCAACTCCGACCAAAGGGGGTAAACCCAGATATTTATCGGTTATTGCCTCCGTCATAATGTTGAGAATAGTGCATACTTCCGCTTTAATATTTACATCAGTACATGGGCTAAAGAAAATGCTCGATTTACTATCGCTTACCAACTGACCCGACGCACCACAATAGCTATCCAGTGCTCTCCTCAAACTGGCTGCATTCTGACTATCAGCCTTCATTAAGATTAGAGAGTCATCGGCGAACAACAGATGTGAGATTACAGGAGCATCCCTACACACCTTCACACCAGTAAGGTTACCCTGTTCTTCTTCAAAATTAATCATAGCTGTGAGGCCCTCTGACTTTGTTGAAACTACTGCAGAGGGACGTCGTTGCTTCTCGTTCGATAGATGGTCATCAAACGGCAACAGCTCAAACACCGTGAGAACACATGAACGTACTTGGCCCAAAGCCCAAATCAACAAACGGGAGAGGGAAAACAGTGCTCCAGCTTAGGAAAAAGAAAGTATAAAATACATCTGGTGGGTATTTTTTTTTTGAACAGGAATCTCGGGGGTATTGAACTTATCCGTGTAAATCACATTGGTCTTTGTAGTTAGAAAATTTGAATTTATGGTCATACGTTAGTGGGTCACGTACGGTCATCCTAGACGATTCAGCTACGTATTTGGTGATGTGGCATGGTGGGACCCGCCTGACATTGGTAGCACATTTCGTCAAGTTCGTCTTCCCCACCTCTGATGTCCGCGTGCTACACCCCTCTTGCTCACCATGCCGCTATAAAAAACCGGCAATTTCCCCTTCGTCGTCCATGCTCCTCCTCGCACCGGCGAACTCTACCCCTCCTCCACAAATCTCCTTCTCGGCGATGGCGAAAAGGTTACCAAGCGACGACGCGGCGGCGAATTTCTTCGGACGGCGCTCGCTGAACGATAGTTAACTAAAACACTGAAAAATAAATATTTAAAGGCTCGTCGGTGAAAGGGAGGCCTAGTACATGCCGAGGCGCCAGTACAACATCGTGTAGTCGTCGTCGTCGATTGGCGACTCGTCCTTCATAGGGCCGCGGCTGCTGCCCTGCCCGGCCTTGTCCTCGTCAGTGTCATCGAGGATGACCAAGTTGGCGCGTGGACGGCGGCGAGTGGCGCACGAAAGTACGACGGAGCGGGGTAGCCGGTCTCGTGAGTAGAGCCTCCTCTCGCTCGTGACGGCGTCCAGCAAGCGTAACGACTAGAAAGTTTCGTCCGACGAGCCTTTAAATATTTGGTTTTCAGTGTTTTAGTTAACTATCGTTCAACGAGTGTCGTCCAAAAAAGTTCGCCGCCGTGTCGTCGCTTGTAATCTTTTCGCCATCGCCGAGAAGGAGATTTGTGGAGGAGGGGTAGAGTTCGCGGGTGCGAAGAGGAGCATTGACGGCGAAGGGGAAATTGCCGGGTTTTTATAGCGGCATGGTGGGCAGGAGGGGTGTAGCACGCGGACGTTGGAGACGGTGAAGACGAGCTCGACGAAATGTGCTACCAGTGTCAGGCGGTCCCACCATGCCATGTCACCAAATACATAGCTGAAGCGTCTAGGATGACCGTACGTGACCCACTAACGTGTCTTTAGTGACCATAAATTCAAATTTTCTAACTTTAAAGACCAATGTAATTTACACGGATAAGTTCGATACCCTCTAAATATATTTGTTTTTTTTTGCTGCTCTGGAGCACTGTTTTCTCTCTCCCATTTGTTGATTTGGGCTTTAGGCCAAGGTCATGTGTTCTTACAGTGTTTGAGCTGCCGCCGTTTGATGACCATCCATGGTACGAGAAGCAACAACGTCCCTCTGCAGTAGTTCCAACAAAGTCAGAGGATCTCGTTCCGCTAAAGAGGGGCGCCTTATATTTTCACTGGCTTACGGCGGCCGCTGACAATTCGCTGCTTTGGTTATTTCCTGTCAAGTGATTTAGTCTTAAAAGCTAACATGCAAATCGCATTACTATGGGTGACCTTACGTGTTAAAAAATACTCCGTACTAGCTAGCTTATCCCTGACATCTGCAAACTACTCAAACATGCAGTATGGTACACAAAAGTCCAAAGCCACATTTTTCAATACCCCTGTACACCACCGACGTGTCAAAAGCTGATAAGCTTGTCATAGGCTGCAGCTAGCTTTCTGATCATGACAAGCTAAAGAAAGTCAACCGTGTTGCCCCGATTCTCCCGCGACTTGTGGGGTGCATCAGAGCGCTTTTGTGCGTGGAAGGTGTTTGCACGACAATTTCATGATGGTGCAGGGGACAGCCCGCAAGCTACATACCAGCAAGACGCCAGCAGTGCTACTAAAGCTGGACATCACCAAAGCTTTCGACACTGTGGACTGGGCTTTTCTGTTGGAAATGCTAAAGAAGTTGGGCTTCGGCGAGCGCCTCCTCGCTTGCATATGCGCACTGCTCTCCACGGCCTCCACACGTGTCCTGATGAATGGGTTCCCAGGGGCGAAGGTGGTCAATAGACGTGGTCTTGCAAGGGGACCCGCCTCCCGCAGCTTTTCATCCCGATCATGGAGGTTTTCCACGATGGTCATAAAGGCGGAGGAACACGGACTACTCACTCGGCTTGCGCAGGGCCTCCAACATCGCACATCTATTTATGCACGATGTGGTCACCTTCCTAAGGCCGTCGGTGGATTTCGGTGATCTCCGGATCATCGAGGACTTTGGGGAGGCTTCGTCTCCGTGTCAACCTTGAAAAATGCTCGCCAGCTGATTAGATGCTCGGATGAAGCTAGAGATCTGGCGGAGCGGAGCTACACCGCCCATCACGCAGTTCCCCTTCGCTATCTGGGGTTACCGCCTCCCACGGAAGCCATCGGCGCAGCTCCGAACGCTAGTAGATATGGTGGCCGTAAACTGCCATTGTGGAAAGCCTCCATGCTCAACAGGAGGGCTCGAGCTCGTTAAGACAACTTTATCCGCCATGCCCATCTTCGCCATGATGTCCTCGATATTCCCATAGAGATCATCACCACCATCGAGAAGATCATCCGGTTTCCTCCGGAAGGGAGAAAGGGCGTACGGCTTTGCACCTTGCTGGTGGCTTGGGACAGGTGTGCATGCCCAAGGAGTGGGGACTTGGCATCCCCAACCTTCGCCTCATGAACATTGCGCCGAGGGCCGATGGTTGTGGTTGAAGCGTGGAGGTGGATAGGCCATGGCATGGCCTCGACATCCGGTCCCGGAGCTCGAGGCGTCTCTTCGATGCGGCGACTACCTCGGTAATTGGGATGGCGCGGCTACTTTCTTCAGACGGACAAGTGGCTCCCGTATGCGGCTATGTGACGTGGCACCGAACCTCTTGCTGCGGTCCCACCGCGCGATCTCCATGCGCCGTGTCTTGCGAGGCCTTGCAGGGGTTGGCTGCATGATGTCACCCCGGACCTTAGCGGCAGCCATCGGAGCTCCTCAAGTGGCGAGACCATATTGAAGCAATCACCCTAACGGAGGGACGCAGGGCGTCCTCAAGTGGGCTGGGACCCAAGCAAGCTGCTACACAACACGATCATGCTACAAGGCACTCTTGCCGGGCGAACTTCTATGCGGGGGCACTTGATCTGGCGGTCCCGAGCCCCTAGCTGCAAGGTGACCCTTTGGTTAGCCGTGAGGAACAGTCTTGGACCGCCGATCGGCTCGTGGCGTGGCCTCCAACATCCGGCCTGCCCTTCATGACCGGTGTGGAGACCATCGATCATCTTTTCATGGGTTGTGTCGGCCCGCGAGGTTTGGGCAGCTGCACAGGCTGGTGGGACAAGAGACACCGGATGCCGAACATGATTCCAAGTTTGTTGGTTGGCTCCAAGATAGGCGGCGGCAAGGCGCGAGCGCGACCTCTGGACAGGGATTGCTTTGGTTTCTGGGCGCTTTGGCGCCACCGAATGACGTGGTCTTGAAGGGCCGCCTTCTCCCGAGAGGTCATCCATAGAATCACCACGGAGGCACCTACGGAGGACTGCACGCTTTTCATGATTGTCTAGGAGAGGTAGATAGGTGGAGGTGCCGCGAGTAGTTGGGTAGGATGTGTGTGCCGTCTTCGTGATGGCGTGGATTTGCACCCGTGACGTTTATGCCACGGGACATTGTAAAACTTGGCCTCTTGGCCCTTCTTCTATGAAAACGATACGTCTCCCAGGACGTATCCTTGAAAAAAAAGACAAGCTAAAGAAAGTAGTACTCCTTGTGAATGACCACTTCGTACTTGCTAGCTAGAAAATGTGAAGTCATCAAAGAATTTGCAAAAAATGGTATAATTTCCAGGTTAACTAAAGATGACTGCCACATTAATTACACTTGATTGCCATGCTTTAAAAAGGGTAAGTATTCCCTTCATTCCGGTTTAAAGGATACAATTTGCAATTCTCTGAACCCTAGGTGTTATCTAATTGGTCCATATAGAGTAGAACATACATGAGAAGAAAAAGAATTAGAAAAACGTTCACATTTGTTCACACATGTGCATGCAAGTCTTTTGTTTTTTCACACGGGAGTAATTACAGAGATTAAACGCTTTTGTGTCTACGTATTTTGGGATGACATGGTTTGCAAATTGTGTCCTTTAAACCGGGACGGAGGGAGTATATTAAAAAATAGTAAAAATTAAATTTGCCAGATTAACTATGTAGGACTGCCAAGATAAGTTCCGCTTGGTTGCAAAGCTTTAACCAAGGTGAAGTCATCAAAGAAAATATAAAAATGATATACTTGCCAGATTTACCAGGCATGGTAGCCAGATTAATTACATTTGGTTGCCAGTTAACCCAAAGGTAAAATCATCAGAAATCTCTAAAAATATACTTGCCAGATTATCTAGTGATGATTAGATAAATTTCGCTTGGTTGCCAGATAAAATTTGCTTGATGCCAAAAATAAATCAAGTTGAAACACAACCTACATATTTAGGTGTAAGGGGAGGGGAAAATTCAGGCATCGATGGCGTAGTCGCGCTCACGGGCGGTGGCCGTCTCCTCGTGCTCGGCTGCGACGCCTCCCTGCTGCATGCTCGGTGGAGCCCTCCCTGCTACATGCTCGTCGTCGACGGCCTTCTCGATCCCCGCGCTCGATGATAAACGCCTCCTCACGCGCGCCTTCTTGCTATCGTCGCCGTCGGCTCCTCGCAGTGCGCTCGACGGTGGAGGTCTCCGATCCAATATGTCCTCGACGATGGAGACCTCCTCTGCTGCTGTGTGCTCCAGGGCCGCTCGACGGCGGTGGCCTCCTCCGATGATGCGTGATCGACGATGAGGACCTCCTCTGTTGGCCCCTGCTCGCGCGCGGAAGCCTCCCGATGTGTGCTCGCGCTATGGCTGCTTCTTCGGCGTGGTGCTCCTCGAACTACCTGGTGTTTTCCTCGCGTGGTGGTTTGAGAGAAAGAGAGAGAACGTGTGTGTGAGAGAGAGAAATTGTGTGGTCGACAGATAAGGTGCACGTAGGAATACAGGATTGAGGGGATAAGAACATTGCCCTGATCGGTTGAACGCAAACAGACACGCGGTATTTTTTCCGAATCAAGATGCGCCGCACGGGAGAGCGTGTGATGCGTCGTTTTCTAATAGATTTTTCATTTTTTAAAAGAGAGAGTTTGCTTCGATGGGACCGCTCGCTCGGGATCCATCAGGAGATGCCTCTTGGCCTGCTGAAATGCAATAGCCGCACGAACAAAGTAGTGGGCCGCTGGTCTCTGGACTTTGACGCGCTGGCATCGCCACGTGCAATGGGCAGAACGAGATAGCCTGTAGGCCTGCAGCCTGGGCTTAAATTTTTTGGGGGACCTGTTCGGTCGCATAGCCCGTACATGCCCATGGACGCCCTGGTGAAGAAGTTGGTGGAGTTTGACAAACATTGTTAAGTAAGAGCAAGTCAAGCAGCATCTCAATATTTTCCTCCCTATGTGTACATGTAGGGGTCTTCCCTAAAATTATTCTTCCCCTAAATTTTAGTTATCTCCCAGATACCCTAAGTTATCTTCCATATATTATTATCACATTTATTTTAATTACACAAAGCCCATTATGTATTTTTTTCAACCTGGAGCCTCACGTATCCCTTCGGAAGGGATAAAATCCCCAAATCGATTCCCAATACCGGCCACCACCGCCACCACCACCGCCGCGGCACATCGATTCTGGCCACCCGTCCTTGATTCCCGCAACCAGCGGTCGATTCCCGTCGTCGCCCATCGATTCCGGCCGCCGCCCATGGATTTCGGCCGCCGGCCAGCGATTCATGTAACGGCGCCCTCGCTACGCGCCCTCTATGTGCTCTCGTGGTGCCTCTCTTGTGACGGACGATAGGAGGTAAGCCCGATGTTGAGGAGAGGGGTTGGTCGGGGACCCGCAGGAAGGCTGTAAAGGCTGGCTGGCGGAGGATGATTTTCCACTCTCTCTCCCCTACATCTGCTATCGGGAGGGCTGTAGGGGCTCTCCTGGACTTGCTCTAATAACTCTAATCATGCTTGAACATAGAATAATTTTTACATAAATATTCTTTAAGAAATTTTCTAAAGTAGGGGGGCCATTGCCCCCTTGTCTTAAGGAAGCTCTTCCACTTTAAAACAAAGGACCATCGGTGTCATCTTGCACTAGTGCCCCCAAAATCCAGACTGACCCTAAGAGCATCTCCACTCGTTGGGCGTTCCGAGGCCGAAATCCGGACTTTTTTTTGCCGGATAAAACTTGATTTCGGCCTGAAAATGCCGAGTTTCCCACTCACATTCCCAAGTCGGGTTCCAGGCGAAGAGAAAACAACAACATATTCGATTTTTTATCATTCCCGCCGGCGAGAGCTCGGCCAAAAGGTGTTCGACAGAATTACGCCCAACAAGTCCGACATTACAGAACCGGGTAAAAAGGCTCGGACATCAGTCGTCGATGGGGATGGGCTCCTGCGACATGGTCGATGCGGCGGGGTCGGGCGTCTCGGCCGACTGGTTGGAGGAGGTGGAAGGCGAGCTCGGCGTAGCAGTGGCACTCGGCGTAAGGGCATTCGGTGCAGTGGCAGGCGTGATCTCGGCGTTGTCCTCCTGGAGGATGGCATTGCGGCGCGCCATGTACCAGACTTTGACCGGCAAACTCATCGTCCACGTGTCCTCGCCACCCATCAGGAACTGTAGATCTGTGTTCCTCTTGTTGGCGACATAGTTGGCCTTGAGGAGGTCCATCTTTTGCCCTTGGTTCTCGATCAGTTGCACCCACCTCTCGTCGCTCTTCTCGGTCCTCTTCTCGGTGTGTGCCCTCGTGTTGGCGATGCACTTCTTGATTGAAGCCTGGAGACGCTCGCGGGAGGTCCGGCGGATTTGAGCATCTTCGCCTTCTTTAAGCCGATCTTCGGCCTTCCTTCGCTGGCAGCAGGGGAGGGGCCTCTGGGTTGTACACGTCGTCCTTGGTCTTGGCGAGGCTTAGGCGACTGTCCCGCCATTTTTCGCAGTGCTCGATCTCGGTGAACACATGATGGAACTTGAACTCCGCCTTCATGTCGTCCCGGTACAAAGCGAGTGCACGAAGGAGCTGCAAAATGGAAGACAAAGTGTGTCAACATATGCTTGAGCTTGTCATAACTTCGGCTAGTGTTCGTGAATACCTTGTTTTCCATGTTTTTCCCGCTGGCTTATGTGCGTTCCACCTCTTCCACGCAGTTGTGCCACTTGCTACACGCATGCCGAAGGAGCCCCCAATGGTTGGTCATGGCCTTATCCCCTCGCTCCATATGAATTTTGCTATACTTCGGGTCGCAAAGGCTACGCTCGTCGAACGCTAGCTTCACGCACTTCCAATAGTTGTCGGAGTTTTGATTGGCACCGGTGATGGGATTCATACTCACCGTTTTCCAGGCTTCAGCGAGACAAAGGTCCTCGGGCACCATCCACTTGATCCGTGCTTTCGATGCCGATGTGCCCGGCTTCTTCTTGCCTTTCTTGCCCTTCGTCGGAAGCACGACGTCCACCTCGGCGTCTTCGGACTACGTCGGTTCGGCCTACGTCTCTTTGACGTCGAGGTCGGCGAAATCCTGAGACTCGATGTCGTGTTAGGCATCGGCCTGGGACTGTTCTTGCATGAAGAAGGAGGGGTTGACGGCCGAGCCTTGGGCGATCATGTCCTGCATGTATGTCTCGGTCGACATGCCGTTCGACATTCCGTCGAACAGGTTGTGCGCGTTGGCCTCGCCGTAGGTTCCTTGGGATGAGCTTCCGCCAAAAGGAAGTGGGCCACGACGCATCACCGACAAAGGGACTGCGTACGCCAGAGAGGTGGAGTAGGGGATGTTGATGTCGACGTTGTAGGCCGAAGGAGGGCGAGGCGCGGGGCAGGAGAAGACCACCTTCGGGTTGAACCTGCCGTTGAACTTGGGGGACGAGGAGTACCTCTGCCGAGCGTTCACCTGGATCTCCTCGAAGCCTCTCCGTAGAGATCGGCAAGAATCCGGCTGGCGAACCGACGCTTGTCTGGCTTCCCCAGGGGGGGGGGGGATACGGCGCCGCCATCATCGCCGCGCGCGACGCCACCGCCTGCTTCGCCTGATTCACCCTCATCGCCGCCTGCTCGTCGGCGTGCTCTTGTTCTTGCCTGAGCTTCGCCCTCTCATTCCTCTCCTTTCGTTCGTCCGACGAGATCTTCCTCCTATGCATAGTGCCAGGCACTCGGCGCTGGACATGCCCTCTAGCTTTGTCGCCGGCGCTCTTGGCTTCCTCGTCTTCTTCTCCCCCGAAACCTCGTCGAGATTCGATCTAGGCTTGACGAAACTCTTGGGCGGCATGGCAGGCGGGAGCTCGGCGAAGTGGCGGGATGGGGGGGGATGGGGAAGAAAGGCGGGAGAGGGAGCAAGAAAAGGGCGGGAGTTCGGCCTTCTCTCGCCGACAGAGCTGGCCCACGCCCGTTTTCGTTTCGTCGGGCGTTCCCAGGACATATCCGGGATTCTGGGAATGGTCTGGGAAGTCCGGATCAAAGTTCGCCTGAATCCGGATGAAAACAGGTTATTGAAAACACGACTAGGCCGATTTTCGGCGTCCGGACCAGAAAAACGCTCTGGGATCGGCGTAGTGGAAATGCTAGTGGAGATTGGAGATTCTGTAAGGCTTTGGAGCAAGAGGCACCTGTGACGTTTTGAGACGGGCAGGCTGGTTGGGAAGGGCGAGCTCAGCCATCCTTGTCACAGCGTAGACCCCGACCAAGTCCCCGTGTAGAGAGGCGCAGCCATTTTCTGTTTCTTTCCAATCTTTGTACCAGCAGATGGTGCGAGCACAAAATTTGAAACCTGGACCTCATCCAGTGTCTACACCACATTCTGCGCCTCATCCAACAACGTAACCTGGATCTCACTACCTGAAGTCTCATGAGCCTCGGACAAAGGGCAGCCCAACATACCTTCCATACCATAAGTTCCTGCCGCCCTGGTACTACTGCAAGATCACCAGATGAACCCATCCCAGAGTCAGTCATTGTCTGAACCTGCACCTCATCAAACATCAGTATCCCAACATCGTTTAGAGACAGTTTATTAAAAGCTTCTTTCTATGACCTTTTTGCCGGCTTCAATAGCAGGTTGACAACTATTGCCTCAGCTGAATCTAGAAGCGAACGAGTCAGAAACCATTTATACAATCAGGCTGCCATCATAGTGAAGTGAAACTGAACCCATGATCCCAGTACAATTTCCTCCAGAGAAATAGACACTCATGTCACATTGGGAGGAATACCTTCAGATTGCATGCATAAATCCATGACCCTAGGAAGGTTATCAGTGCTCTAAAGCAGGCTATCTCAGAAACTAGAACAACTGAGGTATCACTAACCACATTCAGATCAGTTTCAGCACATGCAAGGACCTCTGTATGCATTTCTAACAGACCACCTCTGTATGTGTCAAGCGGATCTTCTATGACATTGTCTTCCGGAATGACGCCATCCATTGATTGATGGCCCATCGTGTCCCATGACTTCACACAGACTAATACCGCTGCCGTTCCCTTTAACTTGCTGCTGAGCCAAATCGTTAATTGTTCGGGAATCCAAATTGACACAGCTCTCGTCTGGCGAGAAATCTGCATAAGTGATTTCGGTCTTCAAATTAAGTGGGATGATTTCTTCGTCTGACTGGGAGCCGATCATTAGTTGCCTAGGAATCCAAATTATCGCAGTTTGAACTTTTTTTAAGGTACAACTCCAACTAAGGTTAAGATAAAAATATAGATGTTGATTATACTAGCTAAGCCAACTGGAAAAGCCAATGATCCGAAGACAAACCTCGTGCAAAACCTCAAACACTCTAGGGTCTTATGTTAACTTACATTTAAGATAGGTATACACTCTAGAAACATATGTCAAGATATTATGGATTTTATGGTTCTCATATCGAAGGAGATTCAGTCAAAAAGGTTATTCTAGGGTCAATGTATAAAAATAACATAGATTTATTAAACTATAAGATCAAAATACAAAGTGTATCTACCATGATAGTGGTTGTAATTGTGTACTTGCAAAGACAATTTTATCTTAATAATTATCAGCACTATTATGTGCTCAATTTTGTAAGTAAATTTGATAGAAAAAGGTTAGGCCAGATATTAACTGTCAAGAATTTATCCACTAGCCAATTATCCAAAAAGACCGAGCTGATAAAAAAGGCTAGGCACTATATTTATATTCAACACCCACTTAACGTCTAGCATATTTTAGTCCTTAGCGTGGAATAGGAGTATGCCGCAATTTTTTTTAATACTGCGTAAGTAGGGTCTTGAACTCAAGACCTCTTGACTCTGATACCATAAATGATTTATCCACTAGCCAATTATCCTAAGATGCATGTAGGCCACAGGATTGGAATAGAGATGGACGGTGTTTCTCATCAGCCTCCGATGCGGAGCATTTACCTTATCCTAAAAGACCGATCTAATAGAAAGAGCCTAGTCAATATAATTATATTTAACAAACTGAATAGGTTATAAATAAGTAAAAATGTTATTTTGAATAGGTACATTTCAGGGAAACAACCACATCCCTTTGGTGTGATTCATTGCACTGTTTATAGACTAGCTGTTGTCTACACTTTACGACACTGGCGAAAACTACGACACCGCTTCTACAAGTGCCCCAACTCAGTAAGTTTCCAATTAGACGTTGAGTTTGAAACAAAATTTTGGTTCCCGATAGAAAAAAATCCCGAGGGGCTCGAGATCCCGACCGGTTACCGGACAAATTCACAATTTAAAATTTGAATTCAAATGTTTCTAGAAAGGGATAAAGAGCCTATGAACTATTTTTAAGCACCAAGCTAGTATTGCCCTAGTGGTATTGCGTCATTGTTGTTCTTCATGCGTTGAAAGGTTCTGGGTTTGACTCTCGATTTCAAACTTTTTGTGTTATTTTTCTTCTAGGCACGGTAAATTTTCGAAAACTAAAAATAAAGCCCTAGTGGGATTATGACCTAAGTGAACAGGAGGACCGGGCGAGGTTGGTAACCACTGTGCCAAACCATCCTTCTAGGTATAAATAAAGATAAACAATGATTTAACCGATCTCAGCTGTTTAAATTCAAAAATATTAAAAAAAATCAGGATTTTTTGTCCGGTATTCCTTTTTGGTTACCAGGCGGTAACCTAATTTACCGCCCGGTAACCAAAACATTGGTTTGAAACACTGATCCTAGATGTCTGACACTAATTTTTGATACATTAGCATTTGCTAACAGCTGCAAGATTTTTTAACTTCAGGACTGGCACGAGAGGAGTGATTTATCAAGGCAACATTGCTCGTTCTTCAGCGCCTTGTCCTCCTATACATCCTCTGCTGGTTATCCTTCTACTCGCTTGCTGGCTATACTCGCTTGCAGTCTGAATCTCTTCACCAATCGCCACCGTCCTCGTCATGCTGAAGATCAACCTAACAGATGCACAAGACATATGGAAGCATCAGGACCTCGCTTAGATTGTGTCAACTGACAACCGGTGATTAGATGTAATGTAGCAGTCGTTTGTAGCAGTTTGCAATGTGTTAATGTTTGTTAGTATGGTAAAAACCCGCCAATGGGGATGTTGTTCAGTCAATAGTTTAGGTGTTTAGTACTACGGAGTAATGAGCAACTCTCAATCGCAGTCTATGAAACATCAACAACTACCCGTCATTTGTTTTCACAGATCTCGGTTCACACTCTTATCTGAACATCCTGTGCTTTCACCCAGACATCTTTTTTACCACCCCCTCTTTTGACTAGACAGTGCAGCACTCGTTAATTTCTACCGCTCATCATCAATTTTCGGAGCTTGCAACATAGTAACTGCTACAGGAGACACTGTTCCACCGTGCGTACCCTCGACCGTTATTTATCTTTTCTAGCACGTCGTATTCGGTGAAAACACACTTTGGTACAGATCACAATAGGGAAATCAACTCTTCAAAATATAAGATGCTTTAGCATTGTGAAGACGTATCTAGACTTTTTTATTACTTTCTTCGATCCATATTAGTTGACTCAAATATAGATGTATCTATCGCTAAAACTTGTCTAAATACATCTAAATTGGAGTCAACTAATATGGATTGGAGAGAGTACATAAATTTACTTAATTTGAATGAATCTGTACACTAAAATAAATCTAAATATTGTTTTACAATTATATTTTAAAAGAGAGGAAGTAATTTAGTAATAATCGATTTGTTTTTTTCAGCCAGGCATGTTTTCTATGGCCTGTATTATTTGTGGGGACTGTTTGGTTGCAGGTGCCTGGTATCCCCCACCCACTCATTGCTCTTTTAATCATAATATCCATCTTTTATCTCTGGTAACCACGGTCCACGGTACTCCTACTCCTCTGCTGATGTCCCCTTAAGATCCACCCAAGCAGCAGCATACAACCCACTCGCAGCAGCAATGGCGGCGGCCGCCGTCGTGGGCATGGTCGCCTCCGGTGTCATCAAGGTGGTGATCCAAGAGATCGGTTCCGCCATTAAGGGCGAGCTCAAGCTGCACAAGAACTTGAGGAAGGATATGGAGAAGATGAAGATGACACTTGAGGCGGTGGAAGCCGTGCTCGGCGTCGCCGAAAGGCGTTCTATCACGGACGAACCTACGCGCCTGTGGCTGAAGCGGCTCAAGGACGCCTTGTATGAGATCTCCGACATGCTTGATGACTTCAAGGCTGATGAGAAAAACCTGGTACGAACTAGATCTGATTTTTTTTTATATAATGCACTCATGGAACTTTCATCTCTTTATCGAAAAAAATGGAACCTCCATCTGGGCTCGGTATAACATTGCTCCTGTCCTGGCTCGGCGGCCATGCTCCGCGAACGGCGGCAGCGCCAGTCGCCGGTCTTGATGAAGATGGATTCGATCTCCTCGTATACTGTATAAAATTTGGTGTAACTCGGTCGACAAAAAATTCACCGTAACTGAACCAAGACCATCGCGTCCGGACCGGAATCAGCGGCGGCCTTCCTCTCCCCGCGTCATGGAGGGCGGGTCGGGGCCCTCTGGCTCCTTGGCGGCGGTGTGGCTCGGAAGCCCCTGGTCCGGCGTGACCAGGTGGAGCTGAAGGTGGCGTGGAGCTTGCTCGCGGGCGCCATGGACAGGATGCGCCGTCGGCTGCCGTCCGGACCGGAATCTGGCCGTCTAGGGCCTATATGGGCTCGGGCGGGCCCCAGATGGGCTTGGGAGGGCTAGGTGGTGCGTCTGCGGGGCTCTCTGTAGGTGATGGCAGTGACTAGGCTAGGATTGGGGATGGCTGCGCTGCGACCTGCCCATTTGCAGCAGGACGGCTAGGACTTCACGGGCGTGTTTGGGTCCGGTCGGGCCTGTCTGGCCGTCTGGGCCTGGTGTGCCTTGGCTGCTCTATCTGATGGACGACTGCCTCTCGGCGATGGAGATGGGTTCCTCCCGCGGGCTGCAAGGCTGTTGTCCCTCGTTTCGGCAATGTTGTGTGTCCTCGCTGGTTAGACCACGCACGAAGAAACAATGTTGGTGACTTCAAGATCGTGGTGGTGCATCTTGGTGGTGAAGCTAGGTGGTGGTGCTCTGTTGCGCCAAGTTTTTTTGGGAGCGGAGGTCGGGAGAAATCCCTATCGGCTCGTCCGACCCTGACGCGGTGCCGCCTTCGAGTGGCACCATTCCTTCCTGAAGGGCGCTGAGGATTCGGAATCCTCTGTCTCCACTTTACTCTGAGTGCTTAGGACCATGGTCCATCCGGGTAGCAACATTGTGTCGACGATGCTTCCCTGTGAAGGTGCTGCTTGGTACTCGGCGCTTCACGGTGCTTGGAGTGTGGTGGGCCAAAGTCGGAGGGTGCAACGGTTGTGGGTCATCATCGCTCTGATTCGCCATTGTCTTCATTTCTTTTCTTTTGGGCATGTTTGTGTTGTCTTCTTAGCATTTTCTCAAACACATGTATCAGTGTGGTTGCTATATTAATATTAGCGGTGCGAAAACCTGTTTCGAGGAAAGCATGGGAAACAAGTGAGGCTATTGGAATTGGAAAGGATAATGATCCAGTAGAGCCCGAGGCTGCGTCCTTCATGACCTCTGGTTTTCTTGCACGCCACGTGTCCAACAAATTAGCCACAAAACATGTAGGCCCCACCACATACTCATCCCCACCTTATCTTCCCGTCTCTCCGTGCATGTTGCTCACTACTAGGAAAAAGACTGTTCGTTGCGCACCTAAAAAGCCCATCCGTGGCGCACTAGTGGTGCGCCACTAAGCGTCTGTGCGACTAAGAGTGCCGTGGCGCGCTATCTGCGCGCTACGGTTATATAATGATAGGCGTACACACCAGTGCGCCACGGGTAGAAAGTCGGTCGCCACGGATGTTTTTTTCAAAAAACAAAAAAAATGCAAAAAAATATCCTCGGTTTGAATTGCAAAAGCAATCGGGTCCTTGTCGCCCGTCGTGTCGCCTCATTTGGAGCATGGTGGTAGTGGCCTACCACCGTAGGGAGGCGCGAGGCCGGTAGTGCTACTCCTCATGACATCGAGGAAGAGAGGGAGAAGGAGGTGTGGCTGGAGAAGGGAGGAGGTCGCCGCAAAGAGAAGGAGGTCGTCGATGGTCGTCGCTCGTCGTCGTTGGCGCTCGTCGTGACTGCAAGGAGGAGGAGGCCGCAAGGAGAAGGAGGTCGTCGCCGTCGTGACTGCTAGGAGGAGAAGGTCGCCGTCGCTGTCGCCATCGTCACTGCAACGAGAGGAGGATGCCGGAGCAAGGAGGAGGAGAAGTCCACCGTCGCCGTCGTCAGTGCAAGGGAAGGAGGAGAAGGAAAAGGAGGAGGAGGAGGAGAGAGAAGGAGGAGAAGAGAGAAGGAAAAGGAGGAGGAGAAGAGAGAAGGAAAAGGAGGGAGGAGAATGAAAAGGAGAAGAGGGAGGGAATAGGGGTAGGTGGGCGGGGTGGTGATTCAAATTTGAATCCCGCCCAAGCTTATCCGTGGCGCACTAGGTGGTGGTGCGCTACGGGTAAGTTGCCCTCTTTTTTTTTTCTACAAGAAAAAATTGCGAACGGATGCGAAATCTCGTTCTCGTCATTTTGGTATATTATACGATTTTTTTCGACATCGTATGCAAAAGTTACGGTCATTTTACCGTGGCATGACTTTTTTTTGCAGAAAAAATGGAAACTCATGTTTGTTAATTTTCCTAGAATATACCACATTACCTACCTAAAGATGAAAGGATTTTATTATTTGAAGTGTTTTTTTATATTTTGCGAAACCTAAAAAGGCGATCGGGGGGGGGGGGTGTGGAGTTGGTGCAGGCCACTTAGCCGTAGGGCGGCTAAGTGGACCCAGCTGCTACAACACACATGCCCGTAGCGCACTAGGTCAAGGTGCGCTACGGCTAAGTGACACATCCGTAGCACACCTTGACCTAGTGCGCTACGAGTATGTGTGCTGCGGCCACATGTGCCCTGACCCACACATAGCCGTGGCGCACCACCCCCATGTGCGCCACGCTTATGGCAGTTAGCCATAGGGCACCTATGGCAGTGCACCACGCCTATTTTACCCGTGGGGCACCACTATCAAGTGCGCCACAGAAGTGTGGATTACCTATAGCTGTTTTCCTAGTAGTGGCTTTTCCTTCTTCCCTGACGAGATAACCATGGAATCTCCCATCACCAATTGATTCCTACATCGGTGCCGCACACCAAAGCGTTGCCGCCGTTCCCATGCCCCCGAACCGCTCTCGTTCGACTCCCGGTGATAGCAACGACAACGTTACAGAGGGGCACCCAACTTGCTACGAGAACCGTGGCACTTCTACGAGGCGCGACTACCATTGGGGTTGGTTAGGTAACGTTGCTTCTAGCGGCTGTTAGCGTTATTACCAAGGAAGAACGAAGAACACCGTTGCTACCATGGCACAACAGAGTTGCTGGCAATGGCTGTCGGCGTTGCTACCATATCACAGCGGGTTGCTGCCAACGGCTGCCACTATTGCTACGAAGGTACTACGACATTGTTGCCACCGGCTGTCGGCCTTGCTACCATCGCATGGCGGGATTGCTGCCCGCGTCACGACATTGCTACCACGGCGAGGTTGCGACCGATGCTACCGGTGTTGCTACCAGCTGCCGTTGCTACAAAGGTACGATGACATTGCTGCCACCGGCTATTGGCCTTGCTACCATGGCATGCCGGGATTGCTGCCCGTGGCTGCCGACATTGCTACCATGTCACGGTGAGGTTGCTGCCAGCGGCTATCGGCGTTGCTACGAAGGCACCAAGGCGCTGCTACCAATGTGGAGGTGTAGTGCTGCCAGGGCAATCTGGAAGGATGGTCAGCAATGCTACACGCCTGCTTGGGTGATGGGCAAGATGGTCGGCGATTGGGTGTTGTGCGAGGGGCGGCATAGAGAGACGCTAGTCGATGGCGCTACGGCGAGATTCGTCGGCTTGGACGCAAACGATAGTGGTGCTGCGGCGAGTCGGTGAGGTTGCTCTGCCGGATTTTTGACTGATGACATGCATGCGCAGGTCTCCTGTGTGTGGGATTGCGGACGGAGAATTTTTCCCGTGTTGAGAAGTTCAAGCGTGCAGAGTGAGCGTGATTAGATCGAACGTTCATGTGAGCCACGATCCAACGACCGCGGAATCGGAAGTTACGAGCGCGGCATCCTCCGAGGGATTCTCAGCCCTGCCCAATCGAAAAAGGATGCCTGGAAACAGCTTTGTCGCCAGCCATGTCATCACGGTGCGCTGCCTTATTTTGGGGATTGGGTGGATTGGGGTTGGGCGAAATTCAAATTCTTGTCTTATCTATACATGCATGTAAGTGCCACCAAATCCTTTTCGAAAAAAGAGTGCCACCATGTAAAAGCTCTATGTATAAGAGCCGAGGCTGCTCTCTCCGTCTTGAGGCGTGCAAAGATTCGTGCGGCTGTGACTCGCTGGTCTTAGCACGGGGCGCCCACTTTCGGCGCTCTCCCGCACTGTCCAAGTTGGATGCTTTTGGATGTGACTGTTATGGCCAGCCGATTATCCTATGCAAAAGCAATGCTACAATCCAATTTGCTACTGTTAAATATGTTTCAGTGACTGTGCCATATGACTATGCTAGAGTAAAGTCTGCTTTAAACCTTGAACTGGTAGAAGGTGTCTGAAACAAACCTCAGATTCTCAATCCCTGAAATCAACACCCCGAACTCACAATTCCCTTCCCTCCACAATGGCCGCCTCCGTGACCATTACTGTGAGATGGTCCGCATCCGAGATGCATTCTCCGCTTCCTCCATGAGGCAAGCAAACCTATGAAGGAGAGGAGATGGGGATGATGGTTAGATGCCACCGGCGACTAGCGTGGAACATGCCCCTACAATTTGTTGATAAACAATGAAAGATATGTTCCACATGACAACCATATGGAATTATTATCAAATGAACTTAGTACTCAAAGAACCTGGCAGTTGTTTTGAAAAATCGGGTAGCTATGGCTGAACAATTTGGTAACTGTGGTAGAGAAATCAAGTAGCTACTATCAAATAACTTATTAATTATATAACCTAGGGGTTATTTCAAAAAATCGGTTAGTTATTTCTAAATAATATGGTAATGGTTGCTACTATCAAATAAATTAGTAATAAGAGAACTTTGCAATAATTTCAGAAGATCAGGTAGCCATCGCACAAAAAATCTGATAACTGCACTAGTGAAACTGGTAACTGTTTTCGAAGAACATAGTTTGTATTTTGTACTTGGATGTTTTGTGAGAGTTATACCTAATAATTAGTAGTTGTAAATTTTTGGAAATAAACAAGAGCATATAAGAAGTCAATATCACATGGAACAATTGCAAATAGTAGCAATATAGTACTAGTATCAGCAGTACAGTAGTACTAGGCCACGGCTAGCTGTGCATTGCATGCAGCTTTTTTGCTCTTGTCGGTATCGGAGATGCATGCCTCGCTGGCTCACTGCATGCAGCTTTTTGCTATTGCTGCGTGTTTTACGGTCGCGTGGTCTGATGGAAACCTAGTTTCACGTGGATAGGTGCCTCCACGCAGAAAGATGCGGGTGCGGCATCACTAGGTAGTTCTATCCAGCAATACATTATTTTACCATAAAACTTTATGTGCTTTTCTGGTACAAAAAAGGATTTTCTTCAGCTCTTCCATGGTACTCACATCAAGTTATACCTCTTGCAGTTGGAAGGTGTTGTCAAGAAGTTTAAGATGCCAAATAAGATGAAAGAGATGCAACAGAGGCTGCAGGAGATATCAGAAGACCATATGAAATATAGCATTCCAGCAGAAACTCGCAGCGACAAGCAGCCCGTTCCTGATATCCGGGAAACACCCGTGAATGCAGAAGAAACAGATCCCATTGGGAGGACTGATGACAAACAAAAGATCATGGGTCGCCTATCTAAGGGAACCACTGAAGAGACCACCTTCCTTTCCATATGGGGCTTTGGAGGCATCGGAAAGACCACCTTGGCAAGATTGGTTTACAAGGATCCCCAGTTCAAAGAGTACTCCAAGGCCTGGGTCTATGTGTCTGAGAAACTTGACTTGAAAAAAATTGGTAATTCTATAATATCACAATTATCAGAAAAGGAAGAGCAGACCAAGATAGACGAGTTGAAGATCATTCATGATTGCCTTGAAAAGCTACTTGCTGGTAATAAGAAGATTCTGATCATTTTGGATGACCTGTGGGAGAAGCGTTCTTCTGAACTTGAAAAATTGAAGGTTATGCTAAAGCAGGCTGAGGGGAGCAAGGTGATGGTTGTGGTAACCACACGCGAAGAAAGCACTGCAAAGGAATTTGGTAGTGTTGATCCATACTGCTTAGCTCCTTTGACAGATGAAATGTGCTGGAATATTATTAAACAAAAATGCAACTTTGAAGCTTGTCCTTACAAAGAACGTTTCGAGCCGATTGGAAAGGAAATTGCAAAAAGGTGTGGAGGTGTGCCTTTAGCTGCTCAATCACTTGGACACATGTTAAAATACAAGCCATATGATGTGTGGGTTTCGGTCAGGTCCAACCATATCTGGAATCTACCTAATGCTAGAGATACATCATCCACACATGAAGTGCTTGCATCCTTGTTGTTAAGCTACAACTTCATAGATAATCCATCCTTGAAGTTATGCTTTGCTTATTGTGCAATCTTTCCAAAAGGTCACAATATAATTAAAGATGATCTAATTCATCAATGGATTGCTCTTGGATTCATGGAGCCATATACTAATAATATATTATCTACCTGGCAACTCGGTGAGAGTTATGTTAGGCAGCTTCTGGAGATGTCATTTCTGCAACACTCCAAGGTGAGTTAACTAATCCATACCTCCAACAGTAACTGCCGCATTATTTTAATCGATGTAGTGCACTACAACTCACATATGACTGGATTTATTTTTAGAGATATGTTGAGAGTTTTTTTTTTTTTTTGTGTGTTGGGTGGTGGGGGGTGGTGGTGGACAGTTACATGCTGTATGGTTGAACAACCACTTTACTACTTCTGTTTTTAAATAACCAATGTTTCAAAAATGTACATGTTACATAGAATCTTTGATCATTTTTTAATTCAAGACCTCCACACCACCCCCCTAGACATTTGCTCTTTGGATTACTTGAACTCCACACCTTTAAAACAGTATTCCACCCTTGACTCCTCACGCCTGGTATTTGCAAACCTAGTCAAATAACTTTCTAAATGTTCTTAATGGTTCGCTAACAACCAAAATGTCTTGTTAACCGTGAATCTGTGCAAGCTGTTGTGTAGAGCCATTTTTCAAGTTTTGAAGTTCCTATTTTGTCTCATTAATCCTGTGCAGACCGTCGCAGAACGTTTCTACGCAAGAGAAGATGATACATTATTCACCATGCATGACCTGGTGCATGACCTCGCAAGATCGGTTATGGCTGACGAATTGTACTTGAAGGGCCCCAATTGCCGCTATGCATGTCTTACAGATTTTACCAAGCCATTGAAGTCATCCGCTACTTCACCTGCAAAGATAAAGGCACTGCATATTGTGGACCATCCTGATGATTGCTTGAAAGAAAATCAGTTCCATCCTGATGCATATTCACAAGCTAAGCACCTCCGTGTCTTAGTCCTAGATGTAAGCCCATACTCTTTAAGGGAGTTGCCATCTATTGGTAAATTGAAGCAGTTGAGGTATCTTAGTGTTCCAAATATCAGTGGTCGAATGGATCTGAGGTGTATCACCCAGCTCATAAAATTGAATTATCTCAACCTTAGTGGTTCTAAACATCTCTCAGGATTGCCCGAGTCAATTAGTGAAATCAAAGGTCTGATGCATCTTGACTTATCGTATTGCCGAAATCTAAAAGAACTCCCATTGTCATTTGGCACGCTCAGAGAGTTGGTATACCTGGACTTATCACACTGTCGTGGCATTTTAGGAATACCAGAAGCTTTGGGTGGTCTTACCAAACTCCAACATTTGGGATTATCAGAATGTAAAAATCTGAGAGGGCTGCCAGAAGTCATCGGCAGTCTTACTGAACTCCGGTATTTGAATCTAACAGGATGCATGCATTATATCTTTGCCAGCTCATCGGAAAATCAAACGGAGAGTTTCATTCACTGTATATGCACACTTCCCAATATGCAGCAGCTGAACTTATCTCGGAATGAATATTATCTTAGTATACCAGGAAGTGCCCGCCGCCTCAAGAAGCTGAACCTCTGTGGGTGCAGCAATGTTACTGGGCTTCCAAGATATGCGGCTAAAATGAATGGAATCATCTCGGAACAGCTGGAACTTGAGCCTATTTTTTCTGTATATGCATATGGTACTGGATCTAGGAGTAACCTTTACTTGCTTCAGCCTATAAATCGTGACGTGCTGCATATCGAGATGCTTGAAAATGTGCAGTGCGCAGAAGAAGCAAACAGTATAAATATCAATAAAAAACAGGAAATTAGAAAATTGACATTAGAGTGGACCAGAGATGCTAACAGATGTGTGGAAGACAAGGAGTTGCTGAGGGAGCTAGTGCCACCAACCAGTTTAAACGAGTTTATGATAGAGGGTTACAGTAGTGTAGCTTTTCCGGACTGGCTCATGAATATTAGCAATTATCTCCCTAATCTTGGCAGCATAGTGATGTGGGATTTGCCCAGGTGTAGCCATCTACCACCCCTCGCCCAACTACCAAATCTCCGAGTGCTTACTCTGAAGGGGATGGAAAGCCTGGAAGAATGGAACACAACAGATTCTAGTTTGAGTGGGCCTATGTTCCCTATGCTTCAGGAAGTGAATATACATTGTTGCCCCAAGTTGAGGATAAAACCACGACTTCCTAGAGCTGCATCTTGGAATATAAGCGGAGGTGGTAATGTGCTCACATCATGGGGAGAGATCGCGTCACACACTGGTGCTTCATCATCTTCTTCTCCAGTATGTACTCATCTGTCAGTTCAGTACACAAATGTGCCTCTATTACAGTGGAATTTACTTCACCACGTACCTTCCGTGAGTGACTTAAGAATCGAATTTTGCAGTGATTTGACAAGTTCCCCAGAGATCATCCGGGCCCTCCGCTCCCTCAGATCACTGACACTGTCATTCCAAGAAGGACATATGGAATGGGTAGGTGAGCTCAGGTCTCTTCAGCATCTCACAATACAGTACTACTGGAAGCTAGAGGAATTGCCCGATAGCATGAGACAACTCACACAGTTACAATCATTAACTCTGCAAAACTGTTATAGTTTGACATCACTGCCGCTATGGTTAGGAGAACTTGCCTCTCTCAAAAGACTTCTAATCAGGAGCTGCCATGCCATTATGAGTCTGCCAGAAAGTCTCACAAGTCTCCAAGAGTTAACTATCTATGACAGCGGTAAAATCACGACTCTGCCGGAGAGTCTCACAAGTCTCCAGTGGTTATCTATTAAATGCTGCCCTAAATTAAAGAAGTGGTGCGAAGCAGAGGAGAACAAGACGAAGCTTGATCACATAAAAGGAAAGGTATGTATGTGCCCTGCTGAAAACTATTGATCATATAGGTATTGCTCGTATTTTTTACAGGATAACATATTCCGTCATGTTAAATGCTTCATTGCAATTTAATTTGTGTTTCAACAATGGAATATTGTTGTCGAAAACGTAATAAAGCAACAGAGTTATTTTTTTGGTAAAAGTAATAGAAGGAAATTCTAAGGTATAGCAAAATATGTCCTAGGCGGTCCAAAAGATCTAGTGATGGAATTGTTACCAAGAAATTGAATAAAAAACTATATTAATACCTGCTTCGAACTTTCAAGGTGATTCTTTCATGGAAAATGCCTTCAAGATATGACCAAATTTGTATTGATCTGATCAAACATTTTCCTTATGTGTACTGCTTACTATTCTTTGTGAGCCCAGATTCAAGATAGTGATACTGCAGACTTTACATTCTTTTGCAGGTTCTTGAATATTAGTGGGGACGTTTCGTGGATGTTTGACACGCAAGTCTGGCGATGATGGCGCTTCTTCCTGCAACAGATTGATGCTGAATTTCGTAAGTTGCAATCTACAGGAACTGCCAGAACTGTATCTTCTGCTATCTGCCAGGATACCTTAATTTGTAGAGAACAAATCTGAGGAGAGGAGGTTCCTTGTTGTTTTCTTCTCCCACATCACACTGCGTAACCATCATCAGCAGAGGAGGTTCCAAAGGGATCTCTGCTGCAAAGTAGAGAACACTGGGGCACTTCCATAAATCTTATGAAGGCCTAGTTACCCGTGAAATGAAACTGCGCGTAAGATATAATCCGCCTAAACTTCTGAAGAAGCAATGATTTCCATTAGTGGGGTGACTTTGTGTGTTAGTGGAGTTCAGTGCATAGCCATGTGGATTTACTGTCATATATCTATATATCTATATTATCAAGTTGGATTTGCCGCCGCCCTCTCCCTTGCCCCTCCAGCCAGCTGCCGAACCGCTCCGGTGCCACCCCGATCCCGATCTGAAAACGGACCACTCCAGTGCCACCCTAGCTCCTATTGTCGCCGGCTATCGTGACACGGGCTTGGGAATGAGGTTGTCCAATTCTTCGACCAGCGCCGTAGCTCCTCTACACACGCCGTGCCAGCTCCCCTGCATGTTTAAGGTGGATTTGGGACTTGTGTATGAGCTCGTGAGGTATGGAAGGAGCTTGGATTATTTAACAAAATCCTCTACTGATGACAAGTCTGGATCGGTGATCCTAGAAAAAATGTTATGTGCTGTTGGGAATAAGTCTCCGGTGCTTAATAGCTTGGGCCTAAAAGAATCAATAGCTATTGGTTGTTGGTATATTTTGTGGCAAAGAAGGGAGAAAGTAAAAGGAGAGCAGGTTGCAACTCCTGCTAGTTCGGCCTTTGCGATTATGGCATTAACTGCAAATTTTGGTGTTCTCAGGCATTTGGCAAAACCGAAAGATATCATATGGACCAAACCAGCAAGTGGAACTTATAAGCTGAATGTGTATGCTTCATTTCATGGGGATGGATCAGGGGCAGTTCTACGCAATGCCAAAAGGAGAAGCTGCTGCAGGCTCTACATATCCGATGGACAACATCTTGGACGCTGCTTTTTTTTTTCGAGAGCACACCGGAGGCGTGTCTTATCTTTATAGAAGGCAGAAGACTCAAATACAAGAGAACCAGATTCCCAATTGCTAACAATTGGTCTGGCTGAACTCCACACACACGCACACACACACCTAAAAGGACTGGAATTATTGGACGCTGCTACGACCGAAGCTTTGGCTCT
Organism: Avena longiglumis; assembly: GCA_030063025.1. Classification (NCBI taxonomy): domain Eukaryota; kingdom Viridiplantae; phylum Streptophyta; class Magnoliopsida; order Poales; family Poaceae; genus Avena; species Avena longiglumis. The sequence goes on along the minus strand of CP125973.1, from coordinate 69,696,477 downwards.
CTTGAAAGGATTGGAATTATTGGAACAGCCGGGATGTGCCCAGGTTGTTACTGAATCAGATTCTTTGGAGTTAATTCGAGTTTGTAATGGTGTGATCGAAGATTGGAGTCCCTATTCAGCAATCATGGCAGAGTGCTTCCTAAAAGCTAGCTCAATGAAGGATATTACTTTTCAGCATTGTCCAAGGGAAGCAAACCAGGTGGCACATAGTTTGGCCAGGAATGCTTTTAATTCCAAGAAGATGTATTGGGCTTAGACAGAGAAGCGGGATTAGAAGCATGGAGAGGTAACCTCATCATGACACGGTGGATTGATTCAGGAGGCAATGCTTTTGCAAACCAAATGCATCCAAAATTTGCGCTTCACAATATGTAGCCTGACGTAAATCGCTCACATGTCCTATGACATCACATGAGGACATAATTGTTGTATACATTCCATTAGCAAAGTTTAAACCGATAAAATGACGCCCCAATTAATTATCCTTCCTAAGATTGGCATTAACTGAAAATTTCATACTGCCAATTAAGAGTGATGACAGCGAAACATCCGAGCTCAGCGGAGCTGAAGAATTTGAAAAAATCTATTGAAACTCAACCGACGGCACTGACAAACTCGTAACAATAGTCTGAGAAACCGACGGAACCAGACCAAATTTTGCTCCTGAGAAGCACTGTACTGAAGGAAGCTAAGATTAGGCGAGCAAGCAACCTTTTCTTTCCTTTAGGTTGAAACAAAGAGGCAGAGACATCTGCATTCTTGATTCTGTTGTAGAAGAAGTCCAACCAGACAGAGGCTTTAGAACACGGCTGAATACCGGAGCAGATGAATCCCCACGAAAAAGAGTAAAGTGACATGTGAAGTCCGGCCAAACTCTTTACCTGAGCCCGTAAATAAAATGGCCAACTCTGTTCGAGGCAACCGACGATCTGAATCTCAGACAATCCTGACCATTCTTGTGTTTTTAGTTTTCAAATTTTGGGAGAAGGGGGAGGAGATCGGAGCAAAAGTCAAAACGAATTCGATGGCCTCCTAGACAACATTGTAAAGAAAAACCTGCAGTTTCTTCCAAGAGAACAAACGATGCAGAGGAAAAAGCGACCATAACGAAGAATTCCTTGGCCGTAGAGGAGGGAAGGAAGTGAACCAAAGAGCAGAACCAACGACGCGCCTGATCCGCAACCGCGATGCCTGGATAAAAGGTCCCAGTAGAGGAGACCTTCCATGGAGAACCCTAGGCTTCAAGGTTGCCGGAGATCACCAGAGAGGGGGAGGTGGTTGGGAGGACACTCACACATGAGCATGACAATTTGGCTTGGTCCTGCCCAGCATTGACGAGGGATCAAAGTCAAGGTCTGACATAAGTTTGATGGAGGGCACAACGCCAAAGAACCAATGCGAATCATGCTCGTGTCATGCATTTTAAGGTCTACACATCTCAGTTGTTCGAAGCAATCTGCTGATGCAATTTATTTTCTTTCTGTTGCAATGCCCGAATATTTAGCTAGTGATCATATAATAGCAGACTTAGCAGAGCGTACGACTTTGCAAAGCATATTTTTCAGATCGATGAACTTTTTTTTTGCGAATGTGATTGATAAACTTTTTTAAGGTACAACTCGAACTAAGGTTAAGATAAAAATGTAGATGATGATTATACTCCGTCCTAGAGCTTAAGCTTTTTTTTTTTGAAAAATCAAGCTACACAAAGTTTGACTAAACTTTTAGAAAAAAATATCAAGAACTATGATATTATATAGATACTATGTCAAAATATGTTTCATGATATATCAAAGGGTATGAATTTCGTGTTATAAATATTAATATTTTTCTCTAAAACCTTGGTCAAACTTCATGTAGTTTGACTTATGAAAAAAAAACTAAGCTCTGGAACAGAGGTAGTACTATCTAAGCCAACTGGAAAAGCCAATGATTCGAAGACAAACCTCATGCAAAATCTCAAACACTCTAGGGTCTTATGCTAACTTACATTTAAGTTAGGTATACGCTCTAGAAACATATGTCAAGATATTTGTTATAAAATACACTTTAAAGCTCTCAATGTATTCAAAGGTAATACGAGATAAACATAAACATGTATAAGCTGAATAATTTCTCCAATTGGCACAAATTAATATGTAAAGGTGTGCACTTCCGGCTTTTATGGTTATCATATCTATGGAGATTCGGTCAGAAAGGTTATTATAGGGTCAATGTATAAAAATAACATAGATTTATTAAACCATAAGCTCAAAATGCGAAGTCTATCTACCATGATAGTGGTTGTAATTGTATACTAGCAAAGACAATTTTATTTTAATAACTGCCAGCACTATTACCTGCTCAATTTTGTAAGTACATTTGATATAAAGTTATACTAGCCAAGAACATATGTTAACTAAATAGGTTATAGATAAGTAAAAATGTTATTGTGAACAAGTACCAACATAAACTCTTGTATTTAATGCAAAGCAACATGACGACACTAACAAATTCAATGAAATTAATCACTCACCATAGGGTACATTTCAATCGTTGAAAACTTCGCCACCGATGGTATAGTTAAAATTAATTTTTTTAGAAAGCTTTGGACAATCCCATCTAGCAGGCACTACTCCATATACTGACAACTTAGAATATACATTTAAATGGATTGAGTGTGTGAAACAATCTATATACAACAAAGGCGAGGATGTTGATAAATAATACTCCATGTGATTAGTTTAACATTTGTCGATAAGTCCAGCAAGGTGACCCATTATCACCCGTTCTATTCAACATTGTCACAGACGTATTGCAATTGATGCTCCGAGAGGCTTATAAGAATGAGTTTTTACTGCACTCTTTGCACCAGGGTGTGCCATTGTCGATACTAGAGTAGGCTAACGACATACTCCTAAATTTGTAAGGATCATTCTTCACTCAGGTTTTTCCTACGATGGGAACTAGTACCAAGATCTATCTACTAGATACAAACAACGGGCGGATGTATATCCGTAGAGAACATACCCTTGAAGACCGACAAAGCTTAACGAGTTAAACTCGTGGTTGATGTAGACAATCTCTTGTCGATCTCAAGATCGAGAGGAAGTCCTAGCGTCACAAAGCAGCAGCGCATCCGTGCTCGCACACACGTACAATACACCGAGCAACCTCCGCCTCATCGCTCCAGCGATGCAGCACAACTCTTTCTTGCCGAATAGCCACCGGGAACATGTATCTCGCTAGTCCGAGACCATGGGGGATAAATTCTAGAGGGGGAGAGAGATCCTTCACGAGGACGTGTGAGTGAGAGAGAGAGAGAGGGAGAGGGGTGCCTTTTATAGGAGGAGGGGGGCACCCAAGGGGTGGCACGGCCATGGGGCTGCCCCTCCTCCTTCATTCATGTGGGTGGACACTCCACTCACAAAAACCTCTTCAATTTCCTCCACTCAAAATCCCACTCAAAATTGCTATTAAATTTCCACCAAATTTAATGCAAACTCTCATTAAATAAAACTCTTTTATTTATTCATAATTTTATCAATTACTTTAATGTCAAACATTCACATATAACCCCTTGCTATAATTCCATTTCACATGCAAAAACACTTTCTGTAATTTCACCCGAAAACCTGTTTCGGTATCTAGTGAAATAAATTCCTGCGCTTGTTATTCTTTTCGGCATGAAACTTTTGCTCAAATTGGATGTCAGTGTCCCTTAAGTGTGTCACCCTACGGTTCACGAATAATGCAGACATGATCGAGATCCTTCTCCGATCAGTAATCAGAAACGGGACCTGGAGATCCATACTGACTCTCACACATTCAACGATGACTTTTCTGTGATCGTTGGAACCTTTTACGCTAGTATATTAATCCCTTTGTTTCACGATATATTACATGTCCGAGATTCGATCATCGGTATCTCCATACCTAGTTTGATCTCGTTATCGACATGCACTCTTTTCTCGTTCCCGTGATATAACATTCTAGTGATCAAATCACTTGCTTGCAAGCTAACCAATGTGATAGCACCGAGAGGGCCCAGAGTATATCTATCCGTCATCGGGATGAATAAATTCCACTCTTGATCCATGAGTCTCAACATAACACTTTAGTAGTTCTGAAGTCATTTTTATAATCACCCAGTTACGGTGTGACGTTTGATGTCATCAAGAAACTCTTCCGGTGTTAGTGATTGACATGATCTCAGGTCTAAAGATTAGGATCACTTCGTAAGTTGTTTATAGCAATATAAACTCAATGACTTTGATCGTAATGCTATACTTCGGATGAATGTTCATCACATCATTACACTAATGTTGTGATCCCGTTATTAACAACATCCAATGTCTATGATCAGGAAACTGTGATCATCTTGTTAATCAACGAGCTAGTTTATGAGAGAGGCATAACTAGGAACTTTCTGTTTGTTTATTAAACACACATGTATTAACTTTTCCGTATTAATACAATTATAGCATGCAAAATAAACATCTATCATATACTTGGAATACACATAATAAACACTTTATTATTGCCTCTCAGGACATATTCCCTTAAGTTAATTCTACATGCCTTCGAAAAATTAGTGGGCTTCACATTAACTACTATAATAGCACATTCGTCCCCGCACAATGTGGCCCTGCGATGGCAAACAATATTGCAAGCATCCTTGGTTGCTGGATTGAAAATAAACCCTCTTTGAAACATCCTTGGTTGGCTTCACATTAACTACTATAAGAACCTCTTTGAAACATTTGAAACCACAACAAACATATTTTAATAAATTGATAAAAGACTAGCATGTTTGAAACAATTGAAACCACACCAATGCTTCATGACATAATTGAAACCACAAAAAACATCTTTTAGACAATTGAAACAACCACCCGAGATTTTATAAACAATTTGGAACCCCAAGGAACCTGTTTAAAACAATTGAAACCATAGACAATTGAAACCACAAAAAACATCTTTCAAACAATTGAAACCACCACCCAAGATTTTATGAACAATTTTCCGCCCCAAAGAACCTGTTTGAAACAACTGAAACCACAACAAACATCTTTTAATCAATTGAAACCACCTTGCAACTATTTATCAATAATTTGAAACCATATTGAACCTTTTTATAAATATTGAAACCAGATTGAACCTTTTTAAAAATATTGAAACCAAATTGAACATTATTGAAACCTTTGTGAACCAATTGAAATCACATAAGCATGTTTGGAAGTTGTAACAATTGAAACCATAAAAAACATGTTCTAAACAATTGAAACCAACACCCAAGATTTTATGAATAATTCCTCGCCCCAAGAAACTATTTGAAACAATCGAAAGCACGTCAACCAGCTTAGAATAAATTGAAACCACCACGCTACCTTCTATGAATATTTTGAAACCACACCGAACCTTTTTGAAATAATTGAAACTACATTAAACACTATTGAAACCATAGAAGCCTCTTTAAAAAATTTATACCACACCAATGCTTCATGACTCAATTGAAACCATAAAAAATGTCTTTGAAACAATTAAAACCACCATCCAAGAATTTATGAATAATTTGCCACCTCAAGGAACATGTTTGAAGCAATGGTAAGGAAATGGATAATCGTTAACTGCTCGGTTGGCTTGTGAGTAGCGATTAATCGGAATTTAGACGATTAACTGATTTAATCGGTCGGTTATTAATCGGTGCAACCTACAAAAAATTAGCACCTAAAACATGTATGACTCCTCTTGCACCTCAACCAGCTACCCTATTAAAGGCACTCTCGAGCTCTCAGATGAGATCCTCAAGGCGTTCGAGCTCTTGTATCTGAGTCTGGTCGGAAACTATGAAAAACTTATCAACCATGACAAGGAACTAGTTGGTCATGGCGGAAATCGAGCTCCTGGAGACAGGGATCGAGCGGGAGCTTTGCCAACCCTACCTCATTGGGGCGGGCTAGAGTATGGACGGGCGATATGTGTTGATAATTTTGCAATTTTTTTGACCAAGTGTAATAGTTAATCGGGAACATACCTAATAATCGAAGTGTCAAAGCTATTAATCGGATTAAAATATTAACACAAACAATTAGTGATAATCGACACGGTCAAGTCCCTAGTAGTGATTAATCTGCCTATTAATCGCTAATTCGAATGTTTTTTTGAACAGTGCTTTGAAACAGTTAAAACCACAACATACATATTTTAATCAATTTAAACCACCCCGCAACCATTTATCAATAATTTGAAACCACATTAAACCTTATTGAAAATATTAAAACCAAATTAAACCATGTTAAAAGCTTTGTGAACCAATTGAAACCACACAGGCACGTACCGCCTAGATCCAACATGTACTGCCCAGGCCCGATTCTAAAGATAAGAAAGGACAAAGAGGAGGATCGGAACCGGATTCCAGGCAAACGCTCTCTTTCCTAAAGCGGAGCTCGATGGCGGGTACACGAAGCTCGATGGCAGAGACGCAAAGCTCAACAGTGCTGTGGCGAAGCTCGATTGCGAGGACGTCACCGCGCGCTACGGCCGCCATCGCGCCTCGTCCGCCACTCGTCCACCGGGTCACCGGAGCCTCGTGCACTAGGCCGCAACGCGGCAGACTACCCGACACGGTCGGGGGAACCGCTGCCACGTCGGCAGGTCAACGCGACATCGTGCACGGCGCTGCCATCTCGTGCTTTGGCCGTTACCGTTCTAGATCAGACGCGAGAGAGCAAAGGTTGTTGGACAGCTCGCGCTCTGGCCGCCGTCCCGCGCACAGCGAAACGACAAGACGAATCGTGAACACGTGCGGTGGATCAATTGCCAGTACGTACCATTTACTCCTCCTCGAAACACGTATAAGCCCAGCTATATAAATATAGCAACCAGTTGAGATCGCTGCTGGGCCAGATAGCACATCGCCCAAGAAATAACAAAGAGAAACACGGAAGAAAAAGAAAAGAAAGCAAAGCCAATAACAACGGCTTGACGAAAACGATGACGACCCGCAACCGTTGTGCCCTCCAACTAAGTTCCACCGCATGCCTAGCACCACGAAGCGCCACGCACCAAGCAACACCTCCAAGAAGGAAAGCGACGATGACGACGCTGCTGTCCGGACAAGTCCTAGGGTTTCCCCCGGTGCGTTCCGGGAGGTTGGGAAGAGGTACACCCGACACCCTTCAGGAAGGATGGTGGCACCCGCAGGCGTCACCGCGTCGGTGTCAAGAAGACAAGGATTTCTCCCGACCCCTCAGAAAAACACACTCCCGGACGCTAACGCGGTGCTCCACCAAGCTCGTCGCCTGCCAATGCACGCCCACGGTCTTGCGTACCGCCATCGCACAAAGGACCCACAGTAAGGCCAGAGGATGTAAAAGAGCAAGCTTCTACGGGGTTGCCGGGACAACAATGCGCGGGAGGGAGCTACCTCCACCACCAGAAGGTGGTAGCCGACCGGGTATAGTTGCAGGGCAAACCAGGCCCACCTAGCCCGCCGAGCCCGAGGGCTCGTGGAAGCCCACCGCCACCGCTGCAAGGGGAACCACGACCACGACCCCTCGACTAGCCCTATTGATCCGTCCACTGTGGGAACAACCGCCAGCCGATCCTCGCCGCCAAGTGGCGCATCACCACTGGCCACACCCGGACTTCGGGCCACCATCGGCCCGAGAAACACCACCTAGACTGCAAGGCGCCAAGAGAAAGGCGTGATTTAACACAACAGTCCGTGCTTACGAGACCCCGAGCACGGAGACAGAGACCACCAGATCTGGCCCGGCCTAGATCCGACTCCCAAATGCCTGGCCCGGAGGAGTTGCCTACCCGCTGGTGACCAAGGGGCCCGCCTAGCCCAGATTGGGCCCAATCTGGCCGAGATCAGGCCTGGCAAGGGCCACCGATGGGAGCACCTGCAGCGCCTCCGCCCCTCACCATGCCGAGGGCCCCGCCGCCACACAACCACCGTCGGGTGGGGGCTTGCCGCCCACCGCTGGGCGATCGAGGGTCTCGGCCGAGTCTGTGATGGCCTCAGATCAAGCCCAACCTGGCCTAGATCGGGCCTGCAGAGCTCGCGTCGGGCGCACCTGCGGCCTCGCCAGCCTTGCAGCCGAGCTTCCCACCACCCCGTGCCATGGAGCCACCATGAACTCGCCTGGCCCCGTCTGCGGACCCTAGCTCGGGCATGGCGCGCCGCCGCCAGGAAGAGGTCCCGCGCCCCCTAACCGCCACCGGACAGAGCCGCCGGCGGCGGTGAAGGAGGAGAGGGTGGCGCGAGGCGCCGCCCGTCGCCCAGTGGGGACGAGCGGTCTCCTGAGGTTTACTCTAGAAAGAGGTTTTCATAGATTACTATTAGAGGTCGTTTGATATCCATCGTTTGGGTCTAGAATCCTGGAATTTATTTTGCAATTCTATCCCTATGCTGTTTGGTTGGCACGGAATTGGGCCGTCATTTCATTTGCCAAATCCATCCAAATATTTCCATGTGTAAACTCAATTCCCATCTTAGACTAGTCATTTGTAAAATATCTGGGTCTCAGTGTCGTCCTCGACTCCATCTCGCCTTGTCCCCGACTCCGTCTCGCCACCGCACGCCGCCTCCCTCGCCCTCATCCCTGACGCCGCCTCCTCCTCCCTCCGCCTCGCCGCCTCTTCCTCCCTCCGCCTCGCCGCCTCCTCCTCCATCATCCTCGTCGCCTCGTCCTCCCACCACATCACGCCTCCCTCCCCGACCTCATCTTGGAGCTCTTCCTCCCACCGTCTCGCCTCCCCCTCCTCCTTTCTCCACCTTGCAACATCCTCCTCCCTCCACCACAGCAGGCAAGGCTCCATAGCTCCCTCCACCTCTCTCGGACTCTTGCTCGTCCTGGAACCCTAACGCTAACCAACAATCACGTGCAGGTTTGGGTCACAGGTATCTCAACAAATTTGGATCCAGCGCAGTCTCCACTTTATATTCATTCTCGATGGTAGGCTGTAGTGTGTAGTGTGTAGATGTTGGGAAGATCATTTTCTGACCAATCCCAGATGTTCAGCCAGTAGTGGTTCTTCAATTCTTTTTGGTGAAATGTGTAGATGTTGGGAAGATCATTTTCTTACATAAGATCATTTTCCGACCAATCCCAGATGTTCAACCAGTATTGGTAGATCATTTTCTTACATAGTTAGAATTTTAGAAGAAGGATCCATCAGTTTTTATCAAAAGCTTGCATACATAGATGGTAGATTTACTACTCCTACATGTTGACATGAACATAAGCGAAGCCATATCATCGTTACCCAAGTCCAATAGTGTCGTGGTGGTGGCACGGCAGATGCCATGGGTAGGCTAAAGTATGGGGCCAATGGATGCTAGTGGGATCTGGGGAGGGAAGATGCAACTGTCTTACACTCAAGCTGCCAAAGTGATGAACTTTATTTCTCTCTTGATGTGTTACAAGTGCTCCTAGAGCTGTTTACAGGGGAACAATGTGAATCTCCCCAGCCTAACGTTGCTCAAAAGACTCTCCCCCTCCCTCAGGGTCCAGACTTCCCCTTATAAAGGGGTGCCTTGGGTGCCCTTAGGGCTGACGGGGCAAGCATATTCGAGGAATATGCTTGTCCCAAAGTAGTAATTCGCGCCTCCTTTCCCTGTCTCCCTTCTACTGACGGCAAAGTTCCAGCGGCCCCCCCTTCTGCATGCCTCGGGCTTCAGCACTGTCACCTCCGTGACCTTCTTCTGCCCCTCGGTCCCTGCGCCTCCTTGTCTCTTGCGCTTGGCCCTGTTTCAGATTCCTTTAGCCTGCAGCTATGGTTTGACCCTAAGCTTCTCCTTCCTCCGCAAGCTTCTTAACCCGCCTTACCTCATGTTATTCGCCTGCTCCTTACTCGCATGAAGATCATCCGGGTAATCCGCCGAGTTTCTCATTAACTCGGCAGATAACCACTTGATACTGTATACGTGCTTCTTGCCTCCATTCATCGGCCGACATATCAACGATTACGACCTAGGCCGAGTCTTCAAGAATGACGGCAAGACTGCTTTTCCCGTCTCTGACCTACCCGAGGTTAACCCCCCGACAAATAGGAAAACCATGTCATTTTATATATGAGGAACAGGGGCGGGCTTATATATGAGGAACAGGTTTTAGATGGTTTCTTTCCACTCAAGCCTCAAACCATAGGTTTCTTTGTTGACTTTTGCTCTGTTCATCTATCCACACAAAGGAACGCCTACGCTGATGTGTGGATTGTTGTTCTGTCATCTACTTCATGGGTAACTTATTATAGGTGATGCTAGTATCAATTATGGTAAAAGTTTCTCCTCTGTCTGTACTTTGTAGCCTCCAGATGTTGTTTTTGTAGACACCTTGTAGGCCTTGTATTCCTTATTACACATTGTACCGTGTTTTTGTTATATTAGTCAGAAAACTACTGAAGAACATGAGAGATTTTATGAGCAATTTTCTGTTATATTAGTCGGGAAACTACTGGCGGTAACCATCCTCTTAAAAATATTCAGTACGGTAACCATCCTCTTAAAAATATTCACTACTGGAGGTAGTTTGTCTCATGGCATGTTTATAGGTCCTGTGTTGGCTTGAGGTTTGTTAATTTGCCCAAGTTTCTTTTATTATATCTATTGGGGTTCTGGGCAGAGTGTTGGATTGAGATGACAATGCTTTTGATACAAAAGATGTATATTTCTAGTGTTGTTCTGCACACAACCCCATCTCATATGCACCTGAATCCATTGTTTTTCTAAAGCCATTATTGTAGATGTTCTGGTACAGCAATACCAGATTATATATATAAATATATGTTTTATGCTAATTTGTATCACAGTAATTTTTTATGGCACCGTTTCTTCCAACTGTAGTCCGTCCACTGATCAAATGCTTGTTTTGTTACCACTGATCAGTAGCATTCAATAGAACCAGTGCAAGGCCACTAGTTAATGAGTCAAATACTTTTGTCTGGGAGCTAATTTGGCAGGGAGGGTGCATGTCCAGTAGCTAGGTATCCAGGCTGGTCAAATGATAGGAGCATGTGTATAATTACATCTGGCTTGTACTATTGGAAATACCTGTTGTACTGCAATGTACATGCATGCATGCTCTCTGATCTTACTTCTGTATTGTACTAATCTTACTTTCAGCTGATGAATACAGCTTATGTATGTACTTGGTCCCTCTTGACAAGTTTATTACTCTACTCAGTTCCTCTTGATGTATGTATTATAGATGGCTGATCAACAAGTAGTGCTATATCATGAGAGGAGGAAGAAAAGAAAGAGGGCAGCGGTTGGGTTTTTTGTTAGTATAGTTGCGGTAGCACAACATATGTATTGTAGGAGAAAGATGTTGGAGATATGCCCTAGAGACAATAATAAAAGTGGTTATTATTATATCTTTGTGTTTATGATAAATGTTTACATTCATGCTATAATAGTATTAACCGGAAACATTAGTACTTGTGTGATTTGTAAACTAAATTAGAGTCCCTGGTAAAGCCTCTTTATAATACTAGCTTGTTGATTAATAGATGATCGTGGTTTCTCGATCATGAACATTGAGATGTTATTAATAACAAGATCATATCATTAGGAGAATGGTATGATGGACATACTCCTATAGATAAGCGTAGCATTAAGATCAAGTCATTTCAATAGTTCGTTTGCTATAAGCTTCCTGCTACACAGTAACCTAATTCCTTCGACCATGAGATCATGTTAATCACCATCACGGAAGGATGCTTTGATGACATCAAACACCACACCGTAACTGGGTGGCTATAAAGGTGGCATTGAGTGTTCGGAAAGTATGGGTTGAGTCACATGGATCAAGAGTGGGATTTGTCCATCAATATGACGGATAGATATACTCTGGGCCCTCTCGGTGGAATGTCATCCAATTAGCTTGCAAGCATGTGACTCGCTCACAAGGGATCACTTATCACGGGAACGAGAAAAGAGTACGTATCGGTAACGAGGTTGAACTAGGTATATAGAGATACCGACGATCAAAACCTCAGATAAGTAAACTATCATGAGACAAAGGGAAATTGGTATCGTATGTAAGTGGTTCGTTCAATCGCAAAGTAATCGTAGAAATATGTGGGAGCCATATGAATTTCCAGATTTCTCTATTGGTTATTGATTGGGGAAGTGTCTCAATCATGTCCGCATAATTCACGAACCGTAGGGAGACACACTTAAGGATTCGATGTTGTTTAGTGGATATGGAATGTTAGTAGGGATACCGAATGTTGTTCGGAGTCTCGGATTGGATCCGGGATATCACGAGGAGATCCAGAATTGTCCGGAGAATAAGATTCATATAAGGAAAGTCCTATTTCGGAGTTCGGAAAAGTTTCCCATGTTTTCATCGGAGAGGTTCTAGAAGGGTCTAGAAGGTTCACCGGTCCGAAAGGAGAATGGTCCATGAATATGTCATGGGTAAGTGGAATGATTGGATCATATCCTAGGTCACATGGCGTGTGCATTTGTAAGATAGAATTAAAGCTCTAAATTGAAAGTCAAATGGGAAACTGGAACAATGGTTTCCTAGTGGGAGAAGAAACAAGTCCTTCTCTCAATCCAACTTGGGTTTGGTTTTGGACTCAAACCCATCCCTCCCAAGGCTGCCCTCCTCTCATAAATAGAGGGGGAGGGCTGCCCCAAAGCACACAAGCCCTAGCCCCTCTCCACCCGAGCCGCCGCCGCCGCTTAGCGCCATGCCGGCCACCATCGCCGCCGCCGTCCATTGCCGCTGCCTTGGCCGCCGACACCTGCTCCTCCTCCTCCTCCTCCTCCCGGACTTCTAAACCCTATATCTTCGGGAAACCCTAATCCACCATAACTCGCACCGGCTTAGGCGAAGCCCTGCGGGATCTTCCCTCTACTTCCGACACCACGCCGTCGTGTTGCCAGAATTGCGAGGGGAGAACTACAACCTCCACTGCCTGCTGGAACAAGGGAGAAGAATGTCTTCATCGAGTACCGAATGTGTGACCGACTGCGGAAGCGCTGCCGGAACAGAGCCGGAAGGATCGTCTACGCGATCTTGAGATCGGCAAGTGTACGACTACATCACCCACGAGAATCTGCTCTCGTTAACCATTTTGGAATCTTCGAGGGTGAGTGCTTCTATCGACTCGTTGCTACAATCTAGTAGATAGATCTTGGCTTGTTTGTGTGCATGCGGTAGAAATTTTTTGTTTTCCATGCTACGAACCCCTACAGTGGTATCAGAGCCGTGTCTATATGTAGATCTGTTGCACGAGTAGAACACAATGGTCATTGTGGGAGGTGGTGCTTTTATTATCAATTGATTTTTGTGTACTTTGCATCTTGCGGTATGATGGTATGAAGCGGCCCGGGCTAACCTTACATGACATCGTTCATGAGACTTGCTCCACGCTCAACATGCAACTAGTATTGCATAAGTGGATTTGCAGGTGTCTGTCTCTTCCATCATAGTATAGATTCAATTTACAACGTGCACTTGATAGTTTAAACATCAACGTTGTGGTTCTTGTTTGTAAGTTAGAACGACATTTATTGAAAGCCCCAAACCATGTAAAATATGCAAAGAAAATTAAAGGCGTCTAACTTTGTTTTGCAGGGGTGTGCTGTGATGTGATATGGCCATGATTGTGATTATATATGATGTATGCAATGTTTCTTATTGTAAGTTGGCAACCGGCAGGAGCCATATGGTTGTCTTTTAAATTCCGTTAAGACATGTGTGTCTATTAAAAGTAGTTGTAATAGTTGAAGCTGGTGGACGACAACCATGAAACGGCGCCATTGACCTTGACGCCATACCGGTGATGATGGAGATCATGTTCGTGCTTGAAGATGGAGATCTTAAGCATAATAAGAAAGGCCATATCATATCACATATTATGAATTTCATTTGATGTTAATCCTTTATGCATCTTGTATTGCTTAGTTTGTGACAGTAGCATTATAAGATGATCCCTCAAGCACAAAATTTCAAGTTTGAAAGTGTTCATCCTTAGTAAGCACCGTTGCTAAAGCTCGTTGTTTCGAAGCACCACGTGATGATCGGGTGTGTTAGATTCTGCGAGTGTATACAACGTGAGCAAGCCAGATTTGCTCATGCGGAAGCTAAGGTTTGTTCTTGACGATCTTAGCATGTACAGACTTAGTCTCGGAACACGGATCACCAAAAGGTAAAGCATGAGTCATATAGTAGATATGATGAACATGTTGATTGTTCGCCATTGAAGCTACATCAACTCTCATGATGATCGGTTTTGATGTGGTGGAGTTGGTTCGTGTGATCACTAAAACAATGTGAGGGATATTGTTTTGAGTGGGAGTTCACCTAGATTAATTTAACTATTAATTAGAACTCAATTTGTCATAAACTTAGTCTAAACTATTGCAAATATATTGTAGATCAATGGCGGCCCCTACCATCAATTTTAATGCGTTCCTAGAGAAAGAAAAGCTGAAAAACAATGGAAGCAACTTCGCGGATTGGTTCCGCAATTTGAGGATTGTCCTCAATGCTAGTAATTTGACCTATGTGCTGGATGCACCGTTGGGTGACCCGCCTGCAGCTAATGCTATCGATGAGGTAAAGAATGTTTTCCTCGCTCGGAAGAATCAGTACTCCACAGTTCAGTGAACTATCTTGTATGGTTTGGAATCGGAGCTTCAGAAAAGGTTTGAGAATCATGACCCACATGATATTGTCCGTGAACTCAAAATGATATTTGAGGCTCACGCGGCAGTTGAGAGTTATGAGGCTTCTGAAAAGTTCTTTAACTGCAAGATGGAAGAGGGCAGCTCCGTCAGTGAGCACGTGCTTAAGATGTCTAGACTCGCAAGCAAGCTTCAAAGCTTGGGAATAGTGATTCCTAATGCTTTGGGGATTCACCGTGTCCTCCAATCACTACCACCAAGTTACAAGAACTTTGTGATGAACTACAATATGCAAAACATGGACAAGTCGTTGCCAGAACTCTTCTCCATGTTGAAATCTGCAGAAGTGAAGATCAAGAAAGAGAACCAAGTGTTGTTGGTCAATAAGACCACCAAATTCAAGAAGCAAGGCAAGTCTAAGAAAAAGGGAAACTTCAAGAAGGGCGGTAGGAAAGTTACTACGCCGGCGAAGAAAACCAAGGCTAGGCCTAAGCCTGATACTGAGTGCTTTTACTGCAAGGGAGAAGGTCACTGGAAGAGGAATTGCCCAAAGTACTTGGCGGATTTGAAGAACGGTAACATCAAGAATAAAGGTATATCCGATATACATGTTATTGATGTGTATCTCACTAGTACTCGTAGTAGTGCTTGGGTATTTAATACTGGTTCGGTTGCTCATATTTGTAACTCGAAACAGGTACTGCAGAATAAACGGAAGCTAGCGAAGAACAAGGTGACGATGCGCGTTGGAAATGGATCAAAGGTTGATGTGACCGCGGTCGGCACACTACCTCTTCATCTACCATCGGGATTAGTTTTATACTTAAATAATTGTTATTTGGTGCCTGCGTTGAGTATGAACATTATATCTGAATCATGTTTATTGCGAGACGGTTACTTGTTTAAGTCCGAGAATAATGGTTGTTCGATTTATATGAGTAATATGTTTTATGCACATGCACCTTTGATAGATGGTCTATTCTTATTGAATCTCGATTGTGGAAATACACACATTAATAACATTGAAGCTAAACGTTTGAAATTGAGCGATAACTCGACCTATATGTGGCACTGTCGTCTTGGTCATATTGGAGTGAAGCGTATGAAGAAACTCCATTCCGATGGACTTCTTGAATCATTGATTTCGAAATCACTTGAAAGATGCGAAGCATGTCTGATGGGTAAAATGACTAAGACTCCATTTTATAGTATGATGGAGCGAGCTACGGACTTATTGGAAATCATACATACCGATGTGTGTGGCCCAATGAGTGTAGCATCGCGTGGTAGTTATCGTTATGTTCTTACCTTCACGGATGACTTGAGTAGATATGGGTATATCTATTTCATGAAGCATAAGTCCGAAACTTTCGAGAAGTTTAAGGAATTTCAAAGTGAGGTAGAGAATCAACGTAACAAGAAGATTAAATTTCTACGATCTGATCATGGAAGTGAATATCTAAGTTACGAGTTTGGCGAGCATTTGAAGAAATGCGGAATACTTTCACAATTGACACCGCCGGGAACACCATAGCGTAATGGTGTGTCGGAACGTCGTAATTGAACTCTCTTAGATATGGTTCGTTCTATGATGTCACTTACAGATTTACCGCTATCGTTTTGGGGTTATGCATTAGAAACAGCCGCATTCACTTTAAATAGGGCACCATCTAAATCCGTTGAAACGACACCGTATGAATTGTGGTTTGGTAAGAAACCTAAATTGTCGTTCCTTAAAGTTTGGGGTTGCGAAGCTTATGTAAAGAAGTTACAGCCAGACAATCTTGAACCCAAAGCGGAAAAATGCGTCTTTATAGGATACCCGAAGGAAAATATTGGGTATACCTTGTATCATAGATCGGAGGGCAAGATCTTCGTTGCCAAGAATGGATCCTTTCTAGAGAAGGAATTTCTCTCGAAAGAAGTGACTGGAAGGAAAGTAGAACTCGACGAGGTTGTTGAACCTTCTCTCGAACTTGCGAGTAGCGCAGCACTGGAAGTAGTTCCTGTGGCGCCTGCACCAATAAGAGAGGAAGCTAATGATGTTGATCATGAAACTTCGGTTGAAGTTACTATGGAACCTCGCAGGTCAACGAGAACTCGTACCACTCCTGATTGGTATGATCCCGTTATGAGTGTCATGTTGGTGGACAACACCGATGACCCTGCGACATATGAGGAAGCGATGATGAGCCCAGATTCCAATAAATGGCAAGAAGCCATGAAATCCGAGATTGGATCCATGTACGAAAACCAAGTATGGACTTTGGTGGACTTACCGGATGGCCGGAAGGCTGTCGAGAACAAATGGATTTTCAAGAAGAAAACAAATGCTGATGGTAATGTTACTGTCTATAAGGCTCGACTTGTTGCAAAAGGGTTTCGACAAATTCAAGGAGTTGATTACGATGAGACTTTCTCACTAGTAGCGAAGCTAAAGTCTGTGAGGTTATGTTAGCAATTGCTGCATATTATGATTATGAGATATGGCAGATGGATGTCAAAACGGCGTTCCTCAATGGAGACATTGATGAAGAGTTGTATATGATGCAACCCAAAGGTTTTATCGATCCTAAAGATGCTAAAAAGGTATGCAAACTTCAACGGTCCATATATGGATTGAAGCAAGCAACCCGAAGTTGGAATCAACGTTTTGATAAGGTAATCAAAAGTTTTGGTTTTATACAAACTTATGGAGAAGCTTGTATTTACAAGAAAGTTAGTAGGAGCTCTGTAGCATTCTTAATACTATATGTAGATGACATATTGTTGATTGGGAATGATGTAGACCTTCTTAATAGTGTCAAAGATTATTTGAATAATAGTTTTTCAATGAAAGATCTTGGCGAAGCAGCTTACATATTAGGCATAAAGATTTATAGAGATAGATCGAGACGCCTAATATCATTGTCACAGAGTACATATTTGGACAAAGTTCTAAAGAGGTTTGGAATGGAAGATAGCAAGAAAGGGTTCTTTCCCATGTTGCCCAATACGACCTTGAGTAAAACTCAAAGTCCTGCAACGACAGAAGATAGAGAAAGGATGAGTAAGACTCCCTATGCCTCAGCCATAGGATCTCTTATGTATGCCATGCTATGTACTAGACCCGACATTGCATATGCTGTTAGTTTGACTAGCAAGTATCAAAGTGATCCAGGAGTGGATCATTGGACAACGGTCAAAAACATCCTTAAGTACTTGAGAAGAACTAAAGATATGGTTCTTTCTTATGGAGGAGATGAACAACTCGTTGTTAATGGTTACACCGATGCTAGTTGGAACACCGATCCAGATGATTCTAAATCTCAATCTAGATACGTATTTACTTTGAATGGTGCAGCAGTTAGCTGGAGGAGTGCAAAGCAAAGAGTTGTGGCAAGATCTTCAACTGAATCGGAATACATAGCTGCTTCAGAGGCTTCACAAGAGGCGATATGGATGAAGGAGTTCATTACAGAGCTCGGTGTGGTTCCAAGTGCGCTGGACCCAGTGTCTATATACTGTGATAACATGGTCGCCATAGCCAATGTGCAAGAACCAAGGTCACACAAGAAGCTGAAGCATATCAAGCTACATTTTCACGCTATTCGAGAGCATGTCCAAGATGGTGACATAAATATTTGCAAAGTACACACAGATCTGAATGTGGCGGGTCCATTGACTAAACCTCTCCCGAGGGCAAAACATGACCAGCACCAAACCGCCATGGGTGTTTCGTATATTACCATGTAATCTAGATTAGTTGACTCTAGTGCAAGTGGGAGACTGTTGGAGATATGCCCTATAGGCAATAATAAAAGTGGTTATTATTATATCTTTGTGTTTATGATAAATGATTACATTCATGCTATAATAGAATTAACCGGAAACATTAATACTTGTGTGGTTTGTAAACTAAATTAGAGTCCCTGGTAAAGCCTCTTTATAATACTAGCTTGTTCATTAATAGATGATCGTGGTTTCTTGATCATGAACATTGAGATGTTATTAATAACAAGATCATATCATTAGGAGAATGGTGTGATGGACATACTCCTATAGATAAGCGTAGCATTAAGATCAAGTCATTTCAATAGTTCGTTTGCTATAAGCTTTCTGGTACATAGTAACCTAATTCCTTCGACCATGAGATCATGTTAATCACCATCACCGGAAGGATGCTTTGATGACATCAAACACCACACCGTAACTGGGTGGCTATAAAGGTGGCATTGAGTGTTCGGAAAGTATGGGTTGAGGCACATGGATCAAGAGTGGGATTTGTCCATCCATATGACGGATATATATACTCTGGGCCCTCTCGGTGGAATGTCATCCAATTAGCTTGCAAGCATGTGACTCACTCACAAGGGATCACATATCACGGGAACAATAAAAGAGTACTTATCGGTAACGAGGTTGAACTAGGTATATAGAGATACCGACGATCAAAACCTCAGATAAGTAAACTATCATGAGACAAAGGGAAATTGGTATCGTATGTAAGTGGTTCATTCGATCGCAAAGTAATCGTAGAAATATGTGGGAGCCATATGAATTTCCAGATTCCTCTATTGGTTATTGATTGGAGAAGTGTCTCAATCATGTCCGCATAATTCACGAACCGTAGGGAGACACACTTAATGATTCGATGTTGTTTAGTGTATATGGAATGTTAGTAGGGATACCGAATGTTGTTTGGAGTCTCGGATTGGATCCGAGACATCACGAGGAGATCCGGAATGGTCCGGAGAATAAGATTCATATAAGGAAAGTCCTATTTCGGAGTTCGAAAAAGTTTCCCATGTTTTCATCGGAGAGGTTCTAGAAGGGTCTAGAAGGTTCACCGGTCCGGAAGGAGAATGGTCCATGAATGTGTCATGGGTAAGTGGAATGATTGGATCATATCCTAGGTCACATGGCGTGTGCATTTGTAAGAGAGAATTAAAGCTCTAAATTGAAAGTCAAACGGGAGTTTGAAAAGTCAAACTGGAACAATGGTTTCCTAGTGGGAGAAGAAACAAGTCCTTCTCTCAATTCAACTTGGGTTTGGGTTTGGACTCAAACCCACCCCTCCCAAGGCTGCCCCCCTCTCATAAATAGAGGGGGAGGGCTGCCCCAAAGCACACAAGCCCTAGCCCCTCTCCACCCGAGTCGTCGCTGTCGCGCCGCCGCCGCCCTAGCCGCCGCCGACACCTCCTCCTCCTCCCGGACTTCTTGTTGGAATTATGCCCTAGAGGCAATAATAAAGGTGTTATTATTATAATTCTTGTTCATGATAATGTTTATATTCCATGCTAGAATTGTATTAAGCGGAAACTTTAATACTTGTGTGGTTTGTGAACAACACTGTGTCCCTAGTACGCCTCTAAGGACTAGCTCATTGATTAATGATGGTTAAGGTTTCCTAACCATGGACATGAGTTGTCAATTAATAATGAGATCATATCATTGGGAGAATGATATGGTGGACAGACCCAAACTAAGCGAAACAATTAGATCGTGTCATCGTGTTTGTCTTTGCGAAGCTTTTTCTTATGTCAAATATTGTATTCCTTAGACCATGAGATAATACAACTCCACAGTATCTAAGAAAGCTTTGAGGTCATCAAACGCCATCCTATGAGAGGGTGATCATAAAGGTGTCTCTCGGTGATCGGAAAGTATCTTGGGTTGTATGTATCGAGATGGGATTGTCCCTCCCAAGTCGGAGAGATATACTGGCCCACTCGGTCGATATCAACACCGCTTGCAAGCATGTGGTTAAGGAGTTAATCACAAAGTGATATCGGATTACGGAACGAGTAAAGTACTTGCTGTGAACGAGATTGAACTAGGTATGACGGTACCGACGATCGAATCTCGGGCAAGTAAAATATCGCGAGACGAAGGGAATATATATATGGGATTGATTGAATCCTGGCATCGTGGTTCATCCTATATGATCATCGATGAATGTGTGGGAGTCACACTACTAGAGAAAAGCCTATGCGAGGCGCACCTAAAAGCCTATCCGAGGCGCATATCATATGCGCCTCTAGCTTCAAGCCTCGGGTATTTTTTATGCGAGGCGCATATGATATGCGCCTCCTATACTTCACATATGCGAGGCGCATATCGATATGCGCCTCGCATATGTGAATTATAGGATATGCGCCTCGCATATGTTTTACAATGCGCCTCGGATATGTATAGTATATGCGCCTCCTATAGTATCCTATATGCGCCTTCGGTAATATTTTCGAAATTCAAGTTTCTTGACTATAAATAATAATATACAGATATTCAAATATACAATATAGTCCAGAATACAGTATAAAGAGCACAGAATTTTCCAGAAACTTGCAATTTGCCAAAGCATAATAGAACCAACATGAATAGAAGTACATTACACATCAACCGCGACATACTAGTTCATACATAAACTAAAATCAATAAGTGTCAAGTTTTCACACAACACCAAGTGTTTCCACAAGTTCCCACTCTGCACGCGCCGGCAACACCTTGAATCCAGATACGGCCAGCACCCAACAGGTCTGGCCAGCACCGCGCGCCCGGCACCTACCCTACACCGCCATGGTCGTTCACTCGTTGTCCGGGGAAGGCGAGGCTCTGTTAGGTCCGGCGAAACGCTGCTGGCACCCACCCTGCACCGCGCCCCGTCCGTGTTGTCGTCCAGGGAGAAGGCTGTGGAGCTCTGAGGTCGCCAAGACCACATGCCCGACACCCACCTTGCACCGTGCCCGTCCACGCTGCCATCAGGAGAAGGTGGAGCTCTGCTAAGGGTCGGAGATCTCGTGTTCCCAGGTGCTCCCAAACAAGCGATCTCGGTGTAGTCTCGGCTGCACCGTTGTCCGCCTTGCTGGGTGCACGTCCTGATGCCTCGGCCGTACCTCTAGGCTTCTCCTCACCAGCCTTCTCCTCGTCTCTTCCTCGTTGGCTCCTCCTATGCTCCCAATGCAAGATTAATAACAGCATCAATTTGATAGCAGTAGCAGCAGTTCATAGCAATAGTAGTTCATAGTAGCAACTATGGTGATTACTGATTCCAAACCTGAATTTTATGCATCTTATAAAGAAATCACAAAAGAACAAAGACTATCACCAACAAATAAGGAAAAATGAATCAGCAACAAGACTATCATCTTATAGCAAATATGATGGAGTTAAGCTACATTTTTTTACTCCATGTTCAGTTTGCTCATTCCCATAAATTCAAGATTAAGATACACTCAAGTTTGTACTACTCCTACCAAGAAATACGTTTAAATGCAAGTTCAAGTTCAATTTCAGTGAACAAGTACATATACTCCAGCAATAATTTACTGAGTACTCCAACATCAAACAAGAAATTGCAGTTTATTGTTCTGGTATGATGTTCTACTCCTAGTTCCAAGTACTGGTTAACATAGACAAGAGAGTACAAGCTACAAGGAAATTTCTACTCCAAAGCCTGGTTAACATCACAAGTATCTACTCCATCACAAGCCAATTTCTGCACAAGCAAATTGCAGTTCAAACAATTCTCAAGGAAAAATGGAGTACTCCATCACGTAAATAGTGACACGTATTGATAATCTATGCAAGCAGAATGTTAATGATTATAACAGAAAATTAGTGATAATCTATGCAAGCAGGTGAATAGTACTCCATCGAGAAAATCGAACACACACGCCTCGACTACATTAACGAATCAATGAGCGAACCATGGAGTAGTCGACAGTGGAAGGTGAACTCATCAGCGGAATAGTTTTATTGCCGATGACGGGGCAAAAAAAGAAAAGAAAAGGCCCTCGTCTCTGTAGGCCTCGGCGCGGTGCTTGCCGAGGTCGCCGTGGAGCGCCCGGAACGACTCCTCCTCCTTGTTGGCCGGGAGTGGAGGAGGCAGCAGCTGGTCTGCCGCCATGCCAGGGCAGGTCCCGCTCTCTGAAAGCACCTAAAATGTACCATATGAACAAAATAACTAATAGACAATTATGTTTCTTGTATTATGTTACAGAACGTAATCAACACCGATGGATACTGTAGATAACACTAAAAAGAAGCTTCATAAACGGAAATTGCAATAACCTCCTTGTGTTTTCTCTTCTGGTTAATGATTCTGTATGATAAACCTACTATGAAAAGTATGATAATTCTCCATCCTAAGAGCTACTACTATAAGCAAGAGAAATCAACAACAGAGCTTCCATGTGACATGTTAATTCTTGCCCGATAAAGAGCAAGCATGGGGTGGAGGCCTGATGAGAGCCATTCTAACCTTTATTTCATTCACAGCTGACTTCCTTGAAGATGGCGAGAATCTATCAACGTATATAACCTATAAGATAGGTACATGTTGTCATAAAATTTGACACTTGAAAGGAACCTGCAAATTGTGATGTTTTAAGAGGAAAATGGAAAGGGACATACCTGCATTGCTCTGATGATTGTTCCAACAAATGGTATGGAATCATGGGAATCTGATGAAACAATGGTCGGGAACAATTCGTAGAAGAAGTATATGGGATCTATGTATGATACATGATTGGAGACGACTATAGGCGCAAGCTCTCTAGGCGCAGGCTTTCCTTTCCTTTTGATCCAGTGATACCTGTGCAAACAGGTGACCAACCAATTCAGATGGCACTCACTAACATTATAAGTAGAGAAAATGTGATAAGCGATATGCGGTCAAAACCATAAAATCCGGTACGCATACACAAGCAGGAGAACATACTGTACAAACGTTATAAGTATGTGGAGCGTGCTCCAATGATGTTCTAGTATTTTTACAAGGAAAACTATGGTAGAAACTATGTGGAGCATGCTTCAAGAAAGATTTCTAAGCAAGGTATCTGTCACCTCCCTTAATTGTCTTTGCCTTTTCTTTTTGAAATTGTTTTTTTAGACCTTTTGACATTGTTTTGACAATATCAATGAAACATAATCAAAATCTCCAACCGAGCGATAGCCGTCATACGCCCCACAAACATAATTCAGGACTAGGTCAATTTGTGTGCTTCCAGCCTGGCGTCCTTGTCTGAATCATGCACAGAACTACCCATTACGCCAAAGACCACCCATGGTCACACAAATAAAAGGACCACCCGATTCCTGCCTCAGATTAGCACACAGGTGGAACCATATTCTTCGGAAGCTCTCTTTACCTAGCTTCCGAAATCAGATTGCCGAGGCATGATCACCAGCATGTTTGTAAATCTACCAATTCCAAGGGGAAGCTAACTAGACGGGACCGTACAGGAATCAGTTTCATGTCATCTCCTCCCAGCCGCATTAAACTGCAGGTCGTGCTCCTGTAACAAACAACACGAGGGACACGGTCCTTCACCTTCCAAAACGATGCAGCGTCGGCGTCGCCCCCACCAAACAAATCAGTGGCACGTCCACCCACACACGTGCTGCAAATCGGGAGAAATTCTGCATACCAAACAAACTTCCCCTCATTGTGTCATCCGTCCACAGCTTTTCTATGCTACGGCTCGTCCCGCGGCCCAATTTCTAACGATAATCTAAATTCGAAGCTTGCAAGGTCGTCCCTCGGCTCAAATCTGATGATCGAAAATCGGAAGCTTGCTATAAACTAAGCGACGGTCAAATGTTCAGATCAGATCGAAAAGCGAATCAGGTAGAGCGCGTTCAGTAGCATAAGGAAGTAGTAATCAGCAATCGACCAAGGAGAAGAGGATGCACCGCGGAGATCCGCGTGACCCACATGAGCGGCGGTGCCACGCGGCATGGGGCGCCCTCCGCGGCTCATGCGGTCGGTCCACCAGCGCAGCGCCACCCACGTGGCGTACCGATCGCGATGGCCAGCCGAAGAGCACCGGTAGCGCCACCGAACGAGCGATAGCTCCTGCCCGGGCGGCCGGTGGCTGCGGCGCCATGGCGAGGGAGCCTGGCGGCGGCGATTAGCGAGCGAGGGAGGGGTCGCGAACGTGGTTGGTGAGGGACGAGGTGGACACGCGGGGTGGGGTCGGGTGGCTGTCGTAGGAGATGGGGTAGGGCCGACAGCATATAGGAGGCGCGTATGACAATACGTGCCTCGCATATTGTCAAGTATAGGAGGCACATATAGCAATATGCGCCTCGCATATGCGGCCACCTACCTCCGCACGGGCCCGCAGGAGTTACTTGAGGCGCATATGGCCATATGCGTCTCGCATATTATCAAATATAGGAGGCGCATATAGCCATATGCGCCTCGCATATTCGTGCACCTACCAACACGCGGGCCCACACAGATTATGCGAGGCGCATTCTGTCCATATGCACCTCGCCTATCTGATGTATAGGAGGCGCATTCTTATCATATGCGCCTCGCCTATTTTTATACTAGAGGCGCATATCGCAAAGTGCGCCTCGCCTATTTTTATAGGAGGCGCATATGTCTAAATGTGCCTCGCATAAGCATGTCTCCTATAGCCTTTTCTCTAGTAGTGTCAATATGGGTTTCCAGACCCCGCTGTTGATTATTGATAGAAGATCATGTCTGCATATTCTCGAACCCGCAGGGTCACACACTTAACGTGTCTCGACGCTAGGATAGATTGGATAATTGGTATATGAGTTTTAGTTCGGAGTCTCGGATGGGATCCGGGACATGACGAGGGGTTCCGGAGTGGTCCGGAGAATAAGATTCATATAAGGCAGTGCAGTTTTTGGAGTTCGGAATTGTTCCGGGTTAATCGGTATTGTACCGGAAGCTTCTAGAACCTTCCGGAAGGGGACCAACGTGGCCACACCTTCCGGGAGGGGGCATGGGCCTATGAGGGAGTGCCCTGGACGCATTGGGCCAGGGGCACAAGGCCCCATAGGGCCCAGCCAAAGAGGTTTAAACCCTAGATAGAGCTTCTAGAAAGGGGTTTCTTGCCCCACTCCTTATCCTTTGGGGCCCGGTTTGGGCTTGGGGGAGGGCTAGGGGCCCCCTCTATATAAAGAGGGGTGGGGGCGCACCAACACCACACACCTTCCCCTCCAACCCTAGCCGCCCTGCTGCCCTCCTCTCTCCCTCCCGACTGTTTGTAGGCGAAGCCCTGCTGCAGAAATTCTCCACCATATACACCACGCCGTCGTGTTGTAGATCCAATCCGTCTTTCCACCATACTTGCTGGTCCGAGGAAGGAGGAGACGTCGAGGTGCTGCACGTGTGAATGTCACGGAGGCACCGCCACTTGTGGTGCTAGATCGGATCGGATCGCGAGGAGGAGAAGCGAGTACGACTACATCACCCACGTTCCGACGAACGTTCCGCTGTGCGAATCTTCAAGGGTATGAAGATCTAATACAATCTCTCTCGTTGTTTGCATCTCCTAGATTAGATCTTGGCTTTCCCTCTGTTCGCATCCGTAGAAAATTTTGATTTACTATGCCGCGAAACCCTTCAGTGGTATCAGAGCTAGATCTATGCGTAGATGTGTTTCACGAGTAGAACGCAACATGGTTGTTGCGGGCGTTGATGTTTTCTGTTGAAAGCCTCTTTTTTGTGTTCTTCTTATGACGCGGGATAGTGAGATTGAAGCGGTCCAGCCAACCATACGCGACGTTGTTCGCGAGACCGGCTCCGCACTTGACGCGGTGGCTTGTTCCACACATGCGCCGGTGGATGCCGCTTTCTCACTATAGTAGTCATGGGATTAACACCGGAGTTTGGCAACCATAATATCACCGTTGTGGCTTTCCGTAGGTAAGAATCATTCTTAGCATCTACTCCCATAAGCCACGTAAAACATGCAACAACAAAGTAGAGGCGTCTAACTTGTTTTTGCAGGGAGTGTTTTCTGTGATATGGTATGGCCCAAGATGTGATGTGTATAATGTATGCGATGATCATGTTTTGTAATGTTTCACGACTTGCATGTCGATGAGTACACAACCGGCAGGATCCATATGGTTGTCTTTATAATTGTGTATGGCCTATGTGTCAACTTCTTATGCGCCATGTAATAGTTTCACTTTATCGCTAAGTAGTTAGCAATAGTTGTAGTTGCTATTCGTGGTGGAGGATATCATGGTGGAGTGATGGAGATCATGCCGGAACGCACAAGATGGAGATCATTGAGCGAAGATTGGCTATACCATGTCACATAAAGTTATATGCATGTGATGTTTATCCTTTTATGTATCTTATTATGCTTAATCGCGACGGTAGCATTATAAGATGATTCCTCACTTAAAGATAAAGATAAAACTGTGTTCTCCCGAAGTATGCACCGT
The DNA here is from genome assembly GCA_030063025.1 of Avena longiglumis. Classification (NCBI taxonomy): domain Eukaryota; kingdom Viridiplantae; phylum Streptophyta; class Magnoliopsida; order Poales; family Poaceae; genus Avena; species Avena longiglumis. The sequence continues at coordinate 69,669,647 of CP125973.1, read as the reverse complement.
TGCGAAAGTTCATCGTGTCCAAGCATCACGTGATGATCGGGTGCTATAGACTCACCACATACAACGGTGCAAGCCGCTTTTGCACACGCAGAAATACTTGGGTCTAACTTGACGAGCCTAGCATGTACAAACATGGCCTCGGAACACATGAACCAAAAGGTTAAGCATGAGTCATATGAATGATATGATCGACACTTCGTTGTCCACAATTGAAACCACATCTCTTCTCGTGAAGATCGGATTAGGTGTGGTGAATTTGGATCGTGTTCACTAAACAACTTGAGGGATGTTGAATTTAGTGGGAGTTCATCTAGTAATTTGATTAAAAGTTGAACTAGTTATCATGAACATAGTCTAATTTGTACTTGCAATCCGTAGATCAAATGGCTAAGTCCAACTTCAACTTCAACGCTTTTCGAGAAGGAAAAGCTTAGAAACAATGGGTATAACTTCACCAATTGGTTCCGCAATCTAAGAATCATTCTCTGGCGGTCAAAAGGACTATGTCCTTGGGAAAGCGTTAGGTGACCCCCTGCCGCAACTGCGGCTAATGAGAAAGTCTGTCTATCAACAAGAAAGATGATTATGGTGTGATTAAGAGCACCATGTTGTTTATGGAACCGAACTTCAAAATCATTTTGAAGACTATCCCGGCCCTTTGAGATTCTCAAGAGCTGAAAACCATGTTTCGGACTCAGCCCGCTCGAGAGATATGAGATCTCCGAGAAGTTCTTTAACGCAAGATGGAGGAAGGGAATTCCGTTAGTGAGCATGCCATTAAGATGACGGCTACACTCAACGCCTTGAGCAACTGGAATGCACGATTCGGAGGAGCTCAAGATTGATAGGGTTCGCAATCACTCCTCCCAGCTAAAAAGTTTTGTAGTGACTCACAATCAGATTGGTTCCATCGACACGATCACCGAGCTCTTCGCAGTCAAGGCCGCGGAAGTGGACATCAAAAGGATAATCATGTGTTGATGGTCAACAAGCCCACCTTTAAGAAAGGTAAGGAGCAAAGAAGCCCTTCAAGAAGGGCGGCGCAAGCGTTGCTCTGCCGAGAAGAAGCTCAAGTCCGGTCCTAAGCCGGACAATCGAGTGCTTCTATTGCAAGGACAAGGGTCACCGAAGCAATCGTCTCAAGTACTTAGCGGACAAAAGGTCGGCACCATCAAAGGTATATTTGATATACATGGTATTGATGTTTTCCTTACTAGCCCTCGTTGTAGTGCACAGGTACGGTTCGGTTGCTAATATTTGTAACTCAAACAGAGCTACGGAATAGATGGCGGCTTGAGGGATGAGGTGATGCGCTGGCAACGGATCAAGAGTTGATGTGATGGCGTCGCACGCTCTCCTTAGTTTTACCTTCGGATTAGTTTTAAACCTTAATAAATGTTATTATGTGCTGCGTTGAGCATGAACATTATTTCGGATCGTGTTTATTGCAAGACGGTTATTCATTTAAATCGGAGAATAATGGTTGTTCTATTTATATGAGTAACATCTTTTATGGTCATGCACCTATTGTGAATGGTTTATTTCTTCTAAATCTCGAAAGGGATGAAACACACATCCATAACATTGAGGCTAAGAGATGCAAAGTAGATAGTGATAATACTACTTATTTGTGGCAATTGTCTAGGTCATATTGGTGTAAAGCGCATGAAGAAACTCCATTCGATGGATATTTGGAGTCTCTTGATTTTGAATCATTTGACACATGCGAACCATGCCTCATGGGCAAGATGATCAAAACCCCTTTCTCCGGTATGATGGAGCGAGCAATGGACTTGTTGGAAATCATACATACCGATGTATGTGGACCGATGAGTGTTTGACGACGGTGGATATCGCTATTTTCTCACTTTTACCGATGACTTAAGTAGATATGGGTATATCTATTTAATGAAACATAAATCTGAAATGTTTGAAAAGTTCAAAGAATTTCGAATGAAGTGGAGAACCATCGTAATGTAAAGATTAAGTTTCTACGATCCGATCGTGGAGGTGAATATTTGAGTTATGATTTTCACGCATCTTAAAGCAAGCGAATCGTTTCAACTCACTCCACGGAACACCACAGCGCAATGGTGTGTTCGAGCAGGAATCGAACCTTATTAGATATGGTTCGATCAATGATGTCTCTACCGATTTGCCGTTATCATTTTGGGGTTATGCATTAGAAACCGTTGCATTCACTTTAAATAGGGCACCATCTAAACTGCTGAGACGACACCGTATGAACTGTGGTTTGGTGCTAAACCTAAGTTGTCGTTTCTTAAAGTTTGGGGATGCGAAGCTTACGTCAAGAAGTTGATGCCGGACAAGCTCGAACCCAAAGCGGAGAAATGCGTCTTCATAGGATACCCTAAGGAAACTATTGGGTATACCTTCTACACAGAACCGAAGGCAAAGTGTTTGTCGCAAAGAACGGTTCCTTTCTTGAGAAGGAGTTTCTCTCGAAAGACGTGAGTGGGAGGAAAGTAGAGCTAGACGAGGTTATTGAACCCTCTCTTGAGTTGGAGAGTAACGCAGCACCTGAAATTGTTCCAGTGTCGCCTGCACCAACGATAGAGGAAGCTAATGACAAGGATCATGAATCTTCGGACGATGCTGCTACTGAACATCGCAGGTCGACAAGGTCGCGTGCCCCTCCTGAGTGGTACGGCAACCCTGTCTTGACTGTCTTGTTAGTAGAGGACAGTGAACCTACGAACTATGAGGAAGCGATGATGATCCCCGACTCTGAGAAATGGCTAGAAGCCATGAAATCCGAATTGGGATCCATGAGCGAAAACCAAGTATGGACTTTGGTGGACCCTCCTAGCGACCGAAAGGCCGTTGAGTGCAAATGGATCTTCTAGAAGAAAACGGACGCGGATGGTAATGTTACCGTCTATAAAGCACGGCTTGTCGCGAAAGGTTTTCGACAAGTTCAAGGTGTTGACTACGATGAGACTTTCTCTCCCGTAGCGATGTTTAAGTCCATTCGGATTTTATTAGCAATTGCTGCTTTTCATGATTATGAAATATGGCAGATGGATGTCAAGATCGCTTCCTCAATGGCAACATTGATGAAGAGTTGTATATGATGCAACCCGAAGGTTTTGTCGATCCTAAGGATGCCGATAAAGTATGCAAACTTCACGTTCCATTTATGGATGAAGCAAGCATCTCGAGTTGGAACCTTCGTTTTGATCAAGTGATCAAGAGCTTTGGATTTGTTCCAAATTTCTACGAAGCTTGTATCTACAAGAAGGTGAGTGGGAGCTCGGTGACGTTTCTGGTACTATATGTGGATGACATATTGATTATTGGAAATGACATCAACATGCTTAACGATGTGAAGAGTTATTTGAACAAGTGTTTTTCAATGAAAGACCTAGGTGAAGCTGCTTATATATTGGGCATCAAAATCTATAGAGATAGACAAAGACGCCTGATAGCTTTAAGCCAGATGTAACTACCTCGGTGAACTACGCTCCTAGATACAAGCCTGGATGAGTGATAGTGGTTGAAATAGTACGGTGGGGCCCCGAAAGCCACTCACTAGTAGTCCTTTCAGACGTCCCAACCACTACCCTCTCAACGGGACTCAGACGGGCGGCGAGTCGGCAGAAGGGATCAACTACGCACAAGTGGGTATGTACGCAAGCCACCATACAAGAGTACATCGAGCCACACCATCTAGAAAGAAAGGAATATACCAACGCCATACGGCAAGATTCAAATGACCTGGATAAATCTATATTTTAGGATAACTCCTCATACAACACACATCGAGTATCATGCGAAGCGGCAAACAAGATCCGAGTACGGATAAGAAGCAAATCGGCATAAGATGCCGAGAAATAAGCACATCCCAACTACAGGTCTCATGGATCCCGTTCAGGAATCTCTACACCGAACGATCGTTGCCCATATCTTGGCTTCTTCCACCCAAAGATCCGTCCCGAGAAGGTACTGCTCATACGAATCAAGAATTTATCGTGTGAGACCCTAAGGGTACTCAAAGAAGTCTTAATGCCTCTAAAGGGACACAACTGGGTGACGCAATTGCGTGAAAGATAAACCCTAGCAATTCTACAGATAACGCTAACCATCCGCCTAACCAATGATAGAGCGGATGTCCGTGAATTAAGAACAAGCTTATAGTGGTAATCTCATCCGATCCATCCTCCTCCTCGCTACCAACAAGGAAGCGACGAACAACCCCCATCCGTTGGCAGTTTTATTAACCATTCCATGAGTGTTGCTCTATTTACTAGTCAAGTTACTTAGTCAGATTAAAGCGGTACTTTAGTTATGCTTGTCTATGATCAAGAAACTGTGCTCCAAGTCGTCCATATCCGCGACACGGCTTTGAAAGTTTTACCGCCGGTGCACCAATAGCAACACACGCCGATCGACCTCGGAAAACCAAATCAAAACCCAACGAGGCTTTCACGATCGAACAATCACAGATTCAGAAATATTTCAGGGGCCAACCTTGAAGTACACCCGCAACGGTAGGCAAGCTTCGACAGACTCAAGGTTTGCGACAATGGTCAGAAGCACGAGATCCCCAATCGGGACTGCCGATACTGCGTAATCACTCCGCTTACCTAAATAAAGACAGTGCTCTCGCACAATTTAAATACAGAAAGTAGCATGGCATAAGTACAGGATAGCAATAAAACCTCAAACTAGTTGTGGCCCCAAGAAATAAGACGGAATCAAGCTCTGGCCTAGGGGGGTCCCATATACCTCCCGGATGTGGATAGCGCGATAAATCAAGGAACAGGAATCAAGTACTCGGGGTCTTACGGGACACAAGTGAGCAGGAAAAACCAAATAGCAGATGTTGCTCACCGGTGCCACTTTCTTTAGTTATCCCAGAACTACTCAGGTTAAGTTGTTTAGGTACCTCGTTAACCATCAGACACTCACATACCCTATACATGCTGTTCTACGACTCGCATGGCTCAAACAACTCCTATAGTAGTGGCTCATGGGATGGAGGAACAAGCTTAGTGGGGTTGAAAAGTAAAGGCTATGCATACTTGGGATTCAATTTAATGCAATCGCGACTCAATGATGCAAGAATAAGATAGGGGCAATAGGTACTGTATGTATGCAAGCATGTGGAAGTGCTTGCCTGGTATCTCTGTTGAAGCAAGGGACAGATCTGGGTAGTGCTCCTGGTTCTCTTGATACAACCCCTGCCAAGGTGTCATCCGAGAAAAACCAAACAAACAAGGCCAACATGAATATAGAGCACAAGCATATGAATAAGATGCGTCAAGCAAACAATCATGCCATGATGAATGATGCACAATTTACATGGCAAGTAAGGTAGCATGGCATGGTGAGGTGTGGTGGACGAGAAAATAACATTTAATTGGGGTTTTAGTCACATTTCATTGCCATAACAGTCGTTGTTCAATATATATTTATATGATGCATGCTGCAATTGAAGTCATGGATAGCATAAACAGAAAGGTCTCGTCGAGCTGATCAATTTAGACTCATCATTTGCTAAATTTGGAGTTTTAAATCAAAAGTTATTAAATTATTAAATTCTAGTGGCAATTGTGTAATTTAAATGAACTTGGAATTTTTAATTGTGCAAAAGTCAAACTGGATGGCATATTTGGAATCCTCTCATCTTGCTGATATCTAAACATATATTATTTGCCCAATTTGGATTTAGTATGAAAAAGTTATTTAAAACTGATTTGAATTTTGAATTTGCAATTTATTTAAACAGAATTGAATTTGAAAACAGTATCTGGTCGTTTTACACTCAGCTTATCCCAACCTGAGTCACAGACAGGTGGGCCAGGGGGTTCTCTGGCCCACACGCCAGCGGCTAGGAGGGGAAGGACCGCGGGTTTAATCAACAAAACCTAAGGACCCTTTTTACAAAAACCCAACAGACGCTGACAGCGGGGCCGGGGGACTGCGGGTTGGTGAATCCAAAAAGGCAGGGGGTATTTGCGAAACGAACACGCGGGCCAGGGGAGGACTGCGGGTTGCGTCCAGGTAACCTCGAGTGCCTTTTTAGAAAAGGGACAACGTCACTGACTGGTGGGCCTTGAGGGGCGCGGGATGCAGAGGACAAAACGGGGAGGGGGTATGCGCAAAATCGCCACCAGCATCGTTCCTCTTCTCGCTGGCATCCGACGCTGGCGCGTGGGCGTAGCAGTGGGACTCAACTTCGCGACCGGTGACGCTGCGTGGTGGAGCCGCTGCGGTGGCTGCGGGTTGCTGTTCGGAGGAAGCTCGCGTGCTAGATAGGCTAGATGGCGCGCGGTGCTAGCGGCAGGCGTCGACGACACGGGCGCACGGAGGGCGTTCGACCAAACGAACCACGCGTCCAGGAAACGACTACGCACCGGAGGTTGTCTGGGGGGTTCGTATGCTCACCGCGGGCGTGCCGGTGTGGTCGACGTGGCGCGGGGAGCAGGCGATCGGCGGCGACGGCAGCGGCGCTAGGGTTTCCGGCGTGGCGCGGCAGATCCTGGTGGCTCCAGTCCTCCTCCTCCTCGATGGCGTGTGCAGGCGTGGCGTAGGGGCTTGTCTGGTTCTCCTCGACCACCTCCCCGACGTGCTTGTCCTCTGGCAAGGTGTAGACGCGAGGGGGCCGAGGTTGCCTGAAGCGGCAGTGGCGATGGGCGAGAGGGCGCCGCTGGGGTGGATCTGGGATAGATGGGCGAGGCAGAGTGGGTGGATAGGGATGGAGAGGAGGGGGAGATGCCGTGGGGGTGGGGTAGATGGAAAAGGTCGCTCGGCCACCTTTCCCTCCTCCTCCTTCACGTGCAGGCAGGGCAGGTGTGGTAGCCGGGCAGGGGTTAGGTGGGCAGGTCGGGGTGGTTCGGGCTCGGGCCCCTAGGGCAGAGAGAGAGAGCAAGAAAGGGAGAGGTGAGGCTCGGGTCTAGGGTTGGAGCTAGGGTAGGCTCGGGATAGGGTTTATTTGAGTGGTGGAGGGGGTAGATAGGTGGCATGTGGGGCCAGCTAGGAGGGTGCTGGGATGATCGAGCTAGAGCTAGAAGGGAGGAGGGTAGAGGGACATGGGGTATGGGCCATGCTAGATAGGTTTAAGAGGTGGCTTAGGGTTTAGGTTTGATTAAGCAAGGGAGTTAGAAGGGGAGGGTAGATAAGGTTTTTGTTTAGGCAAGAGGTAGATTAGGGTTTGGTTTAGGGTAGAAAGAGAGATGGCAAGGGTGGGTTTTAGAGTTGCTAAGAGGGGTGAGAAAAGAGATGGTACTAAACTTGGTCATGCAAGCTTCAATCAAGGCCTAAGCAAGATCAAGCAAGCAAGAGAGGGGAAGGGAGAGGTTCCTTGATCCATGCATGCTCCAACAAAGAACAAGCAAGCTCAAAGAAAGAGGGGGTTTAAGGGTTGGGATTTAGCTAAGAGGGGTGAGGTTTTAACCCAAAGGGGAGAAGAGATAGAGATTTGATGAAGAATCTACAAGCCCAAAAACAAGATTAAGCAAAGGAAAATGATCCAACTAAAATTCAAATAAACCCAAATACTTGGAAAGGTGGCACTTGCATGGCCCATGCAACATAATTAATGCCAACTGGTTATATTGTGAAAACAATATTATTTCATGTGGCTTCAACCTTGCATTCCCAAAAAGTGGGCAAAGGCCAAACAAAAGATGATGGGTGGATCCAACCAACAACATGAGCTAGAGATAGACCAAAGTAAAATGCCAAGCTCATATTAATTGGATGGTGGAATTATAAGGTGGTGAAAGATAAGGTGGTGGATTCAAAAAGAGAGATGCCCCCAACTCAACTTGGGCATTTAACAATTTATTTAGAACCAAATACAATATCAAGAGGCAACTACAATTAATCATGCACATGAGATAAGAACCAAACAAGAAAAGGTTTTATATGATGCTCAAATGCAAGGGGACATGATGACATGAGCATGATATGATGATGATGCAACAATTATATGTTGGAAGTGGCCCATTTTATTATTATAACATGTAGCATTACAGGGGTTAGACAACTGGGATGCTACACCAGAGTACATACCTAGACAAAGTTCTGAAAAGGTTCAGAATGGATAAGGCAAAGAAAGTTTCGGTGCCTATGTTGTCAGGTAAGATATTGAGCAAGGCTCAGTGTCTAGCTACGGTAAATGATAGGGAAGCTATGAGCAAAGTGCCTTATGCCTCGGCCATAGGTTCTATCATGTATGCCATGCTGTGTACTAGACCGGATGTGTCCAATGCTCTTAGTTTGACGAGCAGGTATCAAAGTGATCCAGGAGTGGAACACTGGACAGCCGTGAAGAACATCCTAAAGTACCTAAATATGACTAAAGAAATGTTCTTAGTCTATGGGGGTGATGAACAGCTCGTCGTAAAAGGTTACGTCGACGCTAGTTTTGACACCGACAAGGATGATTCTAAATCTCAGACAGGATACGTGTATATTTTGAATGGAGGAGCTGTGAGCTGGAGAAGCTGCAAGAAAAGCGTGATCGCGGGATCTACAGTAGAAGCGGAATACATGGCTGCTGCAGAAGCGTCAAGTGAAGGAGTTTGGATCAGAAACTTCATCACTGGGCTTGGAGTGGTTCCAAGTGCATTGACCCACTGGAGATATTGTGTGACAACACTGGCGCCATAGCACTCGCTAAGGAACCAAGATATCATCCAAAGACCAAGCATATCAACCGCAAGTTTCATATAATCCGAGATTATATATCAGATGGAGATATGAAGATTAGCAAAGTACATACAGATCTGAATGTCGCAGATCCATTGACTAAACCTCTTCCACGTGTAAAACATGATCCGCACCTCAGTGCCATGGGTGTGATATTGTTGCCAAATGTAAACTAGATTATTGACTCTAGTGCAAGTGGGAGACTGTTGGAATTATGCCCTAGAGGCAATAATAAGGGTGTTATTATTATAATTCTTGTTCATGATAATGTTTATATTCCATGCTAGAATTGTATTAAGCGGAAACTTTAATACTTGTGTGGTTTGTGAACAACACCGTGTCCCTAGTACGCCTCTAAGGACTAGCTCATTGATTAATGATGGTTAAGGTTTCCTAACCATAGACATGAGTTGTCAATTAATAATGAGATCATATCATTGGGAGAATGATATGGTAGACAGACCCAAACTAAGCGAAGCAATTAGATCGTGTCATCGTGTTCGTCTTTGCGAAGCTTTTTCTTATGTCAAATATTGTATTCCTTAGACCATGAGATAATACAACTCCACAGTATCGGAAGAAAGCTTTGAGGTCATCAAATGTCATCCTATGAGAGGGTGATCATAAAGGTGTCTCTCGTGATCGGAAAGTATCATTGGGTTGTATGTATCGAGATGGATTTGTCCTCCCAAGTCGGAGATATACTTCGGGCCACTCGGTAATCGATATCAACACCGCTTGCAAGCATGTGGTTAAGGAGTTAATCACAAAGTGATATCGGATTACGGAACGAGTAAAGTACTTGCCGTGGACGAGATTGAACTAGGTATGACTGTATCGACGATCGAATCTCGGGCAAGTAAAATATCGCGAGACGAAGGGAATATATATATGGTATTGATTGAATCCTGGCATCGTGGTTCATCCGATATGATCATCGATGAATGTGTGGGAGTCAATATGGGTTTCTAGACCCCGCTGTTGATTATTGATAGAAGATCATGTCTGCATATTCTCGAACCCGCAGGGTCACACACTTAACGTGTCTCGACGCTAGGATAGATTGTATAATTGGTTTATGAGTTTTTGTTGGTCGAGTCGGATGGGATCCGGGACATCACGAGGTTCGGAGTGGTCCGGAGAATAAGATTCATATAAGGCAGTGCAGTTTTTGGAGTTCGGAATTGTTCCGGGTTAATCGGTATTGTACCGGAAGCTTCTAGAACCTTCCGGAAGGGGACCAACGTGGCCGCACCTTCCGGGAGGGGGCATGGGCCTATGAGGGAGTGCCCTGGCTGAATTGGGACAGGGGCACAAGGCCCCATAGGGCCCAGCCGGCCAAAGAGGGTTTAAACCCTAGATAGAGCTTCTAGAAAGGGGGTTTCCTTGCCCCCCACTCCTTATCCTTTGGGGCCGCCGGTTTGGGCTTGGGGGAGGGGCTAGGGCTGCGCCCCCCTCTATATAAAGAGGGGTGGGGGCGCACCAATACCACACACCTTCCCCTCCAACCCTAGCCGCCCTGCTGCCCTCCTCTCTCCCTCCCGACTGTTTGTAGGCGAAGCCCTGCTGCAGAAATTCTCCACCATATACACCACGCCGTCGTGTTGTAGATCCAATCCGTCTCTCCACCATACTTGCTGGTCCGAGGAATGAGGAGACGTCGAGGTGCTGCACGTGTGCATGTCACGGAGGCACCGCCACTTGTGGTGCTAGATCGGATCGGATCGCGAGGAGGAGAAGCGAGTACGACTATATCACCCACGTTCCGACGAACGTTCCGCTGTGCGAATTTTCAAGGGTATGAAGATCTAATCCAATCTCTCTCGTTGTTTGCATCTCCTAGATTAGATCTTGTCTTTCCCTCTGTTCGCATCCATAGAAAATTTTGATTTACTATGCCGCGAAACCCTTCACTTCTAAACCCTAGATCTCTGGGAAACCCTAATCCACCATAACTCGCACCGGCTAAGGCGAAGCCCTGCGGGATCTTCCCTCTACTTCCAACACCACGCCGTCGTGCTGCCGGAATCGCGAGGGGAGAACTACAACCTCCGTTGTCTGCTGGAACAAGGGAGAGGAAGGTCTTCACCGAGTACCGAACGTGTGACCGACTGCGGAAGCACTACCGGAACGCAACGCCAGAAGGATCGTCTACGCGATCTTGAGATCAGCAAGTGTACGACTACATCACCCACAAGAATCTGCTCTCGTTAACCGCTTTGGAATCTTCGAGGGTGAGTGCTTGTATCGACTCGTTTCTACAATCTAGTAGATAGATCTTGTCTTGTTTGTGTGCATGCGGTAGAAATTTTTTGTTTTCCATGCTACGAACCCCTACAAAGGATAGTTGAGCTTGGTGATTTCAGTGAGGAAGAGGAAGATATTGGAATTAGGTGACAGATGCTAAGGAATATTTATATGGGTCCAAATTTATATTGCTATGATACTCTACGGTTTACTAAAAAAGTCATTCTTTGACCTATGTGCCATTTTACGTGAAAGGGCTGGATTGAAAGACACCTTTTACATGACTGTTGAAGAAGTTGTGACCATTGTACTGCTTGTTCTTAGCCATGGCATGAAGTTAAGGTTGATCCGTAGCACCTATAGGTTGACACTTGAGCCAATTAGTAGACATTTCAATGAGGTGCTAGGAGCCATTCTTTCTTTATCTCATGAAATCATCAAGTTGCCAGACCCTTCTACTGAACTACCCGAAGATTACAAATGGAAGTGGTTTCCCGATGGGCTTGGAGCTTTAGATGGCTCACATGTTGATGTTCGTGTTCCGCTACACAAGCAAGGTAGATATAGGAATAGGAACAAAGCCATAACAACAAATGTGCTGGGTGTTTGTGACCGCAATATGAAGTTTGTTTATGTGTTGGCTGGCTAGGAAGGTTCAACATCAGATGGCAGAGTGTTGAGAGATGCAATGTTTAGAGAAGACTCTTTCAAAGTTTCAAATGGTAACTCCTATCTTAGTATGATACAACTTGCCACTAAATTTCTCAACTGAAATCTAATGTGGGATATTTTCATAAACCTTAGGAAAATACTACTAGTAGATGCTGGATACACAAATGGTCCAGGCTTCTTTGCTCCATTCAGAAATACAAGGTATCACTTGAAAGAGTGAAACTCCACAAGAGCTCTATAACCTGCGGCATGCAATTGCTAGAAACGTAGTTGAGAGGATTTGGGCTCTTTTAAAGATAAGATGGGCTACTCTCAGAGTTAGTTCATTTTTGGAATAAAAAATCAGGTACCATCTAATTTTGTTAATTCAAACCATTTGCTGGAATATTTTGAGTTTTGTGTATTAACATGCCATACTAACTTAACGGCAGATTCGAGTAATCAATGCTTGTTGCGTACTGCATAACTTCCTAGCTGATAGGCAAAGAGAGATGGATGATCTAATGTTGCAAGCAGTGGATAATCAACTAAACAATGATGTCATTGATGTGGACGAATTTGATATGATTACGCACATTGAGGTGACGAATGAGTGGAATAACAGGAGATTGACCCTAGCTAATCAGATGTGGGTTGATTATCAAGCTAGGCGTGGACAAGCAAATGCTTAATTTTGCTTGAATGTTGTACAGTCTTCTTTATGTACATGTTTTATTTTTGGTATGCTTCATATATGCCCAGTTTTTTACTCTCTCATATACACACACTTTCCTTTTTCCACTAATTAATGGTAATCTTTATGTACATATAGGAATGGATTCAGGCTTGGATTCGACGAAGAAAGGTAGAAGTTACCTCAAGTGGATAGATGAGATGGATAAAGCTATGTTGGATGTATTTGTGGAGTACTACAACAAAGGAGATCGTGCTCAAAATGGGTGGAAACCCCATGTATACACAGCTGCAGTGAAGAAAGTGAGAGAGAAGTGTCAGATTGAGCTCACAAAGGAGAATATCATCTCTAGGAGCAAGACTTTTGACAAACATTATGCTATCGTCAACAAGATGCTTTCTCAGAATGGATTTGGTTGGGATGACGAGAAGAATATGGTCACTGCGGAAGATGATGTTTGGAACACTTATGTCAAGGTAACCTACTTGTGCTTAGTACTGCTATTTAGATGCTTTATGTATATTCCTTACTATACCTGGATGCTTTCTGTATATTCCTAGATGTTGCTTCTACACAGTAAATTTATTTTCTTTGCCATGCTTTGCTTTGAGTTCACACCCACATAGAGTTCAGATGTAGATACTACCTTTTTGTTTCTGAAAGCCCCAAATCAGCTGTAGCTACACATATGGAACCAGTATAATGACGATCCAATGTGAAAATTGGTTCTAGATCATAGAATGCCTGCAGATACCTTTTCAGTGGCAAATTATGCAAGTCAAATAGGTGAATACCATACAAAGGCAACCGTATGCACTGAAGGAGAGGTGAGGTTCGGACCGATGGCACATGTCATAGACGCCCATTGATATGCCAATTGGCTGCCATGCCACCATAATACGTGACATTGCGAGGACCTATTTCAGCCGTCCAAAAGTAAATAAGAACTAAGGATTACATGAGCAAGCAGCACAGGCTAATTGATAGCAGGGAAGTTGATGGGTACCTTGCTTATATCCTGAAATGAATTAATGCCTGTTAGTCTGTCTTCTTCTGGGACAAATACTTTATTCAGAAGAATATCGCCATTCTGAACCATTCTAAGTCCAATTTTGTTTTGAATTTTTGTGGCTTTCAAACCAGGAGCTCCCTTCTTCACAATGAATCTGGAGAATATCCAGCGCTTTTGGCCATCTAAATGCCAGCCGCCGGGTACCTTAAAAACATAACATAACATGATAAGGTAGTGAACAAAAACCTTCAATTTTTCTCAAATACGGTGATAATATTAAACCTTTGTTGCTGAAGTTTTCAAGGAGCTTGCGTCACTTCCGTAATCTGGCTCTGTTAAAGCCTACAGAAGATAAGCACACTCTTAGGAACAGAATTTAATAATTATAGCACACTGAATATTGTATATATAAGATACTGGATAATGTGACTCACCCAGCAACCAACAGTTTTTAACTGAGCTAAAGATGGTAAGTACTTCTGCTTTTGAGCCTCTGATCCACAAAGAGCTGTTCTTCACACAAAATCCAGAATTAAAACACGAGCTCAAGTATTGAAGTTCTTGGTCAAGGCCCAATAGAATATAAGGCATAATATGTTGCAAACATCGCTAGCTTTACCAATTAATTGTGGACACTGCCAAAGAGGAGTGCACTAGAATAAATGTGGAGCAGCTTGCATCGACCCGTGCAACTTCAGCTATAGAGATAAATGTGGAGAATGCTAATACCATTGTCAACAATAAAGATACCAATTCATCAACTCAAGCCGATGAAGATCGTCCGAAGAAGAGGTATCAATCGGATGACTCAATAGCAACCATGCTTGGTGACAAGTTAGATAATTTTACTGTTGTGTTCAAAGCTGATGTTCTCGAGCCTCCACCAAAGCCAGCATCTCCTGAAGAAATCTGGGCTGTTCTTGATGGCATACCAGATCTGAAAGATGATCAGCAGTTGGCAATATATGTTGTTCTTGTAGCTGATGATCGCAAGTTCAAGTCTTTGGTGGCACTGCCTGAACGGATGAAGAAGAAGTGGGTGCTCAAGCAGATAAACGCATGATTCGGATCTTCCTTTGTGTTCGGATCTTCCTTTGTGTTGTAGCAGTCTGCCATTTCATCTTGCGTAACTTATTCAAACTCTAGTATATTTATTATGTCGATGTATCTTTGTTTTATGGACTGAACATGGATTAGAACTTTGAAACTTGGATGATGTGTGTTTTGAGGTCCAAAACTTATGAGAAGTACCGTTGCAATTACTTGATGCATGTGTTTTTATTCTAGTACATGGCAGCTATTTTGAAATTCCATTTTGAATTCCGTCATCATTTTCAAATTCCGATGACAGCCAGACATGTGGGTGTTTTTGGAATCACAATATAAATGAAATGAATACATGTATTCATTTCATTTCTACCAAATAAAATGAATACCTAGGTGTCAAACGAGCTCTTAGTTTCTTGATTCGGTTTAATTTCATAAACTAAAAATAGTTAGATTAATACTAGTGTTAACTTGGCTTCATAAATTAGTACTCCCTCAGTCCCAGATCTTACGGCATATTTTTTTTCGTTTTTTCTCGATGCTTAAGCTGCAGGGTGCGCTTTCCTTCATATATCTTCCCTAAACTAGATTTAAGAGTGCGCCTTGGCGCACCATCCCGATATATTCATAGTTGTATCCATCTAAAACTATAAACAGTGAAATAGCAACATGTATTTTCTTGTAATATAAATCATTGTATAATTCACCGGCTAATTTTGTTCTAATAAGCTTGTAGAATGATTGTGATGTGGCCACCGTCCACAAATGCTGGTTTACGTAGATCGATCCCGAAGATGCATGTTAGGGGATGGAGTTTGTCATTATGGTATTTTTCAGAACATTTTACTGTCATCTAACCTGCCAGATTATTTTGGCAACCAAAGTTTCTGTTGATGTATGGTTTTAGTGAACACGACTTAATTATTGTTTCTCATTTCAATCCATGTTCATTTGCAGAAGCACCTATGTCAGCAGAAGCTGGAGTATCAATATACCTTACCAAATAACAGGACATCAAGATAAATGTTAACACTGGAAAGAGGAGGCTTTCAGTCTCTTACCACGGAAGCACCTATGTTAGTAGAAGCTGGAGCATCAGAGCATCAGAAAGATCAGTGCAATGTCTGGAGAATTGGCCTGACAGGAGAGAATGAACCCTGCCCTTGGAGCATCAGAGATATCAGTGGTGCAGACTGATAAACGTCTTAAGAAATAGTAGTTTTGGTTGACAAATAATATCGAGCTATTCAAAACCACAATATTTGCCGTGTTATACAAAATCAAGTCTGTATCAGGTTCGATTGTACACTGCATGACAGGCTAATACATTCATCTAACCCAACTTATGATCAAACTTCAGAAAAATGCAAAAAGATGATGTAGCATAACAAAAGTTCTAGTAGGCAAATATGGTTTCTCTTGTAGTAATTCTAAAGCAACAATGGAGAAAAAAATACAGAGCTTTCCCCATTTTCTCCCGTGTATTTTTATGATCAAACTTAGCAAAGACGCAAAAACAAAGATGTAGCATCAAAAAAAAGTCTGATAGGAAAATATGGTTCCTCTTGTAGTAATTCTCAAGCGAGAATAGGGAACACAATACAGAGCATTGGCCTTTCCTGTTTTCTCCTGTGTATTGCAAAATCTAAGCCAGGGGATGCAAAATCTGAGCCAGGGGACACGACACGCACTTCAACCGTGGCAATGCGTTTTTTATCATTCCAGCATGAGCGCGGATCTAGAAGACATAATTCCTTGGATGGCAGACTGCGTTATCAACATCAGTGCCAGAAGAAATGCATCATACATATTATTAGAAACAAATTGATGACCAAAACAAATTATGGGACTGAATACAGTGGAGGAGGGACGTTGTCAGGAGAATAGGAGATTCAGGCACGAAAAACTTTTGTGTGGTGATTTTTCTAGGCGACGTTCAGTATGAACTTGGTTGACCAACTTTCATCAAGAACTCGCATGCATGTAAGAATTATAATAACAATCAGATAGTTGTGAAAGGGAAATCAAGTTTCATCCAAGAACCACATGAATGCATATGGACTTATACAGCTCAATGTTCAGCACCTAACTCAACTGGCTCTCGCTAACATCATCCCTTTAATGAGGATAGACATATCAACATCATACTAAAATAAACAATCTCTCGAGAATGTACTGAAGAATTGCTAACCTGAAGACAACAATCCAATCCGGTTTTCTTCTTCCAGATCCGGCGTAGACGTCAGTCAACCGGTCACTCCTTAAAACAATTGAACTATTTCTTCGAAGCGGCCAGTATTTTCACACATAAGCATGACAAATGCACCTTCCCGGATACTTCATTTCTTCTCGAACAGAAAAAATCTGACAGGGATAAAATGACAGAAGGCAAATGTACTTCTTTCAAGCAAACAGTTAAGAAGATAGAAACAGAAGAAATTCTCGCAGTGTTACAATGTAGCATCCAAACTATAATTCATGGGTTTCACTAATAACAGTAACCATATCAATCAAAGAATGCAGCCTAGTGGTTCCAGGAAGATGCAGAAATGCAAACAATTGGAATCCTTTCCTAGAACTGCAATGCTATGACACCACCTCATAGTTTAAACCTTGTAGTATGTAGGGCGTCCTTGTAAAAACGATGATCACACTGAAGTGAAAACGATATAAGATAAAATCAGCTAACAAAGTATCCAAATAAGTGGTAGTGGGTGTCGTGCCATGCTCCGGCCTAGGACATCTACATCAATGTGTTGCTGGTGTAGGGTTCGCAGTATAGAAAACAAAAAATTCCTACGATGGGAAAAACTATGTACCAAGATCTATCTACTAGATACAAGCAACAGGCGGATATTCATCCGTAGAGAACATACCCTTGAAGACCGACAAAGCTTAACAAGGTTGAACTCGTGGTTGATGTAGACGAACTCTTGCCGATCTCAAGATCGAGAGGAAGTCCTAGCGCCGCAAATCAGCGGCGCATCCGTGCTCGCACACACGTCCGAGGCACCGAGCAACCTTCGCCTCCTCGCTCCAGCGATGCAGCGGAAGCACAACTCTTTCTTGCCGAAAAGCCACCGGGAATATCTATCTCGCTAGTTCGAGACCATGGAGGATAAACTAGAGGGGGAGAGAGATCCTTCACGAGGAGGTGTGAGTGAGAGAGAGGGAGAGGGGCTCCTTTTATAGGAGGAGGGGGCACCCAAGGGGGTGGCCGCCGGCCATGGGGGCTGCCCCCTCCCCTCCTTCATTCATGTGGGTGGAAGCTCCCCTCACAAAATGCCCCTTCAATTCTCCACTCAAAACATCCCACTCAAATTCCCATTGAATTTCCACCAAATTTAATGCAAACACTCATTAAATAAAACTCCTTTTATTTATTCAGAATTCACATATAACCCTTTGCTAGTATTTTATTTCACATGCAAAAACACTTTCTGCAATTTCACCCAAAAACAGTTTCGGTATCTAGTGAAATAAATTCCTGCGTTTTGTTATTCTTTTCAGCATGAAACTATTTGCTCCAAATGGTGCAGGTGTCTCTTAAGTGTGTCACCCTACGGTTCATGAATAATGCGGATATGATCGAGACCCTTCTCAGATCAATAATCAGAAGTGGGACCTGGAGATCCATACTGACTCCCACACATTCAACGATGACTTTCTTGTGATCGTGAGAACCTTTACGCTTGTATCTTAATCCCTTTGTCGCGCGATATATTACATGTCCGAGATTCGATCATCGGTATCTCCATACCTAGTTTGATCTCGTTACTGACATGTACTCTTTTATCGTTCCCGTGATATAACATTCTAATGATCAAATCACTTGCTTGCAAGCTAATCAATGTGATATCACCAAGAGGGCCCAGAGCATTGATGACCCACAAGTATAGGGGACCGCAACAGTCTTCGAGGGTAGTATTACCCAATTTATTGATTCGACACAAGGGGAGCCAAAGAATACTTGCAAGCCTTAACAACTGAGTTGTCAATTGAGCTGCACCTGGAAATAGTTCTTGCTCACGGAAGTTTATCAGTAACAACAGTTTTGTAGTAGCAATAGCAAAGTAACAGCATCAGTAAAACAAGAGTAGTAGTAACAATAGTAGCAAACAGTAGGATATGAGCGCGGTAGACATAGGGATGGATGGACGGGCGTTGCATGAACCAGTCTAAACATGTAACTTCAAGATCTAGGGCAATTGCAGATAAATAAGAATAAGCATCCAAGTACTAAAAAATCCTAGGCATGTGCTCCATATATAGTCATGCGTGCTCGCAATGAGAACTTGCACAACATCTTTTGTCCTGCCAGCCTATTGCAGCGGGACCTCAAGGGAACTACTGGCAATTAAGGTGCTCCTTTTAATAGAGCTCTGGAGCAAAGCATTAACACTCCGTGAACATATGTGATCCTCACATTACATACATGCCCTCAGGTTGTCCCAATTTCTATCACTTCGGGGCCTTTGGATACAGACAATGATATGTGTACACAACTTGCAGATAAGATCACAAACAATACTATCATAATGATTCAATAATAAGTTCAGATCTAAGATCATGCCACTCGGGCCCTAGTGACAAGCATTAAGCACACCAAGTTGCAACAAAGTCAAATAGCACTAATAGATATACGAGGAACCATGCCCTAACAATCTTATTCGATTACATGATAGAACTCATCCAATCCCTACCATCCCCATAGCCTACAACGGGGGATTACTCACTCATGGATGAGGGAAACATAGATGGTTGATGGAGAGGCGTTGGTGATGACAATGGCGATGATCCTCTTCAAATTCCCCGTTCCGGCAGGGTGCCAGAACGGAGTTTTTGGTTCCGAATCGCGGTTTCTGGGGTGGCGGCGCAACGGAACTTTTTATGGAAAAACTTCGACCCCCCCCCTGAGTTTTTAGGTCAAGAGGCATCTTATAGGCTAAGAGAGAGGCCGAGGGGGTACCTGGGGAAGCCACACCCACTCCAGCGCTGCCTGGCTGGCAGCACTGCTGGGGGTGTGCCCCTAGGCCCCACCCGTCTCGTCAGCTCCATGAGTCTTCTGGTGAAATAGGATTTTTGCCTATATTTTCGGGGATTTTTCCTGATAGTTGATTTTCTGCACAAAAACTAGACACCGAGATAATTCTGCTGAAAATAGCGTTAGTCCGGGTTAGTTGTATCCAAATCACACAAGTTTAGAGGAGAAACAATAGCAAAAGTGTTCGGAAAAGTAGATATGTATTGGACGTATCTACTCCCCCAAGCTTAGCTTTTTGCTTGTCCTCAAGCAATTCAGTTGAAAACTGAGTGCAATAAAAGAACTTTCACGAACATATTTGCTTCATATGATGTAAATATTCTCAGCACAGGAGTAGATACTTAAACCATTCATAATAAGAAGTATGCAACTAAGTCTACTCAATATTCGTTGTAAGATATGAAGAGATTCCAACTCAATAATAATAAGTAGCATGAAACATAAACATAAACATAAACATAAGCAACATTGCAATGCTCATAAGAAGGTATGATAGAGTGGTATTTCGCTTGACTTTGTTTGTAGAGCACAATATAAATGCCAAGGCACCTCTGAAGTTCAAGTGAAGACTAGAAGTAAAGATATCAGAGATACAAGCATCAAAGTCATGACATAATTAACCAAGTTTTGGGACAAACACAAGAATGACAACTATGCTCTCAAGAAGGTGCTCATAGAATAGTGGTGACTCAACAAGGAAGTAAAAAGGTTTTGAAAAGTTTGAAAGGCTTCCAAATGCTGAAAGTAAGGTACTCATTATCTTTGATCTCTCATTGCCCCTATCATAGGCATCTTTAGATGATTAAGGTGAACGTGAGGTCCAATATGAGTTATATGCTTGACAGACCATAAACTGGAAATATCATGTCCCTTGAGTACGAGGGCCGCTCCTCATGCTACTCAAATTTAGTTACCGGTAAGTTCTTGTCATAGTAAATACATGCGTATCATAGAGAACAGTTTACAGGGTACCCCTTGCACATGGTACATGAGCTATCCCATAACCTAAATGACAAGGCAAGCAGACAGTGAGCATCTCAGCAATCTTCTTATTTGCCATGGGAAAATGGCGCTTTTTTCTATCTTTCCTCTTTTCATTATATGTCTCTCTCTTATTTTATAAGAAGAAAGCTTCATAGATTGATCATTATGGTTATGCTGCAAGTTTCCACCATGATTAGGCATGGCTTAGTCTAGCGGCCCATGTGTTTCTATAACACATATACATAACTCCATGGACTTACAAGCTCCCCTTTTATTTCACACCGACGACATCCGCAAACAAAAGAGCATGATATCAACTGGGTATATATTTACAGGTGTTGAAAGCGTTCCCCGTGACAGCACGGTTCTGCTAACTCCCAGCCTATAATTTGCAAGCATATAACTTTCATGGACAGGTCACAATGGTTCAAGTTTATTCAGTGCAGGAAATAAAGTGTGCCATCAAGTTCGTGAGAGCTTTACTAACTAACTTTCTCAAAACAGTCAAACATTTTATTTGGAAGAAAACAAGGCATAATGAATATGCACTGAAATAGCAAATGATGCTAGTAGGCAGGTATGGTGGACACTTTTGACAGTATTGGTTTTGGGGAGTTGGATGCACAAGTAGAGCTCATACTCAATCAAAGTGAAGGCTAGCAATAGAGAGGGAGAGACAAACAAGAGAGCAATAACTGTCATAATCATGCTTGCAACAAAACATGACTAATTATGGCATAAAAGTGATATAAGAACTCTGAGGCAAAATAAATCATCGAGGCTTACTGACCATTGTTCAGTCATATGCATGCGTGAGCATGTGCCAAATCGATTCACCTGAAACATTCAGAGGAGGATACCAGAATATCATACCAAGTTATGAATAGAGCAATGCAAGAAAACATTCATATGATAAACTACAAACTATTAGCTAGCTGGAGCTAATCATAAGAGAGCAAGAACTACTAAGCATCCATAAATAACATACACCTTACATGAACATACTAAGCATGCTCACCATGATGAGTATATGTACAAAAATGAAAACAAATAGAGTTCGTTACCAGCCTCTTACCACACCTCAAGTTGTCTTAATCTTGATTATTGCCCTTCACTTGTGTGACTTGAATAATAACATGAAACCAAACTCCACTGAGGACAGTTGAACCCTGCAAAGAACTTCACAAAACCAAAGAAGAACAACAAATATTTTTGGTGTTTTCGATTTTTCAAAGCAAGCACACAAAGAAAAAACAAACAAAGCAAAAATATTTTTGGATTTTTCTTTAAGGCAAACCAAAGCTAAAAAGCAAAGAAACAAAACAAGAGAAACAACAAAAATATTTTTGGTATTTTTGTGTTTTGAGAAAGCAGAAACAAGAACAAAAAAGAAAGCGAAACATGGATATACAAAGAACCGACGAAACATGATATATAGATGAGTGTGATGTCGGTGTACCTCACCCCCAAGCTTAGGATTTTGGCCTAAGTGGGGCTCAATAGCGTGGGTAGTAACCCCAAGCTGGTGGGTCATCATAGGAATGATCATAATCAGGCGCTTGCGATGAAGAAGAAGACGCGCCCCAATCATAGGAAGGCTGCTGGTATGAAGACTCCCCCATGTTGGAGGGCTGAACCGAATCATCTTCGGCATCCTCTCCAACATTCTCCTCTTGCTGGGAGAGCTCCGCAACGTAAGTGTCAAACTCCTCCTCCGTGAGCGACCATCCTTGCATGTTATCAAAATTAAACAAAGGAGGTGCAGGCAAATAGACTACTTTCTCGGCCCTACCCCCTCTCCAACCACGCTTGACAAAGGATAACTCATACGGTAAACTTCTCATAGTATCCCAAGAAGAAACAAAATTATGTTGAACCATAAAATCAATATCAATTATCTCAATGGGGAACCGATAATCTGAATGGTGAGGCTCTAAACCATGGAAAGCTAGCAACCTAGAGGCAATGAGACCTCCACAAATTCCACCCTTCTCGCGGTTAGTAGTAAGACGGTAAGCTATCAAAGCACCCATGTTATAAGACCTATCCCTATTCAAAGCAGCTGAGATAAAAGCTAGATCAAAGGAAGATAACTTTCTAGCAAGAACACACTTGGTAATGAAATAGGCAAAATATCTAATGGATGGGAACTGGATGTTCCGAATTTTACCACTTTCCTTTGAGAAGTCGAAACCTTGGCAAATTTCAGCATATAGATCCATAAATGACTTTGGCCTCTCCTTGATATTATCACAAGATCCCCAATGGGGCACTCTAATAGCTGCACAAAAATCAGCAAAAGGCAAGTCAACAGCTATATTATAGATTTTATAATGGACCATGGTATTAGACGAGGACCAAGTAAACCAGAAGTCCTGCACCACAGCCATGGTTGGCTTAACATATTGAAATGGTTCCCCTTCAACAAAGTGTTCCAACCCTGCATTAGTAATCATAGTTTCAAAATCCTGGAAGATTCCCGTGGCTCTCATAAATTCAGGGCATGGATAAATGGAAGGGAAGAATCCTTCGTCACGATGGACTTTCATTGGTTCAAGTACCATCAAATCATATTGATTCAGCGGGTATGCACTCATCTTCCTTTCTAATTTTTTTTGACAAACATCAAACCAAGTGATTTCCAAGTTGATAAATGATGAGAAACTACTACATGAACTTGCTAGAGGGATACACATGCATCAAAATGAAATCTCTAAGCATAGAACAAGCATGCAAGCTTACACAACCTGACACCTATAACAGCAAAATACTCAAGATACAATCTACCAATCACAAATCTAATTGGACAAGCGGAGGAGGCACATACCAAGAAGCAATCCCTCCAAAAATCAGCAGCAAAGATGGGATGATCAAGGAGAACAAAAATCGGGAGCAAGAACTCGAGTTTGAGAAATTTTTCCGGTGTTTTTCGGGAGAGAGAAAGAATTGGCTAAAAGGGGACAACTTAGAGGGACACCGGTGGGTCCCACCCAGGCCAGGCGCGCCCCTGGGGCTGGCCGTGCCACCAGTGGTGTGCTGGCCTGGGGGGTCCTCCTTGGCCACTCCAGGTGTCCCTCTGCCCCTTTTTTCGAGAAAAAAATTAATATGAATTTTCTGGGATTTTTCGGGAAACTTTATTTTTGGCCAATTGACTTTCTCGTAGAAAAAGATTTTTTTAGAAGAAGCAAAAGAAAACAAGAACCAAAACTACAGAAGTTCTAAGACACTCTAACAAGCAAACAACTAGCAAAACTAAAGCTAATAGGAAAAAAAAGCAAAGACTAGGGAGGATAAAAATAAAAGTGAGCAAGTATAACCACTGTGAAAACATTGTTTTGTTCATTAAAATCCCTTTGTTAACAAGGTTGATCAAGTCTTGTTACCAAAACAATTTTATATGAAGTAAAACTTTGCATTCCACAAAGTGATTATGTTACCTCAAACTTGAAAGCAATGATCCCAATCATAATAGTTTCAAAACTTTCTTCTGGAATGGGACAATATATTTTACCAACTTTGATGCTCTCAATATTTTCAATGGAATTCACACAATAGCTCTTATCAACCTTCTTGGAGAAATAGACAGTATGCTCTTTGTCGTTAATATTAAAAGTTACTTTTCCTT
This sequence comes from Avena longiglumis, assembly GCA_030063025.1. Classification (NCBI taxonomy): domain Eukaryota; kingdom Viridiplantae; phylum Streptophyta; class Magnoliopsida; order Poales; family Poaceae; genus Avena; species Avena longiglumis. Next base: position 69,645,664 of record CP125973.1, on the reverse strand, counting down.
GATTACAACTGATGAAAGCACCTGTAGTATTAAGAAAATGTCTCCCAAGAATAATATACATATTATCATCTTCAAGCATCTTGAGCACAACAAAATCAGTTAAAACCAAGAAATTATGAGCCACTTGAACAGGAACATCCTCACATATACCAACAGGAATATTAGTTGACTTATCAGCCATTTGCAAAGATATATCAGTTGGTATTAACTTTTCTAACTGGAGTCTCTTGTAGAGAGAAAAAGGCATAACACTAACTCCATCTCCCAAATCACATAAGCAGTTCTAACATAATTATTCTTAATAGAGCAAGGAATAATTGGTATACCTCGATCACCAAGTTTCTTTGGAACCTTACCATTGAAGGAATAATTAGCAATCAAAGTAGAAATTTCCTTATTAGGAATCTTCCTTTTATTAGAGACAATATCCTTCATATACTTTGAATAAGGAGGCAACTTAATAGCCTTAGTCAAAGGAATTTTCTAAAATAAAGGTTTCATCCACTCACAAAACTTGTTGTAATGTTCTTCCTCCTTTGACTTGTGTTTCTTATTTGGAAAAGGCATAGGCTTCTGCACCCAAGGTTCTCTATCACTATCATGTTTTTTAGATATAAAATCTTTCTTAGTGTACCTAGTGTTCTTAGTGTGCTTCTCAGGTTCTTCCTCAACTTCCTCCTTATCAGGAGCATCATTTTTGTTATTACCACTCTCAGTTTCAGCATCAGAGACATATATACTATTAGGATCTACAACAGGTTCAGGTGGTTCCTCAACTATTTTATGTTTCTTTTTCTTCCTCTCACGAGGACTTCCACTACTTTCACCTTTCTAAGGGTCCTGCTTGATACATCGGAAACATATCTATATTTTTTGATGCTCCATGCTTGTTTAGTATCTACTTTGCTTTGCTTTGTGTACACTTTGAGGTGCTTTTTACATGTTTTCTAGTACTAACCTATTAACAAGTTGCCACAGTGCTAGTTGCCTATTTTCTGCTGTTTTTGGTTCCAGAAAAACTAGTAAAGAAATATTCTCAGAATTGGACGGGACAAACGTCAAAGTCAATAACTTTTCATGGGGAACAAGAAGTCCAGAGGGGAGGCGGAGAGGCGTGCCAGGGCGCCCAGACCCCCCTAGGCGCGGGTGGGCCTGCCCCGCGCCTAGGCAGGGTGTGGGGCCCCTGGGCACCGCCTCGTCCTCCCTCTTTGCCTATAAGAAGCCCCCGATGCAGAAACCCTAAAGACCCGATCAATATTCCACAAAACCTTCTGTAGCCACCGCCACCGTCGTCCCTAGATTGGGGATCAAGTTCTTCCAAGACCTAGGAGGATATCATCCTGGAGGCCTTCTCTCCGGTATGATGCGTGAGTAGTTCCACCTTGGACTATGGTTCCATGTAGTAGCTAGATGGTTGTATCTCCTCCTTTGTGCTTTCATGTATAGCTCTTGTGAGCTCTATTCATGATCAAGATCTAAGCTATTTGTAATCATGCATGTTGTGTTTGCGGGGATCCTATGGATATTGAGATTATTATGTTGGTTTGATTAATGGTTTTGTCTTTATGATTCTATCATGTCTATGTTGTTTGTGATCTTGCATGCTCTCCGTTGTTAGTATCTATCTTGGCCAAGTAGTTGCTAGTGACTCCAAGAGGGGGTATTTATGCTCGATAGTGGCTTCATGCCTCTAGTTTCCAAGGGAAGTGACAGAAATCTCTTCGGTTGTAGATGTGTTGTTGCTACTAGGGAGAAAACAATAGTCTCTTGTTCATGGAACATGTGGATTGTTTACCTTACACACTTTGCTTAATACTAGGGAGAAAACAACGGCCTCTAGTTGTATGTTGCTTGCAACTTAATACTAGAGGGGGTTCGGATGATAACCTGAAGGTGAACTTCTAGTCATAGATGCAGTTGGATGGCGGTCTATGTATCTTGTTGTATTGCCCAATCGAATCTCATAGGATCTTTCTGACTAGTAATTGCATTGTTATGCCTTGCTCAGTTCCTGTCAATTGCCCTGCTGTAATTTGTTTACCCTTCATTCCATGTTGTTTATCTAAAGGGAGCACCTCTAGTGAACTATGAAACCCGGTCCAATCTTTACCATTGATACATCTTCCATTGTTACTTGTTTACTTGCTGCAAACCATTACCTACCACACCATACGTTTAATCCTTTGTTACAACAAACCGGTGAGCTTGCCAACCTCACTGATTCGATGGGGAAAAGTCTTGAGTTTGTGTTGTGTGGGTCTCCGCGTTGCTAGCAAAACCTGTGTGACGTTTTCTTCCTCCTACTGGTTCGACAACCTTGGTTTCTTACTGAGGGAAAACTTGCTGATGTGCTGCTTCACACCTTGCTCTTAGGGTTCCCAACAGGCTCCACGTCAACCGTGCTATCCATCACCACTGCTTAATTCTTTTAGGGTGTCCTTCATGATATAAAGGATCTTGAGTAGCTATACCACACTAGTTCTAATTCCATAAGCATGTTTATCTCCTGAGGCATTAACTAGCATATCTTTTTGTACCTTAGCAAGTTGATCAATTTGAGTTTGAACCATTTGAAAGTGTTTGCAAAGCATTTTAATATCATTAGCAGTTCTTTCCACAATATCTTTCAACTCATTAATAGCTCTATAGTTTTCCAATAAATGATTCTGAACTTGTTTATTAAAATTACCTTGTTTAGCAATAAATGTGTCAAGTTCCTCTAAGCATTGATCAGGAGGCTTACCATAGGGAATATCACCTTCATCAAAGTGGAGAGAGTGTACCTCAATAGTAGATGAGTGGGGAATTGGCTTGCATAATTCTTCTATAGGAGGTAGATTCTTCACATCTTCAGCTCTAATACCTTTCTCCTTTGGACATTTCTTAGCTTCCTTCATCACTTCATCATTTAATGCAATAACTCCCCTCTCCTTTGGTGTTTGTGTTGGAACTGGTTCAGGCACAACTGGTTCAGGAGTAATAGGCTCAGGTGTATTTAGCTCAACTGAAGTCTAATCAACATAATTCTTGCTTATTTTAGCCATTAATTCTTCAGCATCTGTAGGAGTTCTTTTCCTGAAAACACAATCAGTAAAACTATCTAGGTATGTCCTAGAATCATCAGTTAGTCCATTGTAATAAATATCAAGAAGCTCATTTTTAGGCAATGAACATCCAGGATGTGCATGAATCAAGGCACATAACCTTGTCCATGACTCAAGCAATTTATCTTCTTCTCCCTTTTTAAAATTAAAAAGTTTCTGCAAAGCAGCATGTCTAGCACTGGGAGGAAAATATTTCTGAAAGAAAGAAGCAATCAAACAATCAGGGCTATCAATGGATCCATGTGGTAATCTATTAAATCAAGCCCTAGCTTATCCTTTTAGTGAAAAAGGGAAGATCTTAGTAACAAAGTACTTGCGCATCTTAAAATCATTAGAGAATAAAGCACTCATAGTAGAAAGCTCATTCATATGAGCTACATCACTCTCATTTTCAGTCCCACAAAAAGGTTCTTTCTCAACAATGTCTAAATAGGATAAATCAAGAGAAAAATCATAATCTTCATGTTTAATATCTATGGGAGAAGTACCAAACTTAGGATCAGAGGACAGTTTAGGAATAATGGTACGTCTCTCAAGGAGACTATTAATAGCACTAGCACCATGTGTGTTTTGGCACTCTTCAATAAATTCATCAGTAAACTCAATGTAACCATCATTAATATCATCTCTCTCTCTAGACTCAGGTGAGCTAATAGGTGTAATAGTGTCTTCACTAGGAGTTTCAGTATTTCCTAGACTAGCCATAGTAGCATCTAGGAAAGGATCTAATGAACCACTCGTATCAAGCATAGTATAATTAACATCATGAGTATCAGAAATAGTTTTAGATTCAGCAATAGTAGCAGTGTGTGTAGCATGTGTATATGGTGGTGGTGTAACAAGCTTACTTATAATAGGCGGTGAATCAAGAGCAGCAGAGGTGCTTAGGACTGTACCTCTTCTTGTAGTGGATGGTAAAATAGGAAACTTTCCATCACGAGACTTCCCCATGATGAAAGGAATAGCAGTGAACAATAAAAGATCCAAGTGAACTTACAAATAAAGCTATGCTCCCCGGCAACGGCGCCAGAAAATAGTCTTGATGACCCAAGAGTATTGGGGATCGCAACAGTCTTCGAGGGTAGTATTACCCAATTTATTGATTCGACACAAGGGGAGCCAAAGAATACTTGCAAACCTTAACAACTGAGTTGTCAATTCGGCTGCACCTGGAAATAGTTCTTGCTCACAGAAGTTTATCAGTAGCAACAGTTTTGTAGTAGCAATAGCAAAGTAACAGCAGCAGTAAAACAAGAGTAGTAGTACAAATAGTAGCAAACAGTAGAATATAAGCACGGTAGGCATAGGGATGGATGTACAGGCGTTGCATGGACGAGTCTAAACATGTAACTTCAAGATCTAGGGCAATTGCAGATAAATAAGAATAAGCATCCAAGTACTATCCTAGGCATGTGCTCCATATATAGTCATGCGTGCTCGCAATGAAAACTTGCACAACATCTTTTGTCTTGCCAGCCCGTTGCAGCGGGTCCTCAAGGAGACTACTGACAATTAAGGTGCTCCTTTTAATAGAGCACCGAAGCAAAGCATTAACACTCCATAAACACATGTGATCCTCACATCACAACCATCCCCTCAGGTTGTCCCAATTTCTGTCACTTCGGGACCATTGGATCCGGACAATGATATGTGTACACAACTTGCAGATAAGATCACAAACAATACTATCATAATGATTTAATAATAAGTTCAGATCTGAGATCATGGCACTCGGTCCCTAGTGACAAGCATTAAGCACAACAAGTTGCAACAAAGTAAAATAGCACTAATAAAGATACTAGGCGAAGAACCTGCATACGCCGGAGAGGTGGAGTAGGGGATGTTGATGTCGACGTTGAAGGCCGAAGGAGGACGAGGCGCGGGGCATGGAAAGACCGTGTTCGGGTTGAACCCGTCATCAAACTCGGGAGACGAGGAGTACCTCTGCCGAGGGTTCGCCTGACTCTTATGGAAACCGGCCGGCGAGATCGACGAGAATCCGGCCGGCGAGCCGACGCTTGCCTGACTTTCCCAGTGGAGGGATACGGCGTCGGAACGACCTACTTCGCCATCTTCGCCGCGCACGATGCCGCCGCCTGATTCGCCCTCATCGCCGCCTGCTCGTTGGCGAGCTCTTGTTCTTGCCTGAGCTTCGCCCTGTCCTTTCTCTCCTTTTGGTCGCCCGACTCGACCTTCCTCTTCGCAACAGTGGGCGCCCACTCGGTGTTGGTCACGCATGGCGGCATCGCCGTCAGCGCTCTCGGTTTTCTCGCCTTCTTCTCTCTTGTATCCTCGCCGAGGTTCGATCTGGGTTTGATGAAACCCTTGGACGGCATGGCAAGAGTGGGGGAATAGGAAAGAAAGGCGGGAGGGGAGCAAGAAAAAGGCGGGAGTTCGGCCTTCTGTTGTCGACAGAGCTGGCCCACGCCCGTTTTTGCTTCGTCCGGCGTTCCCAGGATGCTGGGAATGGCCTGAGAAGTCCGGACCAAAGTTAGTCTGAATCCGGACGAAACCGGGTCCTAAGAACGCGACTAGACCGATTTTCGACGTCGAGACCTAAAATTCGCCCTGGATCGGCGTCCTGGAAAACCGAGTGAAAATGCTCTTATACCCGACGCTAATATGCCACGCTACTACATTAAAGGATAGATCAATTAATTAGAAGTACTACTAAAAAAGCATGGATGGAAAAGCCGGACGGCAAGTTAACTGACATGGGACACATATATAAAAAATCGGGACTGTGTGGTCGTTGCGACGCTGGCACATATCAGCGCTGGTAGAACCGTCGCTCTCCATGCCGATCCAGTTGACCTCCCGTCTATTTATTATTCCATCTCCAATGCCTGATGTGTTGGCCCGTCCCAAGTCAGCGGCCCGTCAGCACATATGGTTCAGGGAATATGTTGGTTGTTACCGGCCAAATGCTAATTGCCGCTTATTGCGGCGCTATCTGCTCGCGCCACGCACCCCCTTCCCTTTACCGCTGCGCGTGGGTCGGCCCACCAATAAGGACGACGAAGGAGCAACGAGGCCGGACTGCCGGAGATGAAGAAGACGACCGCGTCGTCACCGGTGTAGGCGAGGAAGGAAACTTGACGGTGTAGGCAAGGAAGGAAACTTGACGGGGAGGGGGTGGGGAGCTCGCCGGACTAAGGGTTAGTGGTGGGGGATGTCGCCGGCGACCAAACTTAGGGATAGGGTGTAGGTAGGGTGGGGGTGGGGGTAGAAGGATGGCCAGTTGGCCGGGACCTCGCCGACGATGGGAACAGCACGGCATCACCGACAAAGACGAGGAAGAGATCTTAGGGTTTTGGGGTGGTCGTTGGCGACCAGAGGAAGAAGGTTTGGTGCTCGCGCTCGTTGGAAGTGGTGGCAGCAGCAGGAAGAAGATGATGTCGGTGGGCCACGACCCATGACGTTGACCGTGCGTCCGATGCGTCGGTAGCGATGTCGCCCCTTGCTCGCAGCGCGGCCACTCTCTTTGTCTACTCCGACCCCGACGCCCAGGAGCAATTCATACCGACAGCGGTCTCTTCTGGAGGATTCCAGCGACTCATGTGGTGGTTGTGCGGCGTCGTTTCTTTTCCGACGAGGTTTGACCCATTTACAAGGCCAACAAAACGGCCTCTCAATCTGCACATATGAGTTTCTCGCGGATGGATTCTCTGTGCCCCTTAAACCGTTCACTACGGGAAAACGAGATTCTGCTGGGTATTTTTGTTTTTACCGAATGTTTATAATTCGGATACTCGGCAAACAACTCTTTGCTGTGTATCACAAGGTCGACACCCGGCAAACAGACCATTCACGGCAAAGTTGCTCCTTTACCGAGTGTCCTACAGAAAAACACTCGGTAAAATAAAAAAAACACTCGGTAAAATGGGATACACGGCAAAACAATGTGTCACACGTCCTTTCCTGCCCGCAACCGCTGGCGCAACTGATGGCGTATGGTTTGCCGAGTGTCTACAAACATATACACGGCAAAATTTTGGCGCCAAAGTGTTTGCCTTCGCGCGTGCCAAAAGGCCTTTGTCGTGTATGTGAAAGTTTTGTTGTGTGTTAATCAGAAAACACTTAGCAAAGATGTTCTTTGCCGTATATCTGAATTTTTATCGAGCGTTTTGTCAGATACACGGTAAAATTAGGAGGAAATGCACTTTTTTAGCCTACTCATTATAGGGCTCCCTATTGCGGAACCGTTGTTGTATCTGTGTTGAAGTGATATGTTGTGAATACGAAAATGATTTTTACAAAAAAAATAGGACCAAGTTTTAGGGCACATGTAGTTCGAATTTCACCCGCTTCCAGACGAATCGACGGGAAACCTGTAAAATCTCAGATATTTACAAAACACTTTTAAATTGTGGTACATGGTGAATTAACATGTCTTCTATTTTTTCACGGTGCTTTGATGAGGTTACCAACCAGAGTTCCCGCAACCGCTTCACTAATAAAACCACTTCCTCCAGTCGGAAAATGAAAAGTGTATTTTCTTCTAAAAGAGTACCAAATTCATTTTTAGGTTCACAATAAAGAAATTTAAAAACGATCCAAACAATGTGAAACCTTCGCGTGGTGTCATATTATGTGACATAGTTACAATGAAAAATATCAAACTTGGTATATTGATTATGTCTAAAAATAACCTTCACGAAATGACCTATCTCATTCGAGGTTTCTTGGCTTTCGGGTCAAATGACCAATGTTATGGTTACAATCAAGGAATAGTTTGTGATAATATGTCCATATTGTGCATACATGTGCATCATGAGATGGCGAACAATGTTGAAGGAGAAAGTTTTCCTTTTTGTCGCACCAAAAAGCCATTTTCCATTTTCCAGGTGCAAAAAACGGATGGTTTTGTGAAGCAACCACCAAATGGCTAATTCAAATATCTACCACCACATTTTTCCAAAATACTATACCACCTTACATGGACAATGTCCTAACAGGGGGATCTCAAACCTTTTCGTCTATCCCTGTGAAAAAGTTAAATTCTTGCTGAATCGGTAGGAAGTGGGTCAGATATGAACTATAGGTACATGATTTGATGCTCATGATTTTTTATAAAATCATTTTTAGATTCACAATATGCTATTTCATGGGAGATCCACTTCAAGTTTATCGAGGATCAGCCCCGAGCTAAGAATCTTCATGCCCGCTATTCCGCAAAGTTTGACAATAGTTTAAAATGGGCATAAGAAATTCAAAAACGATCCAAACAATGCGAAACCTTCACGTGGTGTAATATTATGTGACATAATTACAATAAAAAATATCAAACATGGTATATTGATTATGTCTAAAAATAACCTTCATAAAATGACCTATCTCATTCGAGGTTTCTTGGCTTTCGGGTCAAATGACCAATGTTATGGCTAGAATCAAGGCATAGTTTGTGATAATATATCCATATTGTTCATACATGTGCATCATGAGATGGCGAATAATGTTGAAGGAGAAAGTTTTCCTTTTTGTCGCAGCAAAAAGTCATTTTCTATTTTCCGGGTGCAAAAAACGGACGGTTTTATGAAGCAACCACCAAATGGCTAATTCAAAATGCTACCACAACATTTTTCCAAAATACTATACCACCTTACATGGACAATGTACTAACATGGGGACCTCAAACCTTTTCGTCTATCCCTGGTGAAAAAGACAAATTCCTGCCAAATCGGCAGGAAGTGGGTCATATATGAACTATAGGTACATGATTTGATGCTCATGATTTTTTTCAAAAATCATTTTTAGGTTCACAATATGCTATTTTATCGGAGATTCACTTCAAGTTTATCGAGGATTATCCCCGAGCTAAGAATCTTCATGCCCGCTATTCGGCAAAGTTTGACGATAGTTTAAAATAGGCATAAGAAATTCAAAAACGATCCAAATAATGCGAAATCTTCGCGTGGTGTCATATTATGTGACATAATTACAATGAAAAATATCAAACTTGATATATTGATTATGTCTAAAAATAACCTTCATAAAATGACCTATCTCATTCGAGGTTTCTTGGCTTTCTGGTCAAATGACCAATGTTATGGCTAGAATCAAGGCATAGTTTTTGATAATATATCCATATTGTTCATACATGTGCATCATGAGATGGCGAACAATGTTGAACAAGAAAGTTTTCCTTTTTGTCGCACCAAAAAGCCATTTTTCATTTTCCGAGTGCAAAAAACGGACGGTTTTCACTACTAGGAAACAGGCTGTTAGTGGCGCACCCGAAATGCCCATCCGTGGCGCACTAGCAGTGCGCCACGGGCCTTGCGCTACGGCTATCTCTCAGCCGTGGCGCCTAAGCGCCACGAAGTTTAGATCAGCGTGGCGCACATGCCAGTGCGCCACAGAAGTTTGGGCAGGTGCGCCACGCGTATGAAAAGATAACCGTGGCGCACTAGGTGTTGTGCGCCACGGATATAAATTTCAAAATTCAAAAAAAAAGCAGCAGATCTGGATCTCGTCGTCAGTGCCGTCGCGCGTCGGTGCAGGTCGTCATCGTCGCCTCCTCGTCGTCACCTTGTTGTCGTCGTCGGAACTGCAAGGAGGAGGAGGAGGAGAAGAAGAATAGGAGGAAGAGGAGGAGAAGAGGAGGCAAAGGAGGAAGAGGAGGCAAAGGAGGAAGAGGAGGAGAAGAAGAGGAGGAGAAGAAGAGGAGGAAGAGGAGGAGATGAAGAAGAGGAGGCAGAGGAGGAAGAGGAGGAGAAGAAGAGGAGGCAGAGGAGGAAGATGAGGAGAAGAAGAGGAGGAGGAGGAGAAGAAGAGAGGGAGGTAGGAAGAGATGGAGGAAGAGAGGAAGGAAGGGAGGTCGACGTCGCCCGTTGTCACTGCGAGGAGAAGGAGGAGAAGGAGGAGAAGGAGGTCGACGTCGCGCCGTCACTGCAAGGAGAGGAGAAGGAGAAGGGAGAAGGGAGAAGGAAGAAGGAAGAAGGAAGAAGGAAGAAGGAAGAAGGAAGAAGGAGAAGGAAAGGAGGAAGAGGGAAGGGGAAGGGAAAAGGGGAAAGGAAAAGGGAGGAAGGCGGTGGGATTCAAATTTGAATCCCTTGCTTATCCGTGGGTACACTAGGTGTAGGTGCGCCACGGATAAGTCGTCCTTTTTTTTCTCAGGAAAAACGGTTTTTTGACCGTAACTTTTTACTCTTTTCGAATTTTGAAAATCTAAAAAATCGCTAAACGACCTTAGGTTAAAGTCCAAACTCATTTTTGTTAATTTTACTAGAAGCTATACCACATTACCTACCTAAATATGAAAGGATTTAATTTTTTGAAGTGTTTATTATTTTCGTTTATTTTTTGCAAACCCTAAAAAGGCGATCCGGGGGGGGGGGAGGGAGGGGTGGAGTTGGTGCATGCCACTTAGGCGTAGGGCACTAGAGCAGAGTGCCCTACGGCTAAGTTTATACATCTGTGGCGCACTATGCCATGTGCGCCACAGATGTTTGTGGCCGTTTCACAGCAGAGGGGACGTGCGCTTAGGCGTAGCGCACCCCCCCTCCATGTGCGCCACAGATGACACTAACAACCGTGGCGCACATGACTATAGTGCGCTACAGATGTTCGGGCCCTGGACCACACACATCTGTGGCGCACCATAGTCATGTGCGCCACGGTTGTTCTAGTTACTAGTAGGGCACTGCCCACAGGTGAGACACGCCTGTTTTAGCCGTGGGCACTTCAACCATGTGAGCCACGGATGTGCTGATTACCTATAGCTGTTTTCCTAGTAGTGTTTGTGAAGCAACCACCAAATGGATAATTCAAAATACTACCACCATATTTTTACAAAATACTATACCACCTTACATGTACAATGTACTAACAGGGGGATCTCAAACCTTTTCGTCTATCCCTGGTGAAAAAGACAAATTCCTGCCGAATCGGTAGGAAGTGGGTCAGATATAAACTATAGGTACATGATTTGATGATCATGATTTTTTTCAAAAATAATTTTTAGGTTCACAATATGCTATTTCATCGGAGATCCACTTCAAGTTTATCGAGGATCAGCCCCGAGCTAAGAATCTTCATGCCCGCTATTCCGCAAAGTTTGACGATAGTTTAAAATGGGCATAAGAAATTCAAAAAAGATCCAAACAATGCGAAACCTTCACGTGGTGTAATATTATGTGACATAATTACAATGAAAAATATCAAACTTGGTATATTGATTATGTCTAAAAATAACCTTCATAAAATGACCTATCTCATTCGAGGTTTCTTGGCTTTCAGGTTTCTTGGCTTTCAGGTCAAATGACCAATGTTATGGCTAGAATCAAGGCATAGTTTGTGATAATATATCCATATTGTTCATACATGTGCATCATGAGATGGCGAACAATGTTGAAGAAGAAAGTTTTCCTTTTTGTCGCACCAAAAAGTCATTTTTCATTTTCTAAGTGCAAAAAACGGACGGTTTTGTGAAGCAACCACCAAATGGCTAATTCAAAATGCTACACAACATTTTTCCAAAATACTATACCACCTTACATGGACAATGTACTAACATGGGGAACTCAAACCTTTTCGTCTATCCCTGGTGAAAAAGAGAAATTTCTGCCAAATCGTCAGGAAGTGGGTCAGATATGAACTATAGGTACATGATTTGATGCTCATAATTTTTTTAAAAATCATTTTAGGTTCACAATATGCTATTTCATCGGAGATCCACTTCAAGTTTATCAAGGATCAGCACCGAGCTAAGAATCTTCATGCCCGTATTGTGCATACATGTGTATCATGGGACTGCGAATAACGTTGAAGGAGGAAGTTCTCCTTTTTGACGCACCAAAAAGCCATTTTCCATTTTCCGAGTACAAAAACGGACGGTTTTGTAAAGCAACCACCAAATAACAAATAAAACTATGGCTAGAATCACCGCATAGTTTGTGATAAGCTTATGTTGATAGCATATTTGGATTCCTCTCATTTTTCTGATAAATTTAGACATATTATTTGTCAAATTACGATTTACAAATTTAAAGATATTATTTGTTCCATATTAAATAGAAAAATAAAAAAAATCATCATATTTGTTTTGCGAAAGTATTTTTACAAAATATGTTAAAATAGATGTTTATTTTTATGCAGCTATTACACATAAATTATACGAAAGTTTTACATTTTTATGTTTTTGAGTCTGGTATAGGCATTTCAAAATCAGGTGAAAATAGTTGTCCTTTTTTCTAATGCACTAGGCAAAGCCCCATATCTTTGCTGCGTTCTGATTGGTTGGGACATGATTCTTGCAGATTGTGTCTCCGCGCCGTTGGATCCTCCAAGATCTGACGGTCCATATCCTATTTTCCTCCCCCTCCTACCTCTATCTCCAACCACCCACGTGAATTCTGGATCCTCCAAAAGCTGGCGACGATAGGTCAAAAAATAAAGCAACGCTCAAACCATATCCATCCATCTAGATCGATTTCACCCCAAGCGGAGTCCGCCGCCGTTCGCACCATTTCTCCTCCGCCCCACCAGGGCCTCCCCGTGCAAAACCGCCTCCACCGCCAGAGCTTTCGCCGTTGCCGCCGCCAGGCCTCTCGCCGGGCCAGAAGACGACCGCCGCCGCCCTCAGAGCGTCACTACATCCGACCACCGCCGCCCGCAGAGCCTCACTGAAGCCGACCTCCGCCTCTTAGTCGCAAAGAGGGTAGCCGGACCACCGCGTCACCTGCCGCACTCGTCCTCCGTGCCCTAGCTCCGGCCACATCTCCGGCGATCCGCGCTCAATAGGAGGTGTCCGGCAAGGACTGCACGCCGTCGTGGTCGACGCCCGGCAGGCTGGCGGCCATGGCAGGGCTGCTGCGGACCACCGAGGGCCCAGGAGGGAGGGTTCCAAGATGATGACCGCGGGCACGCAGGCGAGGTCGACGCTACCGCGCACCACCGCCCCCGGAAATGAGGGTTCCGAGGCGACGACCGCGGGCACGCTGGCGCCGCGCGCCAACATGCTCAGGAGGGATACGTACATGGCAACGAAACCGTCGTGGTTGAGGACGTTCTGCTGGGGCTCGTTCCGGCGCCGGCGTCTTTTTTTTGTTGTCGTTCAGAAATTTTGCCTAGTGCCCAGTCAAAAACACTCGGCAACTGGCCTTTCCAGCTGCTGTATTCTTTTGTTATTTGTTTTAACTAGGGAAAATACTTTGCTGTGTGGAGTGTAGAACACTCGGTAAACATTTGCTGCCGTTAACCGTTCCCGACGTCGTCATGCTTTTTTTTGCAGAGTTCCACCTACAGACACACAACAAATGTCTTTTGCCGAGTATTTGTGTTTCAACACTCGGCACGGTTTCTTTACCGGCGCGGTGTATGCCGTGTGGCCTTTACCGAGTATAAATACACGGTAAACTTTTGCCGAGTGTTTTTCTGCTTGTGCTGTGTATTTTAAATACACAGCAAAATTTCGTTTCCCGTAGTGGTTTAAGGGTTGGCCACGTTTTAGGGATCCACTAGAGCGCGGGTTTTCGACCGAAACTATAACGGCCCTTTTTTTTACAGATTTGATCGCTTTTACATGTAGTACCTGTTAAGAGTTGCTCTCAAAAGTAGAGGTAACACACGCTGCAGCCCTAGCCTGTGATCCTGGCTACGGCCCGTTGCCTCTCCTCGCATGAATGGATGGACATGGAGCGCGGCGTGCTCGTGCGGGTACGGCGCACCAGGCAGGCAACACACTCTCGCGTGTGTCGACGCGTGAAGCCGGTGAGGCGGTCCCGCGCGTGCGCGCCCACCTAGTAGGCACGCTTCCGCGTCGGACCGACTGCCGCTGTCCCTGTCCGTGGCCAGCAGGCTTGCTGGTGCGGCCACACCAGGGGCGGCCTCTGCTGTGTCGGCATCCGGCGGCGAACTCCTCCGCCATCCCTGACTCCTCCTCTGCCATGTTACTGTCCTTACCTAGCAAAGCGGGGGGCTACTACCAACTCTTCGATCGGCAGCTGCCCCAGCCCGCCCCAAATCGAGACGGCGAAGCTAAGCAAGACGATGCCCACCACACGCGCATCTGTCTGCCCCGATCTTCTGCTAACCAAGTTCTTGTGTTCCGCTGTGCGCGCGTGTGTGCGTTCTGACGGTCGACCTAGAATCCCAGAGTAGTTCACCAATCGTACACACAATACGCGCAGATTCTGAATTGCAAGCTCACATAGCGGGATTCACAGTGATTTGCACGGAACGGAATTGTTTTGTCCAGACAAACACCCTGCTCCCTCGATCTTGTGCTCAAGGCAGAGCAGCTAAGCTAGGCTTCTAGAAAGAAATGCTCGCCAAAACAAAAATCGTGAACTCAGACACATCGCAGGAGTTGCGGCACCAATAGTCGATCCGATCGACTCAGGCCACAGAACAACCGAAAGCACGCACACAGACAACAATCTAACAAGACTTGCCACAGCGAGAGCAACTTAACTTTACAGTTCAAATTCAGCACAGATCGATCAACTGTTCGGTGGAACCGAAGCATGCGTCGGTCAGAAGCATGGAGTTGCTTTGCCAGACAAATAACCTGTTCTTGTGCTGAAGGCAGAGCAGCTAGTCAGTCTAAACTCGAGATGCATCACACAGATTATTACAGCTATTAACAATCGAATCGATTCAGGCCACGGACTAACCAAAATCTTGCAAAGAGAACAGCTTTGTTGACTTCTTTCAGAGAGTAATAATAGCTTTACAGTTCAAATTCAGCAGAGATCGATTATTTGGTGAAATCGAACAGCAACAGTCAGAAAATTCAGAAAACCAAAGTATGCCTACCGCCCGCCTGCATATGCCCACCACGTAGAAGCTTTAACCTGCCGACCCCCCGAGCGCCGATCGAGGATGCTTCCACCCTTCGTCCCACGGTAGCGCGCAGCACTGAATGCTGTGTGCTTGGGCGGGTGCGGCTAGCGCGCACCGGGCAGGCAACACGCGCGGCGCGGGTGTGTCGACACACCAGGCAGGCAACACGCAACCATGAAAAAAAAGACTTTCTGAAAAAAGTTAAGAGGGAAATGCAACAGCCAATTCTGCGGCGAATTGACATAAGATTGTGTGGGTGGGTAGCTCAGCTATTGAACCAGGGCGGAAGGGTGGCCATGACAATCGCAGTTCCGTCAGCCATCCCTAAATTTTTCATGGCATGGATCCTCTTGTCACCATGGCCGACTCTCCCAGGTTGCGTGCGGCAGCCCACCAAGTACTCAACCATCCCGCTCGGCCCGAGGGTTAGAGTAGAGGTCAGGTAACACACGCTGCAGCCCCATCCTGTGATCCTTGGCTACGGCCCGTTGCCTCTCCTCGCATCGCATGGATGGACATGGACATGGACATGGAACGCGGCGTGCTCGAGCGTGCGCTGCGCACCAGGCAGGCAATACACGCGCGTGTGTTAGGCTGGTGTTGACTGGTGAGTATAGCCTCACCTCGTCTACGGAAGGAGGCCACACTGTTAGAGTCTCTCTTAGATCTTTTCAGATTATCTCACAGGAATTTGATTACAGTAGTTTTGGGAATAGAGAGTTCAGGGATTTGGATTACAGACTCCGAAGGAGAGCCCAAAGCAAAAGCTAAACAAGTTCCAAGCCATCATCTATTCTCCTAATCAACTCATCGTCGTCAGCTTAAGTAGCCGCTGCCAATCCCAGGACGCCAGCTCAGCGCAGGACCCAACAAGGTGATTTATATCTCTTGCTCTCTTGTCTTGACCTTCGTTCCTCCGGGCCACCGCTGGGCCTCCGTAGTTGACGACGAGTGTTAACATTCCTTCCTTGAAAACCGACTTGTCCCCAAGCGGTGATCGAGGGAAGCGCCGCTTGAGTTCATCAAGATCCTCCCACGCCGCCAAGGATTCAGGCTGTCCGCACCATTGAACCAAAACTTGGCTAACAAAGAACGACACCTTCTTTGGCGTAAAACGCTCAAGTACTCGAATCGAAATCGAGAATATCAAGAGGGAAGGCAATTGCTTGTATACCGGATATTCACGCCCACGCTTTCTTCAGCTGTGATACATGTATGACCGGTGAATACGGCTTGATGTAGGAAGATTCGCATTTATAAGCAACCTCACCAACCTTTTCCAGGACCTCATAAGGTCCATAATACTTAAACAATAGTTTGTGATGAGCTCGGGGGGCAACAGAAGATTGCACGTAGGGTTGAAGCTTTAGGAATACGAAGTCACCCACAGCAAATGAGCGCGCAGTCCTCTTCTTATCACCGATGTTTCATCCCGACGACGCGCCCGATGAAGACGAAGCAATTCTTGCATCAGCTGTCGTTCCTCCACCATTGTTGCAGATCCGGATGAGCAAGCCGCATCAGGTGTAATGCCAAGTTATCGAGGAGATCGACCATAAAGGACCTCAAATGGAGATTTGCCCAATGCAGAGTGAAGGCTAGTATTGTACCAATACTCAGCTAAAGTTAGCCACTGAATCCACTTGGTTGGGCAGGCATGAGCAAAACAACGCAAGTATCCCTCTAAGCATTGATTGACACGTTCGGTTTGACCGTCAGTTTCAGGATGATATGATGAGCTCATACTGAGAGTAGTACCGGATAACTGAAATAGTTGCCGCCAGAACAAACTATTGAAGATGCGATCACGATCTGAAATTATTTGCTCTGGTGGTCCAGGTAATTTATACACATGATCCATAAAAGCCACAGCCATCGGTAGCAGCAGAGAATGGGTGTGACAGTGGAATAAAATGAGCATAGCGGCTGAACTTGCCAACTACCACAAGAATGCAATTGTACCCGCATGCTTCCGCGTCGGACCGACTGCCCCTATCCCTGTCCGTTGCCAGCAGGCTTGCTGGTGTGGCCACACCAGGGGCGGCCTCTGCTCTGTCGGCATCCGGCGGCGAACTTCTCCGCCATCCCCGACTCCTCTGCCACGTCGCTGTCCTTACCTAGGCAATGCGGGCTAGTACTACCAACTCTTCCATCCGCAGCTGCCCCTGCCCCCGCCGGCCCGCCCCAAATCGAGACGGCGAACCAAGCTAAGCAAGACGATGCCCACCACACGCGCATTTGTCTGTCCCCAATCTTGTGCTAACCAAGTTCTTCTGCTTCGCTGTGCGCGCGCGCTGTGTGCACGCGGCAACCGCACTCAGGCACCAATCGTACACAATACGCGCAGATTCTGAGTTTCAAAGTTCATTGCGGGATTCACAGTAATCTGCACGCCACTCTCGATCTCTAGTTCTCTACCATACATGGACATGGACGGAATGGAATTGTGCATAGTGCAGACAAACAACATGATCTCTCGATCTTGTGCTCAAGGCAGAGCAGCTAAGCTATGCTTCTAGCAAAAAATGCTCGTCAAAACAAAAACTGTTCCTGTGCCAGCCGCTGTAAAGTGATCGTGAACTCAGATGCACCGCAGGAGCTGGGTCACTAATAATAGATCGAATCAGGCAGGGCACAGAGCAACCGAAAGCACGCACACAGACAACAACCTAACAAGACTTGCCACAGCGAGAACAACTTATGACTTTACAGTTCAAATTCAGCACAGATCGATCAATTGTTCCGTCCAAACGAAGCATGCGTCGGTCAGAAGGTTCAGAAAACCAACGCCTACCGCCTGCCTGAAGGATGCAGATAACCAGCATGAATGAAATATGGAGTTGTTCTGCCCAGGAAACTAACCTGTTCTTGTGCTGAAGGCAGAGCAGAACTAGCTAGTCTAAACTGGAGATGCGTCACACAGATTACAGCTATTAATGATCGAATCGATTCAGGCCACGGACTAACCAAAAGCTTGCGAAGAGAGCAGCTTTGTTGACTTCTTTTAGAGAGTAATAATAACTTTACAGTTCAAATTCAGCAGAGAACGATTATTTGGTGAAATCGAACAGCATCAGTCAGAAAATTCAGAAAACCAAAGTATGCCTACCGCCCGCCTGCATATGCCCAGCACGTAGAAGCTTTCACCTGCCGACCCTCCCCCGAGCGCCGATCGAGGCTGCTCCCACCCTCCGTCGGTCGGCCGGTCAGTAGCAAGGGACGACGACGCAGCGCCTGCGGCGTGGCGGCGGGGAGCAGACGACGAAGAGCAGCATGATGACGACGGCGGCCATGAGCAGCGGCATCAGGTTGAACTCCGCCTCGTCCTCCTCCTGGCTGCAGCACAGCTTCCCCATGACAGCTTAGCGAGGGTGGACTCGAGCTCGGTCGCGGAAGCAGGACGAGGAAGAAGAAGAAGAAGAAGGAGAAGGCGACGGCACGAGACGAGTTCTACTCCTACTCCTCGCAGGCAGCACAGAAAAGGCAGTGGGATTTCTGCTGTGTCTTAAAGACTACTACTCCTACTCGCTCCGTTTGTTGGGTCAGTCGTCTCTGAAAGTTCTATTGAATTTCCCTATGGCGTTCGCTCGCTTTCTGGCATCATGTGGGCGCGCGGTGGTTGCCGCGTCGCCGTCGACCTCTCCCACCTCCCTTCCTCCTCTTCTTCCATGATGGACTTTCTTTTCTGCTCCCTGGGACCGTCCGGTTGGGGACGAGACAAGCATCCGCCAATCAATCAGTCCGCTTCGCGCGCGACGCGCCCACCCACCCAGAGCTAGAGGCTGGCCACTACTACCAAGAGATGAGGATCAAGGAGGCCAATCAGGGATGATGCAGGCAGGCAGGTAAGTGCGTAGGAATACAGCGAACGTGATTAGTTAATTGACTGAAGTTGGAAGGGGTTGGTCAAATGCTTGTGCTTCAGTTTGGCACTGTCATTATCTTGCCACATTCTTCACAGGAAGAACTGCCATTGTCTAGTGCTAGTTATTTACTGGTGAAAGAGTAGACTCTATTTTCACCGCCCTGTTTAATTGCACTTGTATATAGCATGACTTTGGGTATGTCCAGTTGCAAGTAGCATAATTTGATACGTCAATTTGGGTATCTACGTCAATTTGGGTACTACCTGTACGCGCATAATTGATACGTAGTACTACTAGTACTTTCGTCAAGAACCACTTTGCTGTCAGTGCACGACCTTGATCGAGTCCATAACCGTGATTAGGTGAGCGTCTCCTACCTTCCTGATGCTGCACCGTGTATTTGCCACATTCTTTTGAACTGGGGGAAGCGGACCTGCGCTATAAAAAGGCACATGCCGACTTAAATTGACGTCCTGCATTGACCTCTCTTTTTTTGTGTGGGGATTCCGAACTTTCCGAGGCGACAAATTTCGGCAATAATTGCCTCTCCATTTAACAGAACTTTTTTATCATAATTGTTTGTTTTTTCCAAACAAGCTTCCCTCCTCGATTTTTTTTCATAAAAAGAAACATCCAACTGTCCAGTAAAGAAAAAAACCATGTAAAAAAAAAGTAAAGCAAAAAACAAAAAGAAGAAAAAACATAACTCTTTGAGAAGGACAAACTTCTCAAGATAACATCCTCAAGTTCAAAAACCACCTGCCCTCACAAACTATCTATGACAGAGATAACAGTTCATAATACTTGCTCAGGTGTAGGACTCGTCCCGTCACACGTCGCCCCCGCACGGGCGACGGGGACAAAACCCTAACCGCCGGCTCCCTTTATCGCTCTCTCCTCTCCGCCGGATGGCGCCGCCAGCAAAGCCCGGGCGTTGGTGTGAGGGGCCTCTTGCCCTCTCATGGACATGACGACGCTGCCAAGAGGCCATGGCGGCGTGGCTTGGCAAGGGCATCTTGGCGTGGCGGGCGCGGAGACCTTGCTCGGTCAAGTGGCGGTGGCCCCCGACGGAGGTGGTTCCATGGAGGCAGAGCTTCAGTGGACCGCCGGTGGTGAGGGCTGGAGATCTGCTAGGGTGTTGGGAGACGTCATCGGGATGGCGGAGGCGGCGTCGCATCAGAATAAGGGTGCCGGAGCTCGATCCCCATCTCGGCAAGGCCACTTGTGGCGGCGCCGACGAGCTGCTGGCCAGGTACCCTCTCAGATCAGCGGATCTGGGGAGGGTGGTCTCTCCGGGCATGGTCGTATTTTGACTCTGCAGTGTGGAGCTTCGGGAGTCTGAGGGATGTTGCTGCTGTTGTCTTTCCCTCGGCCGGCTGTGGTGGCGAGGGAGGGGAAGAGGATGGTACAACCGCCTTCCTCATTATGGTTGTTTGTGGTCTTTCTTTGAGATGCGACTGTCGCGTCTTGCAGTTTCCTCCGACCGGCTATGGTGGCAAGGGGAGGAGGCGGCTAGGCGTGGCGTCGATGGTTGGGACCTATTGCTCGGGGACCTTGGATTGGAGGTACTGCTTAGTCTCCACCATCTCCTGCCTGCCCCATGGTTTGGAAAAGATTATTAGCTCTCACCCCTCGAGGTGGGTACTCCTGCGGTGTTCAAAGCCCAATGTGGCGAAGGTGGCGGCGGTGACTCGATGGTGTCTGAAGATGGGCGGCTTCCGGATTCGGTCCCTGTACTTGGGTGATGGCGATGAGGACGATTGGCTTGATTGCGATTTCGGAGTAAGGTGTCCGGTCTTCTAGGTTCATATTGTATTTTTTTTTTTGGTATTGTTTGTAAAAGGTTTCTCCATTATTAAATTCCATCAGTTGTTATCTTAAAAAAAAATCTATCACAGAGATAACCAAGAAGATAAACGAGTGCAAATCTTGGAACCCCACGTAGTTGGAGCTTTTTTTCGTATGAGTGAGAAACTGAGTCCGACTAGAAGATCGTGTACGTTTCTTATCCATGGCTCCCTGTTCGCAACACGGCGTTTCTACCATGCACGTGTTCAATCTGCTGATCTGGTGCTTTAAGATGCGTGCCAAGCTGTTTTTATCATGTTGGGTCTCGTTTCATCAATCCTGCACAGATTCATATGTAACGAAACACGGTGAAACCATACACACTACTTAGCGTGTGCGGTGGAATCATATTTCTCTCCGTGTCAGCCTGATGGTGGTTGGCCGCACCCGTAATATGCCACCATGGCGTGCATGATTAATATGCCACGCCAGTGATCTAGTTCCTATTGTGGACAAAAGTATATCATTTAATAGGTTAGAGTATCTTCACTCGGCTTTTTAGGACGTCGATCCCAGGGCGAAATTAAGGTCTGAACGCCGAAAATTTACCCAGTCGCGTTTCTAGTGATCCGGACTTTTCAGGCCATTCCTAACATCTCGGAAAACCCTGGGAACGCCGGATGAACCGAAAACGGGCGTGGGTCAACTCTGTCGGCGAGACAGTCTCATCCACATCCACTCGCCCAGGCTACGGCGAAGAGCTCCCTAGCTTCCTCTGCCACCATGACTTCGCCGGCGGAGCTCCTCCACGCCGAGACATATCCACGCCTCTAGATAGACTCGTCGTAGTCGCCGTCCCATTCACCGCCTTCGCAGACCAAACTTCGCTGTAGCTCGGCTTCGCAGCGAGCTCCCGCTACCTCGCCCGCCAAGTGTTCGGCGTTTTGCCGGTTCGGTCATGGACTCCAACAATGAGGAGATACTCGTCATGTTGCTGGAGGAGGAGAACACCGCTATCGCCGAAGATGCAGAGCACATGCAGATCCTTGCCTCGCCCGGTAAATTGCACGGAGACGACGGCCGTGGAGGTTCGGCGAAGGGTCGCCGGAAGTGCAAGGCAAGGCAAAGGATAGAGAGCTACTGCATGTTGTATGCCGACTACTTCGCCAACGAGCCGCTGCACGAAGAGGCCGTGTTTCGGCTCCGTTTCAGGATGAGCCGGAAGCTCTTCTTCAAGATCGTGCATGTCATCCATGAATTCGACCCCTATTTCGTGTGAAGAAGGACTGCACCGACATGGTTGGGTTTTCCTCACTGCAGAAGTGCACAGTGGCAATGATCAGTGCCGATGACTATCTCCGCGTGGTCGAGTCCACTGCCATCGATTGCTTATACAGGTTCTGCAGGGTAGTGAGTGCAGTGTTTAGAAAACAGTACTTGAGAACACCCACTGCTAAAGACACTGCTCAGATCATGGCAGTCAATGAAAGTAGAGGATTTCCTACGATGCTTGAAAGCATAGACTGCATGCATTGGCAGTGGAAGAATTGTCCATTTGCATGGCAGGAAATATACAAAGACCACAAAGGAGGTTGCACTGTAATACTCGACGCAGTTGCTATACATGATCTTTGAATCTGGCACTCCATTTTGGCATGGCAGGATCGAACAACGACATTAACGTCCTCAACTTCTCAAATGTATTTGCCAAGCTTGTTGAGGGTCATGCTCCACTTGTGGACTTTGAGATCAACGGATACCACTACAACAAGGGATACTATCTAGCAGATGGCATCTGATGACCCACAAGTATCGGGGGTGTATCGTAGTACTTCCGATAAATAGGAGTGTTGATCCTAATAAGGTGCATAAGGTGTTGACTAGTGATTTGGATCAGGAAGTCTCTGTAAGTACTTAGCAAATGGATTTTAGGGGATTTTGATAATGCAAATAAATAAAGTGCAAGTAAATAAAGATAACAAATAATTGCAGCAGTGGCCCAATCCTTTCTTCAGCAAAGGACAAGCCGGTTGTATTGCTTATGAGGACCAAATGTTCTCGAGGACACATGGGAATACTATCAAGTGCTTTCGCTTCATATTGTTGATTAAACTTCTTTGGTTGGATAAGTGTTGTGTGGGTGAACCTATGCTAATGTACCGACCTAACTTGGACTAATAAATACTTGTGATTAAACCCCTTGCAAGCATCCGCAACTATAAGAAAGCAATTAAGATAAAAACCTAACCACAACATTAAGCTCTAAGATCCTACACTCCCTTGTGCTAAGGTTTCCTAACGAGGGTTCAGGTTTCTATCACTCCGGCAACCCCACAATTAGTAGCCAAGTACACAATGCATTCCCCTAGGCCCATAAATGGTGAAATATCATGTAGTCGACGTCCACATGACACCACTAGAAAAATAGCACCACAACTTAAATATCAAACCATTGAGTATTACTTCAACATAATTCCACTACTAACAACATGACTTCTCACATGTCCTCAAGAACTAAATAAACTACTCACGAGACATCATATGGATCAAGATCAGAGATGATATAATGATGAATAACAATCTGAACATAAACAATAATTCAATGGTTCCACTCACAAGCATCAACTACAAAAGTAATCAACACCGGGAAAGTTTACCCTAAAAACTATGCAAGATTCAACCCAATTATTACAGCGGGATGGAGTGGTGATGATGGTGCTGGTGGAGATGGTGGTGAGGATGATGATGATGATCCCGATGAAGTCTAGCTTGATGACGATGTTGATGGCGCCGATCTCCCCTCTCCAGGAAAGAATTTCCTCGGTAGAAATCTGCCTGCCGGAGAGCTCTTTCTCTCTCTGTAGTTTCCGTCCCACAGAGGCGGCAGAATCTTTCTGTGGTCCCTCTCCTGAATATTAGGGTTTCAGGAGGAAGTTATAGGCGAAGGGGCGAAGTAGGAGGTGGTCCAGGGTGGCCACACCACCTGCTGGCGCGGCCCAGGGGGGCCCGTGCCAGGGGGTGGTGTGGGCCCCCTATGGCCCATCACTGTCTCCCCTTCTGGCTTCCTTTGTCTTCTGGAAAATATGATTTTCCATATATTTTCTGGAATTTTCCGATCTTCGCGAATATTGCATCTGGACACCGCTATTTCCATCAGAATCCTGACTCTGGTAGTTCATCCTCCAAAAGTCATCCAACATGCAAAAATAGATGAAATAACATAAGTATCGCCTCTTAATAAGAAATATATCAATGAATAACAATAAATTATGATAAAGAATAGTGATGCAAAATGGGCATATGAACTCCCCCCCAAGCTTAGACCTCGCTTGTCCCCAAGAGAAAACTGAGCTCAGTAAACATGACCACGGGTTTATAGATTGAAGTGTCGATAAAAAGAATACGGATAAAA
This sequence comes from Avena longiglumis, assembly GCA_030063025.1. Taxonomy (NCBI): domain Eukaryota; kingdom Viridiplantae; phylum Streptophyta; class Magnoliopsida; order Poales; family Poaceae; genus Avena; species Avena longiglumis. The sequence continues at coordinate 69,621,707 of CP125973.1, read as the reverse complement.
AGCATCACATTCACCAATACACAACTCATAATAAAAAGAAACTCACCATTATATAACTTAACTTGCAACGAGCATGGGAGTCACAATAAAGATGCATAAAGATCAATCATAATTGGTAAGGGCAAACTTTGTTCTTGGTCAGAGAATGGTTGACAAATCATACTTAGTTTTCAAGCAAATATTTTGTAATGAAATTTATAACATGAATCCTTTTGCTCAAACATAAAAGGCTTTTCACAACGATGGCTTTCAAAGTAATACTCATTCAGATAAGAGTTTTGTGAAAAAAAAGAAGATAAGAAACATGATTGAATAAATCATCATATGAATGATTGGAACACAACAACTCAAATGCTTGCTAGAGATAGAAAGGAATAGGTTTACTGACTCAACTAAGAAGTAAAAGAAAGGCCCTTCGTAGAGGGAAGCAGGGATTTCAAGTTTCATAAAGAGCTTCCAAAAGATTATGCTACTTACTAGCTTTGAGCTCTCATTGCCCCTATCATAAGAATATTGATGTGATTAAGGTTAAAGTGAACAAAGATGGAGTATATGCTTGACAAAATATAAATTGGCAATCTCATCTCCCTTGAGTACGAGGGTTGTTCCTCATGCTACTCAACTTGAGTTACCGGTAAGTTCTTGTCATTGTAAGTATATGTGTATCATAGAGAACCGCCAACGGGGTATCCCTTGCCACATGACACAGGAGCTATCCCATATCAAAATGACAAATCAATCCTTTATTTACCATGAGAATGGTGCATATATATATTTTCTCTTTTTTTTCTGAAGATGCTTCATAGATTGCTCACTATGGTGATGCTGCAAGTTTTCACCATGATTAGGCATGGCTTAGGCTAGCGGCCCAAGCGTTTCTCTAATACATATACATAACTCCATGGAATTACAAGCTCCCCTTTTATTTCAGACCGCCGACGTCCATAAACAAAAGATCATGATATCAACTGGGTAGATATTTACAGGTGTTGAAAGCATTCCCCATAACAGCACGGTTCTGCTAATTCCCAACTTATAGGTGCAAGCATATACAACATAGATGACACAATGGTTCAAGTTTATTAAGGGCGGGAAAATAAGGTGTGACATCAAGTTCGTGAGAGCTTTACTAACTAGTTTTTACATAACAAAAGAATTTTTAATTTGAAAGATAGATAAAACTCGAGAATTTACTTGGAATAGCAATAATGCTAATAGGTAGATATGGTGGACACAAATGGAATAGGTTTAAGTTTAAAGGATTGGATGCACGAGAAGCATTCCCTCTTAGTACAGGTTTTTGGCTAGCAAGGCTAGGTAGCAAGCAAAAGAGTTGAAGGAGACAAGCAAACATACAAGTGATAAAAACAAACATGCAATCTTACTTGAAAATACAAAAGATCTAACTAAAGAATACTAAGATTATGAGCCAATCAAGAAAGAAGGAAAATGATATAAAATACCTGTAAGTGCTTTTCTCTTTTCCTTTCAAACCTCAAAAAGTGTTGCTACTGACCAGAGCTAGGTTTGCCAAAACTAATTTAAATTTACTTGATGCTCCCAAAGTGATACCAATACTAATCAACAAGATCAATCATATAACAGAAGTTGCAAACTAAAATAAGAAGTGCAATAAGTAAATGATGAAACTTCTCATTAATATTCCATAGAGGCACTCACACTAAGGGATACATAGATAACCAACTAGAAGAGAGATATTTCCACAATGCAAACTATCATATATGATAACTTCTCTATTCATGATATGACTCTACTAAAAAGGTAAAAAGATGAAAGATAATAATGTGATACCACGACGCTCCCCCAAGTTTGGAACAAACCAAGGGGATGTCAAAACCTGATGACGAATTACTCCTTCGGTGGTGGTGTTCTCTTGTTCAGGGTGAGGAAACCCTCCAGCATCTTACGAAGCCTATTATTCTCCTCTTATCACAAAACTCATCCGTGGCTCGAAGGGCTTCCACTGCCTCAGGGCAGGAACTGAAGTCTGGAACGAAGGTCATCATCCCCTGCATATTATGAGAAAAATCACGTCCAATGTTAATTGCCCCTACAAAAGTAGGTTTCCTTGCCCTTGATCCTATGGCAGCTTGTCCCTTCATGCCTGTTGACATGTCCTTTACTTCCTCCTTGATGCTCTATTCCATATCTTCGCGCCTAGCTGTGATCCTTTCTTTTTCCACCCATCCAATGAAAATCCCTTGCTCAAGATCGTGGTGGAGCTCGCGCCGGTGTCGCAGCTCATAGTCTTTCGAAGGCAAACTCTGGAACGACATCTGAACAGAACAGATCGAAATGAAAACACGACGATAACACGATATATGGACCTCGGGGGGTCCGGGGGTTATATATTACGAAGTTTTACAACATAAGGATGGTACTAGGCGAAAACGGGACGGAGATGGGCTCCGGGGTGGTCACACCCCTCGAGGCGTGGCCAGGTGGGGCCCGCGCCACTGGGTGGCGTGGGCCACCCGGTCTCTGTTTCCTTCCCTGTTTCGACTCATTATCTTTCGTATGAAATAAAAACTGCAAAAACATAAATAGAAAAGTTTTTAGCGAACCTTTAATTTCCAGCACTTTTACCTATTCGAAAACGTACTCTACGGATCCCTTCTCTCCAACACTTGAAAGTTCCTTTCATACAAAGCTTCACACAATCTTTATTAGCAACATTGGTGTATGTAAAGACAAAGAACCTTTAGGTTCAATTTGAACTGAAATCCATCAAGACATAAGCTACTATATCAACTCCTTTCAAAAGCCCAAAAAGAATTTGAAAGGAAATCGATTTAAGAGGCAAATGCAAATAATGGCAGAAATCTGTCAAAACAGACCAGCAGGTAAAGATTATTTTTTAGAAAATCTTCTGTTGCTCAAATCAAAAATCACAAAACTAACGAAAGTTGGATAACAACTTGGGGCACAAGCACAGAAAATTACAGCTCCATCTGACGTGCTGAGATTTTTCACGAATTTTTACAGTTAAGTACAAAAATCTGTTCCGGGACAGCAACTTTCCACAACTCACCTACTTATCAAAAGAGGTTAATCTTGACACTAAAACCAAACAAAAGGATGATGACCGGTTACTACAGAGGTAATACCTTCCAAGACTCAAAGAAGCAAAAAACTGAAAGCAAACTAAAATGGGTTGTCTCCAAAAACTCTTTCTTTATAACCATTAAGATAGACATGATAATTTTAATGATGTTCTCATAGGAGATATGGATTTGAAGTGAAAGAGAGCATCAAGAAGCAAATATCCAACACATTTAAGTCTAACCCACTTCCTATGCAAGGGAGTTTCGTAAGAAAACAAATTATTGAAACAAAAGGCTACTAGCATAGGAAGACAAAACAAGTGCAACTTCAAAGCTTTCAACATAATGCGGAGAAACTTAATATTATTGAGATACATAAAACCATGTTTCCCTCTCTCATAATAACTTTCAGTAGCACTTTGAATAAAGTTAACAATATAAGTGTCACAAGAAACATTCTTATCATCAGAATGGGCATAGTTAAAATCGTCAAAAAGAGGTTTAAGGTCATAAACTGGATCAACAGAAGCAAGTTGTTCAACTTTAAAATCCTCATTAGGCAAATCATTTTCATAAGGAGCTTTAGAAAATTTGGAGAAATTAAACTCATAAGATTCTCCATCAAACTTAGTTAAAATTTACTCCTTCTTACAATCTATAGTAGCTCCACAAGTGTTCAAGAAAGGTCTACCAAAAATGACAGGACAAGTTTTATTAGCTGCTGAACCAAGCACTAGGAAATCAGCAGGATATTTAGTCTTACCACAAAGAACTTCCACATCTCTTACAATACCAATTGGGTAAATGGTTTCTTTATTAGCAAGGTGAATAACCACATCAATGTCCTCAAGTTCACAAGGACCAATTTCATTCATAATTTCTTTGTAAAGCTCATAAGGAATAACACTAGAACTTGCACCAATATCACATAAACCATAATAGCAATGATCACCAATTCTAACAGAAAGCACAGGGACACTAGATTTCCTAGTTTTAATAGGATGTGAGACAATATTAGAAGCATCTTCACAAAAGGTAATGTGCCCATCTTCTACATTTTTAGTGACAAGGTCTTTCACAATGGCTACTATAGGTTCAATATTTATTTGTTCATCAGGTTCTACAGCTTTCTTTGTACTTTTGCTAACCACATTAGCTATAATAGAATGTTCCTTTACCTTAGTAGGGAAAGGTATTTTCTCAATATAAGGTTCAGGAAAAATATGATCAACAATACAAACTTCAGTTTTAGCAGGAACATGATTAGCAATATCTTTATAAGGTACATGGTACTTGTTTCACTCCTTTTTAGGAATTTCAATATAAGAGGCAAAAGCCTTAAAAAAATTGGCAATACTTTGAGAATCAAGACCATACTCAGTACTAATATCATGAAAGTCATCAGTTCCTTAAAAGATTTAATGCATTCAAAAATCATAATTTATACCTAACTTTCTTCATTTGTCATTCTTCCATGCTTCAGTATTTTCTTGAATATGGTCTAGAAGATCCCATTTAGATTCTTCTTTCATACGTGTGAATGATCCAGCACAAGAAGCATCTAATAAATATTTATCATGAAGAGAAAGCCTTGCATAAAAGTTATTAATAATAATATTATTGGGGAGTTCATGAATAAGACATTTAAGCATTAGTAACTTCAATCTCCCCAAGCTTGGGATGTACTCTCTCCATCACGAGGCCAAAATTTATATATTTGGTTCCTATCCTTATGAATCTCACTAGGAGGATAGAATTTATAATAAAAGAGAGGTACTATTTCCTCCCATTCCATAGATTGTCCATTCTTTAGCAAGTTATACCATTCTTCAGCTCTTCCTTTCAATGATATAGAGAGTAATTTTTTCTTAACATATTACGTTGTGATACCTGCACACTTAAACAACCCGCATAATTCATGGATAAAAGCAAGTGATCACCATGATGGACAATTCCATCTCCAAAATAATAGTTTTCCATAACACGATCAACAATTCTTGTGGATATCTTAAAAGGATCTATCTCAGCAGGTGGTGGTTCATCTACTACCCTAGCAGTGGTAGTAGCCTTCCCAAATAGGAAACCAAGTGGGTTATCCAAACTGGAAACAAGGTAACAAAAAGAAATAAAAGCAATACTCACAGTATAAGTTTCCTTTACTAGTTCCACTCTTCAATAGCGCTTCACTCCCCGGCAACGGCGCCAGAAAATAGTCTTGATGACCCACAAGTATAGGGGGTGTATCATAGTACTTACGATAAATAGGAGTATCGATCCCAACGAGGAGCAGAAGGTGTTGACTAGTGGTTTGGATCAGGAAGTCTCTGTAAATACTTAGCAAACAGATTTTTAGGGGTTTTTTATAATGCAAAGAAATAAAGTGCAAGTAAATAAAGACAACAAATAATTGCTACAGTGGCCAAATCTTTTCTTCAGCAAAGGACAAGCCGGTTGTATTACTTATGAGGACCAAACGTTCTCGAGGACACATGGGAATACTATCAAGTGCTTTCGCTTCATATAGTTGATTAAACTTCTTTGGTTGGATAAGTGTTGTGTGGGTGAACCTATGCTAATGTACCGACCTTACTTGGAATAATACATACTTGTGATTAAATCCCTTGCAAGCATCCACAACTACATGTAATTAAGATAAAAACCTAACCATAGCATTAAACTCTGAGATCCTACACTCCCTTGTGCAAACGTTTCCTAATGGGGGTTCAGGTTTCTGTCACTCTGGCAACCCCACAATTAGTAGCCAAGTACACAATGCATTCTCCTAGGCCCATAAATAGTGAATTATCATGTAGTAGGCGTTCACATGACACCACTAGAAGAATAGCACCACAACTTAGATATCAAACCATTGAATATTACTTCAACATAATTCCACTACTAACAACATGACTTCTCCCATGTCCTCAAGAACTAAATGAACTACTCAAGAGACATCATATGGATCAAGAACAGAGATGATATAATTATGAATAACAATCTGAACATAAACAATAATTCAATGGTTCCACTCACAAGCATCAACTACAAAAGTAATCAACACCAGGAAATTTTCCCCTAAGAACTATGCAAGATTCAACCCAATTGTTATAGCGGGATGGAGTGGTGATGATGGTGCTGGTGGAGATGGTGGTGATGATGATGATCCCGATGAAGTCTAGCTTGATGACGGTGTTGATGGCGATGATCTCCCTTCTACGGGAAGGAATGTGCCCGGCAGAAATCTGCCTGCCAGAGAGCTCTTTCTCTCTTTGTAGTTTCCGCCCCACAGAGGCGGCAAAATCTTTCTGTGGTTCGTCTCCCGAGTATTAGGGTTTCGGGAGGAAGTTATAGGTGAAGAGGCGAAGCGGGAGGTGGGCCAGGGTGGCCACACCACCTGCTGGCGTGGCCTAGGGGGCCGCGCCATGGGATAGTGTGGGCCCCCTGTGGCCCATCTCTGCCTCCCCTTCTGGCTTTCTCCGTCTTCTAAAAAAATATGATTTTCCATATATTTTCTGGAATTTTCAGATCTTCGTGATTATTGCATCTGGACACCGCTTTTTCCATCAGAATCCTGACTCTGGCAGTTCATCCTCCAAAAGTCATCCAACATGAAAAAATTGATGAAATAACATAAGTATCACCTCTTAATAAGAAATATATCAATGAATAACAGTAAATTATGATAAAAAAATAGTAATTCAAAATGGACATATCAGCATCTATCCAAGATGGCCAACATTTGTGAAGACTATATCAAAACCAATGCTCCCCAAGCATTCTCAGTTTGCCAAGGAACGGGAAGCTTGCAGGAAGGACGTGGAGCGGGCATTTGGTGTGCTCCAACAGAGGTTTGCAGTTGTCCGGTTTCCTTCTATGACCTGGTTGAAAGATTAGATATGGAAAGTGATGAACTGTTGTGTGGTCTTGAGGATGAGAGGAAGGACCCAGTGAGTTTGGTCGAGCAGAATGAGGCATACTATAGACAGAGACCTCTTGCCGAGCCTAATCACCAGGTGCCTCCAACCTGGGCTGCCTTCATCGCCATGCGTCAGGAGATTCGAGATCTGGTAGTGCATCAACAACTACATAATGATCTGGTTGAGCACCTATGGTATGCAGGGGCAACACGTAGATGCCTAGCATGAACTGGCCGAACTAGGCCGAAATATGTTGTATTTTCATCGTACACCGAACTATGTTTAAATTTACGCTGAAATATGGTCAATTTTATGGAACTAGGCCGATCAATGCTCAGTAGTCACATTTGGCCAAACTATGATGAAAACGGACGAATTTGAGCTGAATTTGGGGAAAAGGATGTCCCAAAACACGTGGGAACGTGAGTGGAAATCTCGGCATGAGGCCAAAACGTGTTTCAGGCCATATTTGGTCCGGATTTCGGCCTAGGAACGGCCAAAAAGTGAGTGGGGATGCTCTTAGGGATCTAAACTTGTATTTTAAGACTTTTAGTGACATTACAACTAGAGAAAGAGAAATCTCTCACTAACTGTGTTTTTAGCTGAGACAAGAAGGAACTCTCTCATGAATAGACTTTTTGGTCTCCAAGCCATTTTTTGATAGCTAGATTTGTAGCAATTCCCGCCATGGGTCAAAAGTCCTTGGGGGCAGCTACTCTGTAAATTGGCCCAGTGTGGGTAATTCGACCTAAATACACTAAAGCCTAACCAGGTCAGAATTACATAGAAAAATCCATCTAGTGGGGCCAAATATCATCCATTTGGCGGATTTGAATGGCAATTTTTTTGGTTCCATCCCAACATATATGTTGGAACCAATATCCAATCATCTATTTGAATCCCCTTATATTTGTACTGTATATAATATCTTATCTCTTGTGTTTCATGCATCCAAATGTTTATACATATTCCTACCATTTCATTGAAAAATTTGACACACATGACAACACACAGCTACATCATCATCTAGTAAAGAACAAAATCACTCACAAAACAAGAGCTAAGGAATTGCTGCTGCATATTACTCTATGCACTATGTTCATATATATGTTCTATTTTGCTACACTCGAGCTAAAACGACAATTCAAATGTTAGTTCTATTTATATAGTGGTGTATATAACACTTAGTTATGCAATATGTATTTTTTTCCAACTAAGAAAGTTCCAAAAGTAAAATATCTATTATATACATAATGGTTGTTATGAGATATTTTTTCAGTAGATATTTATAATTTTAGGTCTCGATTTAAGATCATTTATATACATAAACTTCACAATTTACAATACTTATTTTTTTGTATAAGTGGTTAAAACTTCATGGTGTAAATTTTAGTCTTGGTATAACGACTTTTTGGATATATACCAACGATGACTTATTATCATGAGAATTTTATGTGTAGATATCTAGAATTATAGGTGTAGACTAAGTATATTTTCTTCACCCTAGACAAACCTCACAATATCCAATATATATTTTATTTCCAAGTGATTACTAACTTGCCCTGTACTCCCTCTATCAGCAAATAAGTGTGCTTATAGTTTTGTCCTAAGTCAACCTTATTTGAATTTATCTAACTTAAAAAATGATTACCATAATATATGATATCAATTTTGTAGATTATGAAACTATATTTCAAGACTAATCTAGCTATATTAGTTTAGACTAGCCCCAATAGAGGTATCATAAGCGGTATCATACATTACATGCATACAAAATGCTTATGTGTCATTGTAATTAATGATAAAAGAGATTGTGTTGATATCATAGGTAGATACTGTATCATAGCACATAAAACTAGAAAAGTTAATTTTAAATTTAATCTTGTATACATTTTTACATTGAGATTCTATAAAATAATAAATACACTAAAACTATTGTACTACTACATGATACTATGCAATGTGGAGATGGTATCATATACTGGTATCATATACATGATACTACTATATGATATTCTCCACTCTGACTAGTCTTAGTGTCATAAATGTTGGTACATTTTTCTATAAAGTTGATCAAAATTAGGAAGAAAATACTACGAGGACTTGGGCATGAATATGTTATACAAGATTGGACATCATGAATGATATTAGTTTTTCCTCCAATCTCAACAAGTCGATAGATCCATAACATTACTATTAACTAATAAGATACTCAATGAATGGGATGGAAAAAACTTTAGTTGATAGGATATGGTGGAGTGCTCCTTATCCTTATATTTAGTACCCATTGTACACTCTTAACAACAACCAAATAGACGACATGACATTTAAAACAAAGGACTATTCCAGCCCATACCTTTTTTCTGTTTCACTCTAATTTTAATTAGATTTTATAGTACTTATCTGAGGATAAGTATTTAACCAAACTTACCCTTTCTTTCGTGGAGCAATTCTAGATAAACAAAATATTGTGATATGTTATTATTAACTATTTTATGGAACACAAACGAAATATCTTGTCTTATGAAAATACTAAATAGAATTATATCTAAACAAAAATGTTTGTAGATGCGAATGCATATAATGCAGAAATAATTCATTTCACCAAGATGAGTTTTCTTTATTGTATAATATGCACCTATTAATTAAACAATACTACATCATAATCCTTTATCGGAGGATTCCTTGCTCTATGGGAAACTTAACTTTTGCATACCTATAAAATCATGTATAATAAATATTTTTATAAATTTTTGACCTTATCATGATGGCAATTATCTCAGAGATGCATTACATGGATATCATTATGCTGGTTCATTCATGAATTCTCTTATCGCTTAATGTCTTTTCCCATGTTCTTCTTTTTGTGATTACATTACGTGTTGCTTTTCGAGTTTTTTTAATTCCCAGCTAATAGTCCCTCATTTCAAGAGAAAAGGAAGAGAAATATAATATCATGGAAATAACTCAAACCTTCATTTGAATTTCCATCCTTATTGCTCATACCTAATTGGGAACTAGTTAAACCACATAGTTTGTTTTGTGAATTCTCTAGAAAATGTGGCGAAGCTAAAACTGAAGACATGACTTCAGGGTGAAAAGTTGAGCCTCTAGCTAACCTAAAGGGTGGTTTTATAGCAAGATAAACAATGAGAATGTAATTATTAGGGTACTCAGCATGAATGCCATGTTGGTTAGTAGAATACAACTATTGATGTTTTTCACCATAAGAGTAGCAAACCACTTTTTTGTTCGTGAGATGTGTTTCTTGACCTTTAGGGTCAATGAGATCGAAATTAGCATGGTAGATAAATACACCATTTTGTGTACCCTTAGTAGTGGATGGCAAGTGATGCAAGAAATGTAGGTTACCTAGGTGGCGAATGACGAGAGCAAGCACACCTTCCATAGTTTGATAATAGAGGCACCCATGGGAAAAGGTATTGGAATAAGGCCTGATGTGGACATACCGGTTTCCATTTATTATGAGTTGCACAACCTCTTAGATAGCCTCTATGATATTCACAAGAACATGTCACAACTAAAATTATAAAATCCTCAGTTTGTTTTCTGATAAATAATTGTTCATAAAATGTATTGATTTTTAAAGTGAAAACTGAAGTGTAAAATAAACATAACTTCCTATGTTTTTTCATGAAATAATTTTCCAAAATACAAGAAAGGGTAACCTTTCATTTTACAAAAATATTCTTAACTTATATTACTTTCTCAAGTAAAAATGATTGACATCATCTTTAATCCTTCAAAACTAATTCTACTCTAGAACCGTCATTTAGAATTTTATTTTCCATAGGGAAGACGACAACAAATAATGCGATGCTTCTATCAATTACGATTTTTGTGATATGTAATAAAAAACAACTTCTTGATCTCGCCATTTAGCTTGTTTCATATGTAGTCGTAGCACCAAGAACACATGCCCCAAAGGCCAAATGGGGCATATGCCCCATTTTCATACCCCCTAAGACTAGCATCAACATAGACAACAACCCCCAAGTCATAATCCCATTCTCTTGTTAAATATGGGACCCACTCATTATTTAATGGGAATTTTTTGTGTGGTGTCTCTCCTCTTGCTCCGGTGACTGTGTCATCAATTAGAGTAAGAAGAAGACGTCTTGCCTTGTAGGGCCGGGTGATTCTTGGGGAGAGTGGACGATGAGAGTGAGTGGGAACAACGATAATCAAGAGGGAAGATTGGAGGAGGAGAACTAGGGATGTAAACTAATAGGATAATTTATGCACCAAATTCATTTCTTGATCTGTTTTAGAGAATCTATATCCGGTATGAAGGAATCTGAGGGATAATGATATCCGATTCTGAGCTTGACACCTGGATACGATATATGATATGGTATTCCGAATAACACCAGAATATCCATATCTGATGGCTTTTATCTGAATAATTCAATTTTCATCCAAACTACCAAAGCTAATAAAGCATATTTAGTAGTTAGTGAGTTGCCGAGTTTGTTAGTTAAACAAAAGCTCACTTACAGAGTTGTTGTATGGACTTGTGTTTTTGTTATTGCATCCATATAGATCTATTTTGCTCATGTAGTTATGTCATATTTATTATGTTACATGTTATTTATTTTATTAGTTTTTTGTTTGTAATGTTTGCTAAACTATATATGTGTGTACATATCCGATTAATTTTGTTTCAACCTGAAGCAATCCATTTCTGTTCTGGATTTGTAGTCTCGTATATCCTATTCGAATCTACAATCGGACACTACCCGGTCCGCTCTGGATCTGCCTAGAAAATATGGTATATGATATGCTAACACAAAACCTAGGAGGAACTATGGGAGCATTTCTTTGGAGTGTCCAGAGGAGGTCGGAAGGGTGTTGCGGAGCGAGGACCAAAACTCACAACTCACGAGAGGGGGAATGCGAACCTTGTGCATATTTCTCTTTACACTATGTTGATGTATCTCATGTATATGAAAAATACATTTTGTTATAATTTGATACACTCTAGCTAGAATATCTAATGAAATGCGGTTCTATGTCTTTTGTTTTATATAAAATATTTATTTCTGCAATATGTAATGTTCTCAACTAAGAAAGTTCCAAAAGAAAAAATATATTTAGTGGACACAAAAATACAATGAATTATCGTTATGAGATATGTTATGGACATATTTAGAATTTAAGGTCTATACTAAAAATGATTTCTATAGGTAAGCTTCAGAATCCCAATACATATTTTTTCTTTGTATGAGGTTAATGTTTCACGTTGTAAATGTTATAGAGCCTTAGAATACCAAGGTTTTGGAAATATATAAATGATGAATTTTTATGAGATATATTGTGGATAAATATTTCGAAAGGTCTAGAGTAAAGATATTTTACCTGCCTTAGGTTAACCTCACAACATTCAATAGGTATTTTTTTCTTCAAGTGGTTATTGTCTTGCTCTATAAATATTATAGGGACTTAGTGACGCATACCATGAGTGTATAGAGTTAGCATGATATAAAATGATTATTTATGACTTGGTCAAATAGATGTTAGATTTTCATCCAGCCTATTGGTACATCCCCAATAATATTAGTACCTATTAAGATACCCTTCACTAATGGGACAATCCTTATTTGATATGATAGGGTGTAGTGTTCTTATCCTTATATCTAGTATCCATCCAACAGTTACTGGCTATATACAAAAATATGCTATGATACATTAAACAAAGGGCAATGTCTAGCCCCTTTGAGTTTTTTTTGTCCATTTTCACTCTATTTTTACTTTTATTTTGTAGTACATAATAGAGGGTAGGTATTTAATTAACTTACTATTCAATCAACATAGCTACTTTAGAAAACAACATTTATTGGAATATGTGATTATTAACTATTTTATGAAACACAAATAAAACATCTTTCCCTCAAAAAATAAATACTAAATAAAATTAGATGTAAACAAATATAACACAATATAGTAATATATACAACAAATAATTTTCAAGATACATACACATTTTATGAAGCTTGTGTCAAAGAAAAAAATTAATTTCAAGAGTACAATATACCACCCACCTCTATACTATTTGACCAACAAATGCAATTAAATTTGACTGTAATGTTTAAAACCTCCATAACTTCTAAATTAGAAGTCCAATTTGTCATTCTTATTTGAACATTTGGGGGAACCTAGTGGCGGGGCTTCAAAAGAAGACCAATATTGAATATATTGAAAATATTTAAGATCCAAAATGTAAAGCATGGAAAATCATTAGAAACTTTATAAAATATATGATACAATGTTATGTTATTATTGTTGCATTTTTAATGCCATACTTTTACGAGATAATCATTTACGGTATCACACTTTTTAGAAGTTTATTGTGTTTTATGGACACTAAAAGTAATTGTTTCAAATGTTGTGTATATATCTATTGTTTTTGCTAGTTCTTGGTTGACCATAAATTAACTTAGAGCTGGGCCGATTCCAAAATCGTTGGATTCGCATTGTGATTCATTCACTCAAAGCTTTGCACATGGGGTTGCAATTGCAACAAATTTTCCCAGCGGCGCATGAATTGCAACTGAAGTTGGTGACCTCATCTGATCAGGTACTATATATACCGTATAGTATGAAATAGCAAATAATTTTGGCACCCCTAGTCCCAGATTATGGCACGGATCCCATAGACAAGATGAACGGTGGATACAATGCACGGTGCCCCTAGAAAATCGAAGCATTGGCTTAGTAAAACATTTCCATCTCTGTATTTTATTTCCTCTATCAATAATGTACCAGACGCAAAGCTTTTAGCATTTCTCAAAAATATGAAGATTCCCCGGGGAAAAAATATGAAGATCCTAGCGTTGAATTGCAGAGAAGATCGAGAGGCCACCCTAAGTACCAGAGGACATACGCATGTTTGCATGCACGTTTTCATGTCGATTTGATGGAAGGAACAGGGCAGAGTATCAAACTGAACATTCATACACGCACAATACATCTGAGTTGGCTGTTGGCATGATCACACCTCTCAATTTCAACTCAACGACGACTCGATCGGAGCGACGACGGCCGGTTCGTCGTGCTCCTTTTTCTCCTCGACGGACGGCTGATCCTCCCTTTCAATTGCCTGATCTGTGCTTATTACGACATCATTCAAATCGGTGGCTTGTTTCCCGCCAGATTCCCCTGCAAACGGTGGAACGCGAAAATCGAATCAGATTGGAACATAACGAGCGCATGATGGTTTGTTTTGTTTTTTGAAACCCGCATGATTTTTTTATACTACGAATAATGGAGGAAATGAACATACCGTCATCTTCTCTCGACGCGGCCGCTGATGTCGCCTCCTCCTCTGGCTCCGGGGGGGCGACGCTCTCGACCTCTTCCTGCTCGACATTGATCTCCTCAGCGGTCACCACCGCTTCTGGCTCCTTGGCTTGTTCCGTCTCGTCGTCGGCCGCGCTGGCCGCCTCCTCGACGACGGTAGGCTCCGGACGATCTTGATCGTTTCTCGAATCGTCGTCCTTCCCGGCAGACACAGGGGGCTCGGCCTCTGCCTCCTGTACCACCTCCTCATCGGACACCGGCGCGCCGGCCGGGGGCGTGAGGCTTTCGACCACATTGGTCGCCGGCGCAACAGGGGAGGTGGTAGTGTCGTCCTCGTTGGTTGTCGTCAGGGCAGCGGCGTCGACGGTGGGTGCGCCTTCGTCCTCCGTGGAAGCTGGAGCAGGCACGGACATGACACCTTCGTCCTCCGTGGAAGCTGGAGCAGCCACAGACATGACTCCTTCATCACTTGTAGAGGCCACCGCGTCCACGGTGGCTGCATCTTCGTCCTTCGTGGCTGCCGGAGTAGCCGCGACAGTGACGCTTTCATCTTCCTTCGCCACCGGAGCATCTATGGAGGCGAGGCTTTCATTCGGCTTGGCCACCGGAGCAGCTACGGAGGCCAAACTTTCATTCGGCATGGCCACCGGAGCAGCCGTGAAGGGGGTAGCGTCAGCCTCGTCCGCGGCCGGAGTAGTTGGCAGGATGACAACATCGACCTCCTCCACCAATGGAGCCGACGCGAACGAGACGAGTTCGTCCTCCTTGGCTACCGGCGCGGCCACGACGTCGACGCTGCCATCGTCCCCGGCCACCGTGCCAGGTGCGAAGGCGACGCTCTCGTCCTCCTCCGTTAACGGCGCATCGGCCGAGATGACGACGCCGTCATCCTCCACGGTGGCCACGCCCACCGGGGCAACATCGGCGAAGGTGACAGTACTGTCATCCTCCTCCACGGCGATCTCCTCGATGTCTTTCTCGCTCGACCACCCCTCCTCGTCGTTTGCGCCGGCCCACGACGCTCCTTCTTCGTCGTCTCGCTCGTCTGCCACGATCGACACCTCGACAGGCTCTCCATTAATCTCGGTGCCCTCTTCCTCCTCCTCGACGATGACGGCGCTCCCGGTTGCCGATGCCACGTCGTCCTTGATCTGATCAGCGACAACTTCCTTGTCGCTAACGCTCTCGTCTTTCTTCTCCCCGGAGATCTCCCCGCTCGCCCTCTCCTTCTCCTTCGCGTCTTGGGCGCCAGCGATTACTGCTTCTACCCTTTTTTTCTCGATCTCCTCCACCGCTTTCTTCTCCACGACGACTTTCGGGGCGATCACGGTCGACGCCACCTCGTCGCCGTCCTGAGCAACGGGCACTGGCGCACCGGCCTTGCCTCTCCCCTTCTCGACGGCCTTCGCCGGTGCCGACGCCTCCTTGTGATTCTTCGCCACGTCCCCATTGTCCTTCGCGGCGGCGGCGACCGGCTGGTGGGCGCCGGTGGCGACGACGCTGGATTTCCTCCGGAAGAGCTTGCGGCTGCACCTGCCGCTGCCGTCGCTGCTGACCACGGCTTCCTTGGAGGTGCCGCAACCCATGGCGCGACGGCGAGGAGGGAATGCCGGGGATTGTGAGACGGGGAGAGGTCCATGGCGCATTTAGGTGCCATATATATCCTGCATGCACGCGGCGTTGCAGAATTAGGGGAAACCGTAAGCGAGCTGGAGGTTGTTGTGGCATGTGTGTGCTTTGTGATATCCTAATTTTTAGGTGTGCTTTGAGTTTGAGCAGAAAAAAAATGTAATTCCGAATTGCAGCAATCCGCTAACTCGTCCACCGTGGCCACGCACCATGTCCTACAATATAAAGCAATTAAAGGTTAATAAACAGATAAATATATATACTACCAATGTTTTTTACACTTCTCCATGTCTTGTATTTGTTCGCATGCTTTGGGAACTCTGCAGTACACGAAAACATATAATACTCTGTCAATACTGTATTTTGTAATTTGGCCGCCGAGTAGTAATGGAGACAACAAGTGTTGAGGTAGTTCAAATTATTAGTATTGCTATTTTAGATCTTCTTGTGTTGATGCATTATGTTGATGCCTTATCATTTCTTGTGTTGATGCATTATGTTAATTATTTCGAAATAACCAACTTGCCTATATTTTTGACAGGGTGACAAAATGGATGCAGTTGCATATGGGCAGCAAGCATGTCGTTTCAACAGCGAGCTGCAGGTCGGAGAGGTATATGTAATCAGAGGAGTGGGCTTCGAGACGGCTGAAATGCCACCGCGGTTTGGATTGGCCATACCAACCGATTTTTACATTGTTATGTACTCTCGGACCCAGATTCGGTTCCATCCCTAGGCTGCCGTCATGGTTCATGGAATTCCATGATGCGGCTAGACTTGGAAACAAACAGATCACATGTGCATAAACATTGTGCTTGTATGTCCTACAATCTTTCGAGGTTTTAGGTTCGACAAATTGGCTTGCAGGGATAAGAAGACCAATGGAAAGAAGTCTAAGAATGTGGAGGCTTAGGTGGCGTATCCCACCATTTATACATGAACTAACCCTCTTTCTAGTCCGCACATAATGGTTCGGTGTGTTGTAATCTTGAACAACACGTATGCATACTATAACAACCTTTCAAACATCCTGGACATTGATAGTGTAGCTGCACAGAAGCTTGATGAAGGTGCAAGGACACTGGCGGAGCTATGAAGGAGTCGGGGCCCCAGATTTTTGAAATTTATTGTTTGCCCCCCACCCCCACCCCACATCGTTTCTTGGCAAGCTCTGCCAGAGGACACAAGTGTGTGCATATTTTCCCATGTATATTAAATGGCTGATGTAGTTGAAACCATACCTGTCAAAGATGATGGCAGTGCAGTTTTAAATAAGTCTTGCACTGCTACTCTACCTTGCTTTCACACTTTGATGCGAAGTCTCCTTTTTCTGTCTGCGTTCTTTTGCTCTATTCTTCAAGCAAATTTGCTGTTCCTTGCTTTGATTTTGAAATTTGGCCTGTGAGGGTTTTAGGTATGTGCATGTGATATTGTAGCTTTAGATGGAAATTCGTTTCGGCTCTTAGGTCCAGATGATCCTACTATCTGGACCACCAAGCCTCCTCATGATCCTAGCTGCCCTACAGTATTCTGCTGTGTATTGAATTGTATATGGGCATATTGTACGGTAAATGGTCCCACAAGTTCAGTAACGGTCTTGTAACTGTCAAGCGTTTATGCCAGAATGGGACACGATTTGATGCATTTTCATGTACCATGCGAATGATCTTGGACGGGTACCTAGTAGATGCCTACAGCTCCACCATGGGTTTAAAATTTGAATTCAACCGCCTGGCCATGGAAGTATGGAACTATGAACACGGCAATGAATTCACATATATGGCATCGCTGGGTAGCTGGCTTAGCATACAGACGGTTCACCACATTTTAGAATTATTTTTTCAACCCTGATCATTGAAACTGCTATAGGAAATAAAAGTATCCTTCAGTGAATTTCTTGTTAGAATTTTTTTTTAACAATTTTTGGATGACAACAGAAATAAAACTCAAATATTCGTACAAAGATATACAGTGTGCGTCGAATGCTACGGTAATGGTTGCAAACTATGCTTAACTACCAGCTTTCATATTGCCAAGCACTAGCTTGGTACTAACTGAATTCACGGCAAACAAACGAAGAAATATATCAGTCCATAAATCGTCACGGCCTACTTCATGCATGTGTTGTTCTTCCTGTGACCCATGACCCGACACCCAATGGTTCGTGCATTTCCCGATCTTCCTCGGCTGTTTCGGAATGTCCCCATGTTGAGGACATGGAATCTATTTTTCTTGCTGGACACAACTGCGTTTAGGGCAATTGGTGGACCCTTTGCTGATCCACCCGATGGCCTGGTAGTGCTACCTGCAAATGTGATATGTGATATGTGGAGTGGATGATTTAATTAATATTTTATTAAAGGTGTGACTAAATTATAACTTCAGAACAAGTTTCAGCAATAAAGCAACAACGGCCAAGATAGAGGAGGTATTTTACTAAGAAACAAGTGTGTCCTTAAAAGATGAAATGTGAGGTGAAACAATGGAAATAATAAAAGGTATGTTAAAGTTCATGTCCTAGGAAGCATTGGTTGCACTTAACCATTGAGTTGAAGTAGGAAACATAGTTAATTAGAAGATACTGTCACAAAAACATAGTACCTCCGTTCCTAAATATAAGAGCTAATAGCAGGCTAGCAGTGCATTGATCTATAAGTGACACATAAAATGGATATTAGGTAGGAAGCAATGCTCAGAAAATGAAATAAATTATCTTCATAAAAAGACAGTAGCATTAGAGTTCAGAATTCTTCTATTTATCCAAATACTATTTAATTTGGTTTCTCAACTGAGCTTGACGTTATCAATTTACTCACTAAACCTTCGAAGGAAATAGTTCATTACAGCATGGCAACAATGGTAGTTCCAAGTGAGTATCTTCTGCTCTTAGAAAAAAAGTTAGGTCTATGCCATAATCAATTCATTAGCAACCCATGACTTTTTTGGGTCTGGACAATGATCTAAATTAATCCTCTAGATATGTTCATGCCAAGGGATTATCATTAACCAAATTTTAGAACTCTTCCCAAAAATCATTTTTTCAAATTATTTACATCAAAGAAAATTGGTGAAATTGTGCTTTATTTCATTGATATATTCATGTTAGAAGAGAGAAAACATATACTCCCTCCGTCCTAAAAAGGATATCTTAGATTCGTTAAATTCTGGATGTATCTATACACTAAAACGTGTCTAGATTCATTCAAATTTAGACAAATTTGTGACATCCTTTTTAGGAAGGAGGGAGTAACATTTTTGTTAAAAGCAAGTGTAGAAGGGATAGATACAAAACTGCAGCGCTTCCAACGCATAATAAAGGAAAAACTGCAAGAGCAAAACACGACAATAGCCTGCAAAACAAATGCAGGGCAAACTAAAGTCGGCATAAGTAGAAGCAAAGAAAGTGCACAACACCAATGGACCTCTCATAGTTGAGTAACTAAAGTTGGAATCATAGACGTTGGATTGTGTCCATGGATCAAACAATAACTTTCTATGATATCCCGATTTCCGACACATAATCAACTGCACTCCATCCGAAACAGAGGTGCTGCCAGGTTGAAAACCAATAGTCTTTAAGATTTCTTATCAACAATAGGATTTACAGAACATAGAAAT
This sequence comes from Avena longiglumis, assembly GCA_030063025.1. Lineage (NCBI taxonomy): Eukaryota > Viridiplantae > Streptophyta > Magnoliopsida > Poales > Poaceae > Avena > Avena longiglumis. The sequence goes on along the minus strand of CP125973.1, from coordinate 69,602,158 downwards.
AAAAACAGAGGTGGTGCACTAAATAAATTTGTTATCATGTCGTAGAGAATGTAAGGCTTTGCCAGCCATGTCGACCATCACACGCCTGATATGAAAGAAGCTCTAGGACATAACAGAAGTCCGTTTCATGACATGAATGAGATGCTTAATGAAACGCCAAGCTAAAGCTAAAACTTATAGCGATCAGTTCTAGGACAGTACCTACTGACTTATGTAATGAACCTCTAACTATGAGCAGATTATTACCTCGTGTTAATATTAAATATCCATGTACATCACATTTATCATGTTAGCATGGCATTAGCACAGTCAAACTCCTATGAGGTCATGCCCCCATAAGAACCCCAATCTTCTTCTCCTAACCAAATCAATATCCATGGTATCATTAAATAGATGATTTGATTGTAATGGTACAAATACACATGAAAAGTAGTATTGTATATACATCAAGCAATATATTAAATAACATTGCAGTCTTTCCTTTTGAATGTAAAATCCAAGGCCAAGCAGTTTGGAATTACATTTTGGATGGTAGTGTGAGGTGATCTCCCCTCCATTGCATGCCCCTGATATTAACAAATCGCAGTAGCTCCTCTTATCTGAAAACATAGAAGATATAATGATTGTTCACACAACCCAAATTGAACACCTCTAGGAAGAACATGACTACGGAACACATCAAATAGAGGCCTGTATTTTTCAAGTACAAAATCTACCAGCAAGACAAAAAGAAAATGAAAAGGGGAAAATTGGGAGAGATTACCAGATCGGCCGGCATAAGCCCCGATGAACAATCAATTGGAACATGGAAAACTTCTAAGCTGGCGGCAAGTAGAACCAAGGACGATGTTAGTGATGTTGACCGCCAGATCATGCGTCGCCACGAGCAACACATGGGTGCCCTGCTTCCCCGTGTGCGTTTAGTTCCTACCCATCACATTGCGAGGGCCACATGGTATGCCGAAAACCTTGCGAACATCTTGGTGCCAGAACCTCAAATCCATGTTCCCTCGTGGCTCCATGCATGGAGACGCGGGGGCGCTGCTCCGTCGACCGTGGGCCTGTCACCATTGTTGGCCCAGACCCGGCAGTACTTTTGTCGGGGCGTTTACATGTCGAGTACTTTCCGACAACACCCGCACGTATATGCTAAGCTCGATTACTTCCGATCTATTGTGGCGAAGACTTCCGGCCAGACGTTGCAAGTTTGCACGTACATACATAGCTAGCCTTAGCTTTCCTAGCTAGTAGCTCATACAACGACACGTCTCGTGCGTCTTTTCTTTATTTGCTCTCAACTTCACACATGTACAAGGCTAGCTATTACATGGGTATAAATAGTAGTCTTGCTACTACCGAGTCAAACAATACTTCCTGGCCTAGTCCGGCGAGGACACACGCACATGCAAGTATCCGAGTCGTACACGCACATGCATATATCCGGCAAGGACACACGCACACGCCTTGTCGTGCTTATTTCCAACGATCACCCCCTAAGCACGATATGCGCTTCACCTCGACCTAGATCCCAAATACGCCAGCTACTCCCCGCGGGCGTTATCCTCAGCATTGCTTTCGCCGCTCCAGGCGTCCTCTTCGACATTGCTTTCGTCGTCTCTTGTGTTACCCATGTCGCCGTCTTTGCTCCTGTCGGTTTCTCCATGGCTTCACGCCAACAACCCTTTTTGTCCGCGCCCTTCGCCATGCCTTCACGCCGACTGTCCTTTTTGTACGTGCCTTGAGACATCATACTTGGTTCGATGAAGTACTTTCTCATCGATGCCTCGCATATTTGATCTACTGTTTGCCGATGCTCTTGGATGCAATAGAACAAATATGTAGGAGGTAGCTCAAATTGATTTTCTTCTAGCTTCTATATACCATGTGAAAAGCCTCTTGGTGGATCTGCACCCCCTATTGTTGGGTCTTCTTTATCTGTCTGGCCACCAGTCCACACTCTTGGATCATCGTCTTCTGGCCTTAATGGCATGTTTGCTGGGCTCGCTTCAGCTCCCCCTCCTCCTCTAATTGTTGGGCAAACAAGTGCAGGTATCGCTGATGCACATGCATCTGTGCACCATTCCAGTTTCGTATCTTCTGGCCACGGACTAGCCTTTTCTTCAAACTCTTTGTCTTCTGGAAAAATCCCTAGTGCTTTCGGCCTGGTGTCCACGCTTGGAGCTCCCCTAGGCCTTCAACATCTTCTGGACCCGAACTTGCTCACAAGGATAAGCTTGGTTGATCCATATTTTCTTCATACTCAAGATCCCACGTGACGTGAAAAGTTGAATATTCTGGTTCGTTGTAGCCCTAATTCCATGACTTTCCTTCCTCAAATATTACGTCTCCCTTGAAAACCACCTTATTGGTATAAGGATTGCACAAGCGGTATGTCTTTGAGCCTTCATAGCCTGTCATGATCATTGGAATACGTTGCTCCACCAATTTCGCCTTTACATGCGCCACACATCCAAAAGTACAAAGATGATCAACCGAGGGCTTCCATCCGTACCATGCTTCATACGGTGTTATACCAACTCCGCTCTCAGTAGATTCCATGTTTAGCAAATACACAGCCATATTGACTGCCTCACCCTAGAATATTCCTGGCAAGTCTTTACTCTTCATCATGCTTCGTGCCATGGTCAACACAGTTTAATGCAACTCACCCCCCTCTTCAATGAGTAGGGCTCTTATATTTGCCTCCACCTTAAACTCTTTGGCTTCCTTAATCTTCTCGAATGCTTGTTGAGCTTGATCTTTACTTTTCAGCAACACAATCCACATGTATTTACTATGATAATCCACCACAAGCATGAAGAACTTATTGCTAGACGGAGTTGCGGGTGAGATTCCAACGCATAGATCCCCATGAACAAGTTCTAAGGCTTCACTTGCCTCAAATGTGGCTTCATATGGGAACGGGGCACTCTGTTCCTCATGATGCACACATGGTAGATCGTGATCCACTTGCGCCACAATCTCCGTAGCCGGTGATGGAGGATCCTCCTCATCCTTCAACTCAGTTACTTCGAGCATCAGCATCATCGGTCCATCATCTCCTTCCTGGACGATGAGAGCCCTCTCCTTTTCCTTTGCTGGTTTCCGGCAATCAGCCTTGAAGTGACCGAGCTCGCCGCAGTTATGACACCTTACTTTCTTTATGTCAAACTTCCTCCGTGGCGGGGCGTCATCTTCGTCCTCCTGCCCTGCGATGTACTTTTTCGCTGGGCGTTGCTTCTCCTTTCCGCTCATGGAGCCTCCTTGCTTTTCTTTTGAAAGAGTCATCCACTGCTGCTTTGTGAGCATCAGGTGCTCAACCTGTTCTGGATCACCGAAGCTGATCCGGATTCTCTCATCGTATGCCTTGAATCTTCCGACGAGATCCTCAACCGTCAATGTATTCTGGTCGAGACATTGTTCGATTGATGTAACGATCTGCATGTAGCGTGCCGGCTCCGCACGCAGGAAGCTTCTGACATTCTTTATCTCATCCAATTTCTCGCCATATCCCCTGATTGCGTTGACAAGGTTAACGAAACGGGCGGCAAACTGATCAACCGTCTCACTCTCCTCCATCTTCAGATCTTCATAGCATTTTATCAAAGTTTGAATATGCGTTTTCTTCACGCGGGCATGACCTTGGTGCAAGATCTTGATCGTACCCCATGCATCCTTCGCCGATTTCTTTCCGACGAGGTGCTGCATCACGTCCTTCGGCACGACGGAATAGAGCGCCGTTAACGCTTGGCGATCCTTCCGGTACTTCGCGCCTCCCTTGACGTACTCGTCGCCTCCTGGATCTATGGCCTCCCAAACCTCCATGGCCACCTCCATGTTGAGAGCCCACAACCCGTAGTCCTTGCGATCGAGGCGCGGATACAAAGCCGCCCCCACCGTCTCTGTCACCGGTGCCGATGCCGAGTTCTCGCCAAACTTCACCATCGCCATGACCTCCTAGTACTTTCAGCAGATCACGAACGACAACCTTGGCTGTGATACCAATTGTTGACCTAGACCCGACAGTACTTTCGCCGGGGTGTTTACACGAAGAGTACTTTCCGACGACACGCGCACGTATATGCTAAGCTCGATTACTTCAAAGGAACTAAACGCATGCGGCGAAACAGAAAGAATGTACCAATAGTACAAACACGTCTACACCTTCATGTACCACCGGATCAAGAAATCCTTGGTTATCTTCATGGACGAAAGGATCAACTGCCGTACTTATTAATGCACACTGACAAAGTCTAACAAAACACATATGATCAACAACAAAAAGAGTTGGCGGATTGGGCGGTGTTAGAAGATGCATGAGCGAAACCAAGCAAGGCAAGCGCTTCACGAGGAAGGTTACGGCTGGGAGCATCAGCCCGCAGCACACAGTGCCCTCAAAGCGAACGGTACCGTAACAACACACACACACAATTCGGCTTGTGTGTTTTTAAGCCCCGCGGGTAGGGCGCCTGGATGATAAACACGAGACGAGAGGCCGAGATCGAAATCAAGACGTGCTCGTCGAAAGGCCACCCCCGGTATCCAGGGAGTACCAGGCAGTGGCCATATTCCTACTTGCCTCGGGCTCGAGCCCACCATCAAGGAACACCGCACAATCTCGCCAACTCTTCGCCCTCCCAAGCTGGAGTCACAGGCGCGCACCACCGCGCCCGGCTGATCCGTAGGGCGACGGGTACGCATATATCCCGGTGCGCACAGCGGTCAACTAGCGGTATGGTACTAATTATCTTTCGTTTTGTCGACGCGGTCCTAATTTTCTTTTGTTGACACGGAAGCTGTTTTGGTACTGGATTGCCGTGCCGTTTTACCTGGTAAAGAAGCCCATCACGTCGCCACAGAAGCCCACTCGTACATCAGTGGGCGATTCCAAATTGACGCAGCATCTCCGACCGGCGCCCAAAATCCGGCCCGGTCGAGCTGCGAGTGGAGGCCGAAATAGGTCCACGCTGAAGACCCTCAGTCATGCCAGTAGATTGGGCCACTCTTTAACCTGTCCCTCTTGTCGTCCCGATAACCCGGGACTGGACCAGGGCTACCGGCAACACACGCCATGCTGGAAAGCCAGCATCGGATCCCCTTGTCAGCCACACAAAACACTTTTCTGTGATGGCTCGCCGTTCGACGATAGGAAAGGGTTCCACTGCTGTCGTTTCCCGCCTTCTTTTCTCCTTCCCGCGCTCTTCCGTCGGAGCGGCTGCCCTGCTATAAAAAGGGGCAAGCCCACGGACCACCACCGCACCATGCGATGGCTGGCCACCTCCCTACCACTTGGGCGATGCTCTCCGCGGCCGCTTGCGCCCACTACCCTACCCCGAAGGAGCCGAGACAACAGCCGCAGGAGGAGCTGGAGGAAGACGACGGTGACAACGGACTAGACGAGCCCGTGGATCAGCGGGCTCTCCTCGCTGACATCCATTCCACGTGCACCTTCGAGGCGTAGTAGGCCTCCGCCAAGGAAGAGTTCGACTTCAGCGACTACTAAGTGAAATTGATCGTATAGGCACCTAGAGGGGGGGTGTGAATAGGTGCTACTCTAGTTTTTAATTTTTTTTCAATTTTAGGCTTGACACAAAGGTAAATTTTTTAGATATGCAATTACTTAAGAATTTCCCTATATGCACACCAAACTACTAATCGAGTAAAAGTGAGGAGCGAGGAAACCACAATGGAGCACGTGGAGACACAAGGATTTGTTTGTCCGCAGTTTCTTCCTTGTTAAAGAAAGTACATCCGCGCTGGAGGAGTGGGTGGTTCTAACACCACCACGCCATAATAGGCCTCACCCTATTCTTCGATGGATCTCGTCACCAAAGGTGGTTCAACTTCAGCGACTACTATGTAGAGGTGGAGGCACCCGTCAACCACTTGGCACTCGAGGAGTCAGCACGTTGTGCGACTCGTGAATGCATTTAATGACATAGACTCCATTGGACGAATGGGATCTCAGAGATGTGGTATCGAGCTAGATGCTAGGGCGATGGAAAAAATGCAAAAGGGTGCTTCCCACCGTCGTTGGAAAGACTTCTGTGTCAGCGACGAGAGGAAGGGATGGTGGGGGAAGGGTCTGGCGGCGGTGCCGAGGTTGGGTTCCCCCGAGTGAAACTAGGGTCTCTCTAAGCGAACCTTTAGGAGCAGAGGTACTAGAACACAAGAGCTCTACAAGAAAAAAAATACTCTCTTTGTTTCATAGTATAAGATGTTTTAGTTTTTGTGAAATGAATGTATCTAAACATCTTTTAGTGTGTAGGTTAAAACATTTCATATTTTAAAACGGTGTGAGTATTATATACTACACAAAGGTAGTTCCATATATAACTTGTCTCGGCGTTAGCTAATGAAAGAAGGACTACTTCAAAACATAAAGGTGCTAAACAATGGTGAGCTAATTCTTGACTCTCACGAGATGTTCCGAGTGACTGAACGGGCCTAGGTGGCACGGCCAGGGGTGGGGCCCATGCCACCAGGCCTCGTTCGGCCCTCGTGGATCCCCTGTCATACTTCAAAAGACCATTGCCTTTCTCTTCATGAAAAAATTTCGTGATAGTTTTCCTTAAATTAATTGGTGTCCAAAAAGTCCCTAAAACAGCAAAATATGAAAAGGGAGGTTTTTTGCCTCCCAGAAATTAAATACCAAATCAGGTGAATTTGTCGAAAAATCCAAGAAATCATAAAAAACTTGCATGAACAATGATATATCAATGCCAATAAAAATATAAACTAGTCCTGTATAATGTTATCATGATGATACAAAATGCAACTATCACATGTCAATGATCAATAGTAGGGTTAGATATGTACCTGTTCAACTTGATCACATCAAAAGAGATATCGGGTCTAGAAGCGCTTTCTAAGTACATGAGAGAACCAATATTTTGAATATTTCAACTATTTTCCTTCTTATTCGTTTGCAATGTCGCACTGGGATCATAAGATGTTCGAGAAGTCTTGCTATCAATAAATCCAAATCGCTCAAGACTTTCTCAACATAATAAGATTGCGTTAAAATAATCTCATTCTTGTTCTTAATAAGCTTGATGTTCAGAATCACATTAATTTCTTCCAAACCTTTCATATAATATAATGGATACCAATGCATCTTATAATTAGTTGTTTGCAATTTAGATGTACTCATATAACTATTTCTTCATCTGTCATAATAGTTGCAAGAATAAGAAGCAAATTCAATAATAAAGCCTCCACTAGAATCATTATTACCACAAGGTAATTGCAAATCACAAAGGTAATTGACGGTGGTGGGTGGTGTCTACGCCAACGGAGGCGGGTGGGCGTCGGTGGCGTGTAGTCACATGGTAGAGAATCTGTGAGAATTGACGTAGATGCTGCAAGTTGAGCTTGTCAAGTTCTTCTCCGGCCATCCATTTAGACACGCCAACGACGTTCGTTGTTTCTTGGTGGACTTTGGTGGAGAACCCATGTCCGTCACTAAAGTGCAGGTACGTGCTGGGGTTCTTGGGGTCGAACCGGGGAAACAAAAGCTTGGAACTGTGGAGACCATCGGCAAGTATGCCATCTTCGTCGGCCATCAGAGCTGCCTGGTTGCTGTTGAAGGGTTCGCAGCATAGAAAACAAAAAATTTCCTACGATGTGAACTATATACCAAGATCTATTTATACTAGATACAAACAACGGGCGGATGTACATCCGTAGAGAACATACCCTTGAAGACCGACAAAGTTTAACGAGTCCAAACTCGTGGTTGATGTAGACGATCTCTTGCCGATCTCAAGATCGAGAGGAAGTCCTAGCGCCGCAAATCAGCGGGCGCATCCGTCTCGCACACACGCTCGAGGCACCGAGCAACCTCCGCCTCGCTCCAGCGATGCAGCGAAGCACAACTCTTTCTTGCCGAAAAGCCACCGGGAACATGTATCTCGCTAGTCCGAGACCATGGGGATAAATTCTAGAGGGGAGAGAGATCCTTCACGAGGAGGTGTGAGTGAGAAGTGAGAGGAGGGGCCTTTTATAGGAGGAGGGGAACCCCAAGGGGTGGCTGCATGGGGGCTGCCCCTTGCCCTCCCCTCATCATGTGGGTGGACACTCCACTCACAAAATGACCTTCAAAAGTCCACTCAAAATCCCACTCAAAATCCCATTAAATTTCCACCAAATTTAATGCAAACTCTCATTAAATAAAACTCTTTATTTTATTCAGAATTTTATCAATTACTTTAATGACAAACATTCACAATAACCCCTTGCTAGAATTCTATTTCACATGCATAACCACTTTATGCAATTTCACCCAAAACCTGCTTTGGTATCTAGTGAAATAAATTCCTGCGCTTGTTTATTCTTTCGGCATGAAACTTTTGCTCCAATTGGATGTCGGTGTCTCTTAAGTGTGTCACCCTACGGTTCGTGAATAATGCGGACATGATCGAGACCCTCTCGATCAATAATCGAAGCGGGATCCGAGACCCATCGACTCCCACACATTCAACGATGACTTTCTTGTGATCGCTTAACCTTTTACGCTAGTATCTTAATCCCTTTGTCTCACGATATATTACATGTCCGAGATTCGATCATCGGTATCTCCATACCTAGTTTGATCTCAATGACATGCACTCTTTTCTCGTTCGTGATATAACATTCTAGTGATCAAATCACTTGCTTGCAAGCTAATCAATGTGATATCACCGAGGGGCCCAGAGTATATCTATCCGCCATCGGATGAACAAATTCCACTCTTGATCCATGAGCCTCAACATAACACTTTATTAGTTCGAACCCATCTTTATAATCACCCCGTTACGGTGTGACGCTTTGATGTTATCAAGAAACTCTTCGGTGTTAGTGATTGACATGATCTCATGGTCTAAGGATTAGGATCACCGTAAGTTGTTATAGCAATATAAACTCAATGACTTTGATCGTAATGCTATACTTGGATGAATGTTCATCACATCATTACACTAATGTTGTGATCCCGTTATTAACAACATCCAATGTCCATGATCGTGAAACCTTGATCATCTTGTTAATCAACGAGCTAGTTTATGAGAGAGGCTTAACTAGAACTTTCGCTTTGTTTATTAAACACACATGTATTAACGTTCCGTATTAATACAATTATAGCATGCAAAATAAACATCTATCATATACTTGGAATACACATAATAAACAATTTATTATTGCCTCTCGGGGCATATTCCCTTAGCCTCCCACTTGCACTAGAGACAATAATCTAGTTACATAGTGATATATCTAACACCCATTGAGTTCGTGTTGATCATGTTTTGCTCTAGGGAGAGTTTTAGTCAACGGATCCGCTACATTGAGATCCGTATGTACTTCTAAATCTTTATATCTCCATCCTTGACATGCTCATGGATGGAGTGAAACCGCGCTAATATGCTTGGAATGCTTGTGAGACCTTGGCTCTTTGGCATTGGCAATGGCACCATTGTTGTCACAATAGATCACCATTGGGTCCAACGCGCTTGCCACAACTCCTAGTTCGGATATGAACTCCTTCATCCAAAGCGCTTCTGAGCCGCTCAAGCGGCAACATATTCGGCCTCCGTTGTTGATCCCGCTACCACAGTTGTTTGGAGCTCCTCCAACTAACCGCTCGCCATTCATGAGAAATACGATCCGGATTGAGACTTAGAGTCATCCGGATCGGTGTCAAAGCGCCGACATAACACTTAGCGACGAGCTCTTCTTCACCTCCAGATACAAGAAACATATCCTTAGTTCTTCTCAAGTACTTAAGGATATTCTTGACCGCTATCCAAAGGTTCAACACGGATCCGATTGGTACCTACTAGTCAAACTAATAGCGTGCCACATCCGGTCTTGTACATAGCATGGCGTACATTATAGAGCCTATGGTGAAGCATAGGGACTTTGTCCATTATCTCTTTCTTCCGCCGGGACTTTGAGTCTTACTCAATGTCTTGCCTTGCAACATAGGTAAGAACCCTTCTTACTTCCCCATTTTAAACTTCTTTAAAATCTTATCAAGGTATGTACTTTGATAGCCCTATTAGGCGCCTAGATCTATCTCTATAGATCTTTATGCCTAATATGTAAGACGCTCACCTAGGTCCTTCATTGAAAATTTGTCGTTTAGATAACTTTTAACACTGCTTTAAAAGTTCTATATCATTTCCGATCAATAATATGTCATCCACATATAGTATCAGAAATGCCACATTGCTCCCACTCACTTTCTTGTAAATACAAGCTTCTCCATAAGTTTGGACAAATCCAAACTCTTTGATCACCTCATCAAAGCGGAGATTCCAACTTCGTGATGCTTGCTTCAATCCATAGATGGATCGCTGAAGCTTGCACACCTTGTTAGCATCCTTAGGATCGACAAAACCCTTTGGTTGTATCATATACAACTCTTCTTCAATATTACCATTGAGAAACGCGGTTTTGACATCCATCCGCCATATTTCATAATCGAAATATGCAGAATTGCTAACATAATCCTAATCGACTTTAGCATCGCTACGGAGAGAAAGTCTCATCGTAGTCAACTCCTTGAATTTGTCGAAACCCCTTTGCGACAAGTCGAGCTTTATAGATGGTCACATTACCATCAAGCCAGTTTTCCTTTTGAAAATCCATTTGTTCTCCACGGCCTTTCGGTCGTGAGGTAATTCCACCAAGTTCCAAACTTGATTTTCATACATGGATTCCATCTCGGATTTCATGGCTTCTAACCATTTGTTGGAACGGGCTCATCATCGCTTCTTCATACGTCGCAGGTCATTATTTTCATCAACCATGAAATTTATGACAGATTTCGATACTGGAGCACGCGTCTGTTTGACCTGCGAGGTTCTAGTACTCTCTTCGGAGTTTCATGATCATTATCATTAGTTCCTTCTTCAACAGTGGAGCCAACTCCTAACGACTTCGCTGCGCTACTCGCCATACTTTGAAGAGAAGGTTCCATAACCTCTTGAGTTCTACCTTCCGACTACTCACACCTTTCGCGAGAAACTCTTTCTAGAAAGGATCCATTCTTGGCAACAAAAACCTTGCCCTCGGATCTGTGATAGAAGGAATACCCAATAGTTTCTTTAGGGTATCCTATGAAGACGCATTTTCCGCTTTGGGTTCGAGTTTATCCGTTGAAGTTTCTTCACATAAACATCGCAACCCCAAACTTTAAGAATGATGACTTAGGTTTGTTTCCAAACCACAATTCATACGTGTCGTTTCAACGGATTTAGATGGTGCCCGATTTAAAGTGAATGCAGCAGCTTTAGTGCATAACCCCAAAATGACAACGGCAAGTCCAGAGACATCATAGATCGAACCATATCTAATAAAGTACGATTACGACGTTCCGACACACCATTTCATTGTGGTGTTCCGCAGTGTGAGTTGTGAAACAATTCCACACTCTTTCATGTGAGTGCTAAACTCAGAACTTAGATACTCACCTCACTCGCATCAGAAATTTGATCTTTCTATTACGATGATTTTCCACTTCATTCGAAATTCCTTGAACTTTTCAAAGGTTTCAGACTTGTGTTTCATCAAGTAGATATAACCGTATCTACTCAAATCATCCGTGAAAGTAACAAAATAACGATATCCACCTCAAGACCGACACACTCATTGGACCACATACATCGAATGTATGATTTCCAATAAATCATCGCCTGTTCCATTGAACCGAAAACGGCGTTCTAGTCATCTTGCCCATAAGGCATGGCTCACATGTATCAAATGATTCATAATCAAGTGATTCTAAAAGTCCATCCGAATGGAGCTTCTTCATGCTTAATGCCAATATGACCTAGACGGCAATTACATATATGCGGATATATCATCACTAAGTTTAACTTTTAGCATCAATATTATGAATATGTGTAACATTATCATCGAGATCCAACAGAAATAAACCATTCAACATTGGTGCATGACCATAAAAGATTTCATTCATATAAATGGAACAACCATTGTTCTCGATTTGAATGAAAAACCACTTTGCATCAAACATGATCCAGATACAATGTTCATGCTCGGTGCACCAAATAATGATTATTTAAGTTTATAACTAATCCCGACGGTAAGTGGAGGTAGCGTTCGACGGCGATCACATCAACGTTTGATCCATTGCCGACACGCATCTTGACCTCACCCTTGCTAGCGGTCGCTGCGCTTTACGATTCGAGTTACAAATATTAGCAATCGAACCGTATCAAATACCTGTGCTCTGCGAGCACTAGTCAAGTACACATCAATAACATGTATATCATATATACCTTTGTTTGCCTTGCCTTCTTGTGCGCCAGACTTGGGGCGATTATGCTTCGATGGGATCCCCTTACAATAGTAGCACTTCGGTATCGACTTAGGTCCAACTCGGGTTTCTTTTCAGCGGCAATGGGCTTGCCGCCTTACTTCCTTCCGCTTTCCTTCTTGTCTTTCTTGAAACCAGTGTTCCTATTGATCATCAACACTTGATGTTCCTTTTGATCTCCACTAGCTTTTAAGCATTGACAAGCTCGGGAGAGACTTCTTCATGCCTTGCATATTATAGTTCATCACGCTCTTATAGCTAGGTGGCGTAGATGCAGAACACGATGGATGCCTAAGTCAATGGGAATCGTTATTCCCAAGGACACAAGCTTATCGGCGAATCCGACATCTTGAGTACATGCTCACTAACTGAGTTTTCTTCCATCATGCACTAAAGAACTTTTACAAGCATTGTAGCTCTCAAAGATGTGTGTCGAAAATCATTTTCAACTCACCCATTGTATCAAAAGCATTGCTGCCAAACGCTTTGAAGTTCGGCTCTAGCCCATACAATATGCCGCAATGAACTAAGTTGTGGTCCTCCCGACGAGACAGATAGACATTCTTCTCCTCGTGGGCATCACAAAAGGGGGCCTAACGCGCTTCTAGCACATATTGCTTTTGTGCAAAGAGAGGAGAATCCTCAAATTCATGGCCCATTCAAGAAAGTTGCTACTTCGTTGCTAGTTTCTCTTTCTCCATGAACGCATTGAAATTAAAAGTGTGGTGCCATCTACAATGAATTTGTAAAGTTTAGACTAAGTGTATGATAGATTGAGTTCAACTAATCTATATTACGAATGAACTCCCACTCAAAAGCGACATCCTCGTGTCCTTTTGGTGATTACATGAACCAAATCCACTACACCAAGTCCGATCATCACGTGAGTCGGTATAGCTTCAAAGGCGAGCATCAAATGGGCATCATATCAACTATATGACTCATGCTTAACCTTTCTGTGTTCCGAGGCCATGTCAGTACATGCTAGGCTCGCCAAGTTAGAACCTTAGTATTTTTGCGTAATCGCCTTTACACCCAAGTATGGTCGAGGATCCAAGTACACCCGATCATCACGTGATGTCTTGGAGCGAAAACATAATCGTGCATACTAAAGGAGAACACATTCTTATCTTGATATTTAAAATGAGGATCATCTTATTATGCTTAACAAAGCGCTAAACAAGCAATATAAGATGCAATCAAACATCATATGTTTAATAGTGAAATTATATGGTTCCCGCAGATGATCTCTATCATGTGCATCGTGGTATGATCACTATCATACCTATATGTGTAAATCCACAATCTATGGGTTTTACGCTATGTGTTGTAAGAGTATCATCTCATACTTCTACTTACAACACTACCATATCATAACACTAGCCCAAAGAACAATCTAAACTAGACGCTTCTAATTTATCCATTGCAAGTTTTACGTGGTCGAGGGCTTTCGAGATAGAACCGTTCTTACCTACGAACATGAACCACAACGAGGATAATCAAATTGTTGACAACTCGCTTGCAAAATAGATATTGACTATAGTAGGAGAGATGACACCCGCTAGCCACTTATGCAAACTAGTTGCATGTCAAGCGTGAACAGTCTCATGCGAGGACATGTAAAGTTTGTCCGCCGCTTCATCCCACTATGCCACCAATATCCAAAATCACAAGAAAGGAGCAACAACATGATCATCATCGCCCACATACTCATATGTGTACTACCCGTGTAAAGTATCTACGCATAGATCCGGCTCTGATACCACTGAAGGGTTCGCAGCATAGAAAACAAAAAATTTTCCTACGGTGTGAACTATATACCAAGATCTATTTATACTAGATACAAACAACGGGCGGATGTACATCCGTAGAGAACATACCCTTGAAGACCGACAAAGTTTAACGAGTCCAAACTCGTGGTTGATGTAGACGATCTCTTGCCGATCTCAAGATCGAGAGGAAGTCCTAGCGCCGCAAATCAGCGGCGCATCCGTGCTCGCACACACGTTCGAGGCACCGAGCAACCTCCGCCTCCTCGCTCCAGCGATGCAGCGGAAGCACAACTCTTTCTTGCCGAAAAGCCACCGGGAACATGTATCTCGCTAGTCCGAGACCATGGGGGATAAATTCTAGAGGGGGAGAGAGATCCTTCACGAGGAGGTGTGAGTGAGAAGTGAGAGGAGGGGCTCCTTTTATAGGAGGAGGGGGGGGAACCCCAAGGGGGTGGCCGGCGCATGGGGGCTGCCCCCTTGCCCTCCCCTCATCATGTGGGTGGACACTCCACTCACAAAATGACCCTTCAAAAGTCCACTCAAAATCCCACTCAAAAATCCCATTAAATTTCCACCAAATTTAATGCAAACTCTCATTAAATAAAACTCTTTTATTTTATTCAGAATTTTGTCAATTACTTTAATGACAAACATTCACAATAACCCTTGCTAGAATTCTATTTCACATGCATAACCACTTTATGCAATTTCACCAAAACCTGTTTTCAGATCTAGTGAAATAAATTCTGCGCTTGTTTATTCTTTCGGCATGAAACTTTTGCTCCAATTGGATGTCGGTGTCTCTTAAGTGTGTCACCCTACGGTTCGTGAATAATGCGGACATGATAGAGACCCCTCTCGATCAATAATCGAGCGGGATCTGAGACCCATCGACTCCCACACATTCAACGATGACTTTCTTGTGATCGTCGGAACCTTTTACGCTAGTATCTTAATCCCTTTGTCTCACGATATATTACATGTCCGAGATTCGATCCCGGTATCTCCATACCTAGTTTGATCTCGCATCGACATGCACTCTTTTCTCGTTCCTGATATAACATTCTAGTGATCAAATCACTTGCTTGCAAGCTAATCAATGTGATATCACCGAGAGGCCCAGAGTATATCTATCCATCGGGATGAACAAATTCCACTCTTGATCCATGAGCCTCAACATAACACTTTATTAGTTCGAACCCATCTTTATAATCACCCCATTACGGTGTGACGTTTGATGTTATCAAGAAACTCTTAGGTGTTAGTGATTGACATGATCTCATGGTCTAAGGATTAGGATCACTTAAGTTGTTATAGCAATATAAACTCAATGACTTTGATCGTAATGCTATACTGGATGAATGTTCATCACATCATTACACTAATGTTGTGATCCCGTTATTAACAACATCCAATGTCCATGATCGAAACCTTGATCATCTTGTTAATCAACGAGCTAGTTTATGAGAGAGGCTTAACTAGGAACTTTCTGCTTGTTTATTAAACACACATGTATTAACGCTTCCGTATTAATACAATTATAGCATGCAAAATAAACATCTATCATATACTTGGAATACACATAATAAACAATTTATTATTGCCTCGTGGCATATTCCCTTCATTGCTGCTGTGGTCCCATCTATTGAGGCAAACCGTAATGCTTTGCTTCCATATAGAAGCACGATGTCGGTGATGAGACAGATGTGGGTGAATGGAATGATTGATTTAATGGAGGGAACAAGGAGTTTGTCCTCGTCGGACCGTCCTTTCACCATCATTCAGCTTCTCTCGTAGCTACACCATCAATCTCGTGTGTTCTAAACCTGGTCGACAACGGACCACATGCATGCATGTTTTTCAAAAGGATTGCTAGTACAAGTTTTTCAATCACATGCATGTCCATCAAGAGCTCACCCAATTACTATGACTTAATAGCAGCTGTGTCAAACAAAGTAAGTTTTGCTATTTTGGTTGATCTCAATATGGTCTATCTACGAGACCTCCCTGATACCGCGCCACCTCTAAGGATAAACACATACCTGCTTATGGCGTAGAATTCATTATCATGATATATCCAGTTCGAATCACTATATCCAAGCACAACAGGATGGTCTGAATAGTGAATCTCATAGCTCATTGTACCACATAGATAAACTTCTCCTAGATCTTTCATATAATAGAATGGATGCCAATGCATCCTACACGTAGTTGTTTGCAATTTAGATGTACTCTTATAATTATTTCTTCATCTCCCATAATAGTTGCAAGAATAAGAAGCAAATTCGATAATAAAGCAACCACTAGAATCATTATTACCACAAGGTAATTGCAAATCACAAAGATGATCATCAACAACAACATATTTCACTTTCATGGTCTGGTTGAGAGAACACAAAAAATAAACATGACTATCATATGCGAGAGCAACATAACCATTATTAACCATATCTATGGGTGCATCCTTGGACTCATCACAATATTTATTCGTATAAGAAAATATGGATGGTGTATTTCATAAGCCATAAGGGTAATGCACTTCAGTGATATCAATTTGATCCTCGCATAAAATATTTTTTATTTTTCGAGGCAGATGGTCATTAAGCTGTCATGAGGCTCCCAAGAGGACCCCGAGACCATCTCCATTGTTGCTCGAGCCTCCTTCCCTCCACCCGTTGTGTCTATCTGTCGTCGCCTTGTCACCAACCTCGTCACCACGCACGAGTGATGAAAGCTAGGTGAAGTCAGTCCCACAAGGTGTTCACCGACAAGGTTTACACACTTAGTTGAAGGGAGTGATAATGATGACGCCGATGACAATGGCAATGGTTGTGTGTGATGCTCATAGCATTGGAAAATGTGGAGAAACTTTCTTCTTTCATGACAGTTGCATTTGGATTACTTTCCTTTTTGTTACCTATGGTTTTGGATGATGCATTTGGGATGACATAGTTGCTACTATGATGAGCATTCGGGAATATATGAAGCGTATTAGCTCCTTTATTGCTTATTTTTGGTCAATTTATTTTTCAAAAATATAGCTTCAAAAGTTTTTGACTTATTTTCAGTTCAAACATGTATTTTTTAAATATTATATTTTGAATTTAGATTTTACATGGAGTTTGCATGATCAAAGAGACTAGAAATGTTATTTTTTTACTCGCAATGGTAGAAGCTCTCATATTCATTTCATAAGAGGAAAAAACTTACTCCCTCCGATCCATAATAAGCGTTGCAGTTTTGAACCGAGGTTAGTTCAAAATGACAACACTTATTATGGATCGGAGCCGGTTCTATATTTTGCAGGGCCTTGGGACAAAGTTGATGGCAGGCCCCCCTGAGGCTAATGTATCCGCACATCTGAAAATATAGATATGTACCTACTTTTACTTGTAAAATATTAAAATTTAACATCCAATCACATATTCTTAGTCTAAGATGCCTATAAATAATTAACAAGCATTTAAGCAATGTCATATTGCGATAGAAAGATGAAAATAGTAGCAAAATAAAAAAGTATTCCTTTTGATCCATATTAATTGTTGCGAAAATAGATGTATCTAGACATGTTTTAGTGCTAGATACATCAATTTCAAATATATGTACTATGGATTGGAGGGATTAGTATTTCGTGCTAGTTTGATTACCTTAAATATGCGTCGGTGTTTCACAAAAAGCTCCTTCAAAATGTTTCTAGATGCAAAATCATTGAGGATAATCTCAAGATCAATCACAAAAAGTTTCTTGAGCTTAGTTATGCTCATCCAAGAGTATTTATTTGACGACTAAACACACATGGGGAGGCGAGGGTCGCATGGACCAGCAAGACCGTAAGGGAGAGCTGGAGGTGGATTGAGGCCATGAGGGGCAGAGGTGAGTAGAGCGATGTGCCGCAAATCAGGAGATGATTGCCCGATTGGATGAAATCCCTTACCTTTAGTTGTCAAAAAAAAAAATCCCTTGCCTTTCTCCATAGTTCAGGCGGCGGTAAAACTATCGCAGCCTCATCATGGAGGCAGTTCGATCCCAGATTGCGTCGACTGAAAGCCTAAGATCGATTGTGTTGCTTGTCTAGTTGCGTGCAGTATGCGTTTCCATGGTCAACTGGTCTCCCCGATTAGCCTGTATGCCTTCTCTCTATAACATTTTCAGCCCAGAGCAAATAAAACGTATATACTTGTAAAGTCTAGAGGATGGGCCCCCACGGCCATGGGCCCTAGGCGCTTGCACAAGTTTGCCTAGGGTGATCGGAGGTAGTACATGGTATCGTATTGTGAGAGAAGAGGAAAACAGGAAAGGAAAAACCACTCAAATTTGCATTAGCGCTTCGTTGTACAATGGGAGAAACTAACTCCCGTGAGCCATTGGAAGAGGTTGATGTATTTCCTCGTCAGTTGTTAACCCAGCTGCTGGCTTCAGTGTAATATAAAAACATTCTAGCATCTTTCCTTAGACATACTTGCTCTAACTTTGACATTTTGCGTTCTCTACAATACAATCAGAAAATTCGACATAATAGTGTATGAGTATGAGCTCTTCCCGAGTCAGATTCACATGTGAAATTTCCAAATATTTCCAGAGAGCGCCGTGTAGTCAAATACAGTAGCTCTCAAAACGCACGTTCGCTCGAAACTACACTTTGCTAGTACAGTATTACTAATGTATTCTGTCCAGTTCTAAAGAAAGAAAAAAAAGTACTCTGTATTCTGTCCACGTTGGCGTAACGGGGGTAACAAAATTGATCCGTTTCCCCCCTTTCCTCGATCCGTTTCCCCCAATCCCTCCAGAAATCCCTAGGCCGCCGCCGCCGCCGCCATACCTGCTGCCCCTCAAGCTGTGTTCGTCTGTAGATCTGGTAACGGAATCCTCGTCTATGTCGATTGTATACTTCTCACTTCTCAGATTCCATCTACGCGACTCGCTTGTTAAAAAGTTGCATCTTTTTTTCACAGTGAGGATCCGAGCATTGGGGTTTTGCAGCAAGGAGAGGCGCGTTCATGTCGCAAGAACTGGAGCCTGCGGCAATGGCGGCCGCGTCCGGCGAAGCTCCAGCACCTCCAGCCATGGCGGCGGCAGCAGGCTGGTCCTCGCTCCCGTGCGACCTCGTCCGCCGCATCGCCGACTGCTTCCTCGACACCAACGACGTCGACTGGTACATGGACCTCCGCGCCGTCTGCCACAGCTGGCGCGTCGCCACCGACGACCCCAGGAAGGACCCCTTCGACGGCCGCTTCCACCCGCGTGAGTGGATCGTCCTCGACGACGAGGTCGCCCAGAGCGACGACACCCGGGTCTTTGTGAACATCGGCACCGGCCGCTTTCTCCGCAAGAAGCTGCCGCTGCTCCGCCGCTACTACGTCGTCGCCACCACTTTCGGCGGCTACTTCGTCCTCGCCGACAGGAAACGGCCTCACGCCGCTCGCGTCCTCAATCCTTTCACTGGCGAGCTGGTCCGCTTCGCGGCGCCCGTGCCCCGTGGCGCGGGGGTGGCCGTTTTCTTCTTCTCCGGTGGCACGCCGCACAACCTCACATTGCTCTGCGACTCATCTCGCAAGTACTACACGGCCGTTCCTGACAGCAAACGTTTCGTTGCCCACAGCCACAACGAATTCATTTACAACTACATGAGGAAGGCGGTGGTGGGTGGTGTCTACGCCAACGGAGGCGGGTGGGCGTCGGTGGCCAATGAGGGCATGATAGAGAATCTGTGCAAATTGACGGAGATGCTTCAGGTTGAGTTTGTCAAGTTCTTCTCTGGCGATCCATTTAGAAATACCAGCGACATCCGGTGTTTCTTGGTGGACTTTGGTGGAAAAGCCATGTTCATCACCAAGGCGCCGGGACGTGTTGGGGTTCTCGCAATCGAACCGGATGAACAAGTGCTGGTGCCTGTGGAGACCATCGGCAAGTATGCCATCTTCATCGGCC
Source organism: Avena longiglumis (assembly GCA_030063025.1). Taxonomy (NCBI): domain Eukaryota; kingdom Viridiplantae; phylum Streptophyta; class Magnoliopsida; order Poales; family Poaceae; genus Avena; species Avena longiglumis. Next base: position 69,582,142 of record CP125973.1, on the reverse strand, counting down.
ATCACAGGTGCCTGGTTGTTGATGCTGGCAAGTTCCCATCTGTTGAGGCAAACTGTGTCTACTACACTCTACAGGTTGGTCGATTTGCTGGCATCGTGAAGCACAACATGGGTGATGGAACAGATGTGAGGGTCTCTGAATCCCTGGAATTCTTCGAGCAGAACAACGAGTTTGTCTTTGACACTCCCCGTCCTTTAACGATCATCCAGGTTCTCTGCAGCTACACCATCAACCTCAGGGGTTCTGGACTGGCCTGACACTGGACCATCTGCAGTAGTAGTGATTTCGATGACCCACCGTGCTATGCTTTTGATGGAGAAACTGTTCCTGCTTTTGCCCCGCAATGCTATGTTTTTCTTTTGCTTTGACTTGTTCCGGGCAAGAAACAGGTTTGAATCTAGGAGTCTAGGTTAGATCACCTGCGACTGAACTTCTGTAAGCTCTCTTAATTAAGTCATGGTATGAACCTAATGCTAGATCTATTGTGCTTCATTCTATCTTTTGTGTGTGTGTCCACTTAATCTCTTCTATTACTTAGCAATGCGATCTGGTGCTTGCTTTTTGGTGGTCGTAAGTTTTTCCCAATTTTCGCCCACATCTGAATTAAGCTCCTGCAGTTGAATCTTGGAACATATATTGTGCCTTGTTGTTCTCTGCAGGCTTTATTAATTCTTCAATGACATTTTCTAGGGAAGAAACATGTTTTAGATTTGCTCATTGGTGGTATGTGGAACTGGTGTATGTTGTAGCAAGGGAGGGCTTAGAGCATAGTATAAATTTAGTGTTTCATCTACCTCTGTCTATGCTTCATCCCCTTGTTATACTTGCTTTTGTATCTTGTTCCTTGTTGCGATTTCTGAGGGTCGCTTCAGAATGGTCTGTCAAGGTGTGTCACACAATGGCTGTGTTAAAGATTTAAGACATGCTTTGGACATGAAAAAAAAAACTATCACATTACTTATTGCTGTTTCTGAGATGGCCTTTGTAGATTGAGATGTCAAGTACTAGTATATTTTAGCCGGGCAGGTGTTTTACTTTCGCATATGCGCGTCTTTTTCTGAAGTTATTATGTGTTATTATAATGAGTACGAATATTTGATTCTTGGGTGTATCCCTTGCTCCTTGCTGCTGCTGTATCACGGAGATATATGCAGACAGAGACAGGCATAGTTTCCTGGTACCATGTTACTGTATATCAGTAACTAAATGCAACTGTCAGGACTATACTTTCTGTAGCTTTGCAAATGCGTTTCACAAACTGACGCCAACCAGGGAAAATAAGGCAGAGAACTGCACTAAGTGTTCTTGAGATGCTGAATAATAAGTACTACAAGATGCTGAATCCTGAAGATTCCCAGCTCCTAGTTCATAAATCATAATCTCACCGGTTTTAAATTTCAGAGTACTGTCTCTAGTTATTAACTCGAGCATTGTCCACCGGAAACTCTGCATAGGATGTCACTGCACCTTTGCACCTCTATCGCCACCGTTTATTCAGTATGGTCACGCTCATGCCTAAAGCCCCTCATCGCCGCGGCTCCAACTCCCGCTGACCATTTTAATGGCTGTCTCCAGCGTCCTTCTCGCTGGACAGACCGCCACCGCCATAGCTTCCTGCAGTTCCTTTCCTCGCCACCGCCATTGCTTCCTGCAGTTCCTTTCCTTTCCCCCACAGAAAAGCGTATAGTCCCACAATGACTAGCAGCGTGCCCAGTATGCTGCACAGAGACACGCATGGTATGTTGCAATTGAGATTTGCCGGATTAGCTACAGTACACAAGGACACATATCTATCTGAAAAACCTGATCAGGTTCACCCCCCTGCTCGAGAAACTCACCTTCCTAAGTAGATGCTGGTGCCAAGCAGCGCCGAGTCCATGATCACTGTTGCCACCATGGCCAGAGAGTTGAACATAGAGGGGTAAATCGGCCCGCGACGCTTCACCGCCCATGACATCAGGACAAACGTGACACCAGTGTTAAATATCCCCTTTTGAAGCAGAAAGCAAAGCATCAGTGGAGTTTCATATTACGTCGGTCAGAGATGATCGATGACAGGAAGAAGTCCACTGTCAGTTTTACCGAGTAGACGACGGTGAGGAGCTGTAGGTCCCACTTGAGCCTCCATGCTGACGTGTCCTGGTCGATCAATATGCCGACAGCAAAAGCCTGCAGGCTCCCTGACAGACACGTCAGCGTCGTCGCCCAGTACCTAGATGGGAACACCTCTGCAAGCCTAACCTGTAGACGAAATTGCAGAAAATGTTAGATACAAGAATGAGTTCTCTCATATATCAGTTGGGGCATTGTATAGCACTCATTCTGAAGCAACTACAAATGTTGTTGTCAGATTCCATGGTCACTGTGGCACCTGTATGATGAACCAAAAGGCGTATCCGAGGCAGCTGGCGCACAGGAACAGTGTGCCGGCGACCATATTGTGTTGAACTGCAGCAGTTGCTCCTGCATGGTGCAGCATCTTGCCTTTGTAGAGGCTGACCACCATTGTTCCCCCAACGCACGCCACAATGCCCAAGAGCTTCGCCTTGCCGGGCCAGTTTGCGAATACCAGATTCTCTACCCTGAATTCAGAACCAGAGCTCGTTAACAATGTTAAAAATAGTGACATGATTGTTCTTCATGTCAGCGCGAGCAAGTACCCGAGTGTGATGGCCACGAGGGAGGTGACGATGGGGATCAAGTTCAGGAAGACGACCGAGTAGGTGGCGTTGGTTTCTCGTAAGCCGTAGTAGTACAGCCCCATTGCGAGGATAACCCTATACATGTCAGGAAAACAAGAGTCAAGAGTCAGAATCCAAGAATTGTTTCATCTCAAACTAAAAAAAAAATCCAAGAGAAAATATAGCATGGTGATCATCTGCTTTGCGATTGCTTTGTGATCATCTGGTGTTGATCGTCAGCAATCAAATATAGCATGGTGTCACATTATCATTTGCCTGCCTATTCTCGTGATCGTGCCTGCTCGAAAATGTTACGGGAGAGAAAAGTGGAGGTAGTGAGTACTAACCCGAAAGTGGCATTTATGGAAATCCAGCCACACTCGACGAGGTTGGGGATCTTCATAGATTTCCTGCAAGATATATAAGGTAATTAATTAACCATTCTAAATTTGGAAGGAAGAAATTAGTGTATACGCGTACTACTTTTGCTCCATGCATGGAAGAGATTTGTGTTTCACATGGTTTGCCATGCCAATTCAGAGTAGCTGTACATCTGTTTTCGTCACACGCCACTGCCAACCACTAGAAATGTTTGGTGAAAATTGCCATCTTGAAAGGACTAAGGCTCGCGTGAAGCCTTTGCTAACCTGAACATCTTGGGACATATTCTACTGCATGTATGAACTAATCTGGTATTTTCTCGTTTTCTTCACTCCATGATGCATGATACTACTAATAACATGCCAAGAACATTCTGCGGTCGCAAAACTAATTGTGTGGTGGTGAGTCTAATATACCTGCAACTTTGCAAAGCATTGTAGCAGGTCTGAATCTGCCCCATATATGGCCAGAGACTGAATTTCCATGCAGATTTGCAAATTATATTGCGTCCAAAACCAGACTACTCGATCGAAGATGAAATTAAAAGGAGGAGGAAACAAAGATGAATGAACATAGCGTAAACGCACGAACCTCTCGAAAAAGAAGGCGAGCGGCGCGACGGCGGCGGCTCCGATGAGGTTCCGGTAGGCGAGGAGGACGAAGGGCTCCATGCCGGTGTTGAGCGCGAGCTTGGAGAGGAGCACCAGCACGATGGAGAAGAGCTGCACCAGCACCATGCTCGCCGGCAGCATCACGCTCTCGGCCTGAAAGACGCCCTTCCAGCCGCCCCCGCCGCCACCGACCTTCGCAGCATCACGCTCTCCATTGTTGGCCATGGCTTCGTCTCCGGCGGAACGAGAGTGGCCACTGCCCAAACCGTGTAGAGGATTTTTTTTGACACAAGCCCAAGCCGTGTAGAGGTTTTTATCATGGGTTGGGGCACTCAAATGCTATGCATCGCTCTCCTCCCACCACGACGCGTGTGGATGCCTCCCACGTGGACCCATCTACGAACGGTGTGCCAAATGTACTGTCATGCAATCTATATCTAGCACGTTTATTTTGTGTCATTGCATTTTAGTAATTACTATCAGCTGTACTGTATATTATTATCATGCACTAATATATCTCTTTCTCGATTGCATTTTGGATTTATTTTGGGATCTTTTTTCGATTGCATTTGGATTTATTTTGTTCTCTACCTCCGCTGGAATGAATAAGGTGTATCAAAGAAAATATATTCAATGGTGAATCTATTGATACTGATTTGATACCATGAATGTTCATATTTTTTGTCTATGGCATTGATTAAATATAGAGGATGTTAACTTTTGACTAAATCTATACGGCTTATTCATTGGAAACGTAGAAAGTAGCATTTTACCACATGTAGTACTTTTGTGCACCAAACGTAATGTATTTTGTTTTTTCGCTTTGTAGATATAATGTTTATCCATTTTTATGACTCGTACCATGGGAGGAACTAGTATCCCTTCTGCCTAGGCTTTCTGGCGAACTGGGTCATTTTAGGCACCCGGTCTTTGTTAAACGGGTTTCGGAAGTTTTTAGGTATAGATCATTCCAACAATAATGCTCAAAGCGGGCTCTCAAAAACTAAGCATCTGTGTTTTTTCATATCTCAAATTTTACCCTCAACGACAACAGAGTGGCTGTCTTTCCACATACACGTTGGCACATGAGACTCCAGTGGCGGAGTTGAGGTGTACACGGGAGCGAGTCGACTACCTTGCTGCAATCGCCAAGCTCGTAGGTGACGAGAAGGGGCAGTGGCACGTCACGGAAGAGGACATATAGGTGGCATCGACCTAGGGTTCAAAATTGGTTTCTGAAATTTGCTTTCATGGTCTGAATTAGTTGCAGGGTAGCTCTGTTTGACTCTTTTTCCGTGCTAGTATTACAAATAAACTAGAATCATGAAAGATATTACATTCCAAGACACTTGATTCATGATAAGATAACCAACATTAGTGCAGATTTCAGTACGAACAATTAAACAGTTATGCTATGGCTCGGAGATGTAAGGTATTGTGTATGCAGTTGGTGTGCACCTTCAGGTTGTGTTTATCCTGTAAACATATGGGGATTAGCACAAAAAATAATTTTCCAAATGGGACATATTGCCAGCTAATGGCTCTCATAATTAATAACGACAATAGTTCTAAGTTACAGGTTGCACTTCGTGTCATCTAAACCAATGCTCACAGAAGTAACATTCTTACAGAAACCATGGTGTATATTGGTAGTAGGGAAATAAGTTATACAAAAATCTCCGGCAACTGCATCATCTCCCTCTATAGCTCAATAGTCAATACTACATTGCCATATTTATGCCCATAAATGGTCCCATTAATCCACATGCACAACTCAAGGTTAAGCATCCTTCTGCCATTCTAGCATGACCTGTTACTAGAGTTCAGACATAAGAGAACCATGTTGGAGTGGGGGAAGAACAACAGACTTTTAGGTATTCGAAGGAAATCTCCAACGGGCCTGACCAAGTTCCTCACATTTCGGATTAAGGAACTATGTTAAGGAACATTTTTTCTCAGGACGATAGGACTTAGCTACTCAAACAACACAATATCTTAACATATACGTATCAGTAAGGGCAAAATTCCTAGCTTACATTCTTAGAAGGGAAAAATTGTTTCTGTGCTGACAAAAAAAATGGAACGAACTGTAAGAGAAGGAAGCCAAGGGTTGAGGGTAGTGTAGGTTTGGTTCAATCAAATGTATGACAACAGAGCTACTAATGGAAGAAACAAAGGACTGACAGTTTGTTTCTAGTTAAAAGTGCAGAATTCATGTAGCCTCAACAATGCTTGAATACCTGAAAGAAAGTACTTACAAATTTGGACTAAAAAAAGGCATACAATGAATTATGGGTGTCCAGAAACAGTTTCCACCAACCTGTGCCAGCCGGCGTATAGTTCTTTTCTCGAACTAGGGATGCGAGTAGGATAGCCAAAAACACTGAAGACAATGGTCAGGCTCTGCCCCGCTTGTTTTGGCTGGGTTGAAATCAAAATATGTTGAAGCACCCCCATTACAAAGGGAAAAAGGTTTAAATCTTCCAGATGAATCATAGAACAAAACAAGTAATGGCCCATACATCAAATCCTTTTGGTCCCTAAAATTAACATGAATGAAGCTGACAAAGATCTTGGAAATATAACAAGACAAACAGAAACATTGATAATAACAGAAGGTTCTATGTTTACATCACACGACTTATAGATGACTAAAGAAATTATAGTAGAGAATAAAGAACAACAGTCTGGATGAGGATGCATTTACTGAATCCTCTCCGCAGCCAGCTCGCCGTTCCTGACGAAACCAACATAAACTCTCTGGACATGAGATATGTTCGCCTCTTTCTTCTCTCGAACCCTGTCCACAAGCTCTTCTGCGGTAGAATTCAAAGTCAGCTCTTCAAGAGTACTCACATGTTCGATGCCACCTGGCAACAACTTCAACTCTGGACAGAGCAGGAGCTTCAAATCAACCAAGCTGGGCATTGCCCCTCTTTCTATTGTCATCTGGCTGAGATTCGGAGCTCCCCAGATTTTCAGCACTCGAAGCTTCCGAAATGACGTTGCTCGGAAGTACATACTATTGCCATCAAATGCATCATAAAGTTGAAGCTTTAACAACTGATGTAACTCTTCAAGATAACAGAACATGTCTTCCTGAAGTTTCGACCAGACGAGCCGTAGAATGGAGAGGCTTTTCAGTTTACTTATTGATAAGAAAAACCGAGGTAATGATTCTGTAGCTAATGTCCCTAGCAAGAAAATTTTCTGAAGTAATGGAGGTGGATTGAGTGCATCGAGTTCCAGAACTTCCTCGTCATCACTTGCTTGGATCCCAAGCCGGGTTAGATGAACCATATTGGTAATAGCTAGGAACAGCTTTTCACAGTGGCGACCTTGAACTTTACTGATGCGGAATGATCTCAATCGAACTAGAGCACCAAGGTAATTGACCATTTCAGAACTAGATTCTACCAGCAATAATGTCTGCAGACTTGCCAAAGAACACATACCACCAACAGGTGCTGGTACACCAATAGAAGGAACATATTGCATAGATGATACCAATGGTTTCACAGTGACGATAAGATGTGTTAACTTACAGAGCCTCGTAATTTCTACTGGTAGGTTGGTAATTTTGCTTTTCCAAGCATCCAACATAAGCAGATTCTGTAGCCTTCCAACCAACCGTGAGATGTTTGCAATTTTAGTTCGCCTAAGGCCCAGATAACGCAGATTGAACAAGTCAAACACCTCATTTGGCAGACACTCAATTGAACTGTCTTGCAGATTCAATACAGACATCAATTTAACAGACGTTGAGAAGGAACGAAGTGAACCAAAACTTAGTGAATTTTGGAAAATTAGCAAGGACCGGAGATGTGGCACAGATTCTGCAAGATGTGCAATATCCCCTCTTTGAATTGATAAACGGCGTGCTTTCCCAATAAGATGAGTCCTTGAGTAATCAAGGACAATGCAAAAATTCTCTTCGCGTGCCTTACAGAGAGCTAATACACGAAGAATATCATGCATTTGGAAATCATCAACATACCCTGTTTCATTCCTCTTAACCTCCACCAACAGACATCGATTGATGAGCTCGGTCAAGTAATCTTCTGCAACCTCCTCTAGTGTTTTATGTTCACTCGCTTCAATAAATCCTTCTGCAACCCAGAGCCGTACTAGCCACTTCCTTTGCATCACATGATTCTCTGGGAACATGCAGCAGTAAAGAAAGCAGTTTTTCATGTTGTGTGGCAAGTCTTCCAAACTAACCTTCAAGATAATGTTCATATCCAGGATGAAGTTGTTTGTAAATTGCATCTCAAGAGTTTTGTATACATTCTCCCACTCCAAATATGTTGCGCTCTTGAATGACAGGAGGCGCCCAATGCACACAATAGCAATTGGCAAGCCATTGCATTTTTCTACAAACTTGTGCGCCCAATGGTGCAATTCTGGTGGACAATCACTATTTTCATTCTTCCAAAATGCCTCCTTACAAAACAGATCCCATGCATAGTGATTTTGCAAGGGTTGCAAGTTAATCATTTGGGCTTCGGAAGCAAGCAATGCAACCTCATATATCCTTGAAGTGAAAATTATCCGACCAAGTTTGCCACCGGAAAATGCATCTTTGCTATGAAACCAGACATTCACACTCCAAACATCATCTAAAACAAGAACATACCTTTTCTTCTCTAGGTAACGTCGGATTGTCTCCACTAGACTTCTGTAATCTGTGACATCAACATCCTTTGGAAATTCCTTCTTCCTGTCATTCTTTCGGAACTCTTCAACAATTTGTTTTAGCAAATCATCAGCTTCATAGCTATGAGACACAGTGATCCAAGCACAAGTGTCAAAGTCAGTCTTGATGGCGTTGTAGACATGAGCAGCAAGTGTTGTCTTACCAACACCTCCCATACCCCAAACAGTGATTATCATGTGTCGCTGCTCCTCATCTTTCATCCATTTCATCAGCAAGTTTCTATTCTCCGCAATCCCCACAAGATCATCTTCCCTTTTAAAATGTACAGACTCTGCAGATCTTCTATTTGAGCTTCCTACTCTCGTCAGTTTTGTTTCCCTTTCAACACCCTTCAGGTCATATCTGCGCCTTCTCTCTGCAGCAAGCTTGAGGTTGGCTTTGATATCACGCAAACTGTTGGCTAGCCGATACCATGTCTTGATTTGTCTGACCCTCCTGATTGCTTTCAACAGAAACATCCCCTCACGGTCTTCCCCCAACTTGTAGGTGAACTCGTCAATAACATCCTCGATGTTAAATGCGAGACCCCTGATTTGATTCACGAACGCAATAGTAGTCTCATCTGCGTCCTTGAATCGCTCAGCAGATCGGAAGAAAGCTTGCATGCTCTCCAACTCCTCCTTCATTTTCCTTATTTCACTAAATAGGCCTTGCAGAGCAGATGCTTCATAGGCGAGAAACGACGCCCCTAGCTCAGATGCTTCATTTGCTAGGGCATCCCCGAGCTTCAGGATTAGCAACCAGATTAGACCCTCTAACATGGTTGTGTAGATGGATCTATACGAACCTTTGCCTGAAGGATCTGCTTGTGTACCACCCTTGGCCAAAGGAACCTTGAATGTAATTATTTAACTGTAGGACACCCACTAAGAACCACTCTTGGCCTGTTCAAGACCTCAGAAATGGAATCTTTTGTCTTTGCGAGAAAATTCACCACCAAAAGGGCCAACACTTTACTTGTAGTGTCTCTTGTTGTTGTCCTTGGTTGCTATTTGCAACCACAACATCGTTTTCCCGCTGGTGTGGCCATGAGTGTACCACATAAATAGAAACTAATACAGGATCCTACATTGAATTAAGAACGAAAATGACCCGTGGGGTTGTTGAATGGGTAAATGACGACTCCACATAAGTCCTGCATTGTTCATTACGTGTATTTCCAAGCAAATCATTCAACCATACTCGAAGCTTGAATGTAATTGCTTAGCAGTAGCAGTCTAGCAGACCCACTAAGTACCACCCTTGGCATGTTCCCAAATGGAATCTTTTATTTTTGCGAGAAAATTCACCACCAAAATGGTCAACAATTTAATTCTAGCATCTCTGGCTGTTTTCGTTGGCTGCTACTTAAAGCCGTACCATCGTTTTCCAGCTGATGTGGCCTTGAGTATCCAGGAATATACCCCTTAAATAAAACTAGTAAAAGATACATGCTATGGTTGATGATGATGGGGGCCATACTAATTTAGTATTGTGATCCAGTCATTCTTGTTTATACTAAGTTCACACACAAATAGAACAAAGAAGCAGATGAAAACAATGAAGAGGAAAATATTGAAGGGAGCACTAGTGCATTACCGGTACATTGCCAAGGCTGTGACAGAGGGATGTATTTATTTGTCTTTTATCTAGAAGCTTTGCTGGCCGAAGAGAGGGCAGCAGGATCTTTTATGCCGGTGCAATTTTCTGGCAGACCGGTAGGATTAGATAGCCATGTTTCTGTTTGGGCATTCCATCGAACATGTTCTGAGCGTCATTCCATCGCAGCACTCAGCTTCCTGATCCTGTGCTTGATCTGAAACATCAGTAACAAAAAATTCGTAATTAAATAAACTAAGAATGCAGAGTCACAGAGTAAGCAAGTGAAAGGAATGCGTTGTTACTTAAGGGCGGCTGAGCTCAAGCTCTTTTAGAGAACGATTGATTTCAAGCTTCTCAGGGCCGACGCAACCATGAACCATGTGGCGCCTTCGTCCCCGATCGGCGATCAGAACTAGGGAACTGCGTCCGTGAAGTGGTCTCCGCCGGGGACGCGAACAGTCGAACAGCACATTCAGGATTCAGCGGTCGCTCCCTGTCTCGCCGCCGTTCCATCGGCCGGATCACCCAGACTCGGTTACCCCCGATGATATGGAGAGTTAGACGGGGGATTACCGGTCAAATACGAGACGGGGGTTGGGGGTGTGGAGGGGTCCCCTTCGAGAGCCGCCATGGAGGATTTTTTTTTTTTTTTGACTCCCATGGAGGAAGGTTGAAGACAAAGAATTGGAAAAGACACGGGAAAACAGAGGAAGAAGAAATATGACGTGGACGCCACGTTGAAGAAACCTGCTGACGTGGAGCCACACAACAACCTACTATCAATAATAGTCACTCACCCTGAAATCCCTCCAAAGTCACAAAAAGTAAGAAAAGGCAGTTTCTAAGTTAATTACTCTGTAACACTTTTCTTTTGAAAATTATAGGTTAATTATCTTTACTATTCTTTAATATGGTGGTACGTCGCGACCCCCCCTCCCCCTCCCCCCTCCTTCTCCTTCCTCACTCGTAGAGAGCCCATTTATTCTCGTCAGGAAACCGCTCCCGCACAGGAAGTCTCGCACACAGTAGAAAACGAGAAACCTCTCCCCACGTCGCCCCCTCCGATGCGGACGACGCCGAGACCGCCCCACACATCGGTTGTTGGCGCCGCCACCCCCGCACGCTAGCCTGGACGCCGCTGCCTCCGCCTCGTTGGCCTTGACACTGCTGGGACAGCCCCACGCGTCGGCCATCGCCACCGTCCCCTTCCTTGAAGGCAAGGCCGCCACCCCCCTCCTCGCTAGCCTGGGCGCTACGGCTACTGCCCCCACCCCGATCTCCAATGTTGTAAGTGTTCATGTATTGTTTGGTTGTTTGATGTCATTACTCATTAGGAAGATCTCCACCGGTACGCTTTTGTTGTGTTGAGAATTTGATTGCTTGTGATGGCTTACATGGATAGGTTAGAATCGGTGAACTTGTTCATTAAATTTCCAATTGGGAGGTCGTGTGCTGTTTGATTAGTTCGGAAGGCTTCATCATGTAAGTTGTATTAACATACTACGTTACTACTTCTATGGTTGCAATGGGATTAGCTAGGAGAAAAGGAAAATATTATTTGGAGCAAAATGCAGTGACATGTAATCCAATTTATTTGGTTAGATTTTGTAAGGTCTTGGGATGGTGTGGAGGAACTAAGCAAACAATTGTATTTATTTGCATTGGTCAAAGCAATTTGGAAAATCTAGGTGGCAGATGTAGACTTGGGTCAGCGTCGTCGGCTGCCGCATTTGGAGCACAGTGGAGGGAGCAGAAGCAGTAGCACCATGAGTTGGAGGTGTGACACAGAGGTTGTGTTGCCTCCTCGAGGCCGGCATCCTCGAGGAGCAGTCCCCAGGGTCTGATGACGAGCTCTACGGGCTACAGCCACTTCAACTGATAGCCCGTTCGGTGCAACTCTCTCGACGCTACGACGCCACGCCAAGTTCTCAATACCAGTGCGACAGTTCTGGGCTGATCCTGATTTCTTGATTTTGGTTTGCAGTGAACTTGATGGATGTGAACGTAGAGAGGGCAAAGGGCGTGCTCATGTACAAGCGTCTATTCAAGTTGGCCAAGGATCGGGCACGGTGTACGACTTTTAAGGTAACGATCGTCTAGGTGATGTGTTCCTTGCGATGTCACCACATGATGGTTTTTTGGAATATAATTCAGAGTGCCATTGATGCAATTTCTCTAGATGGCTCAAAATGCGATTGATCTAAGTTATTATATATCATATAGTTTTACTGCATGCATATCTGGTTGGTCTCATGTGGGATTCAGCTTATGGAGGTTATGTTATGCAGTTGACACTTTTTTGTAATGCTTAGTCAATGACCCATTCATGGTTGAAACATATTAATCATACAAAATAATTAGAGAATTTTATAATCCTAAACTGGATTGGTATTAAACAATTACCACAATATTGATCAAATGGTTTGTTGATCCCATAGTTGTTTATATTCTCAGCAAGCTTTTCTCATATGAAATTTCCATGGTCATTACTACTACTTCCTACCATTGTTATTGTGATGAGTTTCATGCTCTTTTAACTTCCGATGTCACTGCTTTGTATCAGAATAGTGTTTAGGGAAAAAATGACAAATTCCATTTGGAGAGAATGTTATAAGAGACGACACAAAGCACCAACATTGGTCATTATTTTGTTTTTCTTTGTGTTCAAATCATATAGCTATAAACGTCTACGTGTATTATCTACTTCAGTTTACTAAAATTATCGCCAATTTTTTTATCTCTTAATGTTGTCATGTCTTGTGTCCAGGAAAAAAAGACCAGAGCAGAAGCAAAAGGTAGGATGCTGGGTCTTCTTTTTTCAACGGCCGGTGTTTATTCCTAAAGTTAGCATCAAGTTTTTTGCAACTGAACAAATGTACATCACCTTCCATAACATAGAAAAAATGTGACTCATTGTTTTCAACTTCTCTGGTGATTTTTTGTGGCATGAACAGGATGAGGTTTAACAATAATTTGTTTAATTCAGGTTTTTGTATCTCTCAAGTTTGAGTCCAAACCGATATTTTTGTCTCCATCTGCTCATATTTCTGTTGAAACTGATGGATATTAAGAACCACGGTGAGCGTCACTTTGACTGATAATTTGTTGCATAGTAGGTATGCTCCTCTATGTATTTTACTCACCCAGATATTTAGAGTTGAAGAATTACTTCAGTGACTGGATTTTTATGTGTGTTTTCTTGTGCTAAAGCATCCGTCACCATGTTCACTTCTATTTAGAGTTGAAGCATTACAATAGTTGATTAAATGGCCTCACGAAACAAATTCTTAGATGAAAAATAGTACTATTTTTGAATGATATCTTTGATTCCTTGCAACCTTTGAAAATTTTAGCTTTTCTGAGACGGTAATTTATATTCATTATTCAGATCGTGCTTCCTCAACAAGACGACAACTTCGAATGACGGATGGAAGTCCGTTAAGAAGCGCTTCGATGAGATGGGCGCCTACACAGGAGAACTTCACCAAATTCATGTGTACGTACGCAATCTTGACCACCTGATGAGATATCTTACTTAACGATTCGATGAAGCATCTCCTGCATATATCACTTTTCTTTTTATTGTTTGAAAAGAGCAAATTCCAGGGGTCTTCAAATTGATCATAAAACAGTGGCAGCCACGTTGGTTGCTCAAGATTGTAATCTTCTATCTCAACAATGGATAAAGCTTGTTGTTTCTGTTGGATTATTAGGCATAATTTCCATGATTAATTTCAGAATATAAATCATGACAAAACCAGCTACTAGCTCATGTAACTCGAACATACTAGATGTACTAAACAACAGGAAGATCGGAAACAAACAGCAGCCTAACATGTAACATGATGAATAACCAAACAGGATTACGTAGCACGTACCGTTCGGTTGTCGTAGTAGAAACTTTGGGGAAGAGTGATCGCAGCATATGGCGACGAAGACGGCGGTAGGCAGCACCGCCTGACTTGGATGGAAGACGACCCGTGATGGAGAACTCGAAGCGATCAGCAGCGCTTTCCAAAAACCTTATTCGCCCTCTCCCGTACAGGATCACAAGGGCGAGTGGTTCCGGAGACCCTCCCGTCCGCCGGTGCACGCCGACAAGCGGGATGGAGTAGACTACGGTGACGGCGCAAGTAGAGAGGAAGGCAAAACCCTAGATTGGTTTTCGGTGGTGTCGATCCGGGAGCGACCCGAATAAGCTAACCGTTTGACACGTCTGTCAATTTTCCTGAGCAGCAAAATAAAGCTCGGCTCGGCGAGATTCCCGCGACCCGCGCGCGTCGTGACGTCACGTCACGTCACGTCACGTCACGTGACGAGGCGAGCGTGCGAGCGGCGTCGTCGGAGGAGGAGCGCGCGTGTGTATCTCTCTTATTTCCACTCACTTACAAAGTGGTGCAACACTCCACCTTATAAGGTGGTGCAACTCTCCTCCAACTTTCCATGTGGGACTAAACTTTAGCTCCCACTCCACTCCCATGTGAGCTGCCACAAACATGGGCCCAAACACATATGGGCTGCCACAAATTTGGGCTTTGAGATTTAGGGAAAATCTGAAATACTCATGGGCCTAAATGGATTAGCCCCATTATTTCTAACAGTTTCAACCCCAAATATCAACATGAACCATTATGTCCATGCAACTTATCTAAGAATTGAAGTGGGTAAACTTAACAACAAACTAGAAACAGAATCATAGGACATACTAACGGCCGCAGTCTGTAAAATTGATATCAGAATATGAATGTATCTTTATGAAACTGACACGTACAATGCATAAATTGAACCTCTAAGCCCAGAACGGTTCAGCTCGCACAGACATTACATATTCCAATAAATTATCAAGCAACGTGTTTGTGTCAATGGCGAGGAAAAGGTTGAGCCAGATGAAGGAATAATGAAATAATAGCTAAAGGAATGGATGGGAGGAGATTTCTGATATGTAAAGATTTTACCTTCCTTTTTATTTAGTGGCAAAACCTTACTGATTGCCTATTGATAAGATTATGTTGCAATCGGGTTTGACAAGAACAATGGAGAGATCACACAAGATGAGGTTAAAGAGGTTAGTAGAATACCGTTTCTAAATCTTCCTTCTCTTCTCAGCAAACTCCTAATTTACAGATACCAAATCATTATCAAGATGTACAAATTTTGATACATGCAGGCGGCTATTAATTACTTTGTTTCTTCAACTTATTTTATGAAGATAGCTGGATTTTTATATATTGGTCTTGGATCCTTGCTAATTCTTTATTTGAACTGACTTTGTAGAGGTGTTATTCCTGAGATTTAATTTCTATATTTGCACTACTTGTCCGCTTGTCGAGCTGTAGTTTGTTAAGTTATTATTTTAGCATAAAATGTAATCACTAATCATTTTCTTGTTGTGTAGCTCCAGGATAAAAGCATGTGATTCTGCGCACAAGGCACACATGATTGTGCTTGTGTTTGTCTTGCTAGCATATTTCCATGTTTTACCAAGATGAAGTATTTCAATTCCACATTCGCATTTGAGATTGCGACCTTTGGTTTCATATAATATTGTCGTTGACAAGTTCAGTTGATATGTTTGATGTTTCAGATCATGGACTATGAAATAGATTTCAAAATTCTCTACAAAATAAAAATTGTAGTTCAGAATAAGTAAGGATGACTTACAAAGAGTATTGTCTAATGGTGATTCGTACAGAAAAGGGAAAAAATGTTAAGGAGAGTTTGATTAAATTAGTTTGTAGTTAATTTATGTACCAGTATTTTATTTACAAATTTGTGTATCTGAATGTATTCTCAAAATTGTGAGTTTACTTCGGGATAAAGCGGCATCATTCTAGCTTGTTTCAGAACCTGGAAGCTTGGAGGCAAAAGCTGCACGTTGGGTTGGATGTTGCTGATGGCACATCTGGACACTCTTGTGTTGTTCTTGATTCCGATTATCTGAATCTGGATGAAAAAGTCAATTGTGTATCTTTTATCAACAGACTCTTAGGAGAGTGAGATCTTAACGTTTGCAAGTACCCCCTCTGTATTCGGGATAAAGCGGCATCATTCTAGCTTGTTTCAGAACCTGAAAGCTTGGAGGCA
The DNA here is from genome assembly GCA_030063025.1 of Avena longiglumis. Classification (NCBI taxonomy): domain Eukaryota; kingdom Viridiplantae; phylum Streptophyta; class Magnoliopsida; order Poales; family Poaceae; genus Avena; species Avena longiglumis. Next base: position 69,566,087 of record CP125973.1, on the reverse strand, counting down.
AAAGCTGCACGTTGGGTTGGATGTTGCTGATGGCACATCTGGACATTCTTGTGTTGTTCTTGATTCCGATTATCTGAATCTGGGTGAAAAAGTCAATTGTGTATCTTTTATCAACAGACTCTTAGGAGAGTAAGATCTTAACGTTTGCAAGTACTCCCTCTGTATTTTTGCAACAACTCGTAAGTATTATGTAGCTATCTCGTTTCTATATGTGAGAAGTAAAAAAAAGTTAATTTGATGAATCGTGGCAACGCACAGACATTCAACTAGTCTCTATATAATGACATCTCTGGATCTTTTTTCTATAACATTTATATTAGACATCAACGGATGTATTATTCACAAATTCGTTATTAAATTGTGTTTTTATAATTAATGTTAAAAATTAACATTTCACAATTTCATCTTTCTGTATATGACCAAACCATTCTCAGTTTACAAAGTACAGCGTGGTATAGATCTAGGAATGCAGTATAGAAAGTAAAAATTCTTGGATGGTCAAGAAGAAAGAGGCTCTTGAACTAGTGAGTAATAACAAATTGGCAAGCCTACGTCTTCGTCGATCTATAAATTTTTTCTCGGTCAATTTATAAATACGTTCATACAGATCTAAAATAAAATAACAAAGCGTTATTAATTTGTTGACCTCATTTGGTTTTCTGCATGCATTTTACCTCTTGACAACCAATTCTAACTAATTTATTATTTCTCTAGATATACCTAAACTCTGTATTGAAGATTGTAAGCCTGAGTAATATAAATTTCTGTTTTGGAAAAAAAAAGCAGGGTCCATATAACAGGATCATTAAAATATAAGTTAAACCTTTTTGTTGTGAGTATATATGATGTGGAGTAAAAGTGTGTTCGACGCAATTGCATAGGACTATAGGAGATAGTCGGGCAAATTACGATGAAATTTGAGAGAATTTGACTTCCAAGCAACTATGTGCTAAATTGTCTAACCTAGGTAGTTGTCATGCAATCATAAGTCGATGGGTACAACTTTGTATTTAGTATAATGTATTTGTAGACTTCTTTTGAGAAATGTATTTACATTTTTTTCAAAAACCAATCTCATAAATACATATATATATACACACATTCTATTTTTTGTTTTTGACGAAATATATTAATATTATGAACATACCAGTTATACTCAGCCTCTACACCAACAAGATGTCCTAAAACACCACGATACACACACCCAAGAACAAAATAAAAAATAGAAAAATAAAAACAAAGAGCTCTTGTGGTGTTCAAGCACTCTCAACAGAATCACTCTAACCACCACCGAATACAGCACTAGAATTACAAGCAAGGCTCTCGAAAAGTAATGGCTCCAAGAAGTAAAGATTGCACAAGTGTTATCATCATCCGACCGAAGATCTTGGGTTTTCACACCGGAGAAAGTCTAATTTTGAAAACAGGGTCATTGCCAAGTACGACCAATGAGATGCTAGACCTTGTGTTTTCATTGTGTAAAAATCAAGGCTCGGTACTCGAGTAGCACCACAAAAAATGCAGGCCACTTGTGTTGCCACCCTGCTTTGTTAAGGCTGCTGCAAGTCGCCGAATACCCAACACACAGAAAGACCCTATGTCTTATTGTCTTCGTCACAACCAATACACTCACCTCTATGAAGTAAGCATACACACCTTTTCCTATGAGCACTTGCGAAAGACTGAGTCTGAGAGACTGATCCGTCGGGTCTTGAGATTGATGAAGTCATAGGGAGCATGACCTACCACTGAACAAGATGCTTTTTATAAGACATCAAAACGCCAAATCTAGGTTTTAAATTTTGGTGAGCTTGGGATACCACTGCCATCCTAATCATCCAACCGCACATTGGTTCTTGGAACCCAGGGGCCAAAAGGACTTTCCAAAATGAGCGAAGATTTGGTGCACATGGGCACCATTGATTCTATTTTCTTAAAAATCAAAATCATACTTCCAAGTTTCAAAAAATTCTGAAAATAAATTGGGATGTAGCCAGTCATGTATACTAAAAACTGCACAGTATCAATTGAAAATAATGTGTATTTTGAGTTACACAAAATTGACAAATTTCTAGATCCGAGTATACTTATTTCAAATTAAAACAATCCGAACATTGTCATCTTTATGTAGATCAGAATATAAAACATTTTAAATTGAGATTTTGCATATTTGTGGATTACATCATTAGTTACATTCAAGATTTAATTCACAAATTTTTAAAACTTGTAAAGATAGTTTTAATTTTTTTATAGCAGCGGAGAAAAAAAAGATTTTCCGAAAATTTATTGACCCGGATCCGTGCTACAGTACTAGCTCCCTACTCCCCAATCCCTTCACCGTTTTGTTCGGTCCGTTCCTCGGTGGCTCCTCCATCTTGATCCGTGCTTCCGCTGCCGCTTTGCTCGTATAGGCCTGCTGATCTGGTACTAATTTCTCTCTTGGTTCTTGATTTCTTAGCGATTATTCCAATGTTCTATCCTGTTTTTCTCAATCGCAATCCCCTGTCCCTTTTTTCAGGGAGGATTAGGGCTTTGGATTGGATTCTGCAGTAAATTCCGTCCTTGAGATCCAGAATCAACTCGGGCGTGCAGCAATGGTGGCCCCGCCAGTTGAAGTTCTTCCGCCGGCGAAGAGGAGGAAGCAGGATACAAGTTGTCGGGAAACCTCTCCGGTCCTTCCGGCCACGGCGACTGCAGGCTGGTCCTCGCTCCCTGACGACCTCGTCCGCCGCATCGCCGACTCCTTCCTGGCCACCAATGACGTCGACTGCTATGTTGACCTCCGCGCCGTCTGCCGCAGCTGGCGCGCCGCCACCGACGACCCCAAGACCAACACCTTCGATCGCCGTTTCCATCCGCGAACATGGATCGTCCTCGACGACGTCTTCCAGAGCGACGATAGGCGGATCCTGTTGAACACCGCCACCGGCCGCCTCCTCCGCAAGAAGCTCCCGCTGGTGCTGGACTATTACGTCGTCGCCACCGCTGGCGCCTTCTTCGTCCTCGCCGATAGGATCCCGCCTCACGCCGCTCGTGTGTTTAACCCTCTTACTGGCTGTATGATCAGTTTCGCGGTGCCTGTGCCCGCCGAGGTGAGGGTCTCCTTTGTCGGCTCCTGTGATGGAGGATCTTCACTCGGCCTCGTCTTGCTCGATGACTCGTCCTGCAAGATTTACACGGCCGATCCCGACAATGAAGGTTTTGCCTCTGAAGACTGTCAGCAAGGAGCTTATAATTTTTTCCGGAATGCGGTTGCAGGTGGTGCCTACACACACCTCAATGGGTCGGCGTTGGCTGGTGTGATTGCTGAGTTATGCGAATTGGTGAGGTTTTTTCATGGTGATTTTGTCAAGTCATTCTCCGGTGGTCTTCCTGAAGATGCAAATGATAGCCGGTGTTTTCTAGTGGGCTTGTCTAGACATATGGTGCTCGTCATTAAAACACACGGAACCCTCTTTGTGTTAAAGATGAACACTGAACTAGGTAAGCTCGAGCCTGTGCAGAGCATCAGCAATTTTGCCATCTTCATTGGTCACCGCAGGTGCCTACCAGTCGATGTTGATAAGTTTCCAGGTGTCGAGGCAAACTGCGTCTACTACACTGAACATCTGGGTTCATCCGCTCACGTCTGCAAGTGCAACATCAAGGATAGGAAAGTACAGAGGCTCTCTGAAGCCGCTGAATTCGTGAAGCAGGACAAACAGTTTGTCCTCATCGCCGACCGTCCTTGCACGATCATCCAGCTTCTCTGTAGCTACACCATCAACATGTCGGATTCCCAACTGGCCATGCAACAGATGTCACAAGGTGCCAAAGAATCTTGTTCCAACTCTGGGGATAGTGATCTCGATGACTGAGAATGCTATGCTTTTGCTAAGTAATTGTTTTGTTTTATTTCTTAGTCTTATGTTTTGGTATGTTGGCTATGCCTTGCGTTGTTCCAGGATAGAAACAAGTTGACTACTCTAGGTTAGATCACCTATGGTGGAACTACTGTTTGCTCTCTTAATTAGAACATGGTATCAATCTAATTTTAATCTATTGTGCTTGATGCTATATCTCATGTCTAATTTCCGGAAGTAGTAAACGTTGGCCCATTTGTCACCAACTTCTGAGTTTAGCTCCTGCACATTGACCATTGAGCATATTACCTTGCCATGTTGATCACTGTATGCTTTGTTAATTTTGCAATGTCATGCACTTGGCAAGGAACTGGTTTTAGATTTGCTTACTGCTGATCGGTGCTTAGAATAGGGTATGAAAGTAATGCTTCATCTATTTTTTTCCAATGCTGCTTGGCATCTGTGCTTCAATCCCTTGTACTAGCTGGACTTCTAATTTTATCTTTGTATTTCTGGGTGTAACTGTAGGATTTCTGTTATGAACTAGGACATGTTTTGCAGCTCACCATTTCTGTGAAGAACTTAAGATGATCTGTGCATATAAATATGTGTGACAGTTTTGCTGTTTCTAAAGGGTTTTGTCATATTTTGTACATATTTTTGCCGGGCAGGTGTTCTACATTTACATAGATTTGGTATCGTGTTCAGAGAGTTGTGTGTTGATTGGATCATACCATGAAACAACGTTGTTTCAACTTGCAAGTGAACATTGTAGTAGATGTGTAACTGATCACCGAAACAGATAACTAGATTTGATATCAAGAACTTAAACTTTCTAATGTAGAACTGCGTGGGAAGATACACCGGTGGGTGAGGTGCCATTGAGATCATCAAAATTGCTTTTCTTTAAAAATCAGTTCATTCACTTGGTAGACAATCAGTATTTAGTTGTTCAGGGGTCAAGTGTAATATTGTCCATGTTTAATTCCAGTGATGAAGCATATACTAGTTCTTTACCTTTGTACCTCTGAAACTCTCTTTTGTTTTAGACAGATACATCTGAAACTCTGAACAAATTTCTGGGCAATCATCTCTTGAGATCAGTGTGTGCAGTCGTACCTAGTTACACCCAACAAATAATAAGTTGTATGGGAGGTACAAATCCAGTTACAACAGAGAATGCTCGTGCTAAGCTCGAGCAGTCCAATTTGCTAGGTAAATGATGGTCTTGAAACTTGCTAGTATGGGAATTAAAGGTAGTTAACCCAACTCATTGGTTGTGTAAACTTTCCTTGCCACTCGCAAAACATGTTATTTCCTTGCCTAAGTTATTTGAACTCAAGACACTATCATATATTCATGCTCACTTTTTTTCCTTTCCTTCTAAAAGCTATTTGAATGCAATGCAAAGCACTGTCATGAAGGTTCAGGTGGTGGCACCTTTCAAGGTATCTTCGAGCTTGGTCAGCCGGTGCCCAGCATAACTTACTGCAGCAGATAGTGTGTAGAGAGCCTCGCCAGCTTGGTGCTCGTTCTTTTCTTACGAATACGCAAGTGGCTTTCTTACTTGCTTGCACGGACATGTCTTGAAAATTGTCGCAGTTTCTAAACTTGGCAGCCAGGTATCCAGTTGTGCATTGAGGGCTATAGCTGTCGATTCATCGGCTTCCAGTGTAGTACTAGTAATTTGGGTTTATCTGTTTCTCAATGATGTAAGCCGACCATGGATTCAGTCTGGAATTTGTTCATACCACGCCCAATCTTGTGCCAATGTACCTTGATCTGCTCTTTTTTCTTCGAATGCACTACTACTCACTCGGCCTCTGCACTGCATCCCTGTAACATCAGGGTACATGTATACTGTGATTATTGCCTGTGAATGTGCCGTTTCTAGGCACATAACGTACGGTCTCATTTGATGAAAATGCTACTAGTAAATTTGATGACAGAGCCACACTGTTGAACTGAACAGTTGCACAAAATTATATGGAGAAATGTTGTCAAAATTACAGCTGACAAGTGTCAGCATAAAAAAGGAAACGACAAAGAAAGTAAAAGAAAACCGTTCTTGATCCTTTGCGCCCAGTTCAAACGGACTGGCCATGTGCTGTCCGATAAATTGGTTTGGACCTCCTGAACAAACCATGAGATGGAGTTCGCTGTTGCCTGTGGTGGAGACCGAGTTTGGACCGAACCCATAGGAACCATACTGGTTCTGTGTAATACTGTCTTCTCCAAGTTCAGCAACATTTTCCGGAATCTACTGTCAGTGGAGATCACGCGCGCTGTCAATCAGTGTAAGCAAGATAAATAATACAGTCAACCAAAAAAGTTGTATGCTGGAGGCTTGGTTGGATGGTGTTAGCCGCAACTCTTGCACCGTCCATGTTAGTTCTCCCCATCTGCCTCCTCACCTAGACCTCAGGATGGGAATGGGCCAGGTAGTCACGGCATCTTATGGTGTGTTTGGGCGACTGTGTCAACTCAGAATCACTATCTTCACCCATACATACTGCCCCTAGACAATCTTATCTTAGTTTTTCTCCAGTGTTTAGTGGCCCGGGTTTGCTGAAACAATTTGGACTGAGATATAGTTTGGTGGCCCGTGTGAGTTGAGACCTTGCTATTGTCAAAACATTTACACAGAGATCCTTAAACAGAAAATAAAAAAAGCAATCGGACCCTTAGAGACAAAAATATAAAAGCAATCGGGTCCTCGCAAGTTCATCTCCTTGATGTGTGCTCTGCCGTGAGGCCATGGCTGGCGCTAGGAGGCGGAGCTTGGGTCGCTGGGTGGCGGCGCAGTGAGGCGGAGCTTGGCCACGCGATGGGGTGGAGGATGGGCTGGAGTCACAGGCGGTGGCCGCTGAGACCTCGCATGAGTGTGGGTCATGGGTGGCGGCGCGAGGCGGAGCTGGCCACGCGTGACGGACGGAGGGGTCAGAGTCACATGGCGGCGCCGCAAGACCTCATGTGACAAGTGAGCTCGCCAAGAACTTCATGGACGGAGGCGAGATCAGGCGTGGCCGACTTCTGATCCGGCGAGAGGAGGCGGTCCAGCGATGGATGCCGACGTCAGAGAGGAGGCAGCGGAGGCCGGCGTCCATAGGAGGCAGGGGAGATAAGGAGGTGATGGAGGCTCAGGTGAGAGAGGCGGGTTGCGGCGGGGAGGGAATGAGGTGAAGCGGTTGACCCCTAGGCGATTTTAGAGGCTCGCCTAACAACGGCTTCGTTCGGCTTCAATCGGGCGGTTTAGAGGCAATTTTTTGCATGAGATGGGTAGTGCCCATATCACCGACCCGACCTAACAAACACGCGAATTCGGTCTGAGGTGAGAGATTCTGGGTGGAGCGGGGCTACCAAACACGCCCTTAGACTAGCCCCAATGAGAGTATTATAGGTGGTATCATGCATTACATGCATGCAAAATGCTTAAGTGTCACTGCAATTAATGATATAAGAGATTGTGTTACTATCATAGGTAGATACGGTATCATAGCACGTGGAACTAGAAAAAATGATCTCAAATAAATCTTGTACACAATTTTACATTCAGATTTCATAAAACAATAAATATACAAAGACTATGATACTACTACATGATACTATGCATTGTGAAGATGATATTATATATTATTATTGTATGCATGATACTATAATATGATACTTCTCATTGTGACTGATCTTAGTCATCAGCTAGAGTGCTCGATGCCAGGTGTCACACTGTACATGTTCAACACAAGCATCAGAGTGTGTAGTCACTAACGTCGCCTCAGAGTAGGGGTGGACATATAGCTCGAGGCTCGGTTCGGGCTCGTCAAGGCTCGGCTCGAGCTCGACTCGGCTCGGAGGTTGACCAAGCCAAGCCTAAAACTCGGCGTGGAGCACTTTGAGTCGACGTCAGTGAATATATGCTTCGATGCTCATGTCGTACATGTACAGTGTGACACCTGGGATCGATACGTCATGCTCCGATGCTCGTGTCGAACATGGACAGTGTGACACCTAGCATCGACAACTGTCATGGAGCACTCTGAGTCGACGTTAGTGACTACACACTCAACTATATTCACTGACGTCGACTCAAAGTGCTCCACGCCAACTGTGACAACACTCGGTGATGACGCCGAGGAAGCTAAACTCGTTTGGCCTCACACCAGCTCTAGGGGTGGAATCGAGCCGAGCCGAGCCGATCCGGCTCATGGCTCGGCTCGACCTGGCTTGGTAAAACTCGAGCCGAGCCCAAGCTTGGCTTGGTACTGAAAATATGCTAAAAACAGGGCTTGTGACTCGCTCGGTTAGGCTCGCGGCTCGCTCGAACGGCTCGTCGAGCCGAAACCCTAACTAAGCCGATACGGTTCCTCTGCCCCGCACGAGCCCGAGCCCAACCCACCCCACTTTCCCCTGCCTTCCGTGCGTGCGTGCTCCTGCTTGCTCCCAAGGGCGACCCCCGACCCCGCGCTCCACTCCTCGCCACCACCGCGCGCCGCCACAGCTTACCACCGCGCGTCGCCCGTCGCCGGCCACCGCCGACAGCCCCAGGCTCCTCCATGGCTCCACTTCCTTACCCCTACCCCTCCTGAACCCGTTCCCCACTTCCACTGCCCCTTCCCTTGGTCTCGCGTGAAGCTAGGGTTAGCAGCGTCGCGGCGGCCCTCTGCCTGCCCGTCGGCCCTCCGGCAGTCGGCCCTCCGCCTGTCCGCCATACCAGAGGGCGGCCTCTCTACTCCGTCCCTCCGCTTGTCCGCAACGGCAAGTGAGCATCTCCCCACCCCACATCCCTAATTCTTCCTCCTTCTTGCTTGATGCTTGGGCTGTTTTAATTTCTAGTAAGTAGTAATAATGCTTCTCAGTTTCTGTAATGATCTCCTGCAATTTGGGTGAAGAATTTGGGCTGTATAAATTAGTTAAATTTGGGTTCATTAGTTAAATGAATTTGGGTGTAGAATTTGGGTTCATTATCTCCTAACTATAGTTGCTGGCTGAAGCCCTCACATGAGAAAAAGCAAGCATTTTTTCTGAGGAAACAGAACACTAGAAGTTCATCATTCAAAAGAGGCAGACCTGGCCGTCGCTTTCGAGAGTCCGATAAATTGTGTGTTTGATGAGGTGGATTCCCTTCTGGGCTGTCAGACGGGTGATGATTCCGACAATAGGGACATCAGTTTGCTATAATCCAAGTTTCTGCTGCAATGCCGTTTTTGCAGCAGTCTTCCCTTCGACAACGTTCTCAGAAGTATAAGGGACCTGAAGTAGTATGAAATATAGAATTAATAAGAAAACACTTAGTGTCTTTGGTATCTATTTGCAATCTGAAAAATCAGTACCGGTATACAGTCATCAGTGTATGGATCCCAGATATCTGGATCGATTCCATTGAGAATGCCGTAGAATTTTTCACGATGTGGAGCGATGGTGCCATGGCCTGCCACTTCCCTTGAATATGTATAAGAAACCTGCAATAAGGTACAGAACACAAGACTTTGTTTAAATTTAAAAATTATCATTTGTCATACGAATTGTGCTTAGTACAATGATTAGAATTTATAAGATATAGTATGGCACTCACAGTTATGGCTTTATCACAGTATGTCATTGCTTTACCAATATAATGTGCCCCAAATTCAAGATTGTGGATAGTAAATACAACCCGAGCACTTGCTAATCTGGATTGGGCACAGTGTTCCTTGTACAGCCAGGCAACAGGAGCACCCGACCAATCGTGGCAATGTAGTATGTGCTATCAATAGGTTACAAATATCAGCTCCTTTAACTGAGAAGTGAAAGAGAAGACACAAGTAAACTATTGAGAAGAGTGAATAAACAAGCAACATTCAGTTAATAGAGTAGAAAAGGAAAGGCTGGTGCAGCAAATATGCTAGTACAGAAACTGAAAGTAACAGGACTCGTACAGAACATGGTGCACCGTAGAGTGAATGTGATTTTCTTTTGTTTGAGTGCTAGCGGAATCAACATGCAACAAGGATGGAGGAAGATGAAATGATCGAGATGATGGTTCTTTTGGGCTCAGATGTTCTACTTGTCGAACTAAGTGCATGTGTTTGTGTTTGTGATGTATGCCACTATCATTGTATGTTTGTGTTCGTGATGTATGACACTATCTATGTACCGGAATGGAAGTTTATGTTGTGAACTTGTGACATATGCACTTGTTATCATCATTCGTACTTTCTGAATCTTGGTATACTATGATATGCGATGAATTGTTAATCATAATTGTGAATTGTTACAATTTTAGCAAAGGTCATGCGAATTTTTTAATTACATCGAGCCTTCGAGCCGGCTTGCGAGCTTGATCGAGCGGGCTTGTCGAGCCTCGAGCCCGAGTTCCAGGTTTTAGGCTTGGCTTGGTCAACCTCCGAGCCGAGTCGAGCTCGAGCTGAGCCTTGACGAGCCCGAACCGAGCCTCGAGCCTCGAGCTATATGTCCACCCCTAACCAGCTCGCCACGATATTTGTTGTTGGTGTATACGGTGTGGTGCAGAAGTGAATTGTTTAACATAATTTGAAGTTTTTTCATATAATTTGACAGAATTTGATGAAATCAAACAGAATTTGACATAATTTATTACCCTTCTAGATATTCTACCTAGTCACTTGGCTCCTCATCCCAACAACTGGGTCCAGTTTGTTGGTGTTGACACATAAATTAAATCGGTTAAAAAAACTGTTAAGCTTGTAACCATGCGACAAATCGTGGCAATAAAAATAAATAGAGTAAATATTGAGGTTAAAGATTGATACCACTCTGCAACTTTATATATTTTGTTATATATATTCAAGACATCCAAGACACAACTTTGACTTTATATTTTCTTTCAGTACAGTGCGTCTAATTTGTCACAAAACAAAATAAATCTTGACACAAAACAAAATAAAACCAAAGAGCTTTTCTAGATCAAAATCGTTTCGGTGCCAACTGTAGACTGTACTGTTACTGCCTACTCCCTTCGTTTGCAAATAAGTGTACTTCTAGCTTTGTCCTAAGTCAAAATTAGTAAAGTTTCACTAATTTTATAAGAAAACATAGCAATACTTATAACTCTAAGTTGTTACTAGTAGATATATTTTCAAATATAGTTTCATAATATATTAATTTGATGTAATATATCTTGTTATATTTATCTGTTAAATTGGTTAAATTTGATAAAAAAATTGAATGTAAATTTGATAAAATTTAACTTAGGCACTGAGGGAGTACTCCGGTCCCCAATTCCTCCCTCGTGCGTTTGGTCCTCCGTCCATCTTGATCCGTGCTTCTGGCACACACTCTGGTCGTGTTGGCCTGTTGATCTGGTAATTAATCTCTCCTTCTCTTCTTCAATCTCGAGCAATTGTTGCAATCTTCAGTCCTGTTTTTCTCAATCGCAATGTCATGTCCCCTTTGGCAGCGGGGGACTAGGGTTATGGCAATGGATTGGATTTTGCAATTGATTCCGTTCTCGAGGTCCCGATAAGCGAAGCCGGAACTGGATCTTGCAGCAATGGCGGCCACGCCCGCTGAAGTTCTGACGCCCTTGGCCACTCATGTTCTTCCGCTGGCCAAAAGAAAGAAGAGGGAACCCAGTTGTCCGGCCACGACGAGTGCAGGCTGGTCCTCACTCCCGGACGACCTCGTCTGCCGCATCGTCGACTCCTTCCTAGCATCCAACGACCTCGACCACTACATGTATTTCCGCGTCATCTGCCCTAGCTGGCGTGCCGCCACCGCCGACCCCACGAATGACCCCTCCGACCCCCTTTTCCATCCATGGCGGTGGATCTTCCTCGACGAGGTCTTCCAGCGTGACGACGACCAGCTACTCGGTAACACCCCGTCCACACGAATGACCCCTCCGACCCCCTTTTCCACCCACGTCGGTGGATCGTCCTCGACGAGGTCTTCCAGCGTGACGACGACGGTCACTCCTGTTAGCTTAATAGGATATCTAGACAGGCCCCACAGACCAACACTAGTCTTTTCTGCGCACCTTGTTCTCACTCATGCGCACCCGATATCCACTTCTCGGTCGGTCACCCATCCTAAAATTTCTCTAGGCCAAGCACACTTAACCTTAGAGTTCTTTTCGAATGAGCTTCTAGAAAAGAAGTTGCAACTTGTTGGTATGAGTATCCTATCAATCCTATTAAGTCATGTGCTTGGATCTCCCATACACCCACCCTTTAGAAGATCGATGCCCTCATCGATCAAGCACACCCTAGGAATGTTCCCTCTTAGCACGCGTATGTGCGTCTAGTGCCGACACATGTGCTAGAAGGTAAAAGATATGAGAGCCTAACTGGAGCAATTTAGGAATAGATTCAAGGTTTTAAATACAAGGCAAGAGGAGAGAAAAAAATATAGTATAAAAGCAAGGAGATGCCCATGCTTCCATTTGGGCATGCTAAAGAATAAGAGAAAAAATAAGAAACAAGATCCACAAATTCAAATAAAACATAGATGGAAAGAAGAAGGTCCATTGTGGTTTATTTGAATTTGATCACTTGCTTGAATTAAAACCATAGCAAGATTCCCCCAATTCAAAATAAATCAAAATATAAGAAGATGACACAAGCTTTGCATGGTCATGCATGTGTAATAAATGCTCCATTTATAATTGTGAAAACAACTACAATTCCATATGAGATATATTCAAACATGCATCCAAATTTGAATTAAGGCCTTCGCATATGGACTAAATAAAAGAAACATGCATGAATATGAGGTGGCCAAACTTGTGTGTGTGATCCACTAATAAACATAGATCCACAATATATTCACACATGGTAATTTATTCAAATTCAAATCATATGGAAATTTGAAAAGGAAATCTACTCACATAGCATGCAAAGGTGGCCATGTGGCTCCACATATTTAATATTGTGAAAACAACATGTATCATATATGGGAGCATGTAGAAATAGAAGTGGATACATCCTATTACATATGAGCTAGATTGAAACACCAAATATAATTGCAATGGCTCATATATAATTAGGATGGTGGAATTGTAAGGTGATGACAAAGAAAGGTGGTGGAGTTAATAAAATATATGCTCTCAACTCAACTTGGGCATTAAGAAATATATCAAGACCCAACTACAATATATCAAGAGGCAAATACAAGTAATACCATATATTATGCATAGGGGATAAGAACCAATGAAAATGGTTTTATATGATGCTCAATGCAAGGTGGCATGGTGACATGAGCATGATATAATGATGATGCAATGCAAGAATATTATGTAGGAATTAGCATTTTATTAGGAACCATGTAGCATTACAGATGTTAGACAGATGTGATTCTACAACTCTCCCCCAATAAAAAAGAATCTTGCCCCGAGATTCTAGGAAGAATAAGACCGGAAAAAGGTAGGATACTCGGAACGGAGGTCATCATCACGCTCCCAGGTTGCTTCATCAATGGAATGGTGCGACCATTGCACCTTGCAGAATTTTATAGACTTGTTGCGAGTCTTTCGTTCTGCGATTTCAAGAATTTTCACGGGGTGTTCTTTATAGGAGAGATCTTCTTGTAGGCCGATGAGCTCGTGATCCATGGTCTTGCCGAGATCTTTGAAGCACTTCTTGAGCTGAGAGACGTGAAATACATCGTGTGAAGGGAATATGCCATGAGAGGCAATAATAAAGTGTTTATTATGTGTATTCCAAGTATATGATAGATGTTTATTTTGCATGCTATAATTGTATTAATACGGAAACGTTAATACATGTGTGTTTAATAAACAAACAGAAAGTTCCTAGTTATGCCTCTCTCATAAACTAGCTCGTTGATTAACAAGATGATCAAGGTTTCCTGATCATGGAAATTGGATGTTGTTAATAACGGGATCACAACATTAGTGTAATGGTGTGATGAACATTCATCCGAAGTATAGCATTACGATCAAAGTCATTGAGTTTATATTTCTATAACAACTTACGAAGTGATCCTAATCCTTAGACCATGAGATCATGTCAATCACTAACACCGGAAGAGTTTCTTGATAACATCAAACGTCACACCGTAACAGGGTGATTATAAAGATGGATTCAGAACTAATAAAGTGTTATGTTGAGGCTCAAAGATCGAGAGTGGAATTTGTTCATCCCGATGACGGATATATATACTCTGGGCCTTCTCGGTGATATCACATTGATTAGCTTGCAAGCAAGTGATTTGATCACTAGAATGTTATATCACATGAACGAGAAAAGAGTGCATGTCGGTAACGAGATCAAACTAGGTATGGAGATACCGATGATCGAATCTCAGACATGTAATATATCGTGAAACAAAGGGATTAAGATACTAGCATAAAAGGTTCCGACGATCACAAGAAAGTCATCGTTGAATGTGTGGGAGTCAGTATGGGTCTCGGATCCCGCTTCGATTATTGATCCGAGAGGGTCTCGATCATGTCCGCATTATTCACGAACCGTAGGGTGACACTTAAGAGACACCGACATACAATTGGAGCAAATGTTTCATGCGAAAGAATGAACAAGCGCAGGAATTTATTTCACTAGATCACAAAGCAGGTTTTGGTGAAATTGCATAAAGTGGTTATGCATGTGAAATAGAATTCTAGCAAGGGTTATTGTGAATGTTTGTCATTAAAGTAATTGACAAAATTCTGAATAAAATAAAAGAGTTTTATTTAATGAGAGTTTGCATTAAATTTGGTGGAAATTTAATGGGAATTTGAGTGGACTTTTGAGTGGAGGGATTTTAAAGGGCATTTTGTGAGTGGAGTGTCCACCCACATGAATGAAGGAGGGGAGGGGGCAGCCCCCATGTCCGTGGCCACCCCTTGGGTGCCCCCTCCTCCTATAAAAGGAGCCCCCGTCCTCACTTGTCTCACACACCTCCTCGTGAAGGATCTCTCTCCCCCTCTAGAATTTATCCCCCATGGTCTCGGACTAGCGAGATACATGTTCCTGGTGGCTATTCGGCAAGAAAGAGTTGTGCTTCCTGCATCGCTGGGCGAGGAGGCGGAGGTTGCTCGGTGCCTCGAGCGTGTGTGCGAGCACGGATGCGTTCTTGATTTGCGCTAGGACTTCCTCTCGATCTTGAGATCGGCAAGAGATCGTCTACATCAACCACGAGTTGAACTCGTTAAGCTTTGTCGGTCTTCAAGGGTATGTTATCTACGGATATACATCCGCCCGTTGTTTGTATCTAGTAGATAGATCTTGGTATATAGTTCACATCGTAGGAAATTTTTTGTTTTCTATGCTGCGAACCCTACAGTGGTATCAGAGCCAGGTTCTATGCGTAGATACTTTACACGGATAGTACACATATGAGTATGTGGGCGATGATGATCATGTTGTTGCTCCTTTGTTGTAATTTTAGATATTGGTGGCATAGTGGGATGAAGCGGTCCGGACAAACTTTACATGTCCTCGCACATGAGACCTGTTCCACGCTTGACATGCAACTAGTTTGCATAAGTGGCTAGCGGGTGTCTGTCTCTCCTACTATAGTCAATATCTATTTTGCAAGCGAGTTGTCAACAATTTGATTATCCTCGTTGTGGTTCATGTTCGTAGGTAAGAACGGTTCTATCTCGAAAGCCCTAAGCCACGTAAAACTTGCAATGGATAAATTAGAGGCGTCTAGTTTAGATTGTTCTTTGGGCTAGTGTTATGATATGGTAGTGTTGTAAGTAGAAGTATGAGATGATACTCTTACAACACACATAGCGTAAAATCCATAGACCTTGGATTTACACATATAGGTATGATATTGATCATACCACGATGCACATGATAGAGATCATCTGCGGGAACCATATAATTTCACTAATAAACATATGATGTTTTGATAGCATCTTATATTGCTTGTTTAGCGCTTTGTTAGCATAATAAGATGATCCTCATTTAAATATCAAGATAAGAATGTGTTCTTCCTTTAGTATGCACCGATTATGTTTTCGTCGCTCCAAGACATCACGTGATGATCGGGTGTTCTTGGATCCGACCATATTTGGTGTAAAAGCGATTACACACCGAATACTAAGGTTCTAACTTGGAGAGCCTAGCATGTATGCAGACATGGCCTCGGAACACGGACGAAAGGTTAAGCATGAGTCATATAGTTGATATGATGCCCATTTGATGCTCGCCTTTGAAGCTATCTGACTCACGTGATGATCGGACTTGGTGTAGTGGATTTGGTTCATGTAATCACAAAAAAGGCACGAGGGATGTCGTTTTTGAGTGGGAGTTCAGTTGTAATATAGATTAGTTGAACTCAATCTATCATACACTTAGTATAAACTTTACAAATTCTGTTGTAGATGGCACCACACCTTTTTAATTTCAATGTGTTCATGGAGAAAGAGAAACTAGCAAACGGTAGCAAATTTACGAATGGGCCATGAATTTGAGGATTCTCCTCTCTGCACAAAAGCAATATGTGCTAGAAGCCGTTAGGCCCCCACCTTTTGATGATGCCCCGACGAGGAGAAGAATGTCTCGGACTCGTCGGAGGACCACAACTTAGATCATTGCGGCATATTGTATGGGCTAGAGCGGAACTTCAAAGCGTTTCAAACGGCAATGCATTTGATACAATGGGTGAGTTGAAAATGATTTTGACACACATCTTTCAGAGAGAGCTACAACGCTCGTAAAAGTTCTTTATGCATGATGGAAGAGCACAGCTCTGTTAGTGAGCATGTACTCAATATGTCGGTTACGCCGATAAGCTTGTGTCCTTGGGAATATCGATTCCCATTGACTTAGGCATCCATCGTGTTCTGCAGTCTCGCCACCTAGCTATAAGAGCTTCGTGATGAACTATAATATGCAAGGCATGAAGAAGTCTCTCCCGAGCTTACATCAATGCTTAAAGCTGCAGTGGAGATCAAAAGGAACATCAAGTGTTGATGATCAATAGGAACACTGGTTTCAAGAAAGACAAGAAGAAAAGCGGAAGGAAGTAAGGCGGCAAGCTGTTGCAGCGCTGAAAAAACCGAGTTGGACCTAAGTCGATTCGAAAGTGCTACTATTGTAAGGGATCGCCATGGAAGCATAATCGCCCCAAGTATCCGATGACAAGAAGGCCGGCAAGGCAAACAAAGGTATATATGATATACATGTTATTGATGTGTACTTGACTAGTGCTCGCATAGCACACGGGTATTTGATACCGGTTCATTGCTACTATTTGTAACTTTCGAATCGGGGCTGCGGAACAAGCGACCGCTAGCAAGGGTGAGGTCAAGATGCGTGTTGACAATGGATCAAGCGTTGATGTGATCGCCGTCGAACGCCTCTCCACTTACCGTCGGGATTAGTTATAAACTTGAATAAATGTTATCGGTGCACCTTGAGCATGAACATTGTATGTCTGGATCGTGTTTGATGCGAAGTGGTTATTCATTTAAACCGAGAACAATGGTTGTTCCATTTATATGAATGAAATCTTTTATGGTCATGCACTGATGATGAATGGTTTATTTCTATTAGATCTCGATGATAATGTTACACATATTCATAATGTTGATGCTAAAAGGATTAAACTTAATGATGATATATCCGCATATATGGGCACTGTCGTCTAGGTCATATTGGCGTTAAACGATGAAGAAGCTCCATTCGGATGGACTTTTGGAATCACTTGATTATGAATCATTTGATACATGTGAGCCATGCCTTATGGGAAAGATGACTAGAACGCCGTTTTCGGTTCAATGGAGCAGGCATGATTTATTGGAAATCATACATTCGATGTATGTGGTCCAATGAGTGTGTCGGCGAGGTGGATATCGTTATTTTGTTACTTTCACGGATGATTTGAGTAGATACGGTTATATCTACTTGATGAAACACAAGTCTGAAACCTTTGAAAAGTTCAAGGAATTTCGAATGAAGTGGAAAATCATCGTAATAGAAAGATCAAATTTCTATCCGACCGTGGAGGTGAGTATCTAAGTTACGAGTTTAGCACTCACATGAAAGAGTGTGGAATTGTTTCACAACTCACACTGCGGAACACCACAATGAAATGGTGTGTCGGACGTCGTGTCGTGCTTTATTAGATATGGTTCGATCTATGATGTCTCACGGACTTGCCGTTGTCATTTTGGGGTTATGCACTAGAAGCTGCTGCATTCACTTTAAATCGGGCACCATCTAAATCCGTTGAAAAGACACCGTATGAATTGTGGTTTGGAAACAAACCTAAGTGTCATTCTTAAAGTTTGGGGATGCGATGTTTATGTGAAGAAACTTCAACGGATAAACTCGAACCCAAAGCGGAAAAATGCGTCTTCATAGGATACCCTAAAGAAACTATTGGGTATTCCTTCTATCACAGATCCGAGGGCAAGGTTTTGTTGCCAAGAATGGATCCTTTCTAGATAAAGAGTTTCTCGAAAGGTGTGAGTAGTCGGAAGGTAGAACTCGAAGAGGTTGTGGAACCTTCTCTTCAAAGTATGGCGAGTAGCGCTTGGCCGGAAGTTGTTAGAGTTGGCTCCACATTGAAGAGGGAACTAATGATAATGATCATGAAACTCGAAGAGAGTACTAGAACCTCGTGGGTCAAACAGACGTGCAGACTCCGAGCTGTCGAAAATCCTGTCATGAATTTCATGGTTGATGAAAATGATGACCATGCGACGTATGAAGAATCGATGATGAGCCAGTTCCAACAAATGGTTAGAAGCCATGAAATCCGAGATGGAATCCATGTATGAAAATCAAGTTTGGAACTTGGTGGAATTACCTCACTACCGAAAGGCCGTGGAGAACAAATGGATTTTCAAAAGGAAAAGCGATCTTGATGGTAATGTGACCGTCTATAAAGCTCGACTTGTCGCAAAGGGTTTCGAAAAATTCAAGGAGTTGACTACGATGAGACTTTCTCGTGGCGATGCTAAAGTCGATTAGGATTATGTTAGCAATTCTGCATATTTCGATTATGAGATATGGCGGATGGATGTCAAAACCGCGTTTCTCAATGGTAATGTTGAAGAAGAGTTGTATATGATACAACCAAAGGGTTTTGTCGATCCTAAGGATGCTAACAAGGTGTGCAAGCTTCAAGGATCCATCTATGGATTGAAGCAAGCATCACGAAGTTGGAATCTCCGCTTTGATGAGGTGATCAAAGAGTTTGGATTTGTCCAAACTTATGGAGAAGCTTGTATTTACAAGAAAGTGAGTGGGAGCAATGTGGCATTTCTGATATTATATGTGGATGACATATTATTGATCGGAAATGATATAGATCTTTTAAACAGTGTTAAAAGTTATCTAAACAACACATTTTCAATGAAGGACCTAGGTGAAGTGTCATACATATTAGGCATAAAGATCTATAGAGATAGTTCTAGGCGCCTAATAGGGCTATCGCAAATTACATACCTTGATAAGATTTTAAAGAAGTTTAAAATGGACGGAAGTAAGAAGGGGTTCTTACCTATGTTGCAAGGCAAGACATTGAGTAAGACTCAAAGTCCGGCTTCGGCGGAAGAAAGAGAGGTAATGGACAAAGTCCCCTATGCTTCAGCCATAGGCTCTATAATGTACGCCATGCTATGTACAAGACCGGATGTGGCACATGCTATTAGTTTGACTAGTAGGTACCAATAGGATCCAGGTTCGGAACACTGGATAGCGGTCAAGAATATCCTTAAGTACTTACGAAGAACTAAGGATATGTTTATTGTATACGGAGGTGAAGAAGAGCTCGTCGCTAAGTGTTATGTCGACGCTAGCTTTGACACCGATCCGGATGAATCTAAGTCTCAATCAGGATACGTATTTCTCATGAATGGCGGAGCGGTTAGTTGGAGGAGCTCCAAACAACCTGTGGTAGCGGGATCAACAACGGAGGCCGATTATGTTGCTGCTTCAGAAGCGGCTCAGGAAGCAGTTTGGATGAAGGAGTTCATATCCGTACTAGGAGTAGTGGCAAACGCATTGGACCCAATGGTGATCAATTGTGACAACAATGGTGCCATTGCCAATGCCAAAGAGCCAAGGTCTCACAAGCATTCCAAGCATATTAAGCGCCGGTTTCACTCCATCCGCGAGCATGTCAAGGATGGAGATATAAAGATTTGTAAAGTACATACGGATCTCAATGTAGCAGATCCGTTGACTAAAACTCTCCCTAGAGCAAAACATAATCAACACCAGAACTCAATGGGTGTTAGATTTATCACTATGTAACTAGATTATTGTCTCTAGTGCAAGTGGGAGACTGAAGGGAATATGCCCTGAGAGGCAATAATAAAGTGTTTATTATGTGTATTCCAAGTATATGATAGATGTTTATTTTGTATGATATAATTGTATTAATACGGAAACGTTAATACATGTGTGTTTAATAAACAAACAGAAAGTTCCTAGTTATGCCTCTCTCATAAACTAGCTCGTTGATTAACAAGATGATCAAGGTTTCCTGATCATGGACATTGGATGTTGTTAATAACGGGATCACAACATTAGTGTAATGGTGTGATGAAAATTCATCCGAAGTATAGCATTACGATCAAATTCATTGAGTTTATATTGCTATAACAACTTACGAAGTGATCCTAATCCTTAGACCATGAGATCGCGTCAATCACTAACACCGGAAGAGTTTCTTGATAACATCAAACGTCACACCGTAACGGGGTGATTATAAAGATGGATTCAGAACTAATAAAGTGTTATGTTGAGGCTCAAGGATCGAGAGTGGAATTTTTTCATCCCGATGACGGATAGATATACTCTGGGCCCTCTCGGTGATATCACATTGATTAGCTTGCAAGCAAGTGATTTGATCACTAGAATGTTATATCACAGGAACGAGAAAAGAGTGCATGTCGGTAACGAGATCAAACTAGGTATGGAGATACCGATGATCGAATCTCGGACATGTAATATATCGTGAAACAAAGGGATTAAGATACTAGCGTAAAGGTTCCGCGATCACAAGAAAGTCATGGTTGAATGTGGGAGTCGGTATGGGTCTCGGATCCCGCTTCGATTATTGATCCGAGAGGGTCTCGATCATGTCCGCATTATTCACGAACCGTAGGGTGACACACTTAAGAGACACCTACATCCAATTGGAGCAAATGTTTCATGCGAAAGAATGAACAAGCGCAGAATTTATTTCACTAGATACCAAAGCAGGTTTTGGGTGAAATTGCATAAAGTGGTTATGCATGTGAAATAGAATTCTAGCAAGGGGTTATTTGTGAATGTTTATCATTAAAGTAATTGACAAAATTCTGAATAAAATAAAGAGTTTTATTTAATGAGAGTTTGCATTAAATTTGGTGGAAATTTAATGGGAATTTGAGTGGACTTTTGAGTGGAGGGATTTAAAGGGCATTTTGTGAGTGGAGTGTCCACCACATGAATGAAGGAGGGAGGAAGCCCCATGGCGGCTGCCACCCCTTGGGTGCCCTCCTCCTATAAAGGAGCCCCCTCCTCACTTGTCTCACACACCTCCTCGTGAAGGATCTCTCTCCCCTCTAGAATTTATCCCCCATGGTCTCGGACTAGCGAGATACATGTTCCGGTGGCTATTCGGCAATAAGAGTTGTGCTTCCGCTGCATCGCTGGAGGCGAGGCGGAGTTTGCTCGGTGCCTCGAGCGTGTGCGAGCACGGATGCGCTGCTGATTTGCGGCGCTAGGACTTCCTCTCGATCTTGAGATCGGCAAGAGATCGTCTACATCAACCATGAGTTGAACTCGTTAAGCTTTGTCGGTCTTCAAGGGTATGTTCTCTACGGATATACATCCGCCCGTTGTTTGTATCTAGTAGATAGATCTTGGTATATAGTTCACATCGTAGGATAATTTTTTGTTTTCTATGCTGCGAACCCTACATCGTGCACCTTGAATTTTTCAGGAAGCTCAAGTGCATAAGCCACTTCTCCTCTTCTTCCACGAATTTTGAAAGGGCCAATGTATCGCGGAGCGAGCTTGCCTATGATACCAAACCGGTGTGTGTACCTCTCATGGGAGTGACACAAAGGTAAACCAGATCACCAGGAACATATTCCACCACATGTTTCTTGTCATAGTAGCTCATTTGCTGACTCTGGGCAACTTTCAAGTTCTCGAGAATGATAAGAACTTTTTCATCTGCTTGAGTGACGATGTCAGGGCCAAAGAATTTTCTTTCATCTGCACGTGACCAACCAATAGGAGTACGACACTTGCGACCATAGAGAACCTAAAAGGGTGCCATCTTGAGACTTTTCTGGAAGCTATTGTTGTAGGAGAATTCAGCATATGGAAGGCATTCCTCCCACTTCATACCGAATGAGATGACACAAGCGCGGAGAATATCTTCGAGAATTTGATTGATTCTTTCCACTTGTCCTTGATACTGAGGGTGATATGTCGTGCTAAAGTTTAACTTTATGACCAAGTTGATATAGAGCTCAGCCAGTTGACTAGCAGAAATAGTCTCCTTGACCGGTAAGAAATTTTTTAATGGATTTTTGGGTCCACTAAAAGGTACAACAGAGGAAAAATCCTTAGATAGCATGACAACCAGATATCGAAGCACCGTTACAATAGGAAGGAATCGAAACCCTAAAGATACAACGGAAACCCAACCACGAGAATTCCTAGAATTGAAGAAAAGATAAGAAAGCAGATTCAAAAAACACAATGGTAAGAGGAGAATAGTAGAGAGGTAAGGAGTAAAAGTAGACCTAATCAGATCTATCCAACCAATTTTCAAAATAGTTTTGACACTCTACAACGTCTGTTAGCTAGGTTATCCTACAGGCTGGACCAGTGGGGTATCGCAACTGCTGAGCTTTGATACCACTCTGTAACACTAATGTCTACGCACTTCTATTCTTGTAGACAGTTATTGGGCCTCCAAGTGTAGAGGTTTGTAGAACAGCATCAAGTTTCCCTTAAATGTATTACCCAAGGTTTATCGAACTCAGGGAGGAAGTGGTCAAAGATATTCCTTCTCAAGGAATCCTGCAATCAAGATACAAGAAGTCTCTTGTGTCCCCAACACACCCAATATAGTGCACTAGTTCGGCGAAGTGATAGTGAAATACAAGTGGTAACGGTTCAAAAAAAGAGCTTGATGGTGAGGTAAAGACTAAAGGCAACAAGAAAACATGCAACAGATCTAGTAGCAAACGGTGTTTCAATGTTTAGAAACAAGGCCTAGGGATCATACTTTCACTAGTAAACACTCTCTCATATAAATATCCTCTCTTTATGATACTACTCTCCGGTTGGACACTCTAATCCATGGTAGGGATATAACAACACACATCAAAGTCTGCCTTCCCCAATCTAGATAACCCCACACTGTCACCTTGAGCGCTAGATGGTTCCAACAAACACCACAATTTCATAGAGACATCCAACTCCAAATATATCTCATAACAAATATTCAATCTAGCCAAAGTGCCACACACGGTATGCACGCTATCACTTTCACACAAGTGGGGGAAAATCATAGATCTATTAAAGCACAAAGAGTATTTATGTAGACTCAAACCTAAGTGCCACCATGGCGTGCACGCTGTCACTTTCACACACATGGGGAGAGCAGAGATCTAATGAAGCACTTGAAAAGCAAGGTAGATCTACTAGATTACAAAGATCATGACCACAACAAGATCATGCATAGAGAGAGATGAACACATAGCTACCGGTAGATCCCTTGGCCTCGAGGAAGAACTACTCCCTCCTCATCATGGGAATCAACAACGGTGATGGAGATGGTGATGGAGATCAATGGATATGGCTCGGGAACCCCATCCGGCAGTGCTTAACAGACTTTCATCCCCGAATCTCCCCTTGGTGGCGGCGAGTACAGGTTTTCGTGGATTTCTTCTAGATTCCCTAGGGTTTTTGGGTCGGAGGCTTCTTATAGGCGCAGGAATCAAGGTCGGTGGGGGTCCAGGGGGCCCACACCCCCTATGGGCGCCTCGAGGGCTTGCACGCTTAGGGGTGCGCCACCTGCCCCCCTCCGGATCTGCTTCGTGGTTCCGTGTTGCTCCGGGAAAAATAATAACTTTGTCTTTTGTCTCGTCCAATTCCGAGAATATTGATTTTCTGCCTTTCTGGAACCAAAAACAGAAGAAAACAGGCAACTGGCACTGTGGCAACTTGTTAATAGGTTAGTTCCAGAAAATATATAAAACACCTCAAAGTATAGACAAAGCAAAGCAAAGTATATACAAAACAAGCATGGAGCATCAAAAATTATAGATACGTTTCCGACGTATCAAGCATCCCAAGCTTAACTCCTGCTCGTCCTCGAGTAGGTAAGTGATAAAAAGAATAATTTTTGAGGTGACATGCACCATCAAAACCAAGATCAAACCATTTGCAAGCATTGAAAGCTGGGAACAAAGAACTCTAAACATGTGCATGAAAGATGGAGTTCTAACAATAGGACATAGTAACTATGCATGCAACATGAAAGGCTACAGACAAAGATGATGAATAACATGCATTGAAAAATGTTTGTTTGTTTCACATACAGAGAACATGTCATAGTGGCAATCAACTTGTCCCTCGTAGAGTAGAAAATAGATGCATATGGCACCTTCAAAGTTCACAAGGGTGACTAGAAACAAGTAGCACATGAACAAGTAATATCACAATATGCATAAATCAATAAGCTTTGGAACACTGCACACATAATGACAACTATGCTCTCTTAATGGTGCCTAAAGGTAGAAGGTGGAGACTCAAATAATGGTGGAAGAAAGGCATTTTTTTATAAAGGAAGCAGGGATTTAAAGTTTCAAAAATATATTCCAAAAATTATGGTACTTGTTAGCTTTTAGCCCTCATTGCCCCTATCATAAGCATCTTGAAGTGATTAAGGTTAAAGTGAACAAATATGGAGTATATGCTTGACGAAGTATAAGTTGGCAATCTCAAGTCCCTTGAATACGAGGGCCACACCTCATGCTACTCAACTTCGGTCGCCTGTAAGTTCTTGTCATTGTAAGTACATGCGTATCATAGAGAACCGCCAACGGGGTACCCCTTGCACATGGTACAGGAGCTATCCCATAACCAAAATGACAAGGCAAGTATACAATGAGCATCTCAGCGATCTTTTTATTTACCATGGGAATATGGTGCTTTTTTCTCTCTTTTCTCTTTTCTCTTTTCTCAATGTGTCTCTTTTTTTATAAGAAAAGTGCTTCATAGATGTCACTATGGTGATGCTGCAAGTTTCCACCATGATTAGGCATGGCTTAGTCTAGCGGTCCAGGCGTTTCTCTAATACAGGATACAAACTCCATGGATTTACAAGTTCCCTCATTATTTCACACCGGTGACATCCATAGACAAAAGAGCATGATATCAACTGAGTACAAAGTACAAGTGTAATGTTGAAAACGTTCCCCATGACAGCACGGTTCTGCTAATTCTAACGTATAAGTGCAAGCATATACAACATATAAGACACAATGGTTCAAGTTTATTAGGGGCAAAGAATATAAAGTGTGCCATCAATTTTGTGATGGCTTTAATCACTAAGTTTTCACATAACAAAATACTTTTTAATTGGAAGATAGTTGAAAACAAGAATATACTTGAATGGTGTAACACACCATGCATAGGAGTTTATAGTGGACACTTTGGAATAACTTGGTTTCTTGGGAGTTGGAAGCATGAGTAGAACTTACTCATATAAGTGTAGGCTAGCAAAAGACTAAGAGCAACCAACTAAGAGAGCATAATGGCCATAATCATGCAGTGCAACAAAGCATACTAATCAAAACAAATAGTGGTACTACAAGTCAAGGACTAAATGATCATAGAGGCTAATGGTGACTTGTCATAGTCATAACATGGTGTGAGCATGTGCCAAGTCAACCCAAGCAAAGCATCTAAGGAGAATACCATAATACTATGCTTTTGCATGCTAAAACAACGCATAATTTCTTCAAGGCACACTAAGAAATCCCAATTGTTTGGAACAAGACATGCTACAACAATAATCACTAAGCATAAGGTTAAAACAACACCTATCATGTCATGCTAAAGTCTAAGTCACAGTCAATGCAAGATCCTCTTGCACTTCAAGCAAGAACTTACTACTCCTTTTCAACACCAAGCAACTTATTTACAAAACAACACAGCGAGAACGGGGGTCCAAACTACTCAAGAAAACTAAACAAACTAAGCAAAGCAAACGAAACTAAGACGCTCCAAGAACAACACAACTGTGCATGAAACAATAAAAACAAAGTGTCTAGACAGACCTGAACTTTTTATTGATGAAGAAGGGGATGCCTTGGGCATCCCCAAGCTTTGACGCTTGTACCTCTTGGATATTTCTTGGGGTAACACCATGGTGGCATTCCCAAGCTTGATCATTTGTCCATTCTTCATCTCATTGCATCATTCTCTCTCCACACCTAAATTTTTTCATTCATACAAAACTTCACACAATCTTCATTAGCAACATTAGTATATTCAAAAGATATTAGACCACTGGCAAAGCTTTGGAACAGCAAGGATTTTTACTAAAAACACAAGATACTGCAGTAACTCCTTCAAAAAGATCAATTCCCCTAAAAATAACTCAAAAAGGAATCAATAAGAAGCAAATGCAAATAATGGCAGAAATCTGTCAAAACAGACCAGCAGGTAGAAACCGATTTTTTCGAAGACCTTCTGTTGCTCAAATCACAAATTGTTGAACTAACGAAAGTTAGATAGCATACTGGGGGATTTATTTGTAAATTTTCAGCTCAATCCGACTTACATAGACTCCTCGCGAATTTTTATGGTGGACAGAAATATATTTCGGGACAGCAACTCCCCCAATCTTACTTTCCGCTCATTAGAGGTTATTCTTGGCACAAAAAGCAAACAAAAAGGATAAGGATAGGTCATTACTGAAGTAATGACTTCCAAGACTCAATAAAACTCTTGGGTTATCTCCCAACAAGTACTTTTCTTTAACGCCTTTAAGTTAGGCATGATAGTTTGAGAAGATGCTCACATAAGAAATATGAATTGATGTAAAAGCGAGCATCAAGAAGCAAATTCAAAACACATTTAAGTCTAACCCACTTCCTATGCATAGGAATCTTGTAAAGAAACAAGTCATGGAAGCACAAAGCACCAAGCATAGCAAAGCAAAACAAGTGCAACTTCAAAATCTTCAACATAAAGAGGGGAAACTTAATATTTTTGAGATGCATAAAATGATTATTACTCTCCACATAAGAATAGCCATTCTTATCAATTTTAGTGGGAGAAAATTCAACAAAATAGCCATCATTATTATTCTCATCACCATAATCATCAAATATAGGAGGCATATTGTAATCACAATTAATTTTCTCCTCAATAGTAGGTGGACTGAAAATATCATATTCATCATTGTAATCATCATAAGCAATAGAATAAATATCTTCCCAAGTGTGTTCATTTTTAAACATATCATCATTGGAAGGAACATGGGTAGCACTAATAGCACAACAATTATTAATATCATCATTTTCAGAATTGGTACCAAAGATATTTTCAATATCAAAAGTAGTGTGCTTTTCCCAATCATGATCACTAATATAGGTAACATGCATAGGAACATCATCTAGTTCAGACTCATCAGAAAAAACTATGATAGGAGTAACATGCTTAGGGGAAGATACTGTTTCCTCTCTCCTTTTACTCCTCTTCTTCTTCTTCTCCTTCTCCTCTTTAGGAGGGAGAGGCTTGAAAGGAAGCTTCTCCACATACCCTGGTTTATTGTTAGAGACAATAAAAGAAACTTTGGAGGATTCCTCCTTTTCATTAATAAGATCAAAACACATATCAGTCCTATCATAATTTGGTAAAATATCATCTTTTATAAGATTTCGTATGTAAGTATTTGCGTGGCAGTTTTCAACACAATAAAGATGACAACCATGCAGGACGCTATTCATATCAAAAGTACTCATGTCTATCAAAGAGGTTTTTCTTGATAACTCTTCACACCCCAAAAATAATGTAAGTTCATCATGTTGATTATCAGTGATCACGTTATCACAATACAAACTTGCAGGATTATTATGGCCAGAGCATTGAAAATTGAAATGACCCACTTCAAAGCAAAGTTCACAAATAAAAGGATAGAGGGCACAAACTTTTTTACCAAGATCATCTAGAGCCTTATACCACTTTCTAGTTTTTTCATTCTAGTGGGTGATACAATATTCTTCTTATGTTTGATTCTTATAAAAAGGTCTATGCATACCACAAAAACTAATATGCTTATAAGAAATAGTACTTTTAGAAGTTTGAGCATGTTTATTGCAATCATTAATAAGATTTTCATTTTCCATGCAAGTGTCTTTAAAAGGTTCATGATACATGTCCCATTTTTCTTTAGGATCATTAATATGGGAAGCAAAGGCTCTATAGTATCTAACAAGAATTTGAGGATCAAGGTCATGTTTAGCACTAAGCTCTTGAAAATCAGCAGTTTCAGCGAAAGACTTAATGCAATCATACTCATAGTTTATACCTGGGTATTTACCTTTGTCGTTATCCCAACCTTCGGTATTTCTTTGAATTGTTTTAAGAAGATCCCACTTAGCCTTGACCTCCTTACTTGTGAAGGATCCCTCTAAACAGGTATCCAGATAGTCCTTGTAGTGTCCTGGAAGCCTTGTATAAAAATTATTGATAACAATATTACTGGGGAGCTCATGAATGGGACATTTGAGCATTAGTGACTTCAATCTCCCCCAAGCTTGGGCAATACTTTCTCCCTCATGAGGATGAAAATTATAAATATAATTCCTATCTTTATGAATTTCATGAGGAGGATAAAATTTAGTATAAAAGAGAGATTCAAGTTCCTTCCACTCCAAATGATGAGGATCATCTAGTAGCTCATACCACTCCCTTGCTTTGTCCCTAAGTGAGAAAGGGAATAGATTCCTCTTAACTTGGTCCATTGAAATACCTGCACACTTGAACAACTCGCATAATTCATGTATAAAGAGTAAATGATCACTAGGATGGACAGTTCCATCTCCAAAATAGCAGTTGTTCATAACACGTTCAACAATTTTAATAGGTATTTGAAAAGGGACACTTTCAGTATGTGGATTTAAAATATCACAAGTATCATTAGAATTACCACATATGGGCGATAAAGTATCATCAGAGCAAATTTTCTTCCCTAAAGCTGGGAGCTAAAAATATCTTTCTCATAAAAACTAGCTTCCCCAAGCTTAGACGTTTCCATACCATTAGTAACAATGTTGTTCAAGAAATTCATACTAATAACATTGCTATTAGCATGCAAATAAAGTTCCATAGGTTTTTTATTTTTCTCTTCAAACACTTCTTGTCCTAACTCAAGATAAATACCATCTCTCTAATTTTGTTGTCGTTTTCCATTAAGCCTAACTAGTGAAAACAAGAAACAAAAAGACAAAATTGCAGAATCTAAAGGAAATAACTTCGAGCACTCACACCGGAGGATGTGAGTACCTTTTACCTTACCTCCCCGGCAACAGCGCCAGAAAATAGCTTGATGTCTACGCACTTCTATTTTTGTATACAATTGTTGGGCCTCCAAGTGCTGAGGTTTGTATAACAACAGCAAGTTTCCCTTAAGTGGATTAGCAAGGTTTATCGAACTCAGGGAGGAAGTGGTCAAAGGTATTCCCTGTCAGGCAATCCTGCAATCAAGATACAAGAAGTCCCTTGTGTCCCCAACACACCCAATATAGGTGCACTAGTTTGGCGAAGAGATAGTGAAATACAAGTGATAATGGTGCCAGAAAAGAGCTTGACGGTGAGGTAAAGACTAAAGGCAACAAGAAGGAAGAAAGCAAACATGCAACCGATCTAGTAGCAAACGGTGTTTCAATATTTAGAAACAAGGCCTAGGGATCATACTTTCACTAGTGAACACTCTCTCATATAAGTATCCTCTCTTCATGATACTACTCTTAGCTACTCTCCGGTTGGACACTCTAATCCATGGTAGGGATATAACAGCACACCTCAAAGTCTGCCTTCCCCAATCTAGATAACCCCGCACTGTCACCTTGAGCGCTAGATGGTTCCAACAAACACCACAATTTTATAGAGACATATAACTCCAAATATAACTCATAAAAATATTCAATCTAGCCAAAGTGCCACATAGGTATGCATGCTGTCACTTTCACACACGTGGGGAAAAGCATAGATATATTAAAGCACAAAGAGTATTTATGTAGACTCAAACCTAAGTGCCACCATGGCATGCATGCTGTCACTTTCACACACATGGGGAGAGCAGAGATCTAATGAAGCACTTGAGTAGCAAGGTAGATCTACTACATTACAAAGCTCATGATCATTTCCACAAGATCATGCATAGAGAGAGAGATGAACACATAGCTACCGGTAGAGCCCTTGGCGTCGAGGAAGAACTACTCCCTCCTTATCATGGGAATCAGCAACGGTGATGGAGATGGTGATGGAGATCGATGGAGATGGCTCCGGGGGCACTTCGTCTGACAGTGGTGCAGAACAATTTCTTCCCGAATCTCCCTTGGTGGCGGCGCTGAGGTTTTCGTGGATTTATTATGGATGCCCTAGGGTTTTTGGGTCGGAGGCTTCTTATAGGCGCAAGAATCAAGGTCGGTGGGGGTCCAGGGGGCCCACACCCCCTCTGTGCGCCTACAGGGCTTGCCCGCGCCTAGGGGGTGCAACCACCTTGTGACCCCCCTCTGGCTCTGCTTCGTGGTTCCGTGTTGCTCCGGGAAAAATAACAACTTTGACTTTTTTCCCGTCCAATTCCTAGAATATTGATTTTCTGCCTTTCTAGAACCAAAAACAGAAGAAAACAAGCAACTGACACTGTGACAACTTGTTAATAGGTTAGTTCCAGAAAAGATATAAAAACACCTCAAAGTATAGACAAAGCAAAGAAAAGTAGATACAAAACAAGCATGGAGCATCAAAATGAAGGGAATATGCCCTGAGAGGCAATAATAAAGTGTTTATTATGTGTATTCCAAGTATATGATAGATGTTTATTTTGCATGCTATAATTGTATTAATACGGAAGCGTTAATACATGTGTGTTTAATAAACAAACAGAAAGTTCCTAGTTATGCCTCTCTCATAAACTAGCTCGTTGATTAACAAGATGATCAAGGTTTCCTGATCATGGACATTGGATGTTGTTAATAACGGGATCACAACATTAGTGTAATGGTGTGATGAACATTCATCCGAAGTATAGCATTACGATCAAAGTCATTGAGTTTATATTGCTATAACTTACGAAGTGATCCTAATCCTTAGACCATGAGATCATGTCAATCACTAACAGGAAGAGTTTCTTGATAACATCAAACGTCACACCGTAGCAGGTGATTATAAAGATGGATTCAGAACTAATAAAGTGTTATGTTGAGGCTCATGGATCGAGAGTGAATTTGTTCATCCCGATGACGGATAGATATACTCCGGCCTCTCGGTGATATCATATTGATTAGCTTGCAAGCAAGTGATTTGATCACTAGAATGTTATATCACGAACGAGAAAAGAGTGCATGTCGATAACGAGATCAAACTAGGTATGGAGATACCGATGATCGAATCTCGGACATGTAATATATCGTGAAACAAAGGGATTAAGATACTAGCGTAAAAGGTTCCGACGATCACAAGAAAGTCATCGTTGAATGTGTGGGAGGCAGTATGGGTCTCGGATCCTTCGATTATTGATCCGAGAGGGTCTCGATCATGTCCGCATTATTCACGAACCGTAGGGTGACACACTTAAGAGACACCGACATCCAATTGGAGCAAATGTTTCATGCGAAAGAATGAACAAGCAGGAATTTATTTCACTAGATCACAAAGCAGGTTTTGGTGAAATTGCATAAAGTGGTTATGCATGTGAAATAGAATTCTAGCAAGGGGTTATTTGTGAATGTTTGTCATTAAAGTAATTGACAAAATTCTGAATAAAATAAAAGTTTTATTTAATGAGAGTTTGCATTAAATTTGGTGGAAATTTAATGGGAATTTGAGTGGACTTTTGAGTGGAGGAAATTTAAAGGGCATTTTGTGAGTGGAGTGTCCACCCACATGAATGAAGGAGGAGGGCAGCCCCATGGCGGCCACCCCTTGGGTGCCCCCTCCTCCTATAAAAGGAGCCCCTCCTCACTTGTCTCTCACACCTCCTCGTGAAGGATCTCTCTCCCTCTAGAATTTATCCCCATGGTCTCGGACTACCGAGATACATGTTCCCAGTGGCTATTCGGCAAGAAAGAGTTGTGCTTCATGCATCGCTGGGCCGAGGCGGAGGTTGCTCGGTGCCTCGAGCGTGTGTGCGAGCACGGATGCGCTGATTTGCGGCGCTAGGACTTCCTCTCGATCTTGAGATCGGCAAGAGATCGTCTACATCAACCACGAGTTGAACTCGTTAAGCTTTGTCGGTCTTCAAGGGTATGTTCTCTACGGATATACATCCGCCCGTTGTTTGTATCTAGTATATAGATCTTGGTATATAGTTCACATCGTAGGAAATTTTTTGTTTTCTATGCTGCGAACCCTACAAAATTTGTAGATGCGTTTCCGACGTATCAAACACCCCATCCACTGGGCCCGGGGGGTGTCACTCCTGGTAGCTTAATAGGATATCTAGACTGGCCCCACAGACCAACACTAGTCTTTTCTACACACTTTGTCCTCAGTCATGCGCACCCGATACCCACTTCCCGGTTGGTCACCCATCCTAGAATTTCTCTAGGCCAAGCACGCTTAACCTTAGAGTTCTTTTCGAATGAGCTTTCGAAAAAGAAGTTGCAACTTGTTGATATGGGTATCCTATCAATCCTATTAAGTCATGTCCTTGAATCTCACATACACCCACCCTTTAGAATATCGATGCCCTCATCGATCAAGCATACCCTAGGAACGTTCCCTCTTGGCACACATATGTGCGTCTAGTGCCGGCACATGTGTCATGCCATGTCCACGCCGGGCCACACACGCCATGCTCCACATGTCCCTCCACTGACCCGCACACACCCGGCACACGTATGTGCGTCCAGTGCCGGCACATGTGCCATGCCGTGTCTAATCCAGGCCACACACGTCATGCTCCACATGTCCCGCCACTGACCCGCACACCCCCGTTTAACCGCGAGGATTGGCTCTAATACAACTATGTAACACCCTCGGACCGTCCCTATGCAAGTTTTAGCGATTCCCGCCAAACCCCATAGAAACGATTCAAAGGTGCCCACCAGGCATTTGCGTGCGGGTGGAAAATGAAGTAATATCATTACACAATAGTTCATGATGGAACCCACAAAACCTATATATATATATATACACACACAACAACGACTTGATGAGTCAAGAATATAGATATACAATACAAATATCCAAATCACCTTAAAAACGATACAACGTTCGAGTACGGACAAGATGCAAATTTAAATAGAAGCTGACATGTGGGACCCAACATGAACACGTTTAATTCAAATAGTGGCTGACATGTGGCATCCAGATAAACTGCTGCTGTATCTAGCAATGTTGCCAAGGTCAGGACGGCGGACTCGCCCCGAAAAACAGTCCAACATATATACACACACGTTTAATTCAAATAGTGGTTGACATACCCAGCATGGACACGTTTTATTCAAATAGTGGCTGACATGTGGGACCCAGCATAGGCACGTTTTCTACACAGAGAAGGCTGCAATGTGGGACCCAGCATAGACATGTTTTATGTACATAGAAGGATGACATATGAGACCCAACATCAATGTATAGATTAAATTTTTTTGTACTCTATAAGGCTAACATCTGGGGCCCAGGTAAACTGCTGCTGCATCATAGACACGTTTCCCCTAAAAAATCCACCAATGTTGCCAAGGTCATAACGGCGGACTCAACCCAAAAAACAGTTCAACATACACACGTTTCTTTCAAATAGAGGCTGCCATCTGGGACCCAGCGTAGACATGTTTCCTACACAGAGGTTGCTGACATCTAAGACCTAGCTACGGAATAAAGTCAGAACAACGAAGACGGCCGAAAAAAGTATATCATAGCACGTTTCATTTATGGAGAGGCTGATATGTGGGACCCACCAGAGAGACCTTATATAGGTGCTGCATCGAGCAACGTTGTCAAGTTCGAATAAGATAGGAACAAGCGAGAAAAAAGTTCAACATATACATGTTCTTCTAATGAGATGCTGATATGTGGGACCCAACAGCG
Source organism: Avena longiglumis (assembly GCA_030063025.1). Taxonomy (NCBI): domain Eukaryota; kingdom Viridiplantae; phylum Streptophyta; class Magnoliopsida; order Poales; family Poaceae; genus Avena; species Avena longiglumis. Next base: position 69,532,030 of record CP125973.1, on the reverse strand, counting down.
TGACCAAACGACAGACTCCTTGAGCAACGCTATCTAGTTCGGAACAAGATAGCGCTAGAGAAAAAAATTCCATCATATACACACTATTCTTCTAATGTGAGGCTGGCATATGTGACCCATCAGCTAGTATAAACGGCTGATGCATCGAGCAACCTTGCCAAGTTTGAAACACAGAGGCGCGAGCGAGAAAAAAGTCCTACATACACACATTTCTTGTAATGAGGTGCTAACATGTGGGATCCAGCAGCATGACCAACGTCAGATTCATCGAGCAATGCTATCTAGTTAGGAACATGGTAGCGCTAGAAAAGGAAAAAATTCAATCATATACACACGATTCTTCTAATGAGATGCTGACATATGGGACCCACCAGCCTGAATAAACGGGTGATTCCACGAGCAACGCTATCAAGTTAACACGGAAGCGCGACCGAGGGGAAAAATTCTATCATACACACATTTCTTCTAATAAGAGTATGACACGTGGGGCCTAGCTGCGTGATTATGCATCTAGCAGTGCTATCAAGTTCGGAACAGGGTAGCGCAACCGAGGGAAAAAATCCATCATACAACGTTTCTTCTAATGAGAGGATGACAGATGGGCCCAGATGCATGACGAGGTTTGATCTCGTCAATGCCCATTGTTATGGACTTGGGTTTTGGAGAAGATGGGGATGCTAGAGCTCGCGGAACGGTTAGCAAACAAGAAACATGGGACACGAGGTTTACCCAGGTTCAGGCCCCCGGAGGGAAAACCCTACTCCTGCTTGTCTACTCTTGATTACGGCGGAACCGGTGATTACAGGGGTGCGCAGATGCAATCTGGCGTGGAGGTGTGTATGCGAAAGTATGAGTCGAGAGATCTAGGTCGTGCCCTCCTAGCCTTTATATAGACTTAGGCAGGTCCCAGGCATAGACCTAGTCGATTACAGGTTTTAGGGTTTACCCCTTTGAATTTCCTATCTACTCTAGTCTTGCTCTCCAAGGATCCGAAGGCGTCATGGGCCTTGGACACCCGAAAGTCTTCATGGGCCGACGTATATTTGCCGTGGGCCTTCCTTGGGCTGGACCAGGTGTGCTGAGATCATGTACCCGCGGGGTATAACCATGTCAGTAGCCCCCGAGTGATCAGTCGAATCGTAGATTCGGATGAGGACTCTTCAATCCTTCGGGTGCAACTATGCATTTCAAGAGTTCATGTGTAGGGATTGTTGATGCGTGTGCCTGACTCACCCGACGGATCAGGGTCAGTTAACTGTCTTAGGACGAAACAACACGATCTTCTTCAGGTTCGAGTCCCTCAACTCGAACCTGGAACATATGCTGGCGTAATTCGACTCAGACCGCGGAGGACTTACAGGAGTGGAATTACAGTAAATTTAATTGATGTACCCAACGCGTCCTTCAGGATTTTTCATCGCGTTTGTTGGCACGGATTTATACTAGCAGATCGCAGTCATGTGCGTTACCAGGCCATCAGATCTTATCTGTAGGTCTTATCTTTGCGTCGCAGACACAACATCCGAATTTTTATCACCACGGAGGTGTTTCGGGTGGACAAGGAGAAATGTTGCTCACTTAGCATTTAATTGGGGAAAAGTTGCCGAAAAAATGTTGCATGCCGATCTAAAAGATCGCATTCGAAAATTCATAGGGTGCGCGGCCAGCGCTCCCTATGGGAGTAGCCCCCGAGTGTCTGTTCGAGTCGTAGACTCGAGCAGAGACTTTAATTCAGCCGTTGTTTGGCTTCAGGTCCGTGGGACACAAATTTTTTCGGATGCTTGAATTCGTCCTCCCTATGGGAGTAGACCCCGAGTCCGTAGTGGAGTCGCAGACTTGACGTAGGACTCAAAGAAACAATTCAGTCTTTGTAATGTGTTTGTTCATTTTTCGGTCTTGGCCCGCGATCGATAGTAGCCCAGTAATTAGTCGAATCGTAGATTCGGTGAGTACTCTTAGCTTTGAAGCAAGAAATTGTGATTGCTAGTATGGCTTTTGACGTCGTCTTGACGATCGATGACCTCAAGCGTCTGCTGCGCCAGAGATGACTTGACTGGACGAACATGGGTCCCACTTTCTGACATTGAATTGACCGTTCACGCGCGGCGTGGAGATAATTACAGCGTCGCCTTGATTTCCGCGCGTAGTGGATGACGTGTTAGCGACGGTTCGTTGCGATGCTAACACGTGTCTGGCTAGATCCTGCCGTTGGCGCTAGGTCTTCTTGATGGACGGTTGTCATACATCTTCTTCGTCTTTATAATCATTGGGGAAACATTAGTTTGTTTTCACCGCAGCTATTCTCGTTTCACTGCTCCCTTGTTCTTCTGAGAGTTCTTTGCTGCGCGCTGGAATATCCTCGGACATTTCTTTCATCCATCCTACGTTCTCGCCACCGGCGCCTCCGTACCGCAATTGGGAAGGCGAAGAAATCTTCTTATGCGGTTGGTACCAGCGCTGTTGGGGGGAAGAAGAGTACCGCCGCCACCCGTGTCACTGATGGTGGATGGCGGCGATCGAAGACGCGGGAGAGTGATCTCCGCAAGCTTCGTGAGCGGGGCTTGATCCCGCAGTATAGGGAGGCCGTCCATCTCCCAGGCAACGAGGTAATTCCCCGCCCCCCCCGTTGGGTTTCGGGCTATGTTCGTTGCCTTTGTCCTTCGGGGCTTCTCCTTCCCAGTTCACGACTTCCTTCGTGGACTGCTTTTTCTTTATGGCATCCAGCTACACCATCTTTCCCCCAATTCTCTTCTGCACATTGCTTTTTTTATCACTTTCTGCGAGTGCTGGCTCGGTATCGAGCCGCACTTTGGCCTCTTCCGGAAATTCTATTCCGTGAAGAGGCAATCCGGTTCGGATGGTGTTTATCCCATTGGGGGTTGCATCATCTCCCTCAAACCCAATCTGCTTTTTTTTCTTTTTCCATGTCGAATCATCCCGATCTTGGCGGAGGATGGTTTTATATCCGCGACTCCACAGTGGCTGGGCAGGATTTTGGTCTTGCTCCTTTCGACCCTTCGCAAAAGATCGAGCCGAAGAGGTCCTAGAAAAACCAGATCTTGGATGGCGAGGTCGCGGAGATATAGTCTCTCTATCGTCGGGTGGAGGATCTCCAGCTGATTTCTGATAAGGAGGTGAACGGTGTGGATATCATCCGCACCGTCTTAAAACGTCGGGTGCAACCGCTCCAAGCTAGGGCGCACCCGATGTTCCTTTACGCTGGATGTCGTGACCCGACGAGGGTTTCGGCTGAAGAATTCTCTAGGGGAGATCTGGACGGTGTCCTTCGCCCGCTGCTGAAGTTCAAGGCTGGAGAGGATATCCCGGGGAAGTCGCTGACTTCTCCGTTCTCTCCTTCGCGTCCTATTCCCCAGGTGTAGATCCGAGTCATGCGCGTAGCGCTATTTTCGACTGCATTGTTTTTGTATTTGTTTGCTAACAAATTTGCTTCACCTGTGCAGGAGTTCAAGGTGCCGGGAATGTCGCCACCACTTCCAGAATTGTTTCCGGCTGCACCGGACAATGAGGTAGTGGATTCCATGTCCGAGCTGCCATAGGCACGGTCTCCGGCTGAAGAGGCCAACGAGTCGAGCGAGGACCACACCCGCAAGCGGACACGGAGCTCCAGCGAGTCTTCGGATGCCTCGACTCCTCCGACTCCTAGGAACCCATTGTGCCTTGACCGTCATATTGATGGGCATGGGGGCTCCTCCTCTCCGATTCCTGCCGTTCCTGTGCGGGTTGTGGCGCCGCACCCGCCGGCAAAGCGGAAGAAGGAAGATAAGAAGGAAGAGAAGAAAGAGGAGAAGAAGGTCTGGAGGACCCCTCCTGTCTTCGACTTGAGCGAGCTTGACTCGTAAGTTTCTTTAGTCCTGTATTGTCTTTTTCGCCTGTCTCCTTTGTACTTGTGCTAATTTGTCTTTGTGCAGCCATTCTTCCAACGATTCCTCCAGCGGTGGTGCTCGGGAGATGATGGGGGAGTCTAAAGTCGTGCTTCCTCCTCCTCAGACGGTGGCCACCTCTGAAGGCGTTGCTCCAGATCCTTCTCCACAGGAGGTTCGGGTGGTTGCACCTCAGAAGGCTACAAGCAGACCTTCGGCATCGTCGTCTAATCATGTAAGTAACTCTATTGTTGCCACGGGGGAAGCCCCCGAGCCTGTTTTGGGTGATTTTGGGTTTATCTCTTTTGTCCTTACCTCGGGGGGAGCCCCCGGGCGTCTTTTGTCGTTTTCTTTCGAGTCTCGAGGGGATCCCCCGAGTATTTTCGTGTGTGTGACTTTCTTCTGCTCGTTCTTTTTGGGCGTATCCCCCGAGCCCTTCTTGTGACTAGTAGTTGTTCTTTCTTCATCCTTTTGTGCAAGATGCCAATCGACTGGTGCAGCAGCACCTGGCGCTGGAGGCCAACCTCAAACAGCTGCAAGGTACTTTTTATGCCTTGGTCTTTGTTTCTTCTTGTATTCTTGTCCTGTTATCCGACGCTTGTTTTGGTGTATTGCATAGGATCACAACACCTCTCTTCGCGAGATTGATGCTCTCAAAAAGAGCCTTGGTCAAGCGGAGAAGAAGGCCGAGGTCGCCATTGGTGCCAGGGAGTGCCTCGAGCTGGAGTTGGCCCATGCGGCCGAGGCGAAGGAGCGCCTGCTGCAGGAGGCTACGGACCGCGAGGAGCAGCTTGACAGTGCCGCGGCTGCACGTGAAAAAGAGGTGGCTGGCAAGCTTATGGCGGCTGCCAAGGCCGTTTCGGGTGAGTATCGTCACCTTCGTCTTTTTTGGTTTTCTTGTCTTTCTTCTACGGTGCTTTCGTTCATTCCTCGTCTTTTTTGTCTTAGATGCCGCGGGCATCGAGTTTGACCGCGGTGCTCTGGAGCACGAGAGTGCTCTGGATGATGCTACTGCAGCGGTCGAAGATCGTTGCAGCACTGTCGTCAACTCGCTCGCCAAGGCCAAGGAGGTCCTTGGGCGCTTCTACAAGGAGCTTATCCCCAAGGGCGCGACCCTTGATGATGTTGACGCTCTGGCGGAGGCACTGTCAGCCGAAGCACCTGTGGCGTACAAGCGCAAGCAGAAGGGCATCGGCGCATCCGTCGGGCTGGCGATGGACTTGGCGGCTGGAGCGGAGATGGACCTTCCTCACGTCACTTCCCGGATGCCGACGACTGCAGATGGGTCCGAGGTAGCCTTCGCTACCTATGCTTTTCATTAAAGCGTTATGGGAAGCTGATTGATCTGCTGGCGATGCATCTCGGCAGGGGGAAGCCAAGGCGAGGCAATCCGGCTCCGAGGCAACTCAGGGTGCCGCGTCGTAGGTGCTGTAGCTGTAGGATAGTTGTAGCTTCTTTTGTTGTAAATATTTAGATGAACAATCTTTGTGCCACGTAGTGGCTTTTGCTGCACATAATGAATTTTCTGAGTTCTATGATCCTTTATCTGCGTGTTCATGCCCTTGCCTTTATGTTGATCTAGGGCCCTTCGGGTGGTGATCCTGTGGATACCTTGCCTGCAACACGGCTGCGGCCATATTTGGATGATTCGTCGCAGCTTGCGTTTCTTTGAGATCGTATTCACAGTCTCGAAAAATAGTTGCTTGGGATGCGTGGCCATGCCGACGTTTGGAAGTCCAAAGCGGATCGAGGTGCTGCCAGAGAGGAGTACTTGATGGCGGAATTGCTTCGATTATCTGAGCAACTTCATTGTAAGTTTTTCAAGCTGCTGCTCATTTCTTCGGATGCGCCTACTGGCCTTGCATCTTACTTTTGTGCGAGTATCGCAGGTGCTAACCTTGCTCCAAGGGAGGAGAAGGAGCGTGTTGCTGTTCGGGTCAATTGCTTGACTCAACAGTACATGGAAGCCGGCGGGTTCTTCTGGATGGATCGTGACCGTGCCATGGTTCTGGCGATGGTGCAAGATCGCGTTCATCAAGTATCGCGGGTGCTTCATCAAGTGCAGACTTCACCCGCGTCGGTTCTGCATGTGATGTTTCCACTGGATGCTGCACCGTCGACCCTCGCTGGCCTTCTATCGAAGTTTCGAAACGTGCATCATGTCAAGGAATTGGTGCGGCATCAACTCGTCGCAGGGGTGAAGGCTGCGCTGTCCCTTGTGAGGCTACATCGCCCTGACGTAGATCTATCTGTTGTTGCGGCTGGGCCGCCTCTTCGGCCGGATGGTGGCGAGTGGGATATGCGTCCGTATTATTCGGTTGTAAGGCAGTATGCCGAGCAGGTCGTAGATCTGTTTGAGCAGCGTGCTCAAGTTATTCTTCAGAATAGGTAGTACCTGTAAAAAGGACGGATGTAAAATTTGTATGTATTTGTCTGGGCGTGTTTTGCCCTTTGTTATAAAGGTTTGGTTGCTGTTTGAGTACGTAGTGCTTTGTTCGCATACGTGTCCTTTTCGTTAGCCTGACGTGGTCAGCTACTCAGGTGTACACGTGTTATCCTCAATTGACGAAATCGTGAGGTGGGGGGAATCCCCGAGTGCGTTTGTAGCATAAGAGTGCGAATAGTAAACAAAAGTTTTTGGGGCGAGACACTTAGCTTTATTTATATCGTAATGGAGGAGGTATATTGTTCGACTGAGTAGCCTTGGCTGAATAGCCTTATTGAAAGTAAAGAGGAGGGTAGCTAGGGGTAGAATCGTCGCAGCTGTGCGACGTTCCATGGATTGGAGTATGCGACTCCAGATTCCACATGCTTGAGGCGATAGGCGCCACCTGGGATGACTTTGGTGACAAGGTAGGGTCCTTCCCATGGTGACTCGAATTTCTTCGGTCGCTCTTGCTTCAGTCGCAAGACGAGGTCTCCTTCGACGAAGGACCTTGGGCGCAGCCGTCGGCTGTGGTAGTTGCGGAGACTATGCTGGTATACCGCTGATCGAGCTGCTGCTATGTCCCTTGCCTCGTCGAGTGTGTCGATGACATCTTTGAGTGCAGCCGTGGATTCAGCTTCGTTGTAAGCGACGACCCGTGGGGCCTGGTGGCGTGCTTCGGATGGTAGCACGGCTTCGGCTCCGTGCACCATGAAGAATGGCGTGTATCCCGTTGAGCTGTTTGGCGTGGTACACATGCTCCACAGGACGGAGGGTAGCTCTTTCGTCCAGGATCCAGCGAGTCGCTCGAGTGGGCTCATGAGGCGCTTCTTGATGCCAGCGCCGATTAGGACGTTGGCCTTTTCCACCTGCCCGTTCGTTTGCGGGTGCGCCACCGAGGCGTATGTGATGTTGATTCCGAGGCCTTCGCAGAAGTCTTGGAATTCTTTAGAGATGAAGTTCGATCCATTGTCGGTGATGATGCTATGCGGTACGCCGAACCTGTAGACAATGGATTCAAAGAACTTGACGGTAGTCTTGCCCTTTTGGTTGGTGACCGGCATGGCCTCGATCCACTTGGTGAATTTGTCGACTGCGACCAGGAGGTAGACGTGCCCCCCTTTTGAGGACCTTGGTAGTTTGCCGATCATGTCGAGTCCCCATTGAGCAAAAGGCCAGGCTAGAGGTATGGGGCTGAGCTCTGACCCGGGTGCATGTGGTTTATCGGCGAACATTTGGCACCCTTTGCATCTTCGGACGATGTCCTTTGCGTTGTTCATGGCCGTTGGCCAGTAGAATCCAGCTCGTAGAGCTTTGGCGACAAGGGAGCGGCTGCCTGCGTGATGGCCGCAGATGCCCTCGTGGATGTCTTGGAGTATGGTTTTCCCGTCACCGATGGTGACGCACCTTTGTAGTACACCCGAATGCTGCGCTTGTACAACTCGCCATTGATGATGGTGAAAGCTTTTGACCGGCGAGATATGCGCCGGGCATCCGTCGGGCTGTCAGGCAGTTCTCCGTCTATCAAGAACTGGAGGTATGGACGTGTCCAAGTTTCTTCGACTGCCATGACCTGCATCAGGTTGACCACGACGACCTCTGTGTCCAGTTTTTTGGGTCCTTCGTGACCTTCGGGTAGCGTGGCTCCCGAGTGCTCTGCCTCTTCGGGTGATCCCTTGGGAAATTTTCGCTTGATGGATGGCACGCATATCTGTTCTAGGAACACACCTGGTGGCACCCTTGCGCAGGTGGAGCCGATGTTGGCGAGTCTGTCGGCCTCCTCGTTGCTTTCTCTTCCAACGTGCCGAAGCTCGCAGCCGTCGAAGCCTCCTTCGAGTGCGTTGTAGAGTGCGCGGTACGCGATCATGTTTTCGGCGTGTGCGTCGCACTCGTTCATCGTCTGTTGGACAACGAGGTTGGAGTCACCGTAGATGACCAGGCCCATTGCGCCGCAGATTTTTTCATCCTCATGCCGTGGATGAGGGCCTCGTATTCTGCCTCGTTGTTGGAGGCTCAAAACTTCATCCGGAGGACGTACTTCATCTTATCGCCACGCGGGGAGGTCATTATGACCCCGGCTCCTGCTCCGGCTTCACGCTTGGAGCCGTCGAAGTGCACCGTCCATGACTGCGTCATGTCTAGGGTGCCTGGCAGCTGTAGCTCCATCCTGTGTACGAGGAAGTCCGGGAGGACTTTAGACTTGATCGAGTGGCGTTTCTCGTAGATGATGTCAAGAGGTGACAGCTCGATGCCCCACAGGGCCACGCGTCCTATGGCCTCTGGGTTATTCAGGATGCTGTTCAGGGGTGCCTCGTTGACGACCATCACCTGGTGCTCCTGGAAGTAGTGGCTCAACCGACGAGCCGTCATGAACACGCCGTAGGCGAGTTTTTGGTAGTGAGGGTACCTCTGTTTTGTTGGCGTCAATACCTCGCTGAGGTAGTAAATTGGGCGTTGGACCCCATGGGTCTTGCCTTCTTCGGGTCGCTCGACCACTAGCACGGTGCTGACCACCTGGTGTGTGGCTGCTATGTACAGCAGTAGGGGCTCGCTCCTTTGGCGTAACCAAAACGGGCGAGGTGGAGAGCAGTCGCTTTAAATCTTCGAATGCGTCATCCGCTTCGGGCGTCCACTCGAATTTGTCTGCCTTGCGTAGTAGTTGGTAGAATGCCAGGGCTTTCTCGCCCATGCGGCTGATAAACCTGCTCAATGCCGCTATTTGTCCTGCGAGCTGCTGGACACCCTTGAGATTCTTCGGCTTCTCCATGTCCATGATGGCCCGGATTTTCTTCGGGTTCGCCTCGATCTCTCGTTGGGAGATGAAGTAACCAAGCAGCTGACCCGATGGGACGCCGAAAGCGCACTTTTAGGGATTGAGCTTGATCCTGTAGCGGTCAAGATTATCGAACGTCTCGCGGAGATCGTCGATGAGCGTTCTTGCCTCCCTGGTTTTGATGACTATGTCGTCGACATAGACTTGGACGTTGCGACCGATCTGGTCCTTCAGGCATGCTTGCATGCATCGCTGGTACGTGGCACCTGAGTTCTTTAGCCCGAAGGGCATTGTGTTGTGGCAGAACACTCTGAATGGTGTGATAAACGCCGTCTTCTCTTGATCTTCGACCTTGAGTCGAATCTGGTTGTAGCCTGAGTAGGCATCGAGGAAGGAGAGTTTCTCGCATCCTGCAGTCGAATCGATGATCTGATCGATCCGAGGGAGAGGGAAGTGGTCCTTTGGGCAGTGCTTGTTCAGCGACGTGAAATCCACGCACATCCGCAGGATGTCCGTGTCCTTATTGGGGACCATTACTGTATTTGCGAGCCACTCACTTTCCTTAATCTCCCTGATGAAGTCTGCATCGAGTAGTCTGTTGATTTCCATCCCGATGGCTTCGGCCCGTGGCTCGGACAGTCTCCCGATGGACTGCTTGACGGGCTTGGTGTCTGGAAAGACGTTAAGTGCGTGCTCGGCGAATTCCCTGGGAACTCCTGGCATGTCCGCAGGACACCAGGCAAAGATTTCTCAGCGCTCATGGAGGAATTCGACGAGCGCACTTTCCTATGCGGGGCTGAGGTCGTTGGCGATCAGCGCCGTCTTGGAGGCATCCGTCGGGTGGACCTGTACCTTCTTTGTGTTGACGGTGGAGTCGAAAGACATGTCAGGTGCGTTTTGTTGTGCGACTAGGGGTGCCCCGTTGTCCGTCACCTCGCGGGGCCTTATGAGCTCCTCTTGCATGCCGAATGACTGGGAGATTCTGTTGAAGTCCCTGTCGCAATGGTCCGATCGGGTGAAGCTCCCGTGGACTGTGATGACGCCTCTGGGTCCTGGCATCTTGAGTAGCAGGTATGCGTAGTGTGGTACTGCCAGAAATCTTGCGAATGCTACACGCCTGAGGATGGCGTGGTATTGTGATGGCCAGTCAACCACTTCGAACTCGAGTCGCTCGCATCGGAAGTTGTCCGGCTTGCCGAAGATGACGCCGAGCCATATCTTTCCCAGGGGGAATATGCCCTTTCCTGGAATGATGCCGTGGAACGTTGTGTCTGACTGTTCCAGGCTGCACAACGGGATCCGCATTGCTGCTAGGGTGCTTGCGAACATCAGGTTGATGCCGCTGCCGCCGTCCATGAATACGCGACTCATCTCGAAACCTCCGATCTGCGCCTCGAGCACCAGGGCAGCATGACCTGGGCGAGGGACCTGGAAAGGGTGATCCGAACGGTTGAACGTGATGCAGGACTCTGATCCGCTGAGGTACTCAGGGATGGAAGGTGGAGCTGTCATGGCCAGGTTGATCTGATGGGTGATTTTCTTCTGCACCCTATTCGTTGGGCGTCCCTTATGGATCATCAGTGCTCCTTTCGGCGGGGGATACCCGTGCCTAGCGTTGTTCTGTGCTGGTGCGACTAGTTGGTTCGGGCCTCCTACAGGTGGTGGTGGAGGATCTCCATGCGCTATTTCACCAGGTGCGGGTGCGTTTCCGAATCCAGGGGGTGGATCTTGCTGCCTCATCTGAACCATGCTTTCGCTGAGCTTCTGGAACTCGCGGCAATCCTTGAGCATGTGGCTCACCTTCTTTTTGCCATCCTGCTTGTGGATGTAGAAGTGGATGGTGCATGGACCCAAAAGTTTTTCGTATGCCGAGGGTCCGTTATCGCGATCGCGGTGCTGCCACGACTGTGCTGGGCATCCTCCATTGCGGAAATTTCCTCCACGGTATCCTCCACTGTTGCGGTTGGCGTTGTTGCGAAGATTGGCGTAGCCGGCCGCGACCATGTCGGGTCCATCGCGATCGTCGTAGACGCGCGGTCTCCTCTTGCTACGGCGCTCTCGTCGTCGGCCGTAGTCGTCCTCTTCCTCCGAGTGCGCCCGGTGGACGGAATCTTCGCCGCCAGCCCACCTGTTGGCGATGTCCATGAGGTGGTCGAGTGTCTTGGGCTTGACGCGCCCAAGATCCTCCTTGAAGTCCTGGCGCTTGACGCCGTCCTTGAAGGCATCGATGGCCCTTTCTTCGGAGATGTGCGCCTCGGAGTTCTTGATGTTCGACCAGCGTAGTATGTACGAGCGAATGGATTCGCCCGTTCGTTGAGTGCAGGACCGCAAATCTTCGATCGAGGCGGGCCTCTTGCTGGTGCCTTTGAAGTTTCGGATGAAACTGTAAGCCAGCTCCTCCCAGCTTCGGATGGACCCTGAAGATAGGCTGTTAAGCCAGATCCGAGCTGCGCCTGTCAGCTGCAGCTGAAGGCATTGCATGGCGGTTTCCTTGTTTCCGCCGTGCAGCTTGACGGACGACAGGTGGTCGCTGAGCCACGCCTTTGGGTCTTGTGTGCTGTCAAACTTCGGAGTATCCGAAGGAAGCTTGAAATTTCGCGGCATCCGTGTTCGTCGAACAGACCTGCTGAAGCATCGGGCTCCGCAGAGTTCTCCTTCGTCTTTGTCCATCTCGGATTCAGACGAGCATGCACGCTTGGCTCCCGCTTTGTCGATCTTGCGCTGTGTGAGCGCGTTTCTGGCGTCGTAATCGCGGCTGCGATGGCGCGAACTCTTGTGCCTTCGAGGAAGGTCATGATCCCGTTCTTCAGATGAAGGAGTGGGGATGCGGTCGAACCTGACTGGAGCTTTCTTCTTAGGCTCCGTAGGAGCTTCCTGATGGAGTGCGTCTCCGAAGAGTCCGAGTGCGGTAAGTGCGGACTTGTGCATGGCTCTTTTCGGGGCCCCCTCCGGAGGTGGGCGGGACGCGAGGTACGCAGTGGCTGCCATGATCGCAGCCTGCGGCGTTTTCGGGATGGTGTTGCCGTCGGCATCCATCTCCATGAAGGATGCGTGGAGGGTTCGGGTCACCTCACGGCGCTCCTTGGGATCCATGTTCTCCATCCGGGAGCGATGCTTGTTGCCGTGGTTGCCATTCGAGCTGGAACCGACGCCCATGGCGGAGAGCGCAGCTCGTCGCGCGCTGGACTCCGAGGCTGCTTGCTTGCGTTTGTCAAGCACCTCTTGCATCTTGACCTGCTTCTTGTGCTCCTCGATGAGGAGTAAGTGGTATGCCATCAGCAGGTCCCGTGAGGCGTCTGCAGGCAGGATCGTGTTACCCGCCACGGCGGCGCGTGCCTGGGCCCATCCTTCTTTGCTAAGGCGGATGACCTGGCCGGGGTCGCCCCCTTCGGGTGGGGGGACTGGCTTCTTCTGTTCTCAGCGTTTCTGTTCTGCGGGTTAGGTGGCGGGTTTGGCGGCGGGTTGGGCGCTCGCTGGTCCATGTCATTCTGGATGATTACGGCGCATTGGTAGCGCTCGTAGATTGGTCCGCTGCTGTCGCATCTTTCGGATCCAGAACCGTAGGTCCCTTCATCCGACGGCGGGTCGCACAGATCGGAGTTGCAGCTGCTGCTGTTGTAGGATTCATCTGTTGATGATGATGTGCGTAGCACAGGGTGTGGGGCCCATGAAGCGGCCTGATCGATGGCAGGGGCACCCGCTCTGGGAGGCGGAGAGTGCCGGTTTGCCCCACCTGGAAGCAGAAGCTCCCGAATAGGATCTCGAGCCCGTCGCCTACGGGCTCGAAGTCCTTCATGGTGGCCGGTGAGTAGGCGGTGAAGTCGAAAGCGCCGAAGAGGAGGTGACTCTCCGTCGCCGCAGAGTTGTAGATCACTCGGGTTGGGACCGTCACGATCGCACAATCAGCGTCCCCAGTTCCCACAGACGGCGCCAATTTACGAGGTTTGATCTCGTCAATGCCCATTGTTATGGACTTGGGTTTTGGAGAAGATGGGGATGCCGGAGATCGTGGAACGGTTAGCAAACAAGCAACACGAGGCACGAGGTTTACCCAGGTTCAGGCCCCCGGAGGGAAAACCCTACTCCTGCTTGTCTGCTCTTGATTACGGCGGAACCGGTGATTACAGGGGTGCGCAGATGCAATCTGGCGTGGGGGTGTGTATGCGAAAGTATGAGTCGAGAGGTCTAGATCGTGCCCTCCTAGCCTTTATATAGACTTAGGCAGGTCCCAGGCACAGACCTAGTCGGTTACAGGTTTTAGTGTTTACCCCTTTGAATTTCCTATCTACTCTAGTCTTGCTCTCCAAGGATCCGAAGGCGTCATGGGCCTTGGCCACCCGAAAGTCTTCATGGGCCGATGTATATTTGCCGTGGGCCTTCCTTGGGCTGGACCAGGTATGCTGAGATCATGTATCCGCGGGGTATAACCATGTCAATGCATGATTAAACGCAGCACAATCAATTTTTAAACAGGGTAGCGGGAACAAAGGAAAAAAATTCTATCATACACATGATTCTTGTAATGAGAGGCTGGCATGTGGGACCCAACATCGTGATTAACGGCAGATAGATCGAGCAACGTTATCGAGTTCATATTAGGAAGGAACGAGCCAAGAAAAGAATCCATCATGTGGGGATGACATGTGGGACCCAACAACCTGATTAAACGATAGATGCATCGAGCGACGCTATCAAGTTCGGAACAGGGAAGGAAAAAAATGCCACCATACGCACGATTCCTCTAATATGAGACAGACATGCGGGACCCAACATCCTAACTAAACATAAGAGGCATCGAACAACGTTATCGAGTTCAAATCAGGGAGGCCCGACCGAAAAGTTTGGTCAGCTAGAGTCACTGACGTCCGGGACCCACACGCAAAAAAATACTTCGGCGAGTCAACATCTCGCGAGGAAACGGAAATCTTACTTCTGCCACGCGCCCGACGAGCTCCCTCCATGTTTTTAGCGGTTTCGTCGTAGTAGAGGGGCGCGAAACCAGAAAAAAAAGTTTAGCATCGGCCACGGTCGAGCCGAGATTTTCTTCACCGAAGAGGCGCCTTCTACGACGACCGACGAGTCAGTCGTTGCGGAAGGAAATATTTCTTATAGTGAGATTCACTCCAAACTTGAATAAACCTACATATTAAAAGAAGTCTAGATACATTTGTTTTACAAAGCTAAAACATCTTATATTTTAAAACCGAGGGAGTACAAGGGAAAATTTGTTTCTGGGCTGAGAAAAAAATGGAACGGACTATAAGAGAAGGAAGAAAAGGATTGAGATAATGTAGGTTTGGTTCAATCAAATGTATGACAACAGAGCTATTAGTGGAAGAAACAAAGGACTGACAGTTTGTTTCTAGTTAAAAGTGCAGAATTCATGTAGCCTCAACAATGCTTGAATACCTGAAAGAAAAGTACAAATTTGGACTAAAAAAGGCATACATGAATTAAGGGTGTCCAAAAGCAGTTTCCACCAACCTGTGCCAGCCAGCGTATAGTTCTGTTTTTCGAACTAGTAACGCCACATCGATAACCAACACTGAAAGATAATGATCTGGCTCTGCTCCACTTATTTTGGCTGGGTTGAAATCAAAATACGTTGACGCACCCCCATTATGAAGGGAAAAAAGGTTTAAATCTTCCAGATGAATCATAGAACAAAACAATTAATGGCACATACATCAAATCCTTTTGGTCCCTAAAACTAAAATAAATGAAGCTGACAAAGGTCATTGGAAATATAACAAAGACAAACAGAAACATGGAGAAAAACAGAAGGTTCTATGTTTACATCACATGACTTATAGACGACTAGCGAAATTAGTGGAGAAGAGATAACAGCAGTCTGTATGGAGATGCATTTACTGAATCCTCTCTGCAGCCAGCTCGCCGTTCATGACGAAACCGACGTAAACTCTCTGGACATGAGATATGTTCGCCTCTTTCTTCTCTCGAACCCTGTCTACAAGCTCTTCTGCGGTAGAATTCAAAGTCAGCTCTTCAAGAGTATTCACATGTTCGATGCCACCTGGCAACAACTTCAACTCTGGACAGAGCAGGAGCTTCAAATCAACCAAGCTGGGCATTGCCCCTCTTTCTATCGTCATCTGGCTGAGATGCGGAGCTCCCCGGATTTTCAGTACTCGAAGCTTACGAAATGAAGTTGCTTGGAAGTACATCTTATTGCCGTCAAATGCATCATAAAGTTGAAGCTTTACCAACTGATGTAATTCCTCAAGATAACAAAACATATCTTCCTGAAGTTTTGACCAGACGAGCCGTAGAATGGAGAGGCTTTTCAGTGTTCTAATCGATAAGAAAAACTTAGGTAACGATTCTTTAGCTAATGTCCCGAGCAAGAAAAGTTTCTGAAGTAATGGAGGTGGATCGAGTGCACCGAGTTGCAGAACTTCGTCATCATCAATTGCTTGGATCCCAAGCCGGGTTAGATGAACCATTTTGGTAATAGCTACAAATAGCTTTTCACAATGGTGACCTTGAACTTTACTGATGCGGAATGATCTCAACAGAACTAGAGCACCAAGGTAATTGACCATTTCGGAACTAGATTCCACCAGTAATAATGTCTGAAGACTTGCCAAAGAACGCATACCACCAATAGGTGCTGGTACACCAATAGACGGAACATATTGCATAGATGGTATCAATGGTTTCACAGTGACAATAAGATGTGTCAACTTACACAGCCTTGTAATTTCTGATGGTAAGTTGGTAATTTTGCTTTTCCAAGCATCCAATACAAGCAGATTTTGTAGCCTTCCAATCAGCCGTGAGATATTTGCAATTTTACTTCGTCTAAGTCCAAGATAACGCAGATTGAACAAGTCAAACACCTCATTTGGCAGACTCTCAATTGAACTATCTTGCAAATTCAATACAGACATCAACTTAATAGACCTTGAGAATGAACGAAGTGAACCAAAAGTTAACGAATTTTGGAAACTTAGCAAGGAGCGGAGATGTGGCACAGATTCTGAAAGGTGTGAAAGTGCAACATCCCCTCTTTGAATCGATAAACGCCGTGCTTTCCAAATAAGATGATTCCTTGAGCAATCAAAGACAATGCAAAAATTCTCTTTGCCTGCCTTAGAGAGGGCCAATACACGAAGAATATCATGCATTTGGAAATCATCAACATACCCTGTTTCATTCCTCTTAACCTCCACTAACAGACATCGATTGATGAGCTCGGTCAGGTAATCTTCTGCAACCTCCTCCAGTGTCTTATGCTCACTCGCTTCAATAAATCCTTCTGCAACCCAAAGCCGTACTAGACACTTCCTTTGCATCACATGATTCTCTGGGAACATGCAGCAGTAAAGGAAGCAGTTTTTCATGTTGTGTGATAAGTCTTCCAAACTAACCTTCAAGATTACGTTCATATCCATGATGAAATTGTGTGTAAATTGCATCTCAAGAGTTTTGTACACATTCTCCCACTCCAAAAATCTTGCGCTTTTGAATGACAGGAGTCGCCCGATGCACACAATAGCAATTGGCAAACCATTGCATTTTTCTACAAACTTGTGCGCGCAATCATGCAATTCTGGTGGACAAACTCTATTTTCATTATTCCTAAATGCCTCTTTGCAAAACAGATCCCATGCAAAGTGATTATTCAAGGGTTTCAAGTTAATCATCCGGGCTTCGGAAGCAAGCAGTGCAACGTCGGATATCCTTGATGTGAAAATTATCCGACCAAGTTTGCCACCAGAAAATGCATCTCTGCTGTGAAACCAAACATTTACACTCCAAACATCATCTAAAACAAGAACATACCTTTTCTTCTCTAGGTAACGTCGGACTGTCTCCACTAGACTTCTGTAATTTGTGACATCAGCATCCTTTGGAAATTCCTTTTTCCTGTCATTCTTTCGGAACTCTTCAACAATTTGTTTTAGCAAATCATCGGCTTCATAGCTACGAGACACAGTGATCCAAGCACAAGTGTCAAAGTCAGTCTTGATGGTGTTGTAGACATAAGCTGCAAGTGTTGTCTTACCAACACCTCCCATGCCCCAAACAGTGATTACCATCTGTTGCTGCTCCTCATCTTTCATCCATCTCATCAGCAAGTTGCTATTCTCCGCAATCCCCACGAGATCATCTTCCCTTTTAAAATGTTCCGACTCTGCAGATCTTCTATTTAAGCTGTATACTCTTGTAGGGTTTGCGTCCCTTTCAACACCCGTCAGGTCATATCTGATCCTTCTCTCTGCAGCACTGTTGAGGTTGGCTTTGATATCACGCAAATTTTTGGTTAGCCGATACCATGTCTTGATTTGTCTGACCCTCCTAATTGCTTTCAACAGAAACATCCCCTCACAGTCTTCCCCCAACTTGTAGGTGAACTCGTCAATAACATCCTCGATGTTAAATGCAAGACCCTTGATTTGCTTCACAAATTCAACAGTTGTCTCATCCGCATCCTTGAACCTCTCAGCAGTTCGAAAGAAAGCTTGCATGCTCTCCAGCTCCTCCTTCATTTTCCTTATTTCACCAAATAGCTCTTGGAGAGCATATGCTTCATAGACCAGAAACGACTTCCCTATCTCAACTGCTTCATTTCCAAGGGCATCCCCAAGCTTCATGATTAGCAACCAGATTACACCCTCTAACATGGTTGTGTAGATGGAGCTATACGAAACCTTTGCTTGAAGGATGGAGTTTCTAGGTAATGAGTATGCCAAGATCACAAAACGATTATATCTTTGGTTACTGGACAGCTCCTTGAATTAAGAATGGAAAATGAGCTGTGGTGGGTTTGAGTGGGTAAATGACGACTCCACAATAGTCCTCGATCGCTCAATATGCATATTTCTAAACTAATCATTCAGCCATACGGGAAGCTAGAATGTAATTATTTAACAGTAACACACCCACTACGTACCACCCTTGGCATGTTCTGAAATGGAATCTTTTGTTTTTGGAAGAAGATGCCCTACCAAAACGGTCAGCAGTTTACTTCTAGCGTCTCTTGCTATTGTCGCTGGTTGCTATTTACAACCCTACCATCGTTTTCCCGCTGATGTGGGTTCGACTATCCAGGAATATACCCTTAAACAGAACTAGTAAAAGATTAACGCTATGGTTGATGATGGGGATCATACTAATTTTTAGTATTGTGACTCGTGAGTTCATCCCAGTTGTTCTTAATCATACCAAGTTCACAAACAAATGAAACAAAGAAACCGACAAAAACGATGAAAACGATGATGAAGAGGAACAAATTATTGAAGGAAACACTAGCGCATTACCGGTACATCACGGAGTCCGGCAGAGGGAAGGACTTGATGGCCAGATAACAAATGGGGTACACCGTACACACCCATTTTTTTATAAAAAAAGATAGTAAATGTTACGGTTCCGGCATTCTATCAAACATCCTGATCGGATCCTGTGCTTGATCTTCGGCTAAGCTCAAGTATTTTTTTTTTAGAACGACTGAGCTAAGGCTTATCGGGGCAGACATGTTAATATAAATTTGAGGACTTGAACTTCAAGAGAAACATGATCTTGACAAGAATTGAGAGAGGCCAATAAGGGGTTCTAACTGGTTCTAATGGTCGATTTAGAGGTGCTGGGACGCCACCGGCACTCCCCTCCTAGTGACCGGCGGTGGTGACGGTCTTCACCTCTCCTAGCACCTCTTTTGGATGGTAGTTAGGAGCGGGTGTGTCTTAAGTCTTAATACACGAGGGCTCTTTTTTTGAAACTGAACAGTGGGGCCCCTAGTGCATTTTTTTCTTCAAAATGTGGTATCACCCAGCCTCTGCACCGATCAGCACGCAAGGTGGATATATCACTAGTAGAATAGAAACTTACTTGCGACGCACCAAAATAAATATACACCACCGCTATATTTAGTGGTGTATCGAAAAAAATGATGTGCTACTAGTATAAACTTACTGGTAATTAGAGTATATTTACGCCACAAGTAAGCGTGGACCAGGACTCTTCTAGTGTGGCCAACTATTGGGGGCATATATATGCTTTTACTGGTACGCTGTCAATATTATGTTACTAGCAGTGTATGAATAAAAGTGTATGCCACCAGTATGAGTGGTCTGGGGTGCCATTATTATTGTTTAGTTTGTAATAATGCAGCTCATCCAATCATCAATTGTCCGACTCTGAAATTATCCAATGATTGTGACGCCGTCTTCCCCGCACGCAACGCCGACAAGCTGGACCGCAGCTTCTGGGCCTCTGGTGAGCTCAGAGGCAGCGATGCAGCACACGTCCACGACCGAGCTGATGCATGTGTCCAGCTCTACGCCGACGGAGGTCATGTTGCCGGTTCTAGCTGCTGCGGGGGATGCTGCTACTGCCCCTGTGTAGTGGATTCTGTGAAGAAGGCCACAGAGTTTCAGGTGCCACGCAGGAGCGGAAGACACCCGGTGGGTACGGATGGCTCTTCACTGACTGACAAGGACACTTTAGAAAAAGCCATGCGCAGGGAAGCTGAAAAGAACCTCGACACTGTCTGGTAATCCCTTTTTGTCCAAGTCTTTTATTTCTTTTTCATCTGCTCGCATTTCTTCAAAGTTAAATTCTGTCGGAATTAGTCTTGGTAAGAATGCTAGAGATATTTTTGTTTCTTCTAAGGTTTTTGAAGCGAATGAAATTTGACCGGTTAACGGTTGTTCCAAAAGCCTCGACCTCTTATATTTCCACCTATTCGGATGATGAGGATACGAACACCACAAGAGATGGTCAGCTCCTATCTCATCTAGCAGGTGAAGTTCTAAAAGTTGGTTTGGACGAGAATAGGTTAAGCTCAATATATGATCTAACTACATCTGGTCGCAAGTCGACGTCTAGAAAAAAGTGCAATAAGTCTCGTAAACAGGATCTTGCTCCTAAATCTATTATTGTTTCCCAATGAATGGCATGTTTTTGAATAGCAGATGTCTTCATGACTTGGCTAAAAATTTACACATTGCTCTTTGTTCTAGGGAACAAAATTTAGATTTTGTGGCTATCTTCGGAACGGGTAGACGGGAATTCTCATAGAGTATACTTGACCGCCTATCGAGTGGTATAGACTTTGTTTGGAATTCCCGTCCACCTAGGGAACGGTCTTGGGGCATTTTAATAGGCGTGCGGGCGGATACCGTGGATATTTTAGCTGTTTTGGAAGGGGAGTTCCATCTAAAGATATTTTAGCTGTTTTGGAAGGGGACTTCCATCTAAAACTTCACATCAGCAACAAAGCTGATAATTTCATATGGAGTCTCGTCGCTGTATATGATGCGGATCAAGAGGTTTTTAAGGCTGATTTTCTTCGTGAATTGGTAAACTTAGCAAATGATAATCCGTACCCTATTCTTATAGGGGGATTTTAACTTGCTCAGATTCCCATATGAGAAGAGTAAATGCCGGTTTGATGATCATTGGACATTATTTTTTAATGCTGTCATCGACAACCTTGACTTAAAGGAGGTAACTATGATTGGAAGATAGTTTACCTGGGCTAATTGTTTGCCAGAACCTACACACGAAAAGCTTGATCGTGTACTGATGGATTCAGACCGGGAAGATCATTTTCCTCTAGTCTTGGTACGTGCTCTAGAACGTATTGAGGCTCTATCAGATCATGCTCCTATTCTGCTTACCACCGGTTTACCTCGACCATGTTGTACCTGTCCTTTCAAATTTGAACTTGGATGGTTACTTCGGGATGGTTTCCAGGAAATGGTGAAAGAAGTTTGGGAAAGACCAATTGTTGGTCATACCCCAATCCAAAGGTGGAATAATAAAGTGCATATGTTATGTAAACACATTGGGTGATGGGCTCGACACACAATAGTTATGCTTAAGAAAGAAAAACTTAGACTTTCAACTACTATTGATGAACTCGAAGCTTTGGCAAAAACCCGGGTGCTAACTCCACAGGAGATTGAGCTTAAAAGCCAATCAAATGCAGAGATAGCCCGATTACTGCTCCAAGAGGAACTCAAATGGTATCAACGTTCTAAATCTCAGTTTATTTTGCATAGGGATTCGAATACTAGATACTGTAGGGTTCGTAGCATGGAAAGCAAAAAAATTCTATCGTATGAACACACAAAACCAAGATCCAATCTATGGCAAAGCCAAGATCTAATCTATGAGATCGGTGCAACGAGATTGTAGAGAACTAACCCTCATAGATCCAAAGCGTTTAACAAGATCATATTCTCGTGGTTGATGTAGTCGATCACTTGCCGATCTCAATATCGTGTAGACGATACTTCTGGCGTCATGTTCCGGCAGCGCTTCCGCAGTTAGTCACACATACGATAGTCGATGAAGACCTTCCTCTCCATTGTTCTAGTAGGCAGCGGAGGTAGTAGATCTCCTCGGAATCCCGATAGCACAAGGTGTGGTGGTGGTGGTGGTGGAGGAGGAGAGATTTCTGCAGGGCTTCGCTTAAGCTGGAGCAGTGCGATGGAGGAGAGAGGGGTAGGCGGTGGCTAGGGTTTAGGCGCCTAGGGTTTAGAGGGCAAGGGACTTGGGCGCCTTAGACAAGGGGTGCCTTGGGGTGCGCCCCACCCCTCCTTATATAGGTGGCGGGCGACCAAGGGTGGTCCCATCCCAAGTTGAATCCCTCCCTAACTCAGCCATTGAGAGAAGAGCTTGAAACCTTTTCCAACAAGCCTTCGTTCTTACCAAAAACTAGAGTTTGACTTTTCAACTAGGATTTGACTTTTCAAAGTAGGATTTGACTATTCAAACTAGTCCTTGGCCGAGTTACCCTTGGGATTGGTGCGACCATCCCCTTAGGGCATGGCGCGTCCCAAGTAACCCCTCCGGGGTGGTGGACCTTCCAGAACATTCTAGAAGCTTCTGGTCAAAACACCGAAAACGTTTCCAAACCCCGAAAAACCACTTTACTTATATGAATCTCATTCTCTGGACCATTTCGGATCTCCTCGTGATGTCTTGGATCCTATACGAGACTCCAAACAACATTCGGTCTCCAACTCATATTCCATATCTACTTTAAACAACATTGAATCCTTAAGCGTGTCTCCCTACGGTTCGTGAACTATGCAGACATGATCGAGACACCTCTTCGATCAATAACAAATAGTGGGATATGGAAATCCATAATGGTTCCCACATATTTCTATGATGACTTCGTGATCGAATGAACCATTTACATATGATACCGATTCCCTTTGTTGCGTGATACTTTACTTATCCGAGATTTGATCGTCGGTATCTCTATACCTAGTTCAACCTCGTTACTGATAAGTACTCTTTAATTATTCCGTGATATGACATCCCTTGTGACCTAGTCACATGATTGCAAGCCAATTGGATGACATTCCATTGAGAGGGCCCAAAGTATATTTATCCGTCATATGGATGGACAAATACCACTCTTGATCCATGTGCTTCAACACATGCTTTCAGAATACCTAATGCCACCTTTATAACCACCCAATTATGGAAGTGGTGTTTGATGTCATCAAAGTATCCATCTGATAATGGCGATTAACATGATCTCATGGTCGAAGGATTAGGTTACTATGTATTTGAAAGCTTGTAGAAAACAAACTCTAAATGACTTGATATTATGCTATGCTTACTATAGGAGTGTGTCCATCATATCATTCTCCTAATGATATGACCTCGTTATTAATAACATCCAATGTCCATGATCAGGAAACCATGATCATCTATTAATCAACAAGCTAGCTTAACAAGAGGCTTACTAGGGACTCTTTTATGTTTACAAAACACACAAGTATTAATGTTTCCTATTAATACAATTATAGCATGGGGTGTAAACATTTATCATAAATACAAAGATATAATAATAACCACTTTATTATTTTCTCTTGGGCATATCTCCAACAGTCTCCCACTTGCACTAGAGTCAATAATCCAGTTTGGAAAAACTTGTGCATTCAACACTTATGGCTTTCTGGTGTTGTATATACATGATTGCTAGTGGTAAACATAATCTTCAGATCTGACATTTATAGGTCCACGTGTACTTGCATATCTTTGCGTCTCTACGCATCACTCATTCTCCAATGAGATAACATTGTATAAATTTGGTTCTTTGGTGAGACCTTTAGTTCCTTGGAGTTAAACCATGTTTATACAATTGTCGTATAATATATCTTGATAGTACTAGCCCGCTGTGAACCACACCTAGTTTGATAACAAACTTCTTGACACAAATTCCCTCTTTTGCTGCTACAATGGCAATCATATACTTAGCCTTTTGTTGTAGTATGTGTCACAATGTCTTAACTTTGGAACTCATCCAAATTCGTTATGGAATCTCCTTTCCATTATATTTTGCCACCCATAGTTTAAATTGAGATAAACTTAATTTGTATCATGTGAAAAAACTAGTATTGATGTAACACTTTACACTGAACTATCTATCTATTTGTCACCTCTACAAAAATAGCATATTCTGAGTTCTTTCAAATATCGTAAGTGTCACATCCCAAAATTTTCCAAATTTTGAAATGTGAAAAATAAATAAACAAAATAAATAATTGTTGAAATTTAGGGTGAAAAGAAACTTTTTGTTTTGAAATGAATAAATCAAAACCCATCTTGAACAAACCTTGGATAAAAATGTGAATCCAACTAAATTCAAATCAAGTGAAATGCATTCTTCATAAAAGCATCTTGAAATTTAAACACTTGGAAAATAAATCAAAACCCTAAAACCCTAATGGGAGTTTTCCAAGATATCTCTAAGACCATGAATTTGATCCATATAAAATTTGTCAACAAACAATTATAAATGATCAAGAATGACAAATGGAAATATTATAAAACCATGAGAATTGGTTTCACTTAATTTGGAGCCATAGATAAAATCTTATGAATTTTATAAGATAAGGAAATTGAATTTCCAAAGCTAATAAAGCACCTATCTAAAAATCCACACCAAATGGTGAGCAAATAATCCTAAAGATATATAAAAGGATAAACAAATATTAAATAAGATTATACAAATTGGAATCACCAAGTTTTGGTCTTTAAATAAAAAGGATATGTTTTTTAAAAGACAAAGGAAGAAATAATAAATAAGGACTATTTGATAAGAGCCAAATAAAACTTGGCCAAGACCATAAGCAAATGGAATAAAGACAAATACCCAATTTAAATGATTAATAAATCATATTAAAAATATTCCAAATAATTTAAAGTGAATTATTTGACACCTGAATAAATAAATAAAACCTACTGAAAAGATTTGGTAAAATTTAGATTTCAAATGGGGTTTGAAAACAATAATAAATCTTATTTGAATTAATACAAGGGCCTATTTTAAATAATTAATATTTCCTAAAAATAATAAAAGAATTATTCTAAATTTGACTTTAGAATATGTTAAATAACAATATTAAAATCTACACAAAGTTTGGTTGTAGTTTGAATTCAAATGGTTGTTTGAAATGATTAAACAAAATCAAATTAGATTAATGGAAACAGAAAAAGAAAAATGAATCAGTATAAAAAAAATGAAAACCAACCAGCCCAACCCAACCTGGCCCACTAAGCCCAGCATTAGCCCATCCCTCTCACCCCCGCAGGAAAATGTTTCGCACCACTGACCGAACCCGCAGAGCCGCTGACTGCTGGACCCCACTGCCTCTCTCTCTCTCTCGCTGTCAAGCAGACCCCACCGATCAGGTCATCTTCTTCACCCGCGCGCTGACCACGCCCCTCTTCTCGCCGTTACTGGCCATTGAAAGCTCGACTCAATTCGAGTTACTACCGCGATAATTCCTCGCCGTGACCACGCCATATGAAGAGCCCACGTCCCCTCTTTCCTTTCCCCCACTCGTCGCTCTCTCTGCCCCCAGGCTGTCCCAATTCATCCTCATATCGCCACTGCTCCGACGAGCCTCCCCGACAAAGTCCGGCAACACCAGCCACCACCTTGCCCCCTCGACCACTCGAGCTTGCTCCCCTCTCCCGTGCGCACCTGCCAGCACCCTCAGCTCACTCACGTGCGCCCCAGAACCTCGGCAACGATGACAGCAGAGCGTCGCCATCCACTGCCTTCACTCCGGCGAACTCCCCAGGTAACTTCCGTCCACCCCTGACCCTCTCGTTGATGCTCCTGTAACCGCCACACTCGCATGCATCTGACTGTATCTTCATCTTGCCTTCCGGTGACCTACAAGCTCGCCCCGACGATGATCAGAAGCACCCGCCGCCGCCGCTAGTTCCGGCGAGCAATAGCCGCATCTCCCGTGCGCCCCTCGAGTATCTGACCCCACCTTGAGCTTCACTGCATCCACGCGAGCACGGTAATCATCTCCGCCCCTCCCCGCTCGATCTAAATCTCCGGCGACTTCTCTGACAAAGCCGTGCCGCCGCGCAGCCACCGTCAGCATCGCCAGTTCCTGGCAAACGCGTTGTAGCCGTAGGATTCATATCGTCTGGCTAGGATTAGATTTAGACGAAGGGGTAAGAGTTGATAAATGCCGCACGATCTAAGTTAAATCCAACGACCCACAGTGAGCGATCCGCGCGAACCAGTATCGCCCAGTAGAATCATGCCACGTGGCCCAGTCTGTTTTATAAAAACCAGAAATGATCTATTAGATGTTCAAGTTTGTAAAATTCATAACTTTTGATCCACACGTCCAAATTTTGCAAATTTTATATCAATGGAATCAGAAGACCAAGTACTATCCAACCATGAACTTTGTTTAATGAATTGCTTCTGGTAAAATGGTTGTTTTTGCAGAAACTTGTGTAGGCATAATTTGAATATAAAATTCATTCAAAAAATATTTTTTTGTGATAAAATCTTTGGCAAATGGATTGTTTTGAACCTACTGACCATATAAACCAACTTGTGGATTCAAAAACATATTTTGTGAGGCAAAAGAACAAATCTTTGAATTAAAGCATTTCTAGCCAAATAAAAATATTGTTTATATGTTAAAAATGATTTTGGAGAAAACCCTTTGGGAAATGTTTTTAATTTAAACTCTTTGACCTAAACACCAAGTTTTAAGAATTAAAAATATATTTGGTGAACCCTATAAATTTTTTTGCTTTGCTAAAAGGCATTTTCAACAACATAAAATATTGATTTGATGTAAAAATGGTTTATAGGTGAAACCTTTTGCAAATGGTTTTAATATTAAACACTTGACCATAAAACACTAACATTTGTGTTTTAAAATGTATTTGTCAAACACTAGAAAATATTACTTTGGTTTGAACCATTTCTAGCAAAATAAAAATGACTTAAAATGGCCATTTTCACTAACTTGATATCAAATGATTTTGCCACATTTACAAATGACTTTGCCACTTTTATAAATGACCAATAGATATTTTATGATGTCCATAACCTATTGGAAACCACTTTTCCAAATAAAACAATCTTTAGCATGCTTGCATGCATTGCTTTGTTTCTATTATTTTATGTGATGTTTGCTTGAATGGTAGATTGAATATTGCTTGCTTGGTTGAATTGTAGTGGAAATTAAAGAGTGTGAATATTGCAAGATCAAGGAGTGAACTTATAATTCTCTACCAAAAAGGCAAGTGGTGCTTTATACTTTTGTCCCAATATTTTCACTATGCATTAGTGATATTTCTAAGTAGGACTTGCATGGAATTTCTGCTAAGTGTAAACTATGCCATGGGAAATCCTAGTAGATGAAACCTTAGTAGAAATTTTCCCTAAGTTAAGATTCCTACTACTATCATGCTTAGCCTAGCTAGTAGAAAACAAGGGTGGATTATATTCAATGTATGGAATATTTCTAAGTCAAGGACTTGTGTTTTTGTTTAATAAAACAACTAAGTGAATGAATCACCTGGGTGGAATGGAAATAATGGTTTGTGTTGAGTGGTTATGCAAGTACAGTATGCTGGGGAAAACTTGGGCATCACCAAGTCCAGTATGCTGGGGAAAACTTGATATCTCACTTGTGGAATTCCACCCAGGAACAAAGATATTTGTGATGTCAAATGTTGAGAAGCTTCAAGTGCAGCCACATGGCATTATGGGCTCTGCCTGGATCATATAGGTTGCAATAAATTAGCCAAATGGACAGTTGGTGGTAGGGGTTTGATAGGTTGTAGCACGTCCATTCTGGTCTAAGGGAAGGCCTCTAAAAGATCTTGTCTTGGTGAAACCAAGTCTTGTGGGGAAAGTGCACCACCTCTGCAGAGTGTAAAATCTAAGTACTTAGCCATGTCCCTGGTATTGGACAATTTGAGCATCAAGACATGGAAGCTATCAAGAATCTCCTCATCCCAGTTTCTAAGTTAAAAACTTGTGGTTGAACAAGGGTGAAGGTTCACCAATTTCTATTGGTGGTTCCTTGGGTGTTTTTGTCAAACAAAACTTAGTGTTTTCAAATGATAAGGAAAATCTATTTTGAGCAAAGCCAGCCTAAGCTCCACTTAGACAAATGCATATAGATGATAGTTACCACTATACTACCATAGTATCACTTGCCAATACAATTCAAATGTGTTGACCCTTGTGGCTGTAACTTATTTTGTTGCAGGTTTGTTTGATGTTAGTAAAATGTGTTGAATAGGATTACAAGTCTACAACCAACATGTTTGCCTATGGCACTTTGAAGATGAAGGACTCCATGCTATAGTTATTTCTGCTGCATTGTAATGAGATAGCCAAATGAGCTATGTAAGATGTAATGAATTATTTTATTCCTGGTTATAAAGTTGTATTATGACATTTGTTTCTTGATATTACAACTAACTGTGGATGCTAGCTATTGATCCAGGGACTAGCATTGTAAACACATGGATCTCTACCTTATTAAAGGTTGGGACCTCTACATATTGTATCAGAGCACTGTGTTTCCTGTAGGATTGTAACCCTAGGATTGGACAAAACCCCTTAGAAAATAGGAGTTGTATTTGTTCCAAAACTTATTTACAAACAATCTTGTAAACTCTTTCCTTAACCTTTTGGTTTTGATTCTACATCTCTTCCTTTTCAAAACTTGATGGGCAAAGCCTCAACCATGAGCAAATACTTCAATATGAACAAAGGACTTCACCAACTCTCAAATGACTTCCACTTTAGTCTCACCAAGGACTTCTATTTGGACATCACTAAGGACTACAAGTGAGACAAGAAATATTAGTTGTCGTGGGAATGACCACGGCAGATGCTGCAATTGGCAGCGAGTAGTAGAACATGGGGCAAGGGCGGCCAGCCATCTGTGGTGCGAGATGAGGGCTGAGACACAAGGGTTTACTCAGGTTCGGCCCCCCGGAGGGTAAAGAACTACTCCTGCTAGATTGTATTATGGTGAGAGTACAATGGGGCGAGCTCGACGGCTAGGCGGCGAATCACTTGGGTGTATGATGGAACGTATCCCTTATGCGTACCCTAGGGAGGTTTATATAGGCTCACCTTGCTAGGGTTTACAGATCACAACCGAATCAGTTAAGGACTTGGAGATTCTATGACCTAGTCCGACTGGGCCTAGCTACGCTTCTGGGCCTCCACCTTCCAGTCGCCTGAGTCCACGCCAAGTCTTGATCTAGTAGCCATCCTGCACGCCCACTCGCTGACGGCTTAGGCTAGTAGGAAACGTCCTGCTGTGTATACCCCGGTAGGCATATCCCCATCAGTAGTCCCCGAGGCCGTCGTTGATTTGTCGCAGGTGTTTGCTGCCAGTCGGAGTATGCGGGTCCAATGCGGATGCTTAGTCAAATCGACGGTGGACTCCTGAACAAAGGAAAGAACTAGTCATTTTTAGTCACACTAACGGCAACCAATCGTGTCGCAGCTCGGCGAATGGGTCGGCGAGTGCTCAGTCACTGTTATAGTGACCGGGTCGGCGAATCGTCGAGTCGCTGGAAGCAACGAATCGAGTAGATGAAGTTGGACCGTCAATTATGGTCAAACTAGCCATTGGGTAACCCAACGGTAATATCGGCGTAATTACCGCGCAGTAACGGCTCCCGAAAATGGCGGGTGGCAACCGCTATATAAGGAGATCGAAAGGCAAACGGGAAAACGCTTCTTCCACTTCCTCCGATCTCGCATATCTCTGTTTCCCCATTCCTCACAGTGATCAGAACAATCCAGAGAGCCCCGACCTCCACGAACTTCCAACCGATGGCCCCCTCCACCGAGCCATGGGGAAGATCCAAATGCACTAAGGCGCTGCTAGCATCTTTCGAGGAGGCAGGGATCCTCCGCGCCGGTAGATGGCGCATCCCCGTGGCCGGGGAAGTGATTCCGGATCCACGCGAGGGGGAGTTCATCTGCTTCACCAGCCACCTGGAGCGGGGGCTGGGCTTCCCAACTTCCCTCTTCTTTCGGTGTTTATGTGCCTACTATGGAATCCAACCATCGGATCTAGGTCCGCATAGTATCGAGCAGCTCGCCATTTTCGTGGCGTCTGCGAGTGCTATCTGGGATGCAGGCCCTACTTTCCCCTGTGGCAAGACCTGTTCCATGGGAGAGTCAGCTGCGAAGAGACAGGCGGCCTGATGCTAGCCGCGGGCGGCTTGACGTTCCAGCTGAAGTCGAAGGCATTGTTCTTCGATCTGATGCTGCCCGCCAAGGCGGCGAACGAGTGGAAGAAGTACTGGTTCTACGTCACCGAGTCGACTCCAGGCGATAAAGTGGCACTTCCAAGGTACTCCACCGACCGTCCTGAGCCGCGTCGGCTCTAGGTCGTCAAACTCCCGCTGGATCAGAGGATGGTTGTTGACGAAATGTTACAAACCATCCGCGGCCTGAAGAAGAAAGGCCTCCAGACCATCAACCTCTACAACTGCTGGCTCGGGCGGCGGCTCGTGCCCCTGGCCAGCCGCGACCACTACATGTATGAGTATACGGGTAAGGATGACCCGACGAAGTCCTGCCTCGTTGAGTGGAGACTCAACGATTATACACAGGCCCTGAAGAAGATTACCCATGCCGTGTACCTCGATGCAAAGGCCGGGGTCACCCCTTATACTGCAAGGCGCCCCGGTCCAATGGTAAGCGGTCATTCCGTTAACACTCGCAGTCGCAGCTTGTGCATTCGCGGTCGTGCTAACATTATTTGTTCTTGTTGCAGTTGTTCCAAGTGGTGGAAGGGTGGCTTCCACCCGCAGACGACGAGAACTCGAGTTCGTCCGTCCAGGACGGAAGAGAGTCATCGCCCTCCAAAGGTAACGCCGAGAGTGACGGAGGCGACGACGACGATGACGACGAAGATGAAGATCCCGTGGAGGTTGCTGCCCCCACGGTTTGCAAAACTCGCGGGCAACACCAGCGCGAGATCAAAGCGAGCAAGAGCCTCGAGCCCCACGGCGATGACGACGACGAGCTTCCCGAGCACACCTCACATCACGAGGCCACGCCGTCGAAGAAGAAGAAAGCTCCGCCGAAGAAGAAAACGAATCCGACGAAGCCGATTTCTCCGCCCCGATCTGCAAATAGCTCCGACGCCACCAGCTCGGCTGAGGACGCAACGGCACACGCGACCGCGGCAACAGGCGCTGCTGCCCCCAGGGACGAGGCGCCGCTGGTATCGTTACCACCGCTATTTCCCCAGTTGTTAGTCTAGGGGCCGCTCTAGTCGCAGGGGCCTTGCCACCAAGGGGGGCTCCCGCAGAAATTACCACGGAGGCTCCTGCCGCGGCTTCATCTTCGAAGAAGCCGTCAGTGTCTTGGGCACACGACGTGTTCGAGACGGGCCTCACTCGGAAGTTGGGGCCCGAACTGGAGAAGCCGGCCAGCATCCGCACCGGTCTACGGTTCATACCAGTCGCCAAGTGAGTGCTGCTCTATCCTTTACTCATCTGTTTGTTTCTCGTTTTAGTCGGACAGTCTTATTCATAAAACTATTTCACAGGACTGGTGTTAAAAAAGATCGGCCATCCTTCTGTGGCCAAGGTTCCGCTAGTCGCCACCGAGGTGTCAGCAGATTCCTCGCGGAAGAGGAAACCCGACGAGGTCGCTGCTCCCGCCGAAGGCGTCAAGAGGATGAAAGACGACGAAGTCGTCACAGTCTCTGATGATCCGGAAGTTGCTCTGAGCGATCCTCCGACTGCAGCGGAAGTGGCCTCGAAGACCAAGGAGGGTGTTGGGTCGCAGCATATGGTGATCGCAAACTCACCCGATGTGGCCGAACCGACTCCGAGTGGCGCAGCGGCATCTGCAGCGACCTTCCCTCACTTCATGGCAAAGGCAGCCTCAGCGAGTACCTCGGCGCCGGCGAGCCGGATGCCTGGGGTCACTAAGGCGGAGGTTGAGCAGTGTCGCGGCCATACGCCGGTCGTGCTTGCGTCTGTGGATGCGCTGGAGCTTCACGGCATCTTTGGTAGCGCCATCCGGTATGTCGTCCGAGGATCAGGCCACTGAATTTCAGTGGTTGGATTCTTAATGTTTTTATATCATCCAATCCCCGAGTGCCTAGTCGCTGAATCTTAGCGGGTGGGCACTGAAGAATTTCATTGTCCAGTCCCCGAGTGCCTAGTCGCTGAATCTCAGCGGGTGGCACTAAAGAATTTCATTGTCCAGTCCCTGAGTGCGTAGTCACTGAATTTCAGCGGGTGGGCGCTTATGAACTGTTTGTTGTTGACGCTGTAGTGTGTGCGCAGGGCCTGCAGCGCGAGTCGACCGAATGGCTTGCTGCAAAGTGTCGCTTGGAGAAGGAGCTCGTTGTCGTCCAGGAGGCGAACAAGGGGCTTCAAGCAGTTGCGGCCGAGGTGAAGGATGCCCGCCGAGGCCTTGTCCCGGTGGGTGACTTGACGGCGGCTCAGTCCGCTTTGAGCACGGCCGAAAAGCGAGTCACTGACCTGGAGCGTGAGCTCAAGGAGGCGAGGGCGGAAGCGAGCTCGGCGGAGGGGCGAGCGTAAGCTGCTGTTACTTCTGCCGCTAAAGAGTGGAAAGTATCTGATGCGCTCGTTGGTGGGCTGCAGAACGACCTTTCTTCTCTTCAAAGTTTCATCACGGACCTCTGCCACCCGCTAATTGGTAAACTCTCCTTCAGCCAATTTCCAGCGGCACTAACTGTATTGTGATGTCGATATTTTGCTTACTGCTTGTTGATGTGTTGCAGGCTGGATTACTGATAACGTGGAAGAAGCGCAATCGTATGACGCGCGGTAGTGCGTGACCACCCTGGTCGACTCGGCCGCGTTGTCAGCAACTTGCCTTTGAGCATATCTTCAGGAGATATCGCCCACGGAGGTGATCCCCAGCGACCTTGTCGAGGTATGGCGCTATCTGGAAAAGGCTCCGTCGGTCGTCGAGTTCATGACGCGGTCGGCCTTACGGCGCGGGGCAGCGACGGCGCTCAGCCTTGGGCTTGCCCACTTCCCGGAGGATTTCGACCTCGACGATGTCACAAGCGGCTATCCCTCGTCAACGGGCTCGGTGTAGATTATCGAGTCTTGAAGGAGCGGACCGGACGCGGTGTACTCCGATCGCGTTGGGCGATGGCGACCTCATCCCTATCGAGACGATTGTCGCTCCCAATGATCCTGAACCGAAGCATCGGGACTTCAAGGTCGAGCAACCGTTCCGTGCGGCGATGGCGGGCGAGCTGACGACGTACCCGTCGAACCCGTACGTGCCCTTCATCCGCAACCGCAGGGATGGTGGCACGTCTGCGTTAAAACCTGCGGAGAAAAAGTGTTGTGCCCTTGGGCATTAGTACGGAATAACTATGTAACTTTCCTTGTATGTGGAACAATTTGTGCTGCTATAAAGGAAACTCGTGTTATTTTGTCAGTCGTTTTGCGATTTTGGATGTTGATTGAGCGAGTCCCCGAGCGAGTCCGCCCTTTTTATGGGGTTTACCTCGTTGTTATATGTTTGTTAACTTTTAATGAGTTAAGGTCGACTCGCCATAGCTCGGAGAGCCAGTCGCATGGAGACTCCCAGGGGTGCTCTTTACTTGACCGTTTTCCTAGGAGAGAACGAGGTCGGGTTGCCGATTCCCCGAGCGTGGTTCTTGGTGGTTCGAGTCACAGGCCCAAGGTAGGTGAGGATTAAGCGCGTTATTGTAAGCACGTCACTCCTGCCTGATCCGGAGGATCAATCGCATGGTGAGTCCTGGGCACGCTCTCATACTTGGCGTTTTTCCCTAGTTGCTTGTATTTGGCTGGGTGTCAGTCCCCGAGCGTGGTACTTGGCCGTTCGAGTCGCTGCGCCAAGGATGCGGAGGACTTGGTCGCTGTGAGGAGCGAATGCAGTTGTCTTGGCTCGGGGAGCCAGTCGAGCTAGGCACTCCAATGGGGCTCCGGGTTAGCGTTTTTCGTGGACGTTACGATGCCTGGGGTTTCCTAGTGCCCTCGTACCACACTACTTGGCCGTGCCGGTCGCTTTCCTAGAGGTTGACTTCTACGAATAGCGTAACGCTTTTATTACGAGTGCGAGTGGCACAAGACACGGAGAGCAGACACAAATTTCGGTAACCAATCTGTTTTATTTCATAGCGGGTGGGGAGTACATGTATGGAGTTCTAGGAGTAGAACTTCCGTAGGAGGTTTACATTCCATGGCCGCTTGACGTCGAGTTTTCCGTCTCCTCGGATGTCGGTGAGGTATTAGGCGTCGTTGCCCAGGACTCGCCCGATGGCAAATGGTCCCTCCCAAGGGGGAGAGCTTGTGCATGCCTTTCTTGTCCTGGATTAGGCGCAGTATCAGGTCGCCTTCCTGGAAAATGCGAGTCCTTACTCGCCGGCTATGGTATCGGCGGATCCCTTGCTGGTAGATGGCAGTGCGGGAGCGAGCTATGTCGCGTGCCTCGTTGAGCTGGTCAACTCCGTCTTGGCGTGCGAATTCATTTGCGGCCTCTGTATAGTTGACCACCGTTGGTGAGTCGTGCTCGAGGTCGGTTGGCATGACTGCCTCGGCGCCGTAAACCATGAAGAAGGGGGTTAATCCTGTCGACTTGTTGATGGAGGTGCGAATGCCCCAGATGACTGAGGGTAGCTCCTCGACCCAGCACCCGGCGGTGTGCTCGAGTGGGACTTGTAGCCGTGGCTTCAGGCCATGGATGATGCTCTGATTGGCGCGTTCCGCCTGGCCATTGGACCCTGGGTGAGCGACTGAGGCGAGGTCGAGTCGAATGTGGTGTTCCTCGCAGAACTCGGCCATGGCTCCTTTGGCGAAGTTGGTGCCGTTGTCCGTGATGATGCTGTTTGGGAACCCGTAGCGGTAGATGAGCTCGCGTAGGAACTTGGTGGCAGTCTTCCCGTCGCACTTGCGGACTGGCTTGGCCTCCACCTATTTTGTGAATTTGTCGACCGCGACTAGGAGGTGGGTGAAGCCGGAGGGGGCCTTCTTGAAGGGGCCTACCATGTCCATGCCCCATACGGCGAACGGCCAAGTGATGGGGATTGTCTTGAGCGCCGAGCTAGCACGTGGGTCTGGTTGGCGTATTTATGGCATCCGACGCACCGCTGGACAATGTCGACAGCGTCTACGTGTGCGGTGAGCCAGTAGAAGCAGTGTCGCATAGCCTTTGCGACCAGAGAGCGGGCGCCGGTGTGGTGGCCGCAGTCGCCGGAGTGAATGTCTTGGAGGATTTTGAGTCCTTCAGCGGGTTGAACGCAGCGTTAGAACACGCCGGTGACGCTGCGCTTGTGGAGCTCACCGTTGATGATGACAAAGGATTTGCAGTGGCGTGCTATCATCCGGGCCTCCGTTTCATCCGCGGGTAGGGTGCCTCCCTCCAGATAGGCGACGTATGGCGCGGTCCAGTCGCTTGGCTCGGCGATTAGTGCGACCAAGGATGCTTCTGGTTGCAGCAGGATTCCGATGTCGATTTCCCTTGGGGGATAGGCGGAAGGTTTGGTGATGGTTTCGAGGAAGACGCTGGCGGGTGGTGCGAGTCGAGCCGAGCCGATGCGAGAGAGTGCGCCGGCCTCCTCGTTCTTCCGCATGTCGATCCACTCGACGGAGTATCCTGCGAAGTGTCCACCCAGCTGGTCCACTACTTGGCGGTATGCCGCCATGGTGGGGGAGACGGCGTCGCAGGTGCCGGCGACTTGCCCGGCGTCGAGGTCTCCGTGCGTAGCGACGATTGACGTTCATCTCCTTGGCATCTCGCATGCCGTGGAGTAGCGCCTCGTACTCGGCCATGTTGTTGGTGCAGGGGGTGAAGTCGAGGTAGAGGACGTAGCGGAGCTTGTCGCCCTTCGGAGATGTTAGCACGATCCCTGCCCCTGCGCCGTCCGCGTTCTTGGAGCTGTCAAAGTGTAGGTTCCAGTAGTGGAGGTATGGCAGCTTCTCTGGCTGCTGGGCCTCCTTCCAATCCGCGAGGAAGTCTGCGAGAGCCTGTGATTTGATCGCCTTGCGCGGCTCATACTTGATGTTGTGGACGCCAATCTTGACGGCCCACTTAGCGACTCGCCTGGTTGCCTCGCGGTTGCGGATGATGTCCTACAACGGTGCTGAGGAGAGGACCGTTATTGGGTGCTCCTGGAAGTAGTGCGGCAGTCGCCGCTGTGCTCTGAAGACCGCGTATACCAATTTTTGGTATTGCGGGTAGCACTGGCACGACTCGGTGAGGACTTCGCTGATATAGTACACTGGTCGCTGCACCGGGTGCTCCTTTCCTTCCTCTGGCCGTTCGACGACCATGACGGCGCTGACGACGCGTTTGGAGGCCGCGACATAGGCCAGCATGGGTTCCTTGTCGACGGGGGCGACGAGTAGCGGTGCTGCGAGTAGGACCTCCTTGAGGGCGTGGAGCGCGTCGTCTGCCTCCTTGTCCCACTGGAAGGTAGGGTTCTTGCACATTAGGCGGTAAAGGGACATCGCCTTTTCGCCTAACCGGGGGTATGAAGCGACTGAGAGACGCGACTCGCCCGGCCAGCTTTTGGACGTCGCGCAGGCACTCGGGTCTGCTGAGTTGAGCGATCGTGTTGATCTTGGCGGGGTTCGCCTCGATCCCGTGCTTGGAGACGACGTATCCCAGTAGCTGTCCGGTTGGCACATCGAAGGTGCACTTTCCTGGGTTTAGTTTTATCTTGTACTTCCGCAGGTTGGCAAATGTTTCCGCCAGGTCGGCGAGTAGATCGCCCTGGCGAGCGGATTTCACCACCACGTCGTTGATGTAGACGTGGATATTGCGGCTAATCTGGCTTGCAAGGCACTCCTGCATGCACCTCTGGTAGGTCGCCCCGGTGTTTTTGAGGCCGAAGGTCATGGCAGTGTAGCAGAAGGTTCTCTTCATCCTCGATGGCCATTTTGATCTGGTTGTACCCAGAGTAGGTGCCGAGGAAGCATAGCGCCTCCGAGCCGTGGTGGAGTCGATGATCTGATCGATCCGCGGGAGGACGAATTGCTCCTTCGGGCAGGCGCTGTTTAAGTTTGTGTAGTCGATACACATTCTCCAGGTCCCGTTTTTCTTCTCGACCAGGACTGGGTTTGCCAGCCATTTGGAGTACTTGATTGGCCGGATGAAGCCTGCAGCGAGTAGACGCTGCACCTCCTCGGCGATGGCTCGGCGGCGCTCTTCATTGAAGGGCCGCAGTGACTGCTTGACAGGTCGCACTTTGGGGTCGGTGTTGTGTTTGTGCTCATCGAGTTCCCTCGGGACACCAGGCATGTCGGATGCTTTCCATGCGAAGATGTCCCTGTTCTCACGGAGGAACTCGATGAGCGCGCCTTCCTATGCCGGGCTCTGCCCGCCCCGATCGTCACCGTCTGGGTGGAGTCGCCTGGGACCAGCTCGACGGTGCGGGTGTGCGTCGTTGCCTCGAAGGTGGTGGAGTTGCCGCCCTCCAAATTGGGCTTCTTGAGTATAGTGGGGTCGTCGCTATTGACCCCGCTTGCATACTTGGCGAGCTCCTTGGCGTGGTTGGCCTCCGCCGCGATGATGGCGTCAGCGAGTTTGGCCCCTTTGGCCTCACATTCTGCAGCCATGTCGGGTCACCATGGATGGTGATGATACCGCATGGCCCGGGTAGCTTCATCGCATTGTACGCGTAGTGGGGTGCTGCCATGAACATGGCGAACGCCTGGAGCCCCAGGACGCAGTGGTAGGTGTAGGGTTCGCAGCATAGAAAACAAAAAATTCCTACGAGGGGAACTATGTACCAAGATCTATCTACTAGATACAAACAACGGGCAAATGTATATTCGTAGAGAACATACCCTTGAAGACCGACAAAACTTAACGAGTTCAACTCGTGGTTGATGTAGACGATCTCTTGCCGATCTCAAGATCGAGAGGAAGTCCTAGCGCCGCAAATCAGCAGCGCATCCGTGCTCGCACACACGTTCGAGGCACCGAGCAACCTCCGCCTCCTCGCTCCAGCGATGCATCGGAAGCACAACTCTTTCTTGCCGAATAGCCACCGGGAACATGTATCTCGCTAGTCCGAGACCATGGGGGATAAATTCTAGAGGGGGAGAGAGATCCTTCACGAGGAGGTGTGAGAGACAAGTGAGGAGGGGGGCTCCTTTTATAGGAGGAGGGGGGAACCCCAAGGGGGTGGCCGGCGCATGGGGGATGCCCCCTTGCCCTCCCCTCTTCATGTGGGTGGACACTCCACTCACAAAATTCCTTTAAATTCCCTCCACTCAAAAGTCCACTCAAATTCCCATTAAATTTCCACAAAATTTAATGCAAACTCTCATTGAATAAAACTCTTTTATTTTATTCAGAATTTTTTCAATTACTTTAATGACAAACATTCACAAATAACCCCTTGCTAGAATTCTATTTCACATGCATAACCACTTTATGCAATTTCACCCGAAACTTTGTTTGTATCTAGTGAAATAAATTCCTGCGCTTGTTCATTCTTTCGGCATGAAACTTTTGCTCCAATTGGATGTCGGTGTCTCTTAAGTGTGTCACCCTACGGTTCGTGAATAATGCGGACATGATCGAGACCCCTCTCGAATCAATAATCAGAAGCGGGATCTGGAGACCCATACTGACTCCCACACATTCAACGATGACTTTCTTGTGATCGTCGGAACCTTTTACGCTAGTATCTCAATCCCTTTGTTTCGCGATATATTACATTTCCGAGATTCGATCATCGGTATCTCCATACCTAGTTTGATCTCGTTACCGACATGGACTATTTTCTCGTTCCCGTGATATAACATTCTAGTGATCAAATCACTTGCTTGCAAGCTAATCAATGTGATATCACCGAGAGGGCCCAGAGTATATCTATCCATCATCGGGATGAACAAATTCCACTCTCGATCCATGAGCCTCAACATAATACTTTATTAGTTCTGAATCCATCTTTATAATCACCCTGTTACGGTGTGACGTTTGATGTTATCAAGAAACTCTTCCGGTGTTAGTGATTGACATGATCTCATGGTCTAAGGATTAGGATCACTTCGTAAGTTGTTATAGCAATATAAACTCAATGACTTTGATCGTAATGCTATACTTCGG
The DNA here is from genome assembly GCA_030063025.1 of Avena longiglumis. Taxonomy (NCBI): domain Eukaryota; kingdom Viridiplantae; phylum Streptophyta; class Magnoliopsida; order Poales; family Poaceae; genus Avena; species Avena longiglumis. The sequence continues at coordinate 69,493,565 of CP125973.1, read as the reverse complement.
ATGAATGTTCATCACACCATTACACTAATGTTGTGATCCCGTTATTAACAACATCCAATGTCCATGATCAGGAAACCTTGATCATCTTGTTAATCAACGAGCTAGTTTATGAGAGAGGTATAACTAGGAACTTTCTGTTTGTTTATTAAACACACATGTATTAATGTTTCCGTATTAATACAATTATAGCATGTAAAATAAACATCTATCATATACTTGGAATACACATACTAAACACTTTTTATTGCCTCTCAGGGCTTATTCCCTTCAGTCTCCCACTTGCACTAGATACAATAATCTAGTTACATAGTGATAAATCTAACACCCATTGAGTTCTGGTGTTGATCATGTTTTGCTCTAGGGAGAGTTTTAGTCAATGGATCTGCTACATTGAGATCCGTATGTACTTTACAAATCTTTATATCTCCATCCTTGACATGCTTTCATGGATGGAGTGAAACCGGCAACAATATGCTTGGAATGCTTGTGAGACCTTGGTTCTTTGGCATTGGCAATGGCACCATTGTTGTCACAATAGATCACCATTGGGTCCAACGTTTGCAACCACTCCTAGTTCGGATATGAACTCCTTCATCCAAAGCGCTTCTGAGCTTCAAAGCAACATATTCGACCTCCGTTGTAGATCCCGCTACCACAGGTTGTTTGGAGCTCCTCCAACTAACCGCTCGCCATTCATGAGAAATACGTATCCGGATTGAGACTTAGAGTCATCCGGATCGGTGTCAAAGCTAAGCGTCAACATAACACTTAGCGGCAGCTCTTCTTCACCTCCGTATACAAGAAACATATCCTTAGTTCTTCGTAAGTACTTAAGGATATTCTTGACCGCTATCCGATGTTAGAACACGGATCCGATTGGTACCTACTAGTCAAACTAATAGCATGTGCCACATCCGGTCTTGTACATAGCATGGCGTAAATTATAGAGACTATGGCTGAAGCATAGGGGACCTTGTCCATTATCTCTCTTTCTTCCGCCGAAGCCGGACTTTGAGTCTTACTCAATGTCTTGCCTTGCAACATAGGTAAGAACCCCTTCTTACTTCCGTCCATTTTAAACTTCTTTAAAATCTTATCAAGGTATGTACTTTGTGATAGCCCTATTAGGCGCCTAGATCTATCTCTATAGATCTTTATGCCTAATATGTATGACGCTTCACCTAGGTCCTTCGTTGAAAATTTGCTGTTTAGATAACTTTTAACACTGTTTTAAAGATCTATATCATTTCTGATCAATAATATGTCATCCACATATAATATCAGAAATGCCACATTGCTCCCACTCACTTTCTTGTAAATACAAGCTTCTCCATAAGTTTGGACAAATCCAAACTCTTTGATCACCTCATCAAAGCGGAGATTCCAACTTCATGATGCTTGCTTCAATCCATAGATGGATCGCTGAAGCTTGCATACCTTGTTAGCATCCTTAGGATTGACAAAACCCTTTGGTTGTATCATATACAACTCTTCTCCAATATTACCATTGAGAAACGCGGTTTTGACATCCATCTGCCATATCTCATAATCGAAATATGCAGCAATTGCTAACATAATCCTAACTGACTTTAGCATCGCTACGGGAGAGAATGTCTCATCGTAGTCAACTCCTTGAATTTGTCGAAACCCCTTTGCGACAAGTCGAGCTCTATAGACGGTCACATTACCATCAGCATCAGTTTTCCTTTTGAAAATCCATTTGTTCTCCACGGCCTTTCGGTCGTGAGGTAAGTCCACCAAGTTCCAAACTTGATTTTCATACATGGATTCCATCTCGGATTTCATGGCTTCCAACCATTTGTTAGAATCCGGGCTCATCATCGCTTCTTCATACGTCGCAGGGTCATCATTTTCATCAACCATGAAATTCATGACAGGATTTCCGTGACTCGGGCTGCAGCGTCTGCTTGACTGCGAGGTTCGGTAGTACTCTCTTTCGAGTTTCATGATCATTATCATTAGTTCCCTCTTCAGCGGAGGAGCCAACTCGGAACAACTTCCGCGCTGCTACTCGCCATACTTTGAAGAGATGGTTCAATAACCTCTTGAGTTCTACCTTCGACTACTCACACCTTTCGAGAAACTCTTTCTCTAGAAAGGATCCATTCTTAACAACAAAACCTTGCCCTCGGATTTGTGATAGAAGGAATACCCAATAGTTTCCTTAGGGTATCCTATGAAGGCGCATTTTTCCGCTTTGGGTTCGAGTTTATCCGGTTGAAGTTTCTTCACATAAACATCGCATCCCAAACTTTAAGAAAAGACAGCTTAGGTTTGTTTCCAAACCACAATTCATCTGGCGTCTTTTCAACGGATTTAGATGGTGCCCGATTTAAAGTGAATGCAGCGGTTTCTAGTGCATAACCCCAAAATGACAGCGGCAAGTCCATCGAGACATCATAGATCGAACCATATCTAATAAAGTACGATTACGACGTTCGACACACCATTTTTGTGGTGTTCGGCGGCGTGAGTTGTGAAACAATTCCACACTCTTTCATGTGAGTGCTAAACTTCGTAACTTAGATACTCACGTCCACGGTCGGACCGTAGAAATTTGATCTTTCTATTACGATGATTTTCCACTTCATTCTGAAATTCCTTGAACTTTTCAAAGGTTTCAGACTTGTGTTTCATCAAGTAGATATAACCATATCTACTCAAATCATCCGTGAAAGTAACAAAATAACGATATCCACCTCGCGACACACTCATTGGACCACATACATCGAATGTATGATTTCCAATAAATCATCGCCGTTCCATTGAACCGGAAAACGGCGTTCTAGTCATCTTGCCCATAAGGCATGGCTCACATGTATCAAATGATTCAAAATCAAGTGATTCCAAAAGTCCATCCGAATGGAGCTTCTTCATAACGCCAATATGACCTAGAGCGATTACCACATATATCGGATATATCATCATTAAGTTTAATCCTTTTAGCATCAACATTATGAATATGTGTAACATTATCATCGAGATCTAATAGAAATAAACCATTCATCATCGGTGCATGACCATAAAAGATTTCATTCATATAAATGGAACAACCATTGTTCTCGGATTTAAATGAATAACCACTTCACATCAAACACAATCCAGATACAATGTTCATGCTCAGTGCAGGCACCAGATAACAATTATTCAAGTTTATAACTAATCCCTACGGCAAGTGGAGAGGCAGCGTTCCGACGGTGATCACATCAATGCTTGATCCATTGCCGACACGCATCTTGACCTCACCCCTTGCTAGCGGTCGCTTGTTCGCACCACGATTCGAGTTACAAATATTAGGTGAACCGGTATCAAATACCCGGTGCTCTGCGAGCACTAGTCAAGTACACATCAATAACATGTATATCATATATACCTTTGTTTGCCTTGCCGGCCTTCTTATGTCCGCGGATACTTGGGCGATTGCGCTTCCAGTGGCCAGTTCCCTTACAATAGTAGCACTCGGTATCAGATTAGGTCCAACTCGGGGTTTCTTTTCAGGCACGGCAACAAGCTTGCCGCCCTTACTTCCCTTCTGTTTTCCCTTCTTGTCTTTCTTGAAACCAGTGTTCCTATTGATCATCAACACTTGATGTTCCTTTTTGATCTCCACTTCTGCAGTTTTAAGCATTGTAAGCTCGGGGAAGACTTCTTCATGCCTTGCATATTATAGTTCATCACGAAGCTCTTATAGCTAGGTGGCGAGACTTGAGACGATGGATGCCTAAGTCAATAGGAATTGATATTCCCAAGGACACAAGCTTATCGGCGTAACTTGACAGCTTGAGTACATGCTCACTAACATGTGCTCTTCCATCATGCACTAAAGAACTTTTACGAGCGTTGTAGGTCTCTACAGTTGACATGTGTGTCGAAAATCATTTTCAACTCACCCATTGTATCAAAAGAATTGCCATTTGAAGCTTTGAAGTTCGGCTCTAGCCCATACAATATACCGCAATGAACTAAGTTGTGGTCCTCTGGCGAGTCGATAGACATTCTTCTCCTCGTCGGGGCATCATCTAAAGGTGGGGCCTAACGGCTTCTAGCACATATTGCTTTTGTGCAGCAGAGAGGAGAATCCTCAAATTCATGGCCCATTCGGTAAAGTTGCTACCATTCGTTGCTAGTTTCTCTTTCTCCATGAACACATTGAAATTAAAAGCAGGTGGTGCCATCTACAACAGAATTTGTAAAGTTTATACTAAGTGTATGATAGATTGAGTTCAACTAATCCATTTTACGAATGAACTGCCACTCAAAAATGACATCCCTCATGCCTTTTTGGTGATTACATGAACCAAATCCACTATACCAAGTCCGATCATCACGTGAGTCGGTATAGCTTCAAAGGAGAGCATCAAATGGGCATCATATCAACTATATGACTCATGCTTAACCTTTCGGTCCATGTTCCGAGGCCATGTCTGTACATGCTAGGCTCGCCAAGTTAGAACCTTAGTATTCGCGTGTGTAACTGTTTTACACCCGAAATATGGTCGTGGATCCAAGAACACCCGATCATCACGTGATGTCTTGGAGCGACGAAACATAATCGGTGCATAATAAAGTAAGAACACATTTTTATCTTGATATTTAAATGAGGGATCATCTTATTATGCTAACAAAGCGCTAAACAAGCAATATAAGATGCTATCAAACATCACATGTTTATTAGTGAAATGTTATGGTTACCGCATATGATCTCTATCATGTGCATCGTGGTATGATCATTATCATACCTATATGTGTAAATCCAAGGTCTATGGAGTTTACACGCTATGTGTGTTGTAAGAGTATCATCTCATCCTTCTACTTACAACACTACCATATCATAACACTAGCCCAGCAACAATCTAAACTAGACGCCTCTAATTTATCCATTGCAAGTTTTACGTGGCTTAGGGCTTTCGAGATAGAACCGTTCTTACCTACGAACATGAACCTAGCGAGGATAATCAAATTGTTGACAACTAGCTTGCAAAATAGATATTGACTATAGTAGGAGAGACAGACACCCGCTAGCCACTTATGCAAACTAGTTGCATGTCAAGCGTGGAACAGGTCTCATGTCCGAGGACATGTAAAGTTTGTCCGGGCCGCTTCATCCCACTATGCCACCAATATCCAAAATTACAACAAAGGAGCAACAACATGATCATCATCGCCCACATACTCATATGTGTACTACCCGTGTAAAGCATCTACGCAAAGATCCGACTCTGATACCACTGTAGGGTTCGCAGCATAGGAAACAAAAATTTTCCTACGATGGGAACTATGTACCAAGATCTATCTACTAGATACAAACAACGGGAGGATGTATATCCGTAGAGAACATACCCTTCAAGACCGACAAAGCTTAACGAGTTCAACTCGTGGTTGATGTAGACGATCTCTTGCCGATCTCAAGATCGAGAGGAAGTCCTAGCGCCGCAAATCAGCAGCGCATCCGTGCTCGCACACACGTTCGAGGAACCGAGCAACCTCCGCCTCCTCGCTCCAGCGATGCAGCGGAAGCACAACTCTTTCTTGCCGAATAGCCACCGGGAACATGTATCTCGCTAGTCCGAGACCATGGGGATAAATTCTAGAGGGGGAGAGAGATCCTTCACGAGGAGGTGTGAGAGACAAGTGAGGAGGGGGGCTCCTTTTATAGGAGGAGGGGGGGACCCCAAGGGGGTGGACGGCGCATGGGGGCTGCCCCCTTTCCCTCCCCTCTTCATGTGGGTGTACACTCCACTCACAAAATTTCTTTAAATTCCCTCCACTCAAAAGTCCACTCAAATTCCCATTAAATTTCCACCAAATTTAATGCAAACTCTCATTAAATAAAACTCTTTTATTTTATTCATAATTTTGTCAATTACTTTAATGACAAACATTCACAAATAACCCCTTGCTAGAATTCTATTTCACATGCATAACCACTTTATGCAATTTCACCCAAAAACCTGTTTCGGTATCTAGTGAAATAAATTCCTGCGCTTGTTCATTCTTTCGGCATGAAACTTTTGCTCCAATTGGATGTCTGTGTCTCTTAAGTGTGTCACCCTACGGTTCATGAATAATGCGGACATGATCGAGACCCCTCTCGGATCAATAATCAGAAGCGGGATCTGGAGACCCATACTGACTCCCACACATTCAACGATGACTTTCTTGTGATCGTCGGAACCTTTTACGCTAGTATCTCAATCCCTTTTTTTCACAATATATTACATGTCCGAGATTCGATCATCGGTATCTCCATACCCAGTTTGATCTCTTTACCGACATGCACTCTTTTCTTGTTCCCGTGATATAACATTCTAGTGATCAAATCACTTGCTTGCAAGCTAATCAATGTGATATCACCGAGAGGGCCCAGAGTATATATATCCGTCATCGGGATGAACAAATTCCACTCTCGATCCATGAGCCTCAACATAACACTTTATTAGTTACGAATCCATCTTTATAATCACCTGTTACGGTGTGGCGTTTGATGTTATCAAGAAACTCTTCGGTGTTAGTGATTGACATGATCTCATGGTCTAAGGATTAGGATCACTTCGTAAGTTGTTATAGCAATATAAACTCAATGACTTTGATCGTAATGCTATACTTCGGATGAATGTTCATCACACCATTACACTAATGTTGTGATCCCGTTATTAACAACATCCAATGTCCATGATCAGGAAACCTTGATCATCTTGTTAATCAACGAGCTAGTTTATGAGATAGGCATAACTAGGAACTTTCTGTTTGTTTATTAAACACACATGTATTAATATTTCTGTATTAATACAATTATAGAATGTAAAATAAACATCTATCATATACTTGGAATACACATAATAAACACTTTATTATTGCCTCTCAGGGCATATTCCCTTTAGTAGGGGTTGTCGAAGGGCACCAGCTCGAAGACGATCCGCTCGGTGCGGAAGTTTGCTGGTGTGCCGAAGGTGACTGGCAGCGTCACCTTGCCGATCGGTACGCCTTCCGACCGGGGACGATGCCGTGGAAGGTGGTGTAAGTCGTCTCGATCATCGACTGCAGGAGCCGCAGTCGCCTGAAGGTGTCCAGGTACATGATGTTTATGGAGCTGCCGCCGTCCATCTGTGTTTTGGGGAGCCAGTAGTCTCCCACCTTGGGCTTGACCACTAGGGCGACTCGTCCCGGATACTCGATCCGTGGCGAGTGGTCCTCGCGGCTCTAGATGATTGGTTGCTCAGACCAGTTGAGGAACTAGGGGATGTCTATCTGGGCCACCGCGTTGACGGCGACGGCGCGGGCGATGACCTTCTTCTCGCGCTTCGTGTTGAAGCCTGTGAAGGTATGGAGAGAGCCGGCGACGCTGCCGAATTTTCCACCGTTTGGCGGGTTGTTGTGGGGGTCTTCCCACGCGCGCCGTGCCTTCTCGATCTCCTTGAGAGAGTGGCAGTCGGCGGTCGTGTGCGTGGCGGGCTTTCTTTCCATGCTATGAAACACACATGGTTGGTTAATAAGGGCCGCAGGATCGAACCTCGACTTTGCCTTGTAGTTGCCACCGTCGCGACGCTGTCCTCCGTCGCGGCGGAAGCTCTTGGGCTCGCGCTGCGCTTATCCGACGTTGGCGACGAAGTCGACTCGCCCGTCACTGCGGCGTTTGCCAGTGAGGCGAGTCTTGCTGTAGCGTAACTCGGGTCGCCTCCCGTTGTCGTGGCCGCTCGTGCGGCGATGCCCTCCCGACTCGTCGTCTGCTTCTTGGTTTGGATCCTCCTCCGCGTACTTCTTTGTGATCTCTAGGAGGTCCGGTATGTTGTCGAGTGTTCGGTACAGTCGCTTGAGGTTGGCGACCAAGGGCTCGTAGCAGCACGATGTCTTGAAACAGTGGATCGCGGTGTCCGGGTGGATTCCAGCCGCGTTGTACCACAGATCTTGCCATCGTTGGACCTAACTGCGGGTCGACTCGCGGGGTCCCTGGACACATCGCTCCAGGTCTTCGATGGTGGTGGCGCAGGTGTATGAGCCCTCGAAGTGCCTGACGAAGGCGTCGCGCATTTCCTCCTAGGAGTCGATGTTGTGCGCTGGGAGGGTGTTAATCCACTGCCTGCATGCTCCCTCCATCATCAGGGGGAGGTAGCGGGCGGCGAGTAGATCGGTGTGGCTGGCGATCCCCATTGCCATGAGGTAGGTGTCCATCCACACAGATGGATCGTACTTTTCTATTTCCTTCGGCGCTTTGAAGTTTGCCGGGTATCTTTCGCCTCAGATCATCGGTCCGAAGCACGGGGGCCCCACTCGGCTCAGCGATCCCCTTGGTTCACCGTCGCGGTGGTTGGTGAGGGTGTGCCGCAGGTCGTCGGGCTGACGTGCGCGTCAGCTCTGGTTGTTGATGATGTGGGTGCGGGCGTTGACAGGTTGTCCATTGGCGGCGACGAAGTTGTTCGCCGGCCGAGGGTCGTTTGTGGAGAGTGCCGTGTTCACGGGTCGGTGTTGGAGCTACAGTGGTTCGAGTGGCGGGCAGTCGAGGGTATTCGCCGCCATGGGGAAGCCGCTCGAAGCCGCTCTGCTGCCTGATGAACGCGAGTACATCCGACCCTGTGAGTCGACGCCTGCGTTTTGTTGCTCGACCGCTTTGGCGAGCAGAGCCCTGGCGTACTGGATCTGCAGGGCGCCTTCCCCGGTGGCTTCAATGTTGTCGACTGCTGCTCGGCCCACGACGAGGTTGTCCATTGGGGTTGAGAACAGCGGGAGGCCGTTCGCGTCTCGCTCTCATGAGGAGACCATGATCCTTGGCTGGTCCCTGGGGGGTGCGCGGTTGGGTGGTGGTGGGGCACCATTGGCCGTTGCTCCTGGTGGGGGTCGAGTGCTTCCCCCTGGCGGCGTGTTCTCGCAGATCGCGCGCTCGACCGCGCGGGCCGGGTCGTTTTCGTCGTCGAAATTCAGGGCGCGCCCCTGAACGGTAGGATTCAGGCACGACTTGATTCGGACTTGGTGGTAGCGCGACAGCTCCTGCACTGTCACCTGCTCGAGGCGAAATTTTTCGTGCTTGGCTTGTTCCTTGCGGACTGCCTCTGCCATCTTCAGGCGGAGTTCCTCGACCTCCGTTGCCGTCGCGTTTGGTGGGATCGACATGGAGAAGGGGTCTTCCGGCGGGTCGGCGCCAGTCGCCATGTAGGTCGCGGCATGGAGACCGGTTCCATCGTGGAGGTCGGCGGAGTTCTCCGACCCGGAGTCGAAGTCGAAGATCCCGAGGATAGAGGGATCCTCGAAGTCTCCGATGTTGGAGACCTGGGTGATGGAACCCGCGGGTGATGCGGCGACGATGGATCCGGCGAGTGACGCCGGGGTCGCCGAATCGGCGTCGTCGTTGAGGGCCGCGTTGTCCGCGGCCGCGGTGGTTTGGCCACGTTGCTGTGGGACGAGTCATACTCGGAGGCGAGGCGGTGATTCGTGCGGACCTGGCTCTCGGAGAGCCGGTCGCGTGGCGGCGACTCGCGGATACGAGCCGAGTCCTCCGAGATGATGACGTCGGTGAGGCCGACAAAGAGGTTGAATGTGTCGACCGGCAGGATCACGCTATGCGTGACGGGTCGCGCCGCCGAGACGTAGCTGCTCGGCAAGATCTGGAGCATCTTGCCGATCGCGATCATGCGGCCGGTGGCGATTGACTCGTTGATGGGCAGATTGGATCTTGCCGTAGAACACCGGCCTGACCGGCCAGGCCCCATGGTGGGCGCCACTGTCGTGGGAATGACCACGACAGATGCTGCAATTGGCAGCGAGTAGTAGAACATGGGGCAAGGGCGGCCAGCCATCTACGGTGCGAGATGCGGGCTGAGACACAAGGGTTTACCCAGGTTCGCCCCCCGGAGGGTAAAGACCTACTCCTTCTAGATTTTATTATGGTGAGAGAACAATGGGGCAAGCTCGACGGCTAGGCGGCGAGTCACTTGGGTGTATGATGGAACGTATCCCTTATGCGTACCCTAGGGAGGTTTATATAGGCTCACATCGCTAGGGTTTACAGATCACAACTGAATCAGTTAAGGACTCGGAGATTCTATGACCTAGTCCGACTGGGCCTAGCTACGCTTCTGGGCCTCCAGCTTCCAGTCGCATGAGTCCACGCCAAGTCTTGATCCAGTCGCCGTCCTGCAGGCCCACTCGCTGATGGCTTAGGCTAGTAGGAAACGTCCTGCTCTGTATACCCTAGTAGGCATATCCCCATCATTACTCAAGACTTGGAGACTAAGGAAACACAACCTAGAAGAAACCATCATCACCTCTGAAGTTTTGTGACCAGGATCCAAGAAATTCTCCAAGGATACCAAGATCTTGTTCATGAAGAATCAACTAAGAAGGATGTAATGATCTCAAGTGAACCATATAGTTAGACCACCATATTTAGATTAAATCAAACACACCAACTTTTATGGTGTAGCAAAAATATTTTGTTGCCTAAAAGTGTACTTGAACCTTGTTGTTTGAGTGGAATGAATGTTTTGATTGCTTGCACATTGCTTGTGTGAATTGTGATGTGTGTGATTAGAACTATTTCCTTAGAAATCTTTTGCCTATTCTAATCCCAATCCAACCCAAACAGACGACTTCCCTAGGAGACTCCAACATCAAGGAGGGTGACAACAACAATAACAACCAAGAGATCAACATGAGAGAACTAATAGTAACCCAAACCCAGTTGAACTAAGTGACAACTCAGTTTTTAGCCAACAACAATGAGTTAGACCCAACCATGCAAAGGTTTTTGGAAACTCAAACTCAATTGATGCAAAAGGTGACAAATCAAATGATCAACATGGGAGAAAACCCTTCCAAGGAGTTTTTGACAATAAGGATGTCAAGGATGATATTATAGAAGGAACTCAAGCTTGCAATATTTGTGGATACAAGGATCACACTTCCAAAGATCATGAAGATCAATGCCCCAATTGTGAAGAGAAACATCCAACTAATCAATGCCCCACATCTCAAGCTACTTGTTTCCTATGTGAAGGAAATAATCATGTCCCTATCCAATGCCCCATCTATTCCATAGTTCAACAAAGGAAACAAGGTGGAGTGCATCAACAGTTTGTAAACCCCCATGAGGGAACAACTTCTACCAAGAAGGATGAAGACAAAGGAAAATCTCAGCTTGCACCTCCATGCACTATGACTCCCATTGATGGACAAAAGAGGAAACATATGTATTATCCAAGGAAAAGATTAAGGAGACCAGGAAACTTTCCCACCTTTGAGGTGAGATATGAAGAGCATGAACTAGAAGAACTCCTAGCTTTGGAGAAACCCAAGAAGAAGAAGGACAAAAGCCAAGTGCAGTGTAGCCATTGCAAAGAAATGGGACACTATGCCAATGAATGCCCTGAGAAGAAGCAAAAATATAAGGAGATTAGCCAAGTGTGGTGCAACAAATGCAAAGAGTTAGACCATTATGTATCAACTTGTCCACAGAAGATACGTGAAGAACTCAACCTTGTCACATGTTACAATTGTGCTAACCAAGGACATTATGCAAGCAATTGTCCAGAAAAGATGAAGCACAAGATAAACAAGCCTATGAAGGATCTCAGCCTTGTCACATGTTTCAAGTGTGGAAATAAAGGACACTATGCAGATGTTTGCCCAAAGAGATTTCATCAAGATCCTAAGCAAGCCAAGAAGTAATCTAGTTGATTTAAAGGGTGGTAGTACCCTAGTTGCCTTGAGCCAACTTGTAACCCTAGCCCTCCCAAATCTCGGGACAAGATTTCTTTTAGGGGTGGTAGCCTATCACATCCCAAAATTTTCCAAATTTTGAAATGTGAAAAATAAATAAACAAAATAAATAATTGTTGAAATTTAGGGTGAGAAGAAACTTTTTGTTTTGAAATGAATAAATCAAAACCCATCTTGAATAAACCTTGGATAAAAATTTGAATCCAACTAAATTCAAATCAAGTGAAATGCATTCTTCATAAAAGCATCTTGAAATTTAAACACTTGGAAAATAAATCAAAACCCTAAAACCCTAATGGGAGTTTTCCAAGATATCTCTAAGACCATGAATTTGATCCATATAAAATTTGTCAACAAGCAATTATAAATGATCAAGAATGACAAATGGAAATATTATAAAACCATGAGAATTGGTTTCACTTAATTTGGAGACATAGATAAAATCTTATGAATTCTGTAAGATAAGGAAATTGAATTTCCAAAGCTAATAAAGCACCTATCTAAAAATCCACACCAAATGGTGTGCAAATAATCCTAAATATATATAAAAGGATAACCAAATATTAAATAAGATTATACAAATTGGAATCACCAAGTTTTGGTCTTTAAATAAAAAGGATATGGTTTTTAAAAGACAAAGGAAGAAATAATAAATAAGGACTATTTGATAAGAGACAAATAAAACTTAGCCAAGACCATAAGCAAATGGAATAAAGACAAATACCCAATTTAAATGATTAATAAATCATATTAAAAATATTCCAAATAATTCAAAGTGAATTATTTGACACCCTAATAAATAAATAAAACCTACTGAAAAGATTTGGTAAACTTTAGATTTCAAATGGGGTTTGAAAACAATAATAAATCTTATTTGAATTAATACAAGGGCCTATTTTAAATAATTAATATACCCTAAAAATAATAAAAGAATTATTCTAAATTTGACTTTAGAATATGTTAAATAATAGTATTAAAATCTACACAAAGTTTGGTTGAAGTTTGAATTCAAATGGTTGTTTGAAATGATTAAACAAAATCAAAACAGATTAATGGAAAGAGAAAAAGAAAAATGAATCAGTATAAAAAAAATGAAAACCAGCCATCCCAACCCAACCTGGCCCACTAAGCCCAGCATCAGCCCATCCCACTCACCCTCGCAGGTAAACGTTTCGCACCACTGACCGAACCCGCAGAGCCATTGACTGCTAGACCCCACTGCCTCTCTCTCTCTCTCTCTCTCTCTCTCTCTCTCTCGCTGTCAAGCAGACCCCACCGGTCAGGTCATCTTCTTCACCCGCGCGCTGACCGCGCCCCTCTTCTCGCCGTTACTGGCCATTGAAAGCTCGACTCAATTCGAGTTACTACCACTATAATTCCTCACCGTGATCACGCCATATTAAGCGCCCACGTCCCCTCTTTCCTTTCCCCCACTCGCCGCTCTCTCTGCCCCCAGGCTGTCCTAATTCATCCTCATATCGCCACTTCTCCGACGATCCTCCCCGACAAATTCCGGAAACACCAGCCACCACCTTGCCCCCTCGACCACTCGAGCCTGCTCCCCTCTCCCGTGCGCACCGCCAAAGACTCGGCCTACTCGCGCCTGTAAACTTCGGCATGACAGCAGAGCGTCACCATCCACTGCCTTTACTCTGGAGAACTCCCCAGGTAACTTCCGTCCACCCCTGACCCTCTCGTAGATGCTCCTGTAACCGCCACAGTCGCACGCATCTGATTGTATCTTCCTCTTACCTTCTGGTGACCTACAAGGTCGCCCTGACGACGATCAGAAGCACCCGACGCCGCCGCTAGCTCCGGCGAGCAATAGTCGCATCTCCCGTGCGCCCCTCGAGTATCTGACCCCACCTTGAGCTTCACTGCATCCACACGAGCACGGTAAGCATCTCCACCCCTCCCCGCTCGATCTAAATCTCCGGCGACTTCTCTGACAGAGCCGCGCCGCCGCGCAACCACCGTCAGCGCCGCCAGTTCCTGGCAAATGCGTTGTAGCTGTAGGATTCATATCATCTGGCTAGGATTAGATTTAGACGAAGGTGTAAGAGTTGATCAGTGCCGCACGATCTAAGTTAAATCCAACGACCCACAGTGAGCGATCCGCGCGAACCGATATCGCCCCGTAGAATCACGCCACGTGGCCCAGTCTGTTTTATAAAAACCAGAAATGATCTATTAGATGTGCAAGTTTGTAAAATTCATAACTTTTGATCCACACGTCCAAATTTTGCAAATTTTATATCAATGGAATCAGCAGACCAAGTACCATCCAACCATGCGCTTTTTTAATGCATTGCTTCTGGTAAAATGGTTGTTTTTGCAGAAACTTGTGTAGGCATAATTTGAATATAAAATTCATTCAAAAATTATTTTTTTGTGATAAAATCTTTGGAAAATGGATTTTTTTTGAACCTACTGACCATATAAACCAACTTGTGGATTCAAGAACATATTTTGTGAGGCAAAAGAATAAATCTTTGAATTAAAGCATTTCTAGCCAAATAAAAATATTATTTATATGTTAAAAATGATTTTGGAGAAAACCCTTTGGGAAATGTTTTTAATTTAAACTCTTTGACCTAAACACCAAGTTTTAAGAATGGAAAATATATTTGGTGAACCCTATAAATTTTTTTCTTTGCTAAAAGGAATTTTCAACAACATAAAATATTGATTTGATGTAAAAATGGTTTATAGGTGGCGCCTGAGAGCGCTTTGTCGGGAAACCCCAAGAGCAAGGTGTGAAGAGCACATCAACAAGTCTTCCCTCAGTAAGAAACCGAGGTTATCGAACCAGTAGGAGGAAGGAAATGTCTCAAAGGTGTTGCAAGCAACTTGGAAACCTGCACAACACAAACTCAAGACTTTGCCCCAACGAACAGTGAGGTTGTCAATCTCACCGGTTGCTGTAACAAAGGATTAACTATATGGTGTGGAAGGTGATAGTGGTTTGCAGAAAGTAAATAGTAATAGTGGAAGATGTATCAATGGTAAAGATTGGACCGGGGTCCATAGTTCACTAGAGTTGTTCTTCTTAGATAACCAAACATGACATGCTGGGTAAACAAATTACGGCAGGACAATTGACATGACTGAGCAAGGCATAACGATTCAATACTAGACATCATGATCCTATGAGATTCGATTGGGCAATACACCAAGATACATAGACCGCCATCCAACTGTATCTATGACTAGAAGTCCACCTTTGGGTTATCATCTGAACCCCCTTCAGTATTAAGTTGCAAGCAACAGACAAATGCTTTAAGCAAAGTGTGTAAGGTAAACAATCCACTTGTTCCATGAACAAGAGACCGTTGTTTTCTCCCTAGTGGCAACATCACATCTACAACCTTAGAGATTTCTGTCACTTCCCTTAGATTAAATAGAGGCATAAACCCACTATCGAGCATAAATACCCCCTCTTGGAGTCACTAGCAACTACTTGGCCAAGATAACTACTAACAATGGAGAGCATGCAAGATCACAAACATCACAGACATGATAGAATCAATAATACAAAACCATTAATCAATCTGACATAGTAATCTCAATATACATCAGATCCCCGCAAACATAACATGCATGATTACAAATAGATGAGATCTTGATCATGGACAGAGCTCACAAGATCTAGACATGAAAGCACAAAGGAGGAGATACAACCATCTAGCTACTACATGGACCCGTAGTCCAAGGTGGAACTACTCACCCTTCATACCGGAGGCTGGCATGATGAAGAAGAAGGCCTCCGGGATGATGTTCCCTCCGGCAGGGTGCTGGGAAGAGCTTCAAACCCCCCGATGTAGGGACGATGGTGGTGGCGGCTACATACGGTTTCGTGGAATATTGATCGGGTATTTAGGGTTTAGGCATCAGGGGCTTCTTATAGGAGAAGAGGGAGGCCGAGAGGGTGCCCGAGGCAGCTGCACCCCCCAGGCGCAGGGTGGGCCCACCCGCGTGGCCAGGGGGTGTGGCCCTCTCGAGGCCCTCCTCCGTCTCGTCTTCTGGCTCCGTGTTCCCCACGGTAAAATATTGACTTTGGCTTTTGTCCCGTCCAATTCCGAGAATATTGATTTTCTGCCTTTGTGGAACCAAAAACAGAAGAAAACAGACAACTGGCACCGTGGCATCTTGTTAATAGGTTAGTACCAGAAAACATATAAAAACACCTCAAAGTGTAGACAACGCAAAGCAAAGTAGATACTAAACAAGCATGGAACATCAAAAATTATAGATACGTTTCCGACGTATCAAACACATACCATAAATAGTTTGGTATCCCTTGATCCCACCATTAGGGGCATGTACTTCCATACTAAACACAGATCGATCATCTCCTTCCTCTTCATCTCCTTCATCTTCTTCATCTTCATCATCATCATCTTCTGTGATTAAGCTAAAGGTCACCACATCATGGATAGCAACATTTTGTGTCCTCAAGAAAGATAACCATATTGACGCTCTTATGGATGTAGCATCTTCCCTCCATCCAAAGCTGGTAACCACTTATCGGCATACTTGTTGAGTTTTTCCTTGGAGTGACAAGTAACAATCTAAAAAAAAACAAATAAATATGTGATGTTGATCATACATATAATAGTAGCAAGAATTTACTACTAACTAAGAAAGTAATACTTCTAAAATCATCAAAAAACTACTAATCAAATATATATAACAGTAGGAAAAAACATGCATTTGTAACATATATATACATGGTAAAATGATACATACAACAGTAAGAAGATTCACTACAAACCTATATAAAAACATAAAATCATCTACTCATGTGTGGCTTATATCATGTCCAAACTGAGATGCATATATGGCAGAAACAGAAAACAATTGATTGATGTATCTCTAACAAATTCCGAAGAAAACAGAGATGCATATATGGCTTATCACTCCTAAAATCTGAAGGAAACTTTCCAAGATATGCCCATTGATGTTTCTAATTCCTCAAACAACAAAAACTCAAATTCCTAGCTAGCTACCAAGCACCGATACAATAATATTAGTTCATATATAGGCATGCTAATTAACTGATAGTGAAGGACTTTGCAGATAGATTGAGGCTAAAATTATTGACCACAGCTTCCCGAAAGGTAGGCTGGTTCAGGACGATGGTGAAGGACTCTGAAGTCATGTTGGAACGGCCACAGTTATGCTTTGGTTGGCTGCCAACATGATATATTTCCATTATCGCAGATTGGTTCTGCGCACTTGAAAAAATAAAAGATCAAAGAAAAGATCCAGAACAAACTGAAAACCCCATTTTGTAGAGTACATAGTAGGGAAAAACAGAGTAAAAAAATCTAATTTGTATAGATCTTGAGAAGCGTCTAAACAATCTGTGCAACTCGAGCTCTATGTATGAACAAGCACGTGCGTATTGTTAGACTAAATTTAGTGAAAGAAATTAATCAAATAGAAAGAAGAGTAGAGAGGAAGGAGAACCTGCAGGCGGGAGTTCGTCCCTACTCTGCCTCTGAAACTGACCGTTCAGTACGTGTGCAAATTCAGTTTGCCCGGAGTGTAGATCTAGGAGGCGGCACAAAACCCTAACTACTTCCCTTGACCACTCTTAGAGGCAGTTCTTATTACCATCCATCTGAGGTGCACTCGTGGGGGCTGCCCGTGACCGGGTGTTGTAATTGCACGTGTCACGCAACCAAATTGAGGTGGCTTGTAATAATAGTTGGCTCACCGCTCTGAGTATTAGACACGATTGATTTTTTAGACCACCTAAGGTTATATACTGAGGCGTTTGTTCTTATTATTCGGCTCCCAGGGGTCCATTTTTTGAGTCTGCTATTGTAAACAACTGATTCGAATACCATTAGAGGCAGTCGTATTGTAACAAACCGGCTGAGGGGTACAAATAGAGGGTGGTTTTTTCGTACTTGGGGAAAACCGTCGGAGAACATTGTCTCTAAGTAGCGAGTTTATACTAGTGGAAAAACATAGGTTTCTTTATTTATCCTTTATAATCCTACGGTTTGAGCGCCTCTATGGTGATGGCCGCGACGACATTCCTTCTATGCACGCCACTATACTGGTCGAGGCCACACGCCCGCTGTCCAACAACGTGATGTGCTCGCCGTTCACCACGCCCAATACTAGTACGCCAGCAACGACATGCCTGTCCCCACCAAAGCAACGCTCCTACCATCCACTGTGCCTGGTACTAGGATGGCCGCAGCGATGTCCCCACCTTCATGCTGTGAGCCCAGAAAACCAACATCCTCCGCGTTCCGTACTTTGATGAACACAATGGCATGGCCGCAGTGGCATGGCTACTATCTTACGTCTGCGTAACGCTGACGATGTCTCTGTGGATCTGAAAGAGGCAACAGATCGATACAGAAATAACAAGATGCAACTTGGTGAGAAAGAACAAGATTGATACGTCGGAAATGTATCTATAATTTTTTATGTTCCACGCTTGTTTAGCATCTACTTTGCTTTGTTTTATCTACACTTTAAGGTGTTTTTATATGTTTTCTGGTACTAACCTATTAACAAGATGTCACAGTGCCAGTTGCCTATTTTCTTCTGTTTTTGGTTCCAGAAAGGCATAAAATCAATATTCTCGGAATTGGACGAGACAAAAGCCAAAGTCAATATTTTACCGTGGGGAACACAGAGCCAGAGTACGAGACGAAGGGGAGGCACCAGGGGGCCTGTGACCACCCTGGCCGCCCCTGTAGGGGTTCATAGCATGGAAAACAAAAAAATTCTACCACATGCACACAAACAAGACAAGATCTATCTACTAGATTGTAGCAACGAGTCGATTAGAGTACTCACCCTCGATGATTCCAAAGCGGTTAATGAGAGCAGATTCTCATGGGTGATGTAGTCGTACACTTTCCGATCTCAAGATCGGGTAGACGATCCTTCGGTGCTGCGTTAAGCGCTTCCATGATCACTGCGTTGATTTCGATGATGACCTTCATCTCCCTTGTTCCAGCAGGCAGCGGAGGTTGTAGTTCTCCCCTCGTGATTCCGACAGCACGACGACATGGTGTCGGAAGTAGAGGGAAGATCCCGCAGGGCTTCGCCTAAGCCGGTGCAGGTTATGGTGGATCTAGGGTTTCCGGTGACCAAGGTTTAGAAGGCCGAAAAGGAGGAGGTGGTGTCGGCGCCGGCTAGGGCGACGACGACGGGCCGGCGGCGATGCTAGGGCGGCGGCGCGGCTTGGAGGTGGGGAGGGCTAGTTGTGGGGCTTTGGGACAGCCCCTCCCCTCTATTTATGAGATGGAGGGCAGATTAAGAGAGGGGTAGTTTGAATCCTTCCCCAAACCCAAGTTGGAGAGAAGGAAGGAGACTTTCCTTCTTCCACTAGAAAACTATTGTTCCATTTTGACTTTTCAAACATCCCTTTTGACTTTCAATTTAGAGCTTTATTTCTCTCTTGCAAATGCCCAACCAAGTGACCTAGGACATGATCCAATCATTCCACCTAACCATGAAACATTCATGAACCATTCCCCTTCCGGTCCAGTGAACCTTCTAGACCGTTCTAGAGCCTCTATAATGAAAACATCGGAATCATTCCCGAACTCCGGAATCGTACATTCCTTATATGAATCTTATTCTTTGGTCCATTCAAGATCTCCTCGTGATATCCCGGATCCCATCTGAGGCTCCGAACAACATTCGTTCTCCCTACTTACATTCCATATCTACTAAACAACATCGAATCCTTAAGTGTGTCTCCCTACGGTTCGTGAATTATGCGGACATGATCAAGACACTTCTCCGATCAATAACCAATAGAGGAATCTGGAAATTCATATGGCTACCACATATTTCTATGATAACTTAGCGATCGAATGAACCACTTACATACGAAACCAATTTCCCTTTATCTCACGATATTTTACTTATCCGACATTTGATCGTCGGTATCTTTGCATACCTAGTTCAACCTCGTTACCGATAAGCACTCTTTTCTCGTTCCTGTGATATGTGATCCCTTGTGATCCAGTCACATGCTTGCAAGCTAATTGGATGACATTCCACCGAGAGGGCCCAGAGAATATCTATCCATCATATGGATGGACAAATCCCACTCTTGATCCATGTGCCTCAACACATACTTTGCGAACACTCAATGCCACCTTTATAGCCACCTAGTTACGGTGTGGTGTTTGATGTCATCAAAGCATCCTTCTGGTGATGGTGATTAGCATGATCTCCTGGTCGAAGGAATTAGGTTACTATGTATCAGAAAGCTTATAGCAAATGAACTATTGAAATGACTTGATCTTTATGTTACGCTTATCTATAGGAGTATCTACATCATACCATTCTCCTAATGATATGATCTTGTTGTCAATAACATCTGAATGTTCATGATCGAGAAACCACGATCATCTATTAACCAACAAGCTAGTATTATAAAGAGGCTTTACCAGGGACTCTAATTTAGTTTACAAATCACACAAGTATTAATGTTTCCGGTTAACACTATTATAGCATGAATGTAAACATTTATCATAAACACAAATATATAATAATAACCACTTTTATTATTGCCTCTAGGGCATATCTCCAATAGTCTCCCACTTGCAATAGAGTCAACTAATCTAGATTACATGGTAATATACCGAATACCCATGGCGGTTTGGTGCTGGTCATGTTTTGCCCTCGGGAGAGGTTTAGTCAACGGATCCGCCACATTAAGGTCTGTGTGTACTTTGCAAATCTTTATTTCACCATCTTGGACATGCTCTCGAATAGCGTGAAAGCGCAGCTTGATATGCTTCAGCTTCTTGTGTGACCTTGGTTCTTGCGCATTGGCTATAGCGTCCATGTTATCACAATAGAGAGACATTAGGTCCAGCGTACTTGGAACCACACCGAGGTCTGTAATGAACTCCTTCATCCACATCGCCTCTTGGGAAGCCTCCGAAGAAGCTATGTATTTCGATTCAGTTGAAGATCTCGCCACAACGCTTTGCTTTGCACTCCTCCAGCTAACTGCTGCACCATTCAAAGTAAATACGTATCCAGATTGAGATTTAGAATCATCCGGATCGGTGTTCCAACTAGAATCGGTGTAACCATTAATAATGAGTTGTTCATCACCTCCATAAGAACGAACCATATCCTTAGTTCTTCTCAACTACTTAAGGATGTTTTTGACCGCTGTCCAATGATCCACTCCTGGATCACTTTGATATCTGCTAGTCAAATTAACAACATATGCAATATGGGTCTATTACATAGCATGCCATACATAAGAGATCATTTGGCTGAGGCATAGGGAGTTTTACTCATTCTTTATCTATCTTCTGCCGTTGTAGGACTTTGAGTTTTACTCAAGGTCGTATTGGGAAACATGGGCAAGAACCCTTTCTTGATATCTTCCATTCCAAACCTCTTTAGAACTTTGTCCAAATATGTACTCTGTGACAATGATATTAGGCGTCTCGATCTATCTCTATAAATCTTTATGTCTAATATGTAAGCTACTTCGCCAAGATCTTTCATTGAAAAACTATTATTCAAATAATCCTTGACACTATTAAGAAGGTCTACATCATTCCCAATCAACAATATGTCATCTACATATAGTATTAAGAATGCTACAGAGCTCCCACTCACTTTCTTCTAAATACAAACTTCTCCATAAGTTTGTATAAAACCAAAACTTTTGATCACCTTATCAAAACGTTGATTCCAACTCCGGGATGCTTGCTTCAATCCATAAATGGACCGTTGAAGTTTGCATACCTTTTTAGCATCTTTAGGATCGACAAAACCTTTGGGTTGTACCATATACAACTCTTCATCAATGTCTCTATTGAGGAACACCGTTTTGACATCCATCTGCCATATCTCATAATCATAATATGCAGCGATTGCTAATAAAATCCTCACAGACTTTAGCTTCGCTATCGGTGAGAAAGTCTCATCGTAGTCAACTCCTTGAATTTGTCAAAACCCTTTTGCGACAAGTCGAGCTTTATAGATAGTAACATTACCATCAGCATATGTTTTCTTCTTGAAAATCCATTTGTTCTCGATAGCCTTCCGGCCATCCGGTAAGTCCACCAAAGTCCATACTTGGTTTTCGTACATGGATCCAATCTCGGATTTCATGGCTTCTTGCCATTTATTGGAATCTAGGCTCATCATCGCTTCCTCATATGTCGCAGGGTCATCGGTGTTGTCCACCAACATGACACTCATAACGGGATCATACCAATTAGGAGTGGTACGAGTTCTCGTTGACCTGCAAGGTTCCGTACCGAAGTTTCATGATCAACATCATTAGATTCCTCTCTTATTGGTGTAGGTGCCACAGGAACTAGTTCCGGTGCTGTGCTACTCGCAAGTTTGAGAGAAGGTTCGGCAACCTCGTCGAGTTCTACTTTCCTTCCAGTCACCTCTTTCGAGAGAAACTCCTTCTCTAGAAAGGATCCATTCTTGGCAACGAAGATTTTTCCCTCGGATCTATGATAGAAGGTATACCCAATAGTTTCCTTCGGGTATCCTATGAAGACGTATTTTGCTTCTTTGGGTTCAAGCTTGTCGGGCTGTAACTTCTTTACATAAGCTTCGCAACCCCAAACTTTAAGTAACGACAATTTAGGTTTCTTCCCAAACCACAATTCATATGGTGTCGTTTCAATGGATTTAGATGGTGCCCTATTTAAAGTGAATGCAGCTGTTTCTAATGCATAACCCCAAATTGATAGCGGTAAATCTATAAGTGACATCATAGAACGAACCATATCTAAGAGAGTTCGATTACGACGTTCGGACACACCATTATGTTGTGGTGTTCCTGGCAGTGTCAATTGTAAAAGTATTCTGCATTTCTTCAAATTCTCGCCAAACTCGTAACTTAGATATTCACCTCCACGATCAGATCGTAGAAACTTAATCTTCTTGTTACGTTGATTTTCTACTTCACTTTGAAATTCCTTAAACTTCTCGAAAGTTTCGGAATTATGTTTCATGAAATAGATATACCCATATCTAGTCAAGTCATCCGTGAAGGTAAGAACATAATGATAACCACCGTGCGATGCTAACTCATTGGACCACAAACATCGGTATGTGTAACTACCTCGGTGAATTACGCTCCTAGATACAAGCCTGGATGAGCGGTAGTGGTTGAAATAGTACGGTGGGGCCCCAAAAGCCACTCACGGGTAGACCTTTCGGCCGTCCCAACCACTTCCAACTCAACGGGACCTGTACGGGCGGCGTAATCAAAGTGAAGGATCAACTACATACACAAATGAGTATGTATGCAAGCCACCATACAAAAGTACATCAGAGCCATTCCATCTAGAAAGAAAGGAAATATAGCAACGCCATACGGCAAGATTCAAATGACCTAGATAGATATAATATTTTAGGATAATTCCTCATACATCACACATTAGGGTATCAAGCGGAAGCGGCAAAACAAAGTCCGAGTACGGATAAGAAGCAAATCGGCATAAGATGCCATAGAAATAAGCACATCACACAGATCTCGCGGATCCCGTTCCGGAATCTCTACACGAGCGATCGTTGCCCACATCATCACCTCTTCCACCCGGTAGATCCTGCGAGTGTACTGTTCATCCGAACCAATAATTTATCGTGTGAGACCCTAAGGGTACTCAGCAAGTCTTAATGCCTCTAAAGGGACACAACGGGTGACGAATTGCGGCAAAAGATAAACCCTAGCAGTTCTAGATACGCTAACCATCCGCCTAACCAAAGATGAGCGGATGTCGTGAATTAATGGCAACAGATTATAATAGTAATTTCATCGGATCCATCCTCATCCTCGCACCAACGAGGCGGACGAACAACCCCATCCGTTGGCAATTTTATTAACCATTCCATGAGTGTTGCACTATTTACTAGTCAAATTACTTAGTCGATTAAAGCGGTACTTTAGTTATGCTTGTCTATGATCGATAAGCGTGCTCCAAGTCGTCCATAACGCGGACACGGCTTTGAAAGTTTAACCGGCGGTGCACAAATAGCAACACACTTCGATCAACCTCGGAAAAACCAAATCAAAACCCAATGAGGCCTTCACGACAAAGCAATCACAGATTAGAAATATTTGAGGCCACCCTTGAGTACACCATAGCGAAGTTAGTGACTTGAGACGGACCCGAGGTTTGTGGGGTCGGTACATGGGAACCCAAACTGGGCTTGTCGACAGCGTAAACGGGTCACAATTCCTAAGCGACAGTGCTCCTCGCACAATCGTAAATCTGATAGTAAAGCATGGCATAAGTACAGGATAGTAAACAAAACCTCAAACTAGTTTGTGGCCCCAAGAAATAAGATGAATCAAGCTCGCTCGGGGGTCCCATAAGCCTCCGGATGTGGATAGCGCGAATAATCTTGGAGCAGGAATCAAGTACTCGGTCTTACGGGACACAAGTGAGCGGAAGAACCAAATAGCAGATGTTGCTCACGGTGCCACTTTCATTAGTTATCCCATTACTACTCGAGTTAAGTTGTTTAGGTACCTCGTTATCCAGACACTCACATACCCTACACATGTGTTCACGACTCGCATGGCTCAAACAACTCCTGTGGTAATGGCTCATGGGATGGAGGAACAAGCTTGGGGGGGTTTAAAAGTAAAGGCTATGCAATACTTGGGATTCAATTTAATGCAATCACGACTCAATGATGCAAGAATAAGATAGAGGCAATAGGTCTTGTATGTATGCAAGCATGTGGTAGTGCTTGCACAACCTCGATTGAAGCGAGAGGCGGATGGGTAGTGCTCACGGTTCTCTTGATATATCCCACCGTCATTATTCAAGAAGAACCAAACAAACAAGGGCCAACATAAATAAAGAGCGCAAGCATATGAATAAAATGCGACAAGCAAACATTCATGCCATGATGAATGATGCACAAGTTTCATGGCAATAAAGTAGCATGGCATGGGTGAGGTGTAGAACACAAGAAGTAACATTTTTATGGGGTTTTGGTCCCATTTTATTGTCATAATAGTTGCTGTATACTTTGTATTTATATGATGCATGCTGCAATTGAAGTCATGGATAGCATAAAAAAAAGGTCTCATCGAGCTGATCATTTTAGAGATATCATTTGTTAAATTCAGAGTTATAAATCAAAAGTTATTAATTTATTAAGTTCCAGTGGCATTTGTTGTAATTTACTCAACTTGGAATTTTAAATGTGCAAAAGGTAATTTGAATAGCATATTTAAAATCCTCATATTTTTCTGATTCAAAAACATATATTATTTGTATTATTTGGAATTATGAATTTAATTTTATTTTTAAGTCAAAATTAGTCATATTAGGTCAAAGTCAAAGGGTTGACTATTTTAAATTAGTTTTGAAAATATTTGAATACAGATTTGAATTAACATTCAAAAACAAAGCATTTTTCATATAAGGTTTGAATTCAAATTCCAAACCAGGAATAAGTTATGAATTTACTTAAATTTAAACAGATTTTGAATTTGAACTGAATTGAATTTGAAAAGGTTTAAAAATTTGGAAACAGCAACTCTTGGACTTTTGGTACACAGCAGATTCTACCCCAGGGAATGACAGGTGGGCCGCGTTGCTGACTAGGCAGACATGCGCGCGCCTAAACCTTTTCTCACCGGACCCTGCCTAGTCCGCGTCACTGACGAGCGGGCCCAGGGGTCTAACGGGGCCTCACGCTACAGGCGGCCGGTGGGCTGCGTGGGCGATCCAGGGACTGCGGTCGGAAAAACAAGAGAAGATGAGGACCCTTTTTGCAAAGTGCTCGCAGACGCTGGTAGGTGGGGACGTGGGGGCTGCGGTTTAGGCGGGAGAATCTACAGGGACCTAATCGCAAAACGCTTAGGTGCTTCTGGCCGTGTGCGGCGTGGATCTGGCGGAGTTTGATCGACGATGGCGACGCTGCCGTCGCTGGCCTAAACACCACGACCTAAAGCAACGACGAGGGGTTCACGCCTACAACATCTGTTGTGCTGCTGGCGGAGGGTCAGGCCTTGCAGGCGAGGCGGCGAGCGAAAGGCTGCTGCCAGTCTGCTTTGACGGCGGCGTCTTGGTGGCAGAGCGTTCGGCGGACGGCGGCGGCACTACGGTGCAAGGGAGGGCAAGGGAGCATGTCCAGGGGATAGAAGGGCTCACAGAGACCAGCGTGAGAGCTTGGCGGAGAGGCTGGCGACGGGTGGCCGGAGCTCGAGCTCGGTACTCATGGCCTGGCCAGGGCTACTCCGGTGGGGCTCGGCGGGTTCCTCGCGTCCTGGGCGATGTAGAGGAAGCAGAAGGGGGCACCGGTGCTTCTGGCGCAGCTCGTCGCACTTCGGATCGGTCAGAGGAAGGGGTGGCCGCGGCTAGGGTTTTGCTTGGTTGGCGATCATGGTGGGGAGGAAGAAGGGAGAGGGTAGGTTGGAGAGGCCTGGGACTGCCTGGTGGATCTGGTGGAGGCGAGCTGGTGGTTGGGGAAAGGTAGTAGAGGGGAGAAAGGAGGTGCTACCTTTATGCACCAAGGGAGGAAAAGGGCCTCAGTTAGGCTAGGGTTAGGAGAGAGAGAGAGAGAGAGAAATCAGGGAAAGCACATGGGAGGGGTGGTCAGGTTGGGTCCGAGCTGGGTGGGTGAGAGGGGCAGGACTAGGGTTTGATGGGGACTAGAGTTAGCTAGAAAGGTGGTGGCTCGTGTTAGATGGGTAGGGAAAGAGGGGGTACTTAGGGTTTGGTTTAGATTAGGTGTAGATTAGGGTTTAGCTAGGATGGGGTATGAGGGGTATGGTGATAGAGGAAACTTGGATAGAGGATTAGAGAGAGAGGGATGTGAGCTAGGGTTTTAGAAGCCTGCATGCTCCAAACATAGATCAAGCAAGATCAAGAGGAAAAGAGGGAGAGAGAGAGGGATGTGGTATGATGTAAACAAGATCAACTAGACCAAGCCCAAAAGGAAGGGATATAGATAGAAAAGATCCACTCAAACAAATACAATCCAATCGACAAGCAATAAGGTGGTACTTGCATGGCCCATGCAGAATATTTATTACTGATGATTCTTGTGAAAACAATGTTATTACATGGCATTATTATTTTGCATTCCCAAAAATTGGAATAAAGGCCAAGCAAAAAGAATTAAAAAGGATGCCCCATGTGGAATAGATGGAGATGACCATATCTGAAATACAATGGGACTTGCTAGTGTGTATATGACACTAGATATTTATTAAGCCCACAAAATATCCAACATGATGATAACCCCAAAAACAACACATATGGGAGCTAGAATTAGGGTCCCACTCACAAGGCATGCAAAGGTGGCCATGTGGCTCTCATATATCACTAATGTGAAAACATCATGATGCTAAGATGAGAGCATGGGGAAAAGAAGTGGGTCCATCCTAACCCACATGAGCTAGAGGTAGAACCAAATAAAGTGCAAAGCTCATATCTAGTTGGATGGTGGAATTATAAGGTGGTGAAAGAAAAAGGTGGGGAGTTAATAAAAGATATGCCCCCAACTCAACTTGGGCATTAAACAATATATCAAGAACCAAATACAATATCAAGAGACAAATACAAATATTAATGCATATGAGATAAGAACCAAAGCTCAAGGGTTTTTGTATGATGCTCAAATGCAAGGTGGCATGATGACATGAGCATGATATGATGATGATGCAACAATTATATGTAGGAAGTGGCCCTTTTATTACTAGATCAAGTAGCATTACAGGTGTTAGACAACTGGGATGCTACAACTCTCCCCCACTAAACAGGAATCTCGCCCCGAGATTCTAGGAAGAAGAAGACACAAAGAGGGTAGGATAGTTGGCACGGAGTTCATCTTCACGTTCCCAAGTGGCTTCATCAACAGAATGGTGTGACCACTGCACCTTGCAGAACTTGATGGACTTGTTGCGAGTCCTTCTTTCTGCGGTCTCAAGGATTTTGGTGGGGTGTTCTTGATAAGACAGGTCTTCTTGGAGATCGATTAGCTCATGATCCACGGTCCTGCCGGGATCTTTGAAGCACTTCTTGAGCTGAGAGATGTGGAAAACATCATGGACTTTGAGTTTTTCCGGGAGCTCAAGGGCATAAGCAACTTCTCCTCTTCTACCACGAATCTTGAAAGGACCGATGTATCTAGGAGCCAGCTTTCCTTTGATACCGAAGCGGTGTGTACCTCTCATGGGAGTGACACGAAGGTAGCAGAGATCACCAGGGCATACACCATGTCCGTGTGCTTCTGTCATAATTGCTCTTGACGACTTTGAGCAATCTTGAGTTCTCAAGAATGATATGCACCTTCTCCTCCTTGAGTTACAATGTCGAGGCCAAACCAAATTCTTTCTCCTCACGACCGACCACCACCCAATCGGAGTTCTGCACTTGCGACCATAGAGAGCCTCAAATGGTGCCATCTTCAGACTCTTCTGGAAGCTGTTGTTGTAGGAGAATTCAGCATAAGGAAGACATTCCTCCCACTTCATGCCAAAGGAGATGACGCAAGCACGAAGCATATCCTCTAGAATCTGGTTGATCCTTTCAACCTGTCCTTGCGACTGAGGGTGGTAAGCAGTGCTGAAGTTCAACTTTGTTCCCAAAGCATTTTGGAAACTCTCCCAGAACTTTGAAGTGAAGATGCTTCCTCGGTCTGAACTGATCTCAAGCGGAACCCCATACAGAGAGACAATTCTATTGATATAGAGCTCAGCCAACTGAATTCCAGAAATTGTTTCCTTGACGGGGAAGAAATGAGCCACTTTAGAAAGCCTGTCGATGACAACAAAGATTGCATTGTTGCCCTTCTGCGACCTTGGAAAGCCAGTGATGAAGTCCATGTCTACTTTCTCCCATTTCCATTCTGGAGGTTTCAATGGCTGTAGAAGACCGAAAGGTTTCTGATGGACATCTTTCACTCTGCGGCAGACATCACATTCCGAGACATACTTAGCACAGTACCGTTTCAGACCAGGCCACCAATATTGTGTTTTCAAGTCCATGTACATCTTTGTCTGCCGGGATGGATGACAGAACGAATCATCGCCTCCTTGAGAACTTGCTCTCTCAGACCCGGGTAGTTTGGAACAAACATCCGGTGTTCAAAGAAAAGCGTGCCTTGATCATCAACGTGGAAGGACTCATACTTCGGAAGCTCAAGTTTAGAGATGATCTTTTTGGTGTGCGGATCACCAAGCTGACGAGAGCGAATCTTTTCTTCCAAGAGAGGAGTAGCCAGAAGGTTCAGGAGATGCCCTTGTTCCACAATTTCTAGGTTGAGCTGACGGAATTCCTCGCACAAGAGAGGCTGTTGTTCTTCCATCATGAGGTTGTTGACATAAGCTTTGCGGCTAAGAGCATCGGCCATGACATTATCTTTGCCCGGAGTGTAGTTGATGGTCAAATCAAAGTCATTGATTGCTTCGATCCATCTCCTCTGCCGAAGGTTGAGATCAGGCTGAGTGAAGATATACTTCAAACTTTGTGGTCAAAAGATCTCTACGGTTTGCCAAGCAAGTAGTGCCTCCATAGCTTCAAAGCAAAGACAAGCTGCTGAGCTCGAGGTCATGTGTGGGATAGTTGATCTCATGCGTCTTCAAGACGAGAGGCATAAGCAACCACCTATTTCTCTTGCATAAGGACCGCACCCAATCCTTGCAAAGAGGCGTCGCAGAATATCCGGAAAGGCTTAGATGTATCCGGAGGAACCAAGACGGTGTGGAAGTGAGCTTCTCTTTGAGTGTCTCAAAACTTGCTTGACATGCAGTCCAGGTATTTCTTGCCTTTCTTGAGGAGATCGGTAAGAGGCTTCGCTATCTTGAGAAGTTACGAGCAAGCGGCAATAACTAGCCAAACCAAGAAAACTCCGCACTTCTTTGACATTAACGGAGGAAGCCATTCAACAATTGTCTTCACAGTTTCCGGGTTGACTGCAATGCCCTTGGCAGAGATGACATGACCAAGATAGGTTACTTCAGGCAGCCAAAACTCACACTTTGAGAACTTTGCATACAAGCGGTTCTCACGAAGCTTGTTTAGGACACACCGCAGGTGTTCTTCATGCTCTTCCTTGGACTTAGAATAGACCAGGATGTCATCCAGATAGACCACAACAAACTTATCAAGGTACTCCATGAAAACCGAGTTCATAAGCCTCGAGAAGGTAGCAGGTGCGTTTGTGAGACCGAAAGACATGACCGTGTACTCATACAGGCCATAGCGAGTGGTGAACGCCGTTTTGGGTACATCTTCCTTGCGAATCTTGATTTGGTGATAACCACTTCTCAAGTCCAGCTTAGAGAACACCACAGCTCCAGCTAGCTGATCGAAGAGATCATTAATCCGCGGGAGGGGATATTTGTTCTTGATGGTTTTAGCATTGAGAGCCCGATAATCAACACAAAGTCTATCAGTCCTGTCACGCTTCTTCACAAAGATTGTTGGGCTACCCCAAGAAGAAGTACTGTGTTGAATGAAACCCAACTTCTCTTGTTCATCAAGTTGTCGTTTGAGTTCAGCCAACTCAGAAGGACCCATTTTATAAGGCCGCTTGGAGATAGGAGCCGTTCCAGGTTCAAGCTCAATTACAAACTCAACCTCACGATCCGGAGGCATACCCGACAACTCTTCAGGAAAAACATCTGGCAACTCACAGAACACCGGTACACTCTGAATAGCTTCCATAGCATCATCATTCAGAGCCGCCAAAGAGAAAAGCTGGACAGCAGGAGTCAGACTTGGAGAAAAGACTATATGGCCTTCAGGAATCTTCAGGGAAACTGAGCATTCAGCACAATCAATCACAGCTGCATTTGCTGTCAACCAATCCATGCCCAAGATGACATCAATGTCAGAATTGCCCAGAAGAATTAAGGACACCGAGAACGAAGAGCCACCAATCTCAATTTGATTGCCATGGATGATATGAGCAGCCCTCATGTTTGAACCAGGAGATAGCACCACCAGACGACGTGATAAAGGAACCCTATCCATGTCATGCTCTTGTGCAAACTTATGCGTAACAAAAGAATGCGATGCACCAGAATCAAACAAAACTCGTGCAGGGACTGAGTTAACGGGAAGCATACCCATCACAACTCCAGGTGCATGCTCAGCTTGAGTGGCGTTGACACAGTTGGCACGAACAACCGCAGACCCGGGCTTGGTGCTGATGTTGATAGCCCGAGGTGGTGGTGCACGAACCATAGGAGAGCTTGCCGCATATCTTGGCGGGGGTGGAGGAAGAGATTTGTTTTTCAACGGACAGTTCCAGTTCAGATGTCCAGGATCTCCACATGTGAAGCAGGCACCAGGTGGACATGGAGCAACGTAGCCAGGGACTCCGCTAGGCGCTCCAGGGTAGTGGTGGTTGTATCCCCTGGGAGCAGCAGTGATGGAGTTTAGTGGCCTTGACGCGTAACTTGCAGGTCTTGGTGGAGCCGGGAGCGACGGTGGGGTGTTAGGAACCCAGACACGCCGCTTAGAAGGAGCTGCCATAACTGAAGAGCTTGATGCATCCCGGTTGTGTTTCTTGGACTCCTCAAACACTTGCCGACTTGCTTCCTCTTGCAAAGGCATGTCTTTGTAGTTCGGGAAAGATGCCGGCCTTGCATGTGTGATTGCATACTTGATCGATGCATTGAGCCCTTGCACGAACCTCTTTTGCTTCTTCTTGTCATCGGATACCTCATCGCCACCATAACGAAAGATTCATGAAGTTCTGATGTAGGTGTTGGCGTTATCATTTCCACGCTTAAGGTTGAGAAAAGCTTCCTTCATCCTTTCCATAAAAATTTACGTGACGCTCTTTGAACGCTCGTGAACCTTTCCCAAGTAGGCTGAAAACCGGTGGCTTGCCTTCAAGTAATTCTCCCACCAGAGCTGCATCTCCCTTGAGAAGGTGAGTAGCACACTTGACCCACTCTGCTCGGAACATCA
This sequence comes from Avena longiglumis, assembly GCA_030063025.1. Classification (NCBI taxonomy): domain Eukaryota; kingdom Viridiplantae; phylum Streptophyta; class Magnoliopsida; order Poales; family Poaceae; genus Avena; species Avena longiglumis. The sequence goes on along the minus strand of CP125973.1, from coordinate 69,461,907 downwards.
GGTCTCGAGCAACCTTGACATCTCACGCAGCCAATCATCCGCGTCCGGTGGTCGATCGAAACATCAAACCGACGAGGGTTGAATTTCAGGAAGCTCTTGATGTCTCCTCGCTTGGGAGGTGGAGGTAGTGGAGCAAACTCGTTCCTCGACACTTTCCTCAAAAGCTGCTGGTTCATTCGCTTTCGCCAAAGCATTGGCGATGTTTGACAGTGAGCCCGATTCAGTGGTATGTCCTCATCGATGCGTGGTGGAGCCATCCTGTGATTGATATAAAACTCAAGTCAGTATTATAATGGAGAATAATAATAATCCAAAATAGTACCAAGATGGAATTAACCAAGATTAAAGGATACAATTTACTAAGATGATATTAAAATATCAACAAAGTTCAAAGCACCTAGAAGATATTAAGCATATCGCACACGACTGAAAAGGAGTGTGGTACACAAATATATCAAAGATAAATTTTCCACAAATTTCGGCATTAAAAATACCAACAGATGCGCAAAATTACTTAATGAATCAAGATTAGTGACTCTACCGATTCAATATACAAAAGCGAATGATAAGAGTAGTGGTATGGTCGCAACTCCATCCCGCACTCAAAGCATTACTCCGCACATGAACAAGTGGAACACATATCCTAACCCCTTCTTCTCACGTTGAACCTAAAGATTAGTAACTACGAAAACGAACACCCCAAACAAGATAACGTCGAATACAAAGAGTAAGACAGATTGCGTCGGTTTGCAAAAGCCTGTCGGTATGGAATGTACCAACAGTTGATAACCAAAGGCTGATTAGATAACAACTTGGATGCAACAGATAGACAAGGGATTACACACACATACACACACACAACCTATGGTACTATGGAAACCCAGAACACGTGAATCCTAGTTTGAACTTTTAAGAAGAGGATTGAAAACGTTGCACTTCCTTACCAGAAAAGGGTGGGTGGGTGGGTAAGAAGAAAAGTGGAAGCAGTCCTACTCCCGTTTTGTTTTCCCTAGTATACATAACTACCAAAATATTTGCTAGGTCGACAACGACCGTTTGGTGAGACCACGAAGGTCGGGATGGCTCGATACCAATTGTAACTACCTCGGTGAATTACGCTCCTAGATACAAGCACGGATGAACGGTAGTGGTTGAAATAATGCGGTGGGGCCCAAAAGCCACTCACGGGTAGACCTTTCCGTCCCAACCACTTCCAACTCAACGGGACCTGTCAGACGGCGTGTCGGCAGGCAAGGATCAACTACATACACAAATGAGTATGTATGCAAGCCACCATACAAAAGTACATCGAGCCATTCCATCTAGAAAGAAAGGAAATATATAGCATACATCGGCAAGATTCAAATGACCTAGATAGATATAATATTTTAGGATAATTCCTCATACATCACACATCGGTATCAAGCGGGCAGCAAAACAAAGTCCAGTACGGATAAGAAGCAAATCGGCATAAGATGCCATAGAAATAAGCACATCCCGCCCACAGATCTCGCGGATCCCGTTCCGGAATCTCTACGAGCGATCGTTGCCCACATCATCGCCTCTTCCACCCAAAGATCCGTCCCGCGAGTGTACATTCATCCGAACCAATAATTTATCGTGTGAGACCCTAAGGGTACTCGGAAGTCTTAATGCCTCTAAAGGGACACAACACAGGGTGGCGAATTGCAGCAAAAGATAAACCCTAGCAGTTCTCTGAGATAGCTAACCATCCGCCTAACCAAAGATAGGCGGATGTCCGTGAATTAATGGCAACAATTATACTTGATAATTTCATCGATCCATCCTCCTCCTCGCTACCAACGAGGCGGACGAACAACCCCCTTCCGTTGGCAATTTTATTAACCATTCCATGAGTGTTGCACTATTTACTAGTCAAATTACTTAGTCAGATTAAAGCGGTACTTTAGTTATGCTTGTCTATGATCGAGAAACCGTGCTCCAAGTCGTCCATAACCGCGGACATGGCTTTCAGAAAGTTTTAACCCGGCCGGGGTGCACAAATAGCAACACACACTCGATCAACCTCGAAAAACCAAATCAAAACCCGAGGCCTTCACAAAGCAATCACAGATTGAAATATTTGGGGCCACCCTTGAGTACACCATAGCGAAGTTAGCTGACTTCGAGACGGACCCGAGGTTTGTGGGGCCGGCTATAAGCGACTGGGAATCCAAAACTGGGCTTGTCGATACCGCGTAAACGGGTCACAATTCCTAAACAGTACAGTGTTCTCCTCGCACAATCGTAAATACAGTAGTAAAGCATGGCATAAGTACAGGATAGTAAACAAAACCTCAAACTAGTTTGTGGCCCCAAGAAATAAGAATGAATCAAGCTCTGGCTCAGGGGGGTCCCATAAGCCTCCTGGATGTGGATAGCGCGAATAATCTTGGAACAGGAATCAAGTACTCGGGGTCTTACGGGACATAAGTGAGCAGGAAGAACCAAATAGCAGATGTTGCTCACCGGTGCCACTTTCATTAGTTATCCCATTACTACTCAGGTTAAGTTGTTTAGGTACCTCGTTATCCAACAGACACTCACATACCCTACACATGCTGTTCTACGACTCGCATGGCTCAAACAACTCCTGTGGTAATGGCTCATGGGATGGAGGAACAAGCTTGGTGGGGTTTAAAAGTAAAGGCTATGCAATACTTGGGATTCAATTTAATGCAATCGCGACTCAATGATGCAAGAATAAGATAGAGGCAATAGGTACTGTATGTATGCAAGCATGTGGTAGTGCTTGCTGGCAACTCAGTTGAAGCGAGAGCGGATCAGGTAGTGCTCCTGGTTCTCTTGATATATCCTTTCGGCGCCTATTCAAGAAGAACCAAACAAACAAGGCCAACATAAATAAAGCGCAAGCATATGAATAAAATCGACAAACAATCATGCCATGATGAATGATGCACAAGTTGCATGGCAATAAAGTAGCATGGCATGGGTGAGGTGTAGAACACAAGAAGTAACATTTTTATGGGGTTTTGGTCCCATTTTATTGTCATAATAGTTGCTGTATACTTTATATTTATATGATGCATGCTGCAATTGAAATCATGGATAGCATAAACAGAAAGGTCTCGTCGAGCTGATCATTTTAGACATATCATTTGTTAAATTTGGAGTTATAAATCAAAAGTTATTAATTTATTAAGTTCCAGTGGCATTTGTTGTAATTTACTGAACTTGGAATTTTAAATGTGCAAAAGGTAATTTGAATAGCATATTTGAAATCCTCATATTTTTCTGATTCAATAACATATATTATTTGTATTATTTGGAATTATGAATTTAATTTTATTTTTAAGTCAAAATTAGTCATATTAGGTCAAAGTCAAAGGGTTGACTATTTTAAATTAGTTTTGAAAATATTTGAATACAGATTTGAATTAACATTCAAAAACAAAGCATTTTTCATATAAGGTTTGAATTCAAATTCCAAACCAGGAATAAGTTATGAATTTACTTAAATTTAAACAGATTTTGAATTTGAACTGAATTGAATTTGAAAAGGTTTAAAAATTTGGAAACAGCAACTCTTGGACTTTTGGTACACAGCAGATTCTACCCCAGGGAATGACAGGTGGGCCGCGTTGCTGACTGGGCAGACACGCGCGCTCCTAAACCTTTTCTCACCGGACCCTGCCTTAGTCCAAGGCAGCGGGCCCAGGGTCTAACGGGCCTCACGCGGCAAGGCCAGTGGCGACACGTGGGCGATCAGGACTGCGTCGGAAACAAGAGAAGATGAGGACCCTTTTGCAAAGTGCTCGCGAGCTGGTAGGTGGGGCGTGGGGCTGCGGTTTAGGCGGAGAATCTGAGGACCTAATCGCAAACGCGTTCGGCTGCTGGCCGAACGCGTCTTGCGGCGTGGATCTGGCGGAGTTTGTCGATGATGGCGACGCTCGCCTAAACACCACGACCTAAAGCTAAAACGAAAACCACAAGGGGTTCACGGCCTACAACATCTGTTCAGGGTGCTAGCGCGGAGGAGGGCTGGCCGTGAAGGCGGCGGCGAGCCGCGGGCGAGCTGCTGCAGTTGTCGGCGCGGCAGCGGCAGCCTTGTATGAGCGTTCGGCGGGCGGCGGCGGCACTGCAAGGAGGGCAAGGAGCATGTCCAGGATAGAAGGGCTCACCAGAGACCCGGCGGTGAGCTTGGCGGAGAGCTCTGATCGGCGGGCGGGCTGGAGCCTGAGCTTGGTAGCATGCATGGCGGCGGCGGGGCTACTCCGGTGGGGCTCGGCGGGTTCCTCGCGTCCTGGGCGATGTAGAGGAAGCAGAAGGGGGCACCGGTGCTTCTGGCGCAGCTCGTCGCACTTCGGATCGGTCAGAGGAAGGGGTGGCCGCGGCTAGGGTTTTGCTTGGTTGGCGATCATGGTGGGGAGGAAGAAGGGAGAGGGTAGGTTGGAGAGGCCTGGGACTGCCTGGTGGATCTGGTGGAGGCGAGCTGGTGGTTGGGGAAAGGTAGTAGAGGGGAGAAAGGAGGTGCTACCTTTATGCACCAAGGGAGGAAAAGGGCCTCAGTTAGGCTAGGGTTAGGAGAGAGAGAGAGAAATCAGGGAAAGCACATGGGAGGGGTGGTCAGGTTGGGTCCGAGCTGGGTGGGTGAGAGGGGCAGGACTAGGGTTTGATGGGGACTAGAGTTAGCTAGAAAGGTGGTGGCTCGTGTTAGATGGGTAGGGAAAGAGGGGGTACTTAGGGTTTGGTTTAGATTAGGTGTAGATTAGGGTTTAGCTAGGATGGGGTATGAGGGGTATGGTGATAGAGGAAACTTGGATAGAGGATTAGAGAGAGAGGGATGCGAGCTAGGGTTTTAGAAGCCTGCATGCTCCAAACATAGATCAAGCAAGATCAAGAGGAAAAGAGGGAGAGAGAGAGGGATGTGGTATGATGTAAACAAGATCAACTAGACCAAGCCCAAAAGGAAGGGATATAGATAGAAAAGATCCACTCAAAACAAATACAATCCAACTGACAAGCAATAAGGTGGTACTTGCATGGCCCATGCAGGAATATTTATTGCCCTGATGATTCTTGTGAAAACAATGTTATTACATGGCATTATTATTTTGCATTCCCAAAAATTGGAATAAAGGCCAAGCAAAAAGAATTAAAAAGGATGCCCCATGTGGAATAGATGGAGATGACCATATCTGAAATACAATGGGACTTGCTAGTGTGTATATGCCACTAGATATTTATTAAGCCCACAAAATATCCCAACATGATGATAACCCCAAAAACAACACATATGGGAGCTAGAATTAGGGTCCCACTCACAAGGCATGCAAAGGTGGCCATGTGGCTCTCATATATCACTAATGTGAAAACATCATGATGCTAAGATGAGAGCATGGGGAAAAGAAGTGGGTCCATCCTAACCCACATGAGCTAGAGGTAGAACCAAATAAAGTGCAAAGCTCATATCTAGTTGGATGGTGGAATTATAAGGTGGTGAAAGAAAAAGGTGGGGAGTTAATAAAAGATATGCCCCCAACTCAACTTGGGCATTAAACAATATATCAAGAACCAAATACAATATCAAGAGACAAATACAAATATTAATGCATATGAGATAAGAACCAAAGCTCAAGGGTTTTTGTATGATGCTCAAATGCAAGGTGGCATGATGACATGAGCATGATATGATGATGATGCAACAATTATATGTAGGAAGTGGCCCTTTTATTACTAGATCAAGTAGCATTACAGGTGTTAGACAACTGGGATGCTACAGTATGTATGATTTCCAATAAGTCCGTAGCTCGCTCCATCATACCAGAAAATGGATTCTTAGTCATTTTACACATCAGACATGCTTCGCATCTTTCAAGTGATTCAAAATCAAGTGATTCAAGAAGTCCACCGGAATAGAGTTTCTTCATACGCTTCACTCCAATGTGACCAAGACGACAGTGCCACATATAGGTCGAGTTATCGCTCAATTTCAAACATTTAGCTTCAATGTTATTAATATGTGTATTACTACAATCGATATTCAACAAGAATAGTGTAACATCCCAAAAATACTAAGCTTGGATCATCAAATTCTAATCATCAAAATTAGGGTTAACAAAAACTTTTCTAAATAAAATTATGAATGCATGCATATGTGTATGCATGGATTTTAAAAATTCTTTTAAACACCTTGTTTGTTTTTTTCATTGCTTGTAAAATGTTTCTTAGGTGAAATAAACATCATCTAAAACATTTCCCACACTTTTCCTAAAGACAAGTAAATCAAAACACATATATGAAATGAATGGTCACTTTGACCAATTTAACTCCCATGCCTACTTTGGCTGTCTCAAACTCTCAAAATCTAACAGAAACCTTTCTGGATCTTTGCACCCCTTGAATGTACTCATCACAAGGTATCAAGGCCCACTTTGTGATCATCCATAAACTTTCAAATGCATAGTTTAAATGACAATTAAAAATTGAATCTTTATCATATGGGAAGATCCCACTTTTTCAAAAACCACTCAAACAAGCTCAACTTTCGAAACCCAAGCATCTGCAGACTCACCAGCACCAATCTAGCAAACCCACCAATTCAAAATTCAAAACTTGAGTTCATGCGACCATTTCATCAAACAGGTTGCAGACACAAATCAAACAAATCATCAAACACTATAGTGTGCAGTAAAGTTGGCCTAACTTGTTCACTAGTTAGCTCACACACAGCTCAGTAGATCATCTAGGAAGTTTAACTAAGGACTAGCACCACTGTGAGCTTGCCATTGTCATCAATGGTGAACAGCAGATAACACCCTTCCACCCCATAGTCGACAGCAAGCTAGGAGCAGCAGCAAGCCTAGCCAGCATGTCTGGGAGGCAGCCCACCGTCCACCGCCACTACCTGTCCCAGCCGCGAGCGTTTCCAAGCCCTGGACACGCGCACAAGCCGCGCCCAGACCGCCAGAGACCATGCCAAGCATGCGCCAGAGCACCACCCTCGACCAGCGTCCACAGACCGCGCGCCGCCCTCACCGTGTGCACACACGATCGCCATCAACCTAGGAGACCGCCAGACATCCCCGTTTGCCGCCCCGTGCCGCACAGTCACCGCCCGCCGTCGAAGACGCCGCCTCTGTCGTGCAGAGCACCGCCCGTTCCAGACCAAACCACACCGCCCCATGCCTCGAGACCATGTAGTTGAGCATCGCCAGGAGACACCACACTGCACCGTCCCCTACCCTTGCCCATGCCATTAGCCGCCTGTAACCTTGCCCCCGACGAGCTCACCGTGCGCCCCGACGGTCCCCTCGCTCGACTATAAATAGAGGCCACCCCCACACGATTTCTTCACACCATCTCACTCCCCTCTCCTCACTGATCGTGCCACAGCGTTCTCAGAGCAAGCCGAGCACCACCCCGCCGGAATTTCACCGGAGCCCGCCGCCTCTGGAGAAGAAGGGAGCCAGCGATTGGAGCCGCACAGGAGAAGCCACCGGTACCAGGAGATTCGCCGTCGTCGACTTCGTCGTTCGCCCGCCTCGCCGACCCTCGCCAGTACCCCGGTGAGCCCCCAGCAACCCTCACTGGCCGCTCTAGGTTTCGTTCTCGCCGGCGTTGTCTCGCGTCGACGATGACTCCCAGCCGTTAGATTAGAACTAGATCGAACGATCCACGTCGCCCCATACCGCCCAGCCCGTGTCAGCGGCGAGTGGGGACACCCACTTAAGCAGCCAGCAGAACACGCGCTTAGCAGGCCGGCCCAGTAACTTTTCCCGCGCAGCCTAGTTATTCAAATTAAACCTTTTTCTATTTCAATTCAAACACACTTCTGTACCCAACTTCAAAAATCAACCCAGATCGATTCAGTGCACCAAATTGAATGAAACCAATTTTGTTGGGAAGGTCTGTGAATTCTTAATCCAAGCCCATTGGATTCAAGTCATTTGGATCTATAGATCACCCATGGTAAAAATAACAAGGCAGAAGCTTTTCTGCATTCAAACATTTTTCAAATTTGAACCATAATAGCTTATGAGTTGATTCCAACTCTCAAAAATCACATTTAACCATACCTTTCAGAATATATAAAAATATATAGGTTTACTTGCATAAATAATGTTCAAGTAATAAAAGAATGCTACATAAGCATTTCTAGCCACTTTAATTAATTAAAATAAAAGGGTAAAACCTTATTAAATTGTGACACTACTTTAAATCACATTCCCATGGACTACAATATGTGGTGATGACATGTGTCAACATGATCCCATGTTTGGTTTGGAGAATATTAAATTTAAGTAGTTTTTCAATGAGTAGAAATTACTTTTCTAAAAATAAAAGGAATTAAATCAAGCCCTAACCTTGTAATGTTAGGGATGATGCTAGATCATCCGTAGGACCCTTGTGTGTGATGATTGCAAGTAGTTAAGTATTGTTTGGTGATTATGTACCTCGTATTTACTCATAGACGCTAGTACCGACCAAGGATACGAGGAGGAAGGAGGATACTACGAAGAAGAAGCCGGGGAGAACTTCAACCACTGCTCTGCACAAGGCAAGCTTATATTGATATTGATGCAAGCTGATACTATACCTATGCAATCCTTACTAATCAAGTTGACCTATGCAAGCTAATCCTTGCAAGATACCCTACTAATGCAACAAACCCATACTTGTTCTATGACTACTATATGCCTTAAGCATATGTGATCATACACACTTGATAAACCAATCCTAGTTTTATTTGCAAGCTTCTTACTTTATTTCTTTATCAAAGCTTACTTAGAGTTTACTTAAGTGACTGGTAGATATTGGAAAGATGCTGAAGGTTGCATAAAGAGCATAAAATTTGGCCTAAGTTAGAAACCTTGACATCAGCCTGAGACATAAGGTTGTACTTAGTTGAAACTCCACTAGTTACCACCCCTCATTAGTACTACCCCCACCTGTAGATGCTAGTGCTAAGCATAAAACTTGATCAACTATTAGATGGGAATACTTGGTGGAAAAATGGTTATGAAAACCTTGGAATGATGTATCATTCTATTGAAATGTTTGGACATGTGTTTCCAAACACTTGAGGATTTTGGTGATAAAAATGTTGAGGCATGAGCCTTAGCCCTTTATAAAACTGATGGTTGTCTGGATGCGATACCATTCCAATTTTATCGTACAACCACAATACCCGAATATTGGGTAGGGCTTGACTGGAAACTTATATTCCTTAGTATTAGTTCCCTCACGGCCAAGGTCTGAGCTGAGGCTACCTTGTGAAGATTGTCCACATGTGCAGTACCCAAGATGGCAGTTGGTCATGGTTGGGAGGCCAAACTCACAGGAGAGGTGCTTATACTAGGGCGTGTAATTGAAAGGTTAGGATTGATTATCCGCATACTGAGTATGGTAAATTCAGGATTTGTTCCTAACGGATGTATCGAATGTTGTGGTGAAAGTGTACAATCTCTGCAGAGTGTCAAACTATTCGAATAGCCGCGTCATGATTATGGACGATGAGTGGCCATCTTTCTCCGCCGACTTTTCAAAATGACCTGTGAAATGAATTAAGACTTTGACTTGACCACAACAGAGTTGTGATATGAAATACAAGTTCCCACTTAGGAATTATAAAATTGTGACTAGCTTTGGAACCTAGTAGAGATAAATCTGTCTTTTGCAAAACAACCCTAGAGCCTAGTGTCCTATTATCCAAAAACCCCCTTTACCTGTTAGTATTAGTTTGCGAGTACTTAAAGAGTACTCATGGCTTTGTCCTGATATTCCCATGGCGGACTATGAAGAGGAGTACGGAAGATGGACCCTAGGAAGGTTACGACAACTAGGATCATCTCCCATCGTCGATTGTCTCGTGACCCGAAGATGGAGCTTCGCCACGCCAGTTATTATTACGTATTCATTGCTTGATGTTGTATTAAGAACTGGATCATGAGATCCCTATTTGTGTAAGAACTTATGTATCGTTTGTAATGGATGATGTACTATGGTATCCAATTCTGTTATGTCTCGCAAAAATGGTAATCCTGGGATTGCGATGTATGGCATAACAGGCATCTAGGATTGAAAAATCCGGGTGTTGACAAATAGACCATCTATCAAAGGTGCATGTGCATAAAACATATTACTCATATAAATCGAACAACCATTATTCTTGGACTTAAACAAGTAACCGTCTCGCAATAAGCATGATCCGGATATAATGTTCATGCTTAACACAGGCACCAAATAACAATTATTTAAGTATAAAACTAATCCTGATGGTAGATGAAGAGGTAGTGTGCCGACCGCGATCACATCAACCTTTGATCCATTTCCAATGCGCATCGTCACCTCGTTCTTCGCTAGTTTCCGTCTATTCTGCTGTACCTGTTTCAAGTTACAAATATGAGCAACCGAACCAGTATCAAATACCCAGGCACTACTACGACTACTAGTGAGATACACATCAATAACATGTATATCGAATATACCTTTCTTCTTGATGTTATCATTCTTCAAATCCACCAAGTACTTAGGGAAATTCCGCTTCCAGTGACCTTCTCCCTTGCAGTAAAAGCATTCAGTATCAGGCTTAGGACTAGCCTTGGTCTTCTTCGTCAGCGCGGTAAATTTCTTACCCCCTTCTTGAAGTTTCCCTTTTTCTTAGACTTTCCTTGCTTCTTGAATTTGGTGCATGGTCTTATTGACCATCAACACTTGGTGCTCTTTCTTGATCTCCACTTCTGCAGACTTTAACATGGAGAAGAGTTCGGGCAACGACTTGTCCATGTTTTGCATATTGTAGTTCATCACAAAGTTCTTGTAACTTGGTGGTAGTGATTGGAGGACATGGTGAATCCCTAAAGCATTAGGAATCACTATACCCAAGCTTTGAAGCTTGCTTGCGTGCCCAGACATCTTAAGCATGTGCTCACTGACGGAGCTGTCCTCTTCCATCTTGAAGTTAAAGAACTTTTCAGAAGCCGCATAATTCTCAACTTCCGTGTGATCCTCAAATATCATTTTGAGTTCACGGACAATATCATGTGGGTCATGGTTCTCAATGAAGGGAATATGCCCGAGAGACAATAATAAAGTGGTTATTATCGTATTCCTTGTTTATGATAAATGTTTATTTTGCATGCTATAATTGTATTAATACGGAAACGTTAATACAGGTGTGTTTAATAAACAAACAGAAAGTTCCTAGTTATGCCTTTCTTATAAACTAGCTCGTTGATTAACAAGATGATCATAGGTTTCCTGATCATGGACATTGGATGTTGTTAATAACGAGGTCACAACATTAGTGTAATGGTGTGATGAACATTCATCCGAAGTATAGCATTACGATCAAAGTCATTGAGTTTATATTGCTATAACAACTTACGAAGTGATCCTAATCCTTAGACCATGAGATCATGTCAATCACTAACCTTTGGAAGAGTTTCTTGATAACATCAAACGTCACACCGTATGAGGTGATTATAAAGATGGGTTCGAACTACTAAAGTGTTATGTTGAGGCCCATGGATCGAGAGTGAATTTGTTCATCCCGATGACGGATAGATATACTGGGCCCTCTCGGTGATATCACATTGATTAGCTTGCAAGCAAGTGATTTGATCACTAGAATGTTATATCACGGGAACGAGAAAAGAGTGCATGTCGATAGAGATCAAACTAGGTATGGAGATACGATGATCGAATCTCGGACATGTAATATATCGCGAAACAAAAGGATTAAGATACTAGCGTAAAAGGTTCGGCGATCACAAGAAAGTCATCGTTGAATGTGTGGGAGTCATGGGTCTCCGATCCCGCTTACGATTATTGATCGAGAGGGGTCTCGATCATGTCCGCATTATTCGCGAACCGTAGGGTGACACACTTAAGAGACACCGACATCCATTTGGAGCAAAAGTTTCATGCCGAAAAGAAAAGGAAAAGCTAGAATTTATTTCACTAGACACGAAATCAAGCTTCTTTGAAATTGTTGAAACTGGTTGTGCATGTGAAATGGAATACTAGCAGGTTTTATGTGAATGTTTGTTAATTAAAGTAATTAACAAAATTCTGAATAAATAAATAAAGAGTTTTATTTAAATGAGAGCTTGCATTAAATTTGGTGGAAATTTAATGCATGTGAGTGGATTTTATGAGTGGAGGCTTTTTAATGGGAGGAGGCTTTTCATTTTGAGTGGGAGCTCCACCCACATGAATGTGGAAGAGGTGGGGGCAGCCCCATGGCTGGGCATGGCCCCTTGGGTGCCCCCTCTCCCCTATAAAGGCCGCCCTCCTCCTCTCTCACACCACACCTCCTCGTGAAGGATCTCTCTCCCCTCTAGAATTTATCCCCATGGTCTCGGACTAGCGAGATACATGTTACCGTGGCTTTCGGCAAGAAAGAGTTGTGCTTCTGCATCGCTGGAGCGAGGAGGCGGAGGTTGCTCGGTGCCTCGAACGTGTGTGCGAGCACGGATGCTATTGTTTTGCGGCGCTAGGACTTCCTCTCGATCTTGAGATCGGCAAGAGATCGTCTACATCAACCACGAGTTTGGACTCGTTAAGCTTTGTCGGTCTTCAAGGGTCTGTTCTACACGGATATACATCCGCCGTTGTTTGTATCTAGTAGATAGATCTTGGTACATAGTTGTTCTCATCGAGGAAAATTTTTGTTTTCTATCTGCGAACCCTACAAGGGTATCGAGCCGGATCTATGCGTAGATACTTTGCACGTAGTACACATATGATTATGTGGGCGATGATGATCATTTTATTGCTTCTTAGTTGTACTTTGGATATTGGTGGCATAGTGGGATGAAGCGGCCGGACAAACTTTACATGTCCTCGCACATGAGACTGTTCCACGCTTGACATGCAACTAGTTTTGCATAAGTGGCTAGCGGGTGTCTCCTACTATAGTCAATATCTAATTTACAACGAGTTGTCAACAATTTGGTTATCCTCGTTGTGGTTCATGTTCGTAGGTAAGAACGGTTCTATCTTCGAAAGCCCTAAGCCACGTAAAATTTGCAATGGATAAATTAGAGGCGTCTAGTTTAGATTGTTGCTGGGCTAGTGTTATGATATGGTGATGTTGTAAGTAGAAGTATAAGATGATACTCTTACAACACACATAACGTGTAATCTCCATAGACCTTGGACTTACACATAAAGGTATGATAGTGATCATACCACGATGCACATGATAGAGATCATCTGCGGGAACCATATAATCTCACTAATAAACATATGATGTTTGATTACATCTTATATTGCTTATTTAGCGCTTTGTTAAGCATAATAAGATGTTCCCTCATTTAAATATCAAGATAAGAATGTGTTCACTAGTGCAGAGCCCCCCCTTTAACTCCGGTTGGGAGGGCCCTCTAACAGCGGTTCCCCAACCGCTGTTGAGGGTTCGGTGTTAGAGAGGGGGCCCCTTTAACACCGGTTCCTATACGAACCGGTGTTAACGGGTGGCGACGTGGCTGCCGAGTTCAGCCCTTTAACACCGGTTCGTGACCGAACCGTGTTAAGGTTCTTCTGGCAGATTTAGGCTGCCGCGCAGAATGGCCTAAATCCGCTGCAGATTCTCGCCTGCCTGCTCGGGCGTGAGGGGAGAGCGAGGGAAATCGATCGAGCCGTATACTTATAAATCGTCATCGGTACATACGAGTACATGAATAATTAAGCAACTATTATTATACACAAACATCGCCATCGCATACATCGCCATCGGCACATACATCGGCACATACATCTACATCGCGGAGGTGGATATCTAAAGAGTTCTCCGCCAGCGTGACGACCTCATCAAGTATGAACCCCGCCAATTCCTCTTGAATGGCTCGTATGCTCAAATGGTAGGAGTTGGTCCCGCATCCGCTCGATCTGAATATATATGAAGAATGGGCCAATATATATATAAGAATAAAACTCAACACAATTGATGGTAATAAAATAATGTTGTGGACTTTGTTTACTTACTCTAAGTTGTTCTAGTGCGCTTGGCACGTCGCACATATCGTTATGAATGAATTCGCAAACATAGTACCCACATAAGTTATTGCCGTGTCCTTGATGCGCGACTTTACGAGAATAGAGAGTTCAATCAAAATAATAATCAATAAAGCATGATATAATGGAATTGGAAGCTAGCTAGTATTACTTACATTTTGGTCTACAAATTTTAGTTCTTGACCATTCACCCACGGCCTGCCGTGAACATTTTCCAAACCCTGTCCGACAAAGAAAATGGATAAAGGAGTAATTAATTACTTATTGTCACGAAGTTGCCGATCTAGTGCGATAATATGATTGAAATTACCTGGAGCATCTCTAAAGTTTGCCCATAGCTCTTTTTCTTTTCGTAACGAGTCCATGACAAGGACTTTTCTGAGTCGGGTTGAATGACTAGCGAATAAAGTGGAACCTACGCATAACTCATCATCAGTTACACTTAACATCGAGTAAGTCAAAGCAGAATGTGTACAAGAGAGAGGGTAACAGACTCACGAGAAGTTGTAAGGCAATAGTATTTCCCTTTTGGTTTGTTGTCTCAGTAAAGACGTTAGCAAGAAATCTTCTGTTTTTCCGGGTCTGTGTCTTACCACTTCTTCATGAACTCTATTTGGATCAACGAACCCAATGTCAAAAGGGCCTCCTTTCACGCATTCCATAACCTTTTTCCTGCATAATAGTATATACATATATGGTGAGCATATATATATACATGCAATTAATGAAGTGAATGAGTTGAGATAAAATTACGAAATAGTACTTACACACAATAAAGGCGATGGCGATTTGTCGAGTTCCTTCTGATTGAATAGAAAATGCAAGTCTTGAATGTTGAAGTCGATCGCGTCGTCTCCGCACAAGAAAATCTCATCTCTTATATGCGTCGTGATCCATTCTTCTTTTCTCGTCTTGCAGAAATGAAGGTACCACTTGTGCAATTTTCGCATCTTTGTTGGTAGATTTTTGAGCTCCTCTTTCTTGACTAGATTCTTCCCATACTTCCATGGCTGTATGGGGTGGACATCGCATTTGGGCAAGTTGTCTCCCATGACGTTCAAGTATGCAATGTAAGTCATACCCATCTCATTGGCCTTTCTTTGTAGCTCTGCCTCGTAATCATCTACGGGAGGAGCGTCCCGTTTGTCAAACATTTGGAGCGGGGCGCATGATTGGTTTTCCTGCTCTCCGAGCATGGGAACTGTTTTGTGGGGTGCCTCACGACTGCTTTTCAGTCTCCTCACGCCTTGCATCCGCCTTCAAAATCTGGCGTAGTCCCAAGCACAAGTGGGGTTTCCGGTTTCAAAAGATTTTTGTAACACTTCTCCACCACCGCCAGATCTATTTTCTCCTTTGGCTCGGCCCGTCTAGGTGCAAAGAATTTCTTGACCTGTTCTCCCGAGATCCTATTGGTCTCCTCGTCGCTGCGATTCCACGGTAAAACCAATGGCTTGGCGGAAGGCTGCGGACGTAGTTTTTGAACTCTTTGGCGACGGTTTCTGCGGATTTCTTTGTGGCGATTACTCGATGCTCCTCGTGGCAGTGCTCTTCCGCTTCGAGGAGAGATGGCTGAAGCACGGAGATGGCTGACGGGCCGAGATGGCTGCCACAGAGATGGCCGACGAGCGGAGATGGCTGCCCGAGAGATGGTGACGGGCGGAGATGGCTGCCGAGAGATGGCTGAAGCGGCTCGATCGACGCTGCGGAGACGGCGGGGTGCAGTGACCTCAATTTGGAAGCACAATGTGTTCCTTCTTCCAAAGAATGGTTGTTTTCACCGCAAATTTGAGTTGAGTTTCCCTTCACCGTAGCATGGTCAAGCTGTGCTTCCTCATATTCCTTCACAACCTCATCCACCCGACAATAGCATAGCCATCTCGAATCGGTCGGCAAGTGGTAAGTTCCACCAGCTACAGGAGGTAAGGCATAGCCGATACCACCTTAATGGATAAGCCCATTAATCTCACATGCAGCTCAGTGTTCGCTCCGTGATCTCATCAACGGGTATCGAGGACCCGTCATTTCAAGCGTTGGCTGCACGCTCCGTGGAAGCCACTCGCTTTTCCGCAGAGTCCGCATGGGCAGCTTCCAATGTAGGCTCTTCATGCCGCTGAGATGGGCCGGTAGCTTGATGGTTTCATGCATTCACTTGCGTCTGCAGCGCCGCAAGTGCATGTTCTATCTGTGTCATCCGACCAGACGCTTTTTTCTTTTCGCGCGCCATCTGTAAGAGTCGCTCCACGGCAAACCCATCCTTCCACGTCATACCCCCGTGCCTCGTGCATGTCCAGGTGTTCTTTTTACCGATGGCGCGTGTGAGCTGGTCATTCTCTGTCGGGATGGAAGATCTGGCGGATGTTTCCTCGTATGCCGTGATGAGTTCGGACGGGTTTGGCAAGGATGGTTGGGAAGATACACAATCTGTTTACGGGTCCAACCTTGCCCCGATTCCAGAACCAAGTCTTTGCACGTAGGTCCCACCCATCTGTCTGGGTGTGATCCCTCTCTCATGAGGCCCTCTCACTTCCTCCCACTTAGGCCTCACGAGATATGTAGCCACCGACCCGTCCTCTGGTGATATTCCTTCTTGAGGGCATTAAGCGTATTGGTTTCGACCTCTTTTAGCTATAGCACTTTTTTACATGTCTTAAATTCGGGCCGTGAGGTCTTATCTTCGCATAATATCGTCTTGAAATTTGAGTCTCGCCACTTTGACAAATTTGTTCAATTTTGTCTTCGATTCTTGGAAAGCCTCAGCCATCTTCTTTAGAGTCCACTCTTTGACCTTGTTCTTTATAACCGGTTGTTTTCATCCTCCTCTGGCGGAAGGGTGAAATTTACCAACAACGAATTCCAAAGCGCTTTTGGATCCGTCATCGACAAAGGTACCGCCGCCTTCTTTGGCTTATTCCAATTTTCAATTATGATTGGGATTTGGTCCCTAACAAGAACTCCACTGACGTATAAATTTGTCTGCGCCTTCTTGGCTCCATCGGCCTGCCATCAACGGATTGCTTCGATCGTGAACTTTGCACGATCTTTCAACCAGCTCGCGCCTCGCTTGCTCTTTTCGTAGAATAAGATGGTTGCTGGCTGGTCGATCCGAGGGCTAAAAGAAGAAAGAAGCGTTAATTAATACATGTAGAAGAAGATTGTTGGTGGAAGTCACCGAGGCTTAATCAATGCATATACCGCCGGACTTTGTAACCATTAAATTGCGTTCACCGGAGTCTTCATCTTCTCCATGACTAGTACTTGAGCTGCCGTCATGTCCCTCCAAGTTCAGATATTGTGAGGTGTCCTCATCAATAATGTTCTCCATTATTTCTTCTTCTTCAAGGTTTCTACTAAGTGGATCCATAGTTTCTAAAACAATAATATTATCTAGAGTAAGAGTGTAAACATTCAAGTGGACTTGGATTCATACACAAATATACATATTATTCATACCAAAATACACAAATAAATACACAAATGAGTCAGAGGTCCAATTTGTATACAAGTTTTAATCTATGCATGTAGTACAATTTATCGAGCAAACAAGTTTTAATCAGGATGAGTCAGCAATCACACACGTGGCAGACACGTGGCGCTCACCGGTGGGGTGACGTTGGTCTCGTCGGGTGGCGGTGCTCGTCGGACGGATGCGGCGGTGCTAGCGGCGGGCTTGTCGGGCGGCGGGCGGCGTCGGCGTTGAGGCGTGGCCTACGAGCTCCGAAGCGGCGGCGGCGCTCCTGCACGGGGAAGAGAGCGAGATGGTCAGGGCTCCTCGAAATAGGCTTGCGCCCCGCTATATTAATATAGCAATCACAAGATACAACGACAATGTTCCTGGGGTTTGTCCCTCTGCTCAACAAGCCTGCCGCATCTCCCCTCTTCGCTTCGCCGGTTCCCACCTCCGAGCGTCACCCGCACCCTCCCCATCGAACTCCCCTGCATCCACCCCCTCCGCCAGGCCGTCGACCCACCCCGCCAGCTCCCTATAGTTGCCTGTGCGGCGAGCCCGGCCTCCCTCCGCTCGCCGTCCGCCCGCGCTTCTGCCTACTCTCCCGTCGCCACTCGATGAGCTCATTTGGGCCGCGCGCCATGCCTCGCCCTCCGGCCGCTCGCCTCGGCGCCCAACCTCCGCCCGGGGCCCTCCCACACCTTTGCGACGCCTGGCCGCCACCGGGGCCGACGGCGCCGCCTCTGCACTTCCCCGACGCCAAGCCCGAGCCCGACCACGGCCTCGCCACGCCAACCTTGCGCCCTCGTCAACTGGACCCACCCGTCATCCCTAGGCCTCTAGCTAGATCACATTAGTTCCTCTCGAGATATACACAAAATAAAGGCGCGCTCATCGATCAGCGGCGTGATGATATGATGAGGTTGGAGGTGGATCGGAGCACATTAGTTTCTCAGGATACAACCTTGCGCCCTCGTCAACTGGACCCACCCGTCATCCCTAACCTACGACCATCCATCTGAGCAAGCTCACACGCAGGGAGGGAGGGGCCGCGCCGCTGGCGATCGAAGCCGGCGCCACGCTCGCTTGGAAACCGAAGCCGCTCCGCGCCAGCGCCCTCGCCGGCAACCGAGCCGACGCGCCGCGGGCTACCGCAAATCGGCGCAGGCCGCGCCGCGGCCTGCGCTCGCTGGCTGGCCCCGTGACGTTCGCCGTCTACTCAGGGAAGTGGTGGCGGATGGAGGCCGAGCAGATGGTGGCGCGGGAGCGGCCGGCGGCGAGTGGGCGGCAACCTGCTGCCCGGGGAGGGCCCGGTGGCGGAAGGAGGTGTTAGAGGAGGGAAGGATGGGCGGCGAACCTCGAGCTCGGCGTAGACGGCGGTCGGGGCGGCGAAGCAATGAGCTCGATTCAAGAGGCGGCAGACGGCGGTGGGGCGGCGCTATCGATCGATCTGGCTCGATGGGGAAGAAAGGAAGGGGAAGGTGAATAAATTTCTTTAACACCGTTCGGCTGGAACCGTGTTAAAGGGGTTTCAGCAAGATATTACCCCTTTAACACCGGTTCGCCACGAACCGGTGTTAAAGGGGGTTCTCAACGCATTATTACCTTTAACACCGGTTCGTGGTGGAACCGTGTTAAAGGGTTCAAAGATGCATTATTACCCCCTTTAACACCGGTTCAGCCACGAACCGTGTTAAAGGGGGTGTTTCAGCGTATTTACTCGAGGGCTTTTCATATCAAAAATATGATATGAAATTTAGAAAATTCATATCTTTTTCATTTCAACTCAAAAAATATGAATAATATATCATAATTTTCAAAAATAATATCTATCCATTCATGTAAATGATTTTTATATTTACTTTACATGAAATTTTTAAAATAAATAAACATTTATTTCATGCATTAAAGGGCTTTTTCATTCAAAAATATGATATAAATTTAGAAAATTCATATCTTTTCATTTCAACTCGTAAAAATATGAATAATATATCATAATTTTCAGAAAAATAATATCTATCCATTCATGTAAATGATTTTTATATTTACTTTACATGGAATTTTTAAAATAAATAAACACTTATTTCATGCATTAAAGGGCTTTTTAAGATATATAAAAGAACTGAAAATTAAGATACATGGCGATTAAGTAACAATCGAATCGAACTGAAAATTAAGATACATAAA
This sequence comes from Avena longiglumis, assembly GCA_030063025.1. Classification (NCBI taxonomy): domain Eukaryota; kingdom Viridiplantae; phylum Streptophyta; class Magnoliopsida; order Poales; family Poaceae; genus Avena; species Avena longiglumis. The sequence goes on along the minus strand of CP125973.1, from coordinate 69,442,271 downwards.
AGAACTGAAAATCAAGATACATGGCCGATTAAGTAACAATCCGAACTTGTTTCGAATGTTGGAGTGATTTAGTCATGCTCCGCCTACACCGTAATACTCGCCATCGTAGTCGTCAGACGCCTTGCCGTCATCGCTGTCCGTCGGGGTCACCGTAATTGAACCTCTGGAGAGTACGCTGGGCTGGACTTGATGGTAGCGTGGCTGGACTTGAGGGTAGCGCACGGGGTTAGAGTCGGCGGTGTCATAGGCCATGACGCTGGAGTCCGACCGCCACCATAGCCGACGGCCGCCTGAAGTTAGGAGGAGGTGGGCCGTCCTCCTCGTGCTCGGCGAGCGCCTCATGCCGATCCACGAAGAAGGCTTCCCAAGTAGAGAAATAGTCGGGATGCCATCCGGGATTCCTCCGCTGCTCGGCGTGAGCTCGAAGTAGTAGTGGTTCGTGATGGCCATCCAAGGCCACACACCTAGAGGGACAGGAGGAACCGCACACCGACGCCAAAGATCCAGCCGACGGGGACACAATGGCCCGGCAGGGGGTAGTTCGAGCAGCGCCCGCCTCCAGGGGTTAGTGCTACGGTGGAAGCCATGGGAAAGAGTGATGAGGTTGCAGATATGAGTCTAGAGATGTGCAATGACAATGGAGGCAAACCCCTACATATATATATAGTGAACTAGCGGGAAGAACTGGAGGGAAGAATCATGGAAGAAAAATGGCGGGAAGAAAAATGGCGGAAGAATCTGGCGGGAAGAAAAATGGCCGAAAAAATGGCGGATGAACCTTTAGTCGCGGTTGGAGACACCAACCGGGACTAAAGATGAATTTAGTCCCGGTTGGAGACACCAACCGGACAAAACACGAGTCAAGACTAATAATAGAGGTGAGTGCATGTCGACATTATGTCGCGGGCGTGTACCTTGTCCCGGATGGTGTCACCAACCGACTAAAGATGATTTAGTCGGTTGGAGGCACCAACCGACTAATAATAGGGTGAGTGTCGACATTATTTTGTAAGTGTCAACACTATGTCGAGCTGCTTGTACTATAAATAGGCATCCTTGTGAGTCCGATCCTCCACCCGTTTGAGGCGGGGACACCACTACGCCAGTTAGGGAGATGCCGACGAGCCTGGGCCTCCGGCATCTCCGAGAAATCGGTCAGAGGCACTCCTAATATGTGAAATTAGTTAGCTCCTCGTGTATTGATCTAGTTAGACAAGTTACAAAGCTGCAAGATGGTTTTCGAGAGCAGGGACACCACTACGGCCAGTTGTGGAGATGCCGACGAGCCCAGTCCTCCCATCTCCGAGAAACTGGTCATAGAGGCACTCCTAATATGTGACCGCTGCGTTTGGAGATCGATCTTAATGGTAAGTACGAATCGGGACAACTTCTTCTCATACTCCCGGTCCATCCACAAACATGACTAACACTCAAGACATGTATTAAAAACATGAACTAGAGTTACATAATATGAGCATGAACTTCTTGGCATATGCCCTTCCTTATGATCGCTTCGTAACCATGGAGCATCTTCTTTACTTAACGGAATGCTTGGGCCAGTTTTCACCGTGAAGGCGGAATTTCATCAAACTTATTATAATCTTGACATGTCCATCTTGTCCTCGATTCCCACGATGTTTCTTTTCCCGAAAGAACTATGTGACGCTTTGGCTCATCATATGATGTATTCGTTTGCATATTTTTCTTTTTTTTTGGTCCGGAGGACATGTCCTTCACATAGAAAACTGAGCCACATCATTGGCTAGGACCTAATGGTTCGTCTAAGTTCTTCATAAGATTGTTGAGATCCACCGTTGTCATTCCGCATTCTTGTCTACCTCAACCCTCCTCCCGTTAGCTTGACCCATTTGCATCGAAACAAGGGGACCTTAAAATTAGGTCCATAGTCAAGTTCCCATATCTCCTCTATGAACCCATAATACGTGGTCTTTTGCCCATTGTCTTCTGCTGCATCGAGCGGACACCACCGCTTTTGGTTGGTGCTCTTTTATCTTGGCCTATCGTAAAATGTATTCCCATTTATCTCGTACTTTGGAAAGTACATACATCGAAGACGGTGTCCCGCCAACAAGTACAGCTGATCCCCAACAGTGGTGTTATTCGTGAGAAGTCTTTGCACCACCGCCAAAACTCGCCATGTGTTCACTTATAATCCATTCATCGACGCCCGGTGTTTGAGGCGTATTAAATTCTTGTGTTCATTGATATACGGGCAACCAAGATAGATCTTTGTAAAACCGTAGTGTGCTTGATTGAGAGAATGCCCGTCCTACATATCATTGCTTTACATCCTAGGGTGCCTTTTCCACGCAGTCTCCCTCATGTCGTGATTCGAACACCAATCGCCTTAAGGTCGGAATAAAATCAACACGAACTCAATGACCTCCTCATTACATAGCCCTTGGAGATGCTTCCTTCGCCTAGCACGGTTATGAACATATTTCTTTAAGACTCCCATGTACCTCTCAAAGGGGAACATATTGTGTAGAAATACAGGACCGAGAATGGCAATCTCTTCTACTAGGTGAACCAGAGATGCGTCATAATATTGAAGAAGGATGGTGGGAACACCAACTCAAAGTCGACAAGACATTGGGCCACATCTGCTTGTAACCTCGGTAGGCTTTACGGATCGATTACCTTCGAGATATTGCATTGAGGAATGCACATAGCTTCACAATGGGTACTCGAACATTTTCGTAGAAGCCCCTCAATGCAATCGGAAGCAATTGTGTCATAATCACGTGGCGATCATGAGACTTCAGGTTTTGGAATTTTTTCTACGCCATATTTATTATTCCCTTTATATTCGACGAGAAGCCGACGGACCTTGATCGCTTTCGGACATTCAAAAAGATTTCCTTCTCTTGGTAAGAGCGTAGTGGCAGGAGTTAAGTGGCATCGTTACCCTTCTCGTTCTCGGATGCATAGGCTCTTGAGGGCCTTGACGTTGCTGGTCTGTCGTGCTTCCTGTATCTTTTGTCTTCCCATACACTCCTAGAAAGCCTAGCAGGTTCACGCAAACATTCTTCGTCCACGTGCATCACGTCGATTGAAGAGCGGACCTCTAAGACTTTCCAATAGGGTAGGTCCCAAAATATAGATTGCTTCTTCCACATGGGCGCGTGTCCGCATCGCTATTCGAACAGATAGACTGCCAGACCTTTTCCAAAGATTACTTCTAGGTCCTTGACCATACCAAATACCTCCTCACCGATGAGGAGGCTTCCTCCGGTTCTGCCAGATGTTTGAAATGCTTGCCTTTCTTTCATCGGATGCGAGTTCTAAGAAATCGGCGATACCCTAGGTACACAACCTTCTTACATTTATCCAAATATACACTTTCAATTATCATCTAAACAGGTGTGCATGCATTGTATCCCTTGTTTGTCCGCCTGAAATGTTACTAAGAGTAGGCCAATCATTGATGGTTACGAAAAGCAATGCTCAGAGGTCAAATGGCTCCCTTTGTGCTCATCCCACATACGTACACCTGGTTTGGCCCACAGCTGTAAAAGTTCTTCAACTAATGGCCTTAGGTACATATCAATGTCGTTGCCGGGTTGCCTCGGGCCTTGGATGAGCGGCATCATAATGAACTTCCTCTTCATACACAACCAAGGAGGAAGGTTATAGATACATAGGGTCACAGGCCAGTGTGATCGCAGCTCTGCTCACCAAAAGGATTCATGCCGTCTGTACTTAGACCAAACCTTAAGTTCCTTGCGTCACGTAAAGTCCGGCTCTCGCCGACTTTTCTCCACTGTGACCCATCGCCGAGTGTCTCAACATCGCGTCTTTCTTACGGTCTTCCATGTGCCATCGCAACAACTTGGCATGCTCTTTATTTCGAAGAGACGTTTTAACCGTGGTATTATAGGAGCATACCACATAACCTTGGCGGGAACCTTCTTCCTAGGGGCCTCGCCTCAACATCGCCAGGATCGTCTCGTCGATCTTATCGCAGGCAAAGTGCATACCGCATGCATCCAAATTCTCGTATTTCACCGCGGTAGAGGATGATCATTAATGCAGGCATGTATCTTAGACGCGTCTAATCCTAGAGGCGATAACCTTCTTTGCTTGGTATGTACCGTCAGCAACTCATTATTTCTTGGAAGAAGATTCTTCATTTTACCAACAACTTTGAAAATGCGCTGTCACCACACCATTCTCGCCTTCCATTGCAGAATCCAGTGTGGCACCTAGCTTTTGTGGCCATCTTCAAGTTGGATACAACAATGTTTTGTGATCCTTTAACATCGCTCCACTTTCTCCTTCTCCTTTTCGTTTCACATTCTTCCTTTGCATCAAGATGGCCCGACCAAGATCGTCATCTTGGGCCCATCTGCTCCCTCTTGATCTTCATTATCTACCCCGTTGTATCATCATATTCGGGATACATATTATGATAGTTTTCATCATCCTCTTCTTCGTTGTCTTCCATCACAACCCCTTTTTCTCCGTGCTTGGTCCAACAATTATAGCTGGGCATGAAACCAGATCAAGCGGTGTGGGCGTGAATGGTTCTGGTATTTGAGTAGTCTTTCTTGTTCGACAAAGGAACACACGGACAAAGACATAAAACCATTGTGACCACGGTTTGCATTAGCCACAACGATGAAATTTTGGAGGCCCGTAATGTACTCGGAAGTGCGGGTCACCAGACATCCATTGCCGATTCATCTGCATTAATATGTAGTATATATCAAAAAATAATAGGGAGATGACCATTTATATATATAGTACATCAATGACACATGAAACTATAGTTGCCGACCTCGGAGACGGAAGAGCAACAAGAAAGCTTATTTTGAGCTCTGGGCATTTCACCAACACCTCTAGTGCATATGAAAAAACACAAACTAGCACTCTTCACACCTCTTGCTAGGCTCCAAAATGTGAAAAATGGAAGAGTGGGGTGTGTGGGATGGGTGGTGTCTATATAGTTTCACCTTTAACACCGGTTCGTGCACAAACCGGTGTTAAAGGGGTCGGCCACCGGTGGAGGGACCTTTTGTAACACCTCGAATCGACCTATGCAAGTTTGAGCAAAATTCGCCAAACCCGCAGAAACGATTCAAAGGTGCTCACCAGCACTTTCGCGGGTGGAAAGCGAAGTAATATTACACAACAGCCTCGATGGGACCCATGACAGAGATATATACAATGACTCAAAGAGTCAAGAATATAGATATAATATACAAAGATCCAAATCACCGTGAAAATGATAGAGCGTCCGACCACGGACAAGATGCAAATGGGGCTAAGAGCCTGAAGAATAACCAATGGCGTCCATAACCGCCCTGCCAAGCCGGAAGGGTAACCCCGCTAACTGGCCGACCTCAAAACCTGCTTAAACAAAAGGTGCCGACAAAGGGCGAAGGAAAAGAAGGAGTCGATCGAGGCCAAGACAGCATGAGGCTAGAATTGGCGGTCCTCGCCACATAGGTATGGTGGATCAAGCGGCAGCGAAAGCATGCACTAAACAACCTATAGAGACTCGATACAACCGGCGGTTATCGAGAGGGGAGAATGACCTATCCGGATCCAACCTGAAGCTAGCACCAAACAAACCCATCTGTGTTTCCCCTCGAGACCAAACGAGGAAGTCAACCGAGGAACTCACACGTTGGCGCTTTACTTATTCGATTATAGTTGTGGCACTTTACTAGTCGATTTAGGTAATCGTCTGTTAAAGTAAAGTGGGCACTTTTAGTTGACCATTCGGTATAGTTGCAACAATTACTAATCGACATGTATAGCATGAGATAAACCCAAAACCCAAAGTTGTTGGTACTTTTATTCAGCCATTCCGTTGAAGTTGCAATACTTACTAGTCGATACAATTGTCAAGCGACAACCAAACAAGCAATTGTGGGCGTATTAATTAGCCATTCCATTATAGTGAAGATGATTACTAGTCATTATAAGTCAAATTTATAACAATAAACTTTAGTTATGCTTGTCTATGATCGAGATCACGTGTCCAAGTCGTCCATATCCGCGACACGGCTTTCGAAAGTTTTACCCGCCGGTGCACCAATAGCAACACACGCCGATCAACCTCGAAACCAAATCAAACCCAACGAGGCTTTCACGATGAACAATCACAGATTCAGAAATATTTCAGGGGCCACCTTAAGTAGAATCCATAGCGAGTAAGCTCGAGACGGCCTCAAGGTTTGGCTAGACGGTGACATCGGGAACCCCAACGGGGCTTGTCGACACCGCGAAATCGTGGTCCGATCCTAACAAGACAAAGCGTTACCTCGCACAATTTAAATACTGAAAGTAGCATGGCATAAGTACAGGATCGTAAATAAAACCTCAAACTAGTTTGTGGCCCCAAGAAATAAGACTGAATCAAGCTACGCCTGGGGGTCCCATATACCTCCGGATGTGGATAGCGATAAATCAAGGAACAGGTATCAAGTACTGGGTCTTACGGACACAAGTGGGCGTTCGAAACCAAATATTATCTATCACCCACCGATGCCTCTCGCTTATTTCAATTTTAGTTGTTAAACAGAAATTAAAGTGACGATAAGTAAAACTAGCATCATCTCCAACATCAACATGAGGCATTACATCAAGAATCGTGGCATATGACGACACACATCCGCACTTGAGCAAGCAACTACGACGCCATAAGTCCAACTATCTACCAAACAATGTAATAGGGTGTCCAAGGCAATATAGGGCTGCACGGTTGATCACGGTACGGAAACTAAAGCATCGCAAACACAGATAGCAATAGATCAACAGGAGGGAATAAAGACTATAAAAGTAAGATAGGTAGAAAGGAGATGCTCGAAAAACATTGAAGGTTCAACCCGAAGGTCGGGCGAAGCTCACATCAACTCAACGGCCTTATCCGCGAAGAAGCAAAACACTAGAAGAAACACCGGATGCAACATTTAATACTACGGCAAAAGATCGGCATGATGCATGTATGATGTATGGCATGGCAAAGGTGCAATGCAATTAGGTCAAGATTAAGCGGAACCGGGGCCCCGACAATGATTAGGTGGTTCAAGTTATTTAGCTACCCCGTATTTTGAATGTTGTTTAACAAGGCAGGATAAGATTCCGGTTTGCTACACAAGTTTAAATGAGGCCAATATAAGGCTAGATTTGCCCGCATATGGGCCCCATATTTAATTATTAGGTGAATCGGCATAAGGCCCCCAAACCACATGATAAGATGCATGCGAGATGACAATTAAACATGCAACAAGTTGTTATGATGTTATAAAATAGGGTTTGCGGGAAGGGGTTCACACATTGAGGGGTCTCGACGGTCTTGGGGAAATCCGGGGTTCGGGGTCGGTCTCGGGGTCCAGGGGTCGACGGAAACGTTCTCGGACTTAGGGGTAGGTCTTGGCGCATCGGGGTCTCGGTCATGTCGACGGTCGTGGCGTTCAGGGGGGAAGCACTTGTCGCCTCCGGGGAGCAGGACTTGGTTCGGCGTCGGGGCGCGTCGGATCCTTCCGGGGCGGTGTCGTTCTCGTCGTCGGGAAGACCTTGTCGGGTCCCACGGGGTCGATCTTGCCGTTGCGAGGTCTTGGCGGTTCCGCGCTTCGGGTTCCGTGAGGGAGATCATGGCGTCGGTGAGGTCGATCTTGTCGGTTCCACGGTTTTAGTTGTCGGTGTCGGACTCGGATTCCGGGGTTCGGGTCTTCGGATCGGGGTAGTTCTTGTCGCATGTTCTTGGGGTTTTCCGAGGCGAAGTACTTGAGGTAAAGACTCCAAGATTGGTGGCGAACTTGAACGGCTTCGGGGTTCGTGCACTTGTTGGTAGCCTGACCTCAAGGACAATACCAAAAGTCCTGTACCCGGAAGGAGGCACACTCGCCGAGGTCCAGGAGACCAGCGCCCATACAGAGAGAGGCAACGCCTTCACTGGGGCATGCGACCTGGCCGGCGAGGGGCACGCGGTTTCGTTCCTGAGACTGGTGCCGGAGCTGGCTCGCGAAGGGGAGGCAGGACGACCACGGCGCAGAGGCGACCAGCGGCAGACGCTGGTTCCGCAGCGGCAGGCGGAGGCTCGAGTCGCCGGCGGGTGCAGGTGGCATGAGCGGGGACTCGCGAAGGCCCAGGCAAGCCGGGTGCAGCCTGGAGGCGGACCCAAGCGGCGGCGGGCGGAGGCGGAGGATGGCGGCGGGACCTGGGGAGAAGGGCGGCGCGGAGGCGGGCTGGCGGCGAGGCGGCGAGCCCGGCGGAGCCTGGCGGGCCTCGCCGCCGGGCGACAGGCGGCCTTCGCTGGAGGGGCGGACTTTGGGCGACGCTGGTCGAGCCTCTGGCGCGGGCTCGAGGAGGCGGGGTCGCGGGCCGCGGCAGGCGTGAGGGAGCTGCTGGGCGTGAGGCCGCCGGCAGGCGGGCGGCAGCGAGGTTGCGAGGCGGCCAGCGGTGAGGCGATGGGGAGGGCCTGCTTGGTGTGAGCGAGAGCGGGCGAGGGAGAAAAGGCGGGCGTGAGGTGGGCGGAGGAGGCGGAGGCGACGGAGGCGCTGGTCACTGGCGCCAAGTGTGGGCTCAGAGAGAGGAAGAGAACATGGGGAAGAGGAACAAGATCTGGGGAGTGGTGGGCCGGACGTGGGGCCAGGGCAGGCGGGTCCCACAGGGCAGGGGAGGGGCTGGCAGAGGCTTGTGGGTGCTGCGCGTCGTGTGCGTGCGTGCTAGTGTGTGTGGGGCAGGGCTGTGGGGCTGAGAGAGAGAGGTGGAGAGAGAGGAGGGGGTGAGAGCTAGCTTATGTGGCAGCGTGTGAGAGGTTGAGGGAGAGGGAAGAGTTGATGTGGCGTGCTGTGATTGGGTGGGGTGATGTGGCCAAGGGATATGGGTAGAATTCTGGGTAGGTTTAGGATTAGATGGGGCAGATAGGTGGACCGATTTAGTTTTTTCGGGCGTCGTTCGTCTATCCGCCCGCTCGATCGCCCCACTAAAAATAATATAAATTTTATTTGTGTTAAACGGGCCGTTGGCGAACCGATAGCGGCCAAAACAAAATATTCCGGGGTCCCGGTTTTGATGTTTGAAAATGAAGAGGGGCGTTTAGAAAACAACACGGGCTTTGCAAACACAGTTTTAGCAAACAATGCATGATGATGACGATGCAATGCACAAATTCAACGCGATTTTCTAGTAGTGGTTTTGCGGGATGCCACACCTTTAACACTGGTTCGTGGCACGAACCGGTGTTAAAGGGGGGGCTCCTTTAATGCCGCAGAGGCCACGCTGGTACGGCCCCCCCTTTAACACCGGTTCGTAGAAGAACCGGTGTTAAAGCCCATTTTCGGGATCAACAAAAGCCCGCGTTTCCACTAGTGGTTCTTCCTTTAGTATGCACCGATTATGTTTTCGTCGCTCCAAGACATCACGTGATGATCGGGTGTTCTTGGATCCTCGACCATACTTCGGGTGTAAAACAGTTACACATGCAAAATACTAAGGTTCTAACTTGGCGAGCCTAGCATGTAGCATATGGCCTCTAACACGGACCGAAAGGTTAAGCATGAGTCATATAGTAGATATGATGCCCATTTGATGCTCGCCTTTGAAGCTACACGACTCACGTGATGATCGGACTTGGTGTAGTGGATTTGGTTCATGTAATCACCAAAAGGCACGAGGGATGTCGTTTTGAGTGGGAGTTCATTTCTAATTTGGATTAGTAGAACTCAATTTATCATAAATTAAATCAAAGTGAATTTGCATAATTTGTTGTAGTCATTGGCATTCGCTCACCACCATATGCATAGTTGTAATTGAGATAATAGAACTATAGAATTCTGGATATATACTTTACGAACTGGTATCGTATTGTGTTGAGTGTCAATCTAAAGTTTAAAGTCCTATTGCAAACTTTCAGCAAAATTCTATTTACTCCGTGAAATTTAATAATTGGTATTAAATCGAGAGTAACAATTCCAGTGTTAGTATCTTAAGTATCATGTTTGCCTCCATGATTCTTGATTTAAACATCAAGTTTATCTAGGAGCTGAAAGAATTGTTTCAGAAACCATCATGTGTGGCAGATTTAATGATATCTGAAACAATGTTTGTTGCAATATGATAGAGTATAATATATGTTCTCATATTGGATGAGAATTTACGAAGGTTGGAGATGCTAGACATCCTAATCATCCAAAAGGGTTTTGGAAACTAATGTTATACTCACGATTCGCCTTTATAAGCTAAAGTAGCTTGATCATGATAAGGGTGAATAGAATATGTATGTAAAATGTTTACTACACTAAAAGATTACTAAAGAATGAATTTTGAAAGAATACCGATCATTTTGATGATGGTGATCTACTTCAAAGTGCAAGTCCAAAGGTATTATTATTTGAATATACACGCTTTGTACTATGTGTCATGTATATGGCGCCACTGTTGATGTTGATAAATTCTTTTAAAAGGAAAAGGAAATGCTGAAAGAGAATCTATAAAATATATTTGGCAGAAAAGAAAAGATTGGAAATATCCAATTTAGGTATATGGATGATATACATGTTATGGTTGTATTCTTTGCTTGTTAAACAATGTGGTTCTTGGGTATTGGATACCGAATTGGTTGGTATGAAATTTCATACGGAATGACGCAATTCATGAACCACAATGGCCTAAGTAACTAGCAAGAGAATATGTGATGATGTTCATCGAAAACAAACAAACCATTGTTTGTATTTCTCGTTGACATCAAAGCTTGACTTCAAGATTTGTTTTAATAATTGTTATTTGAATCAGGTATTATAAGAACAAAGGTTGTTCAAATAATTACCGTATTCCATATAAGATGGATGATTTACAAATCTAGTTGGAGAAATCACATCCATAAAGCCTAATGCTAAAATGTCGCAAGACAAATGATTTGAAGATCACTTACGAAGTGACATCGCCGTTTAAATTATATTAGAAAGAAAACATGAAGAAACTCCATTTTCATGGATTTTTGGAGTCTTTGATTTGATCAAGTGACGCTTGTGAGACTTTCCTCGGGATAATTAAAACTTCGTTCAAATGCCAAAGAAGAACGAACGACTAAAATATTGGAATTTATACATATCGATGTATGTAGTCCATTATGTGTAGTCGTAAGCGATGGGTTTCAACTTCATATACTTTCTCCAGAAATTGAGTGAATAATTCACTTAATGAGAAAGAAGTACGAAATATTTGAAAATGTTTCAAAGACTTTCAAGATGAAGTGGAAAATCATTGTAACAAGAAAAATAAATAAATTATGATTTGATCATAAAGGGATTTATTTGAGTTACAAGTGTAACAAGAAAAAATAAATAAATTATGATTTGATCATAAAGGGATTTATTTGAGTTACAAGTTTAACAAGAAAATAAATGAATTATGATTTTATCATAAAGGGATTTATTTGAGTTGCAAGTTTAGCAAAACACCTAGATTTACATCTCCCGAAACACCATAGGAGTATGGAGTGTTTGAGATTTGTAATGAAACCTTGTGAGACATGGTTGGATCAAAGGTATTATTTATAAAACTGCCATTATGTTTTAAAAGATTAAAGCTTTAGAGACTACCGCTTTTACACTGAAAAGAGCTCCATCTAGATCCGTTGAAATGACACCATGGGAGTTATGGTTTGGGGTAAAACCCAAGTTGTCATTTCTTAAATTTTGGTATACTAAACATAAGTAAGATGTTTACAACCAAAGTCGGATGAGCATGTCTTTGTAGGTTATTTCGAATAACAATTGGTTATTCCTCCATAACACCGAGGACAAAAGGGTTTGTCGCTTGAAATGTAAAGTTTCTTGAAGAAGGAATTTTCATAAATGTTAAGTGGGAGGACAATAGAACTTTGATAAGGTTAACGAACCTTAGCTAAATGTGCTGAGTTGGCGCAATGGAAATGGTTCTGGAGGCTGCCATAATGCTCATAGCTTATGTGCCTCAAAGGTTGTGGTCACGGAAATCTAAGTTCCTATTGAACCAAGTAGGTCGGTTAAACAATCAAATGCTAAGATTTGAGAGTAAATCATTATTGTTTGACAATGATGAACCGAATACATACAAAGAAGCGATGATGGGCCCTGACTCCGTCAAATGGCTTGAAGCCATAAAATCCGTGATAGTTCCATACACGAGAAATCAAGTTTTGAACTTGGAAGACCCTCCTGAAAGGTGTAAAAACCTATCGGTCGTATTTGGATCTATAAAGAAACAGACATGGATGTCTCACATCTATGAAATATTCGACATGTCGTAAAGTATTTTATGATAATGTTCAAAGAGTTGACTATGACAAGATTTGATCTTTCATAGCGATATTTAGTCTGAACGGATTAAAGTAGCAACCACTACATATAATTTGGTATATGGTAGATGAATAAACAAAACAAAGTTCTTCTAATAGAATGGTTACCTAGGACGTGTACATGACACGGTCCAAAGGGTTTTGTTAAATTCAAAGGATGCTAAAGGGCATGCAAACTTCAATGGTTGAAGTAAGCATCATGAGTTGGAATCTTCACCATGATGAAAAGGAGTTTTTCATCAGGAGACGATGAAGATGCTTGCATTTGCAAGAAATTAAGTGGGAGCGCTGAGACATATTTCTAATACATTATGTGAAGGACATCTTGTTGATTAGAAATGATGTATCTTTTATTGACAAAGGTTAAGAATTTCATTTCGATGAAAGACTTAGGCAAAACCCGAATATTTAGCGTGAGTGTCTATAGTGGATAGACTGTGACGCCAATATGGTTATGCCAAACGTACATATATAGAGATATTGAAGGAGTTCAATATAGAAACGACAAGAAACAGTTCTTGTTGCATGGAAAGGAATTGAATCAAGATTCAAGTGTATCGACACTTGATAAGTGAAACAAGATTCAAGTGCTTTGACACTTGATGAGTGCAATCACGAGAATGTTTTGATCAATCATACCATGATATGTACACATCCAGATATGTCCTATGCTCTAAGTGTTATGAGCATATACCAGAATGAATCATAAAATGATCATTGGATGATAGTGAGGATATTCTTATGATCTTTTGGAAGAACTAAGAATATATTTGTGTAGAGGTGACAAACAATTACAAATAGTTCATTGTAAAGCGTTACATTGATACTAGTTTTGTCACAAGATACAAATTAAGTTTATCTCAATTTAAACTATGGGTGGCACAATGTAATGGAAAGGAGATTCCATGATGGATTTGGAAGAGTTCCAAAGTTAAGACATTGTGACGAATACTACAACAACAGGCTAAGTATATGACTGCTATAGTAGCAGCAAAGGAGGGAATTTGTGTCAAGTAGTTTGTTATCAAACTAAGGTGTGGTTCGCAACGGGCTAACACTAAAGATATATTGTATGACAATTGTATCGACGTGTTTTAACCCCAAGGAACTAAAGGTCTCACCAAAAGACCAAATTTATACAATGCCATCTCATTGGAGAATGAGTGATGCGTGGAGACGCAAAGACATGCAAATACACACGGACCTGAGCGTCAGATCCGTAGATTATGTTAACCGCTTGCAATTGTGTATATGGAACACCGGAAAGCCATAGGTGTTCAATACGCAGAGTTTTCAAACTAGATTATTGTCTCTAGTGCAAGTGGGAGACTGAAGGGAATATGCCCGAGAGGCAATAATAAAGTGGTTATTATCGTATTCCTTGTTTATGATAAATGTTTATTTTGCATGCTATAATTGTATTAATACGGAAACGTTAATACATGTGTGTTTAATAAACAAACAGAAAGTTCCTAGTTATGCCTCTCTTATAATCTAGCTCGTTGATTAACAAGATGATCATAGGTTTCCTGATCATGGACATTGGATGTTGTTAATAACGAGGTCACAACATTAGTGTAATGGTGTGATGAACATTCATCCAAGTATAGCATTACGATCAAAGTCATTGAGTTTATATTGCTATAACAACTTATAAGTGATCCTAATCCTTAGACCATGAGATCATGTCAATCACTAACACCGGAAGAGTTTCTTGATAACATCAAACGTCACACCGTAACAGGTGATTATAAAGATGGGTTCGAACTACTAAAGTGTTATGTTGAGGCCCATGGATCGAGAGTGGAATTTTTCATCCCGATGGCGGATAGATATACTGGGCCCTCTCGGTGATATCACATTGATTAGCTTGCAAGCAAGTGATTTGATCACTAGAATGTTATATCACGGAACGAGAAAAGAGTGCATGTCGGTAACGAGATCAAACTAGGTATGGAGATACCGATCGAATCTCGGACATGTAATATATCGCGAAACAAAAGGATTAAGATACTAGCGTAAAAGGTTAGACGATCACAAGAAAGTCATCGTTGAATGTGGGAGTCAATGGGTCTCGAGATCCCGCTCGATTATTGATCCGAGAGGGTCTCGATCATGTCCGCATTATTCGCGAACCGTAGGGTGACACACTTAAGAGACACCGACATCCATTTGGAGCAAAAGTTTCATGCCGAAAAGAAAAGGAAAGCGCAGGAATTTATTTCACTAGACACAAACTGTTTGGTTGAAATTGCTGAAACTGGTTCTCGCATGTGAAATGGAATACTAGCAAGGGTTTTATGTGAATGTTTGTTAATTAAAGTAATTAACAAAATTCTGAATAAATAAATAAAAGAGTTTTATTTAATGAGAGCTTGCATTAAATTTGGTGGAAATTTAATGCATGTGAGTGGATTTATGAGTGGAGGCTTTTAATGGGAGTGGAGGCTTTTCATTTTGAGTGGGAGCTCCACCCATGAATGTGGAAGAGGTGGGGCAGCCCCATGGCTGGGCGCATGGCCCCTTGGGTGCCCCCTCTCCCTATAAAAGGCCCCCTCTCCTCCTCACACCACACCTCGTGAAGGATCTCTCTCCCCTAGAATTTATCCCCATGGTCTCGGACTAGCGAGATACATGTTCCCGGTGGCTATTCGGCAAGAAAGAGTTGTGCTTCACTGCATCGCTGGAGCGAGGAGGCGGAGGTTGCTCGGTGCCTCGAACGCGTGTGTGCGAGCACGGATGCGCTTGTTTTCTGGCGCTTAGGACTTCCTCTCGATCTTGAGATCGGCAAGAGATCGTCTACATCAACCACGAGTTTGGACTCGTTAAGCTTTGTCGGTCTTCAAGGGTATGTTCTCTACGGATATACATCCGCCCGTTGTTTGTATCTAGTAGATAGATCTTGGTACATAGTTGTTCCCATCGTAGGAAAATTTTTGTTTTCTATGCTGCGAACCCTACACTCAAACCTTTTCTGAAGCTCCGATTCCAAACCATACAAGATAGCACACTGAACTATGGAGTACTGATTCTTCCGAGTGAGGAAAACATTCTTTACCTCATCGGTAGCATCAGCTGCAGGTGGGTCACCCAATGGTGCATCCATCACATAGGTCAAATTACCAGCATTGAGGACAATCCTCAAATTGCGGAGCCAATCCTTGAAGTTTCTTCCATTTTTTTTCATCTTTTCTTTCTCTAGGAACGCATTAAAATTGATGGTAGGGGCCGCCATTGATCTATAAAATATTTGCAATAGTTTAGACTAAGTTTATGATGAATTGAGTTCTAATTAATAGTTAAATTAATCTAGCTGAACTCCCACTCAAAACAATATCCCTCACATTGTTTTAGTGATCACACGAACCAAATCCACCACATCAAGACCGGTCATCACGAGAGTTGATGTAGCTTCAATGGCGAACAATTAACATGTTCATCATATCTACTATATGACTCATGCTTTAACTTTCGGTGATCCGTGTTCCGAGACCATGTCTGTACATGCTAGGCTCGTCAAGATCAAACCTTAGCTTCCGCATGAGAAAATCTGTCTTGCCCCCGTTGTATACACTTGCAGAATCTAACACACCCGATCATCACGTGGTGCTTCGAAACAACGAGATTTAGCAACGGTGCCTAATAAGGATGAACACTTTATAACTTGAATTTTTGTGAGAGGGATCATCTTATAATGCTACCGTCGCGAACTAAGCAATACAAGATGCATAAAAGGATTAACATCACATGCAATTCATAATATGTGATATGATATGGCCTTTCTTCTTGTGATTCCGATCTCCATCTTCAAGCACGGACATGATCTCCATCATCATTGGCATTGCGTCAAGGTCAATGGCGCCTCTCCATGGTTGTCATCCACTAGCATCAACTATTACAACTACTTTGAATAATAGACACGCATGTCTTAACAGAATTAAAAAGACAACCATATGGCTCCTGCTGGTTACCAACTTACAATAAGGAACATTACATACATCATATATAATCACAATCATGGTAATATCACATCACATCACACCCCTGCAAAACAAAGTTAGACGGCTCTAATTTTCTTTGCATATTTTGCGTGGTTTGGGGCTTTCAATAAGTGTCGTTCTAACTTACGAACAAGAACCACAACGTTGATGCTTGAACTATCAAGTGCCCGTTGTAAATTGAATCTATACTATGATGGGAGAGATAGGCACCCGCAAAGACACTTATGCAATACAAGTTGCATGTTGAGCGTGGAGCAAGTCTCATGAACGATGTCATGTAAGGTTAGCTCGGGCCGCTTCATCCCATCATACCGCAAGATGAAAAGTACACAAAAAGCAATTGATAATAAAAGCACCACCGCCCATAATGACCATTGTGTTCTACTCGTGCAACAGATCTACATATAGACACGGCTCTGATACCACTGTATGGGTTCGTAGCATGGAAAACAAAAAATTTCTACCGCATGCACACAAACAAGCCAAGATCTATCTACTAGATTGTAGCAATGAGTCGATTAGAGTACTCACCCTTGAGGATTCCAAAGCGGTTAATGAGAGCAAATTCTCGTGGGTGATGTAGTCGTACGCTTTCTGATCTCAAGATCGCATAGACGATCCTTCCGGCGCTGTGTTCTGGCAGCGCTTCTGCAGTCAGTCACACGTTCGGTAATCGATGAAGACCTTCCTCTCCCTTGTTCCAGCAGGAAATGGAAGTTGTAATTCTCCCCTCGTGATTCCGGCAGCACAACGGCGTGGTGTCAGAAGTAGAGGGAAGATCCCGTAGAGCTTCGCCTAAGCCGATGCAAGTTATGGTGGATCTAGGGTTTTCGGCGATCTAGGTTTAGAAGGTCGGAGAGGAGGAGGTGGTGTCGGCGGCGGCTAGGGCGACGACGAAGGTCCGGCGGTGGTGCGGCGGCGGCGTGGCTTGGAGGTGGGGAGGGCTGGTTGTGGTGCTTTGAGGCAGCCCCTCCCCTCTATTTATGAGAGGGAGGGCAGCTTGGGAGAGGGGAGTCTGAATCCTTCCCCGAACCCAAGTTGGAGAGAAGGAAGGACTCTTTTCTTCTTCCACTAGGAAACTATTGTTCCAGTTTGACTTTTCCAACCCCCCTTTTGACTTTCAATTTAGAGCTTTATTTCTCTCTCGCAAATGCCCAACCAAGTGACGTAGGACATGATCCAATCATTCCACTTAACCATGACACATTCATGAACCATTCCCCTTCCGGTCCGGTGAACCTTCTAGACCCTTCTAGAACCTCTCCGATGAAAACATCGGAGTCATTCTCGAACTCCGGAATCGGACTTTCCTTATATGAATCTTATTCTTCGGACCATTCAGGATCTCCTCGTGATATCCCGGATCCCATCCGAGACTCCGAACAACATTCAGTCTCCCTACTTACATTCCATATATACTAAACAACATCGAATCCTTAAGTGTGTCTCCCTATTTACATTCCATACCAGGGACTCTAATTTAGTTTAAAAATCACACAAGTATTAATGTTTCTGGTTTGAGCGCCTCTATGGTGATGGCCGCGACGACATTCCTTCTATGCAAGCCACTATACTGGTCGAGGCCACACGCCCGCTGTCCAATGACGTGACGTGATCGCCGTTCACCGCGCCCAGTACTAGGACGCCAGCAATGACATGCCTGTCCCCACCAAAGCAACGCTCCAGCCATCCACTGCGCCTGGTACTAGGATGGCCGCAGCGATGTCCCCACCTTCATGTTGTGAGCCCAGCAAATCAACATCCTCCGCGTTCCTTACTTTGATGAACACAATGGCATGGCCGCAGTGGCATGGCTGATATCCTCCGTCTGCGTAACGCTGGTGATGTCTCTGTGGATCTGAAAGAGGCAACATATCGATAGAGAAATAACAATATGCAACTTGGTGAGAAATAACAAGATTGATATGTCGGAAATGTATCTATAATTTTTGATGTTCCGTGCTTGTTTAGTATCTACTTTGATTTGCTTTGTATACACTTTGAGGTGTTTTTATATGTTTTCTGGTACTAACCTATTAACAAGATGCCACAGTGCCAATTGCCTATTTTCTTATGTTTTTGGTTCCAGAAAGGCAGAAAATCAATATTCTCGGAATTGGACGGGACAAAATCCAAAGTCAAGATTTTACCGTGGGGAACATAGAGCCAGAGTATGAGACGGAGGGGAGGAACCAGGGGGCCACACCCCCTGGCGGCGCGGGCTAGGGTTAGCCACGCCTGGGGGGTTGTGACCACCCTGGCCGCCCTGTAGGTGTTCGTAGCATGGAAAACAAAAAAATTCTACCGCATGCACACAAACAAGCCAAGATCTATCTACCATATTGTAGCAACGAGTCGATTAGAGTACTCACCCTCGAAGATTCCAAAGCGGTTAACAAGAGCAGATTCTCATGGGTGATGTAGTCGTACACTTGCCGATCTCAAGATCGCGTAGACGATCCTTTCAGCTGCTCCTAAGCCGCTTCATGATGGTCACACGTTCTGTACTCGATGAAGACCTTCCTCTTCCTTGTTCTAGTAGGCAGCGAAGGTTGTAGTTCTCCCCTCGTGATTCCGACAGCACGACGGCATGGTCTCGGAAGTAGAGGGAAGATCCCGCAGGTCTTCGCCTAAGACGGTGAAGGTTATGGTGGATCTAGGGTTTCCGGCGATCTAGGTTTAGAAGGCCGGAAAGGAGGAGGTGTCGTGGCTAGGGCAATGACAAGCCCGGCTGTGGCTTGGAGGTGGGGAGGGCTGGTTGTGGTACTTTGGGACAGCCCCTCCCCTCTATTTATGAGAGGGAGGGAAGATTGGGAGAGGGGGAGTTTAAGTCCTTCCCCAAACCCAAGTTGGAGAGAAGGAAGGACTCTTTCCTTCTTCCACTAGAAAACTATTGTTCTAGTTTGACTTTTCAAACATCCCTTTTGACTTTCAATTTAGAGCTTTATTTCTCTCTTGCAAATGCCCAACCAAGTGACCTAGGACATGATCCAATCATTCCACTTAACCATGAAACATTCATGAACCATTCCCCTTCCGGTCCGGTGAACCTTCTAGACCCTTCTAGAACCTCTCCGATGAAAACATCAGAATCATTTCCGAACTCCGGAATCACACTTTCCTTATATGAATCTTATTCTCTGGACCATTCTGGATCTCCTTGTGATATCCTGGATCCCATCCGAGACTCCGAACAACATTCGGTCTCCCTACTTACATTCCATATCTACTAAACAACATCGAATCCTTAAGTGTGTCTCCCTATGGTTCGTGAATTATGCGGACATGATCGAGACTCTTCTCCGATCAATAACCAATAGAGTAATCTGGAAATTCATATGGCTACCACATATTTCTATGATAACTTAGTGATCGAATGAACCACTTACATACGAAACCAATTTCCCTTTATATCGCAATATTTTACTTATCCGACGTTTGATCGTCAGTACCTCTGCATACCTAGTTCAACCTCGTTACCGATAAGCACTCT
Source organism: Avena longiglumis (assembly GCA_030063025.1). NCBI lineage: Eukaryota > Viridiplantae > Streptophyta > Magnoliopsida > Poales > Poaceae > Avena > Avena longiglumis. The sequence continues at coordinate 69,422,464 of CP125973.1, read as the reverse complement.
TTTCTCGTTCCCGTGATATGTGATCCCTTGTGAGCCAGTCACATGATTGCAAGCTAATTGGATGACATTCCACCGAGAGGGCCCAGAGTATATCTATCCGTCATATGGATGGTCAAATCCCACTCTTGATCCATGTGCCTCAACACATACTTTGCGAACACTCAATGCCACCTTTATAGCCACCCAGTTACGGTGTGGTGTTTGAAGTCATCAAAGCATCCATCTGGTGATGGTGATTAGCATGATCTCCTGGTCGAAGGAATTAGGTTACTATGTATCAGAAAGCTTATAGCAAATGAACTATTGAAATGACTTGATCTTTATGCTACGCTTATCTATAGGAGTATGTCCATCATACCATTCTCCTAATGATATGATCTTGTTGTCAATAACATCTAAATGTTCATGATCGAGAAACCACGATCATCTATTAACCAACAAGCTAGTATTATAAAGAGGCTTTACCAGGGACTCTAATTTAGTTTACAAATCACACAAGTATTAATGTTTCTGGTTAATACTATTATAGCATGAATGTAATAACCACTTTTATTATTTCCTCTAGGGCATATCTCCAACACCCCCTGCCTCGCCTCTTCGCCTATAAATACCCCTGATGCAGAAACCCTAAGTACCAGATAAATATTCCACGAAACCGTCTGTACCTGCCGCCACCATCGTCCCTAGATTGGGGGGGTCTGAAGCTCTTCTCGGCACCCTGCCAGAGGGGAGATCAACCCGGAGGCCTTCTTCTTGATCATTCCAGCCTCCGGTATGAAGTGTGAGTAGTTCTACCTTGGACTACGGGTCCATGTAGTAGCTAGATGGTTGTATCTCCTCCTTTGTGCTACCATGTTTAGATCTTGTGAGCTCCGTTCATGATCAACATCATCTATTTGTAATCATGCATGTTGTGTTTGTGGGGATCCAATGGATATTGAGATTACTATGTCAGATTGATTAATGGTTTTGTCTTATTGATTCTATCATGGTTGTGTTATTTGTGATCTTGCATGCTCTCCGTTTCTAGTAGCTATCTTGGACAAGTAGATGTTGGTGACTCCAAGAGGGGGTACTTATGATCGATAGTGGGTTCATGCCTCTATTTAATCTAAGGGAAGTGACATAAATCTCCAAGGTTGTAGATGTGTTTTTGCCACTAGGGAGAAAACAATGGTCTCTTGTTCATGGAACAAGTGGATTGTTTACCTTACACACTTTGCTTAAAGCAGTTATCTATTGCTTGCAACTTAATACTGGAGGGGGTTCAGATGATAACCTGAAGGTGTATTTGTAGTCATAGATGTAGTTGGATGGCGGTCTATGTACCTTGTTGTATTGCCCAATTGAATCTCATAGGATCATGAATGTCTAGTATTGCATTGTTATGCCTTGCTCAGTCCTGTCAATTGCCCCGCTGTAATTTGTTTACCCAGCATGCCATGTTTGTTTATCTTAAGGAGAACACCTCTAGTGAACTATGGACCCCGGTCCAATCTTTACCGTTGATACATCTTCCACTGTTACTGTTTACTTTCTGCAAACCACTATTACCTTCCACACCATATAGTTAATCCTTTGTTACAGCAACCGGTGAGATTGACAACCTTAGTTCCTTGGAGCAAAGTCTTGAGTATGTGTTGTGCAGGTCTCCAAGTTGCTAGCAACACCTTTTAGACGTTTCCTTCCTCCTACTGGTTCGATAACCTCGGTTTCTTATTGAGGAAAGACTTGCTGATGTGCTCATCAAACCTTGCTCTTGGGGTCTCCCAACAAAGCTCTACCACACGCCATCAAAGATGCAGATCGATCTCTAGATGTGACGAATATACCTTCAGCTGGGAGGAATATGGAGAAGAGGCTATGTCAGATTGGTAGTAACTTCCAAGCCTACAAGTCTACAGCTTCCTAGACATCATCACATTTGTGAGGGCGGATAGTGGTGAGATCTTAGGATATTTCTAGAAATGACTATGATCGGATCTAGAGCTGAAGCGAGTAGGAGAATGAAGAGAGGAATGGCGAGTGGGGACTAAGGGTAGTTGGTGAGATCTAGGGTTTTGCTTCACAATGGAACAAGTTTTTTGGTGTCTTTGCTGGGGAGGCTAAGGATGTCTTCACAAGGGGAGTCCTTCACAACCTTTCTCTTTACTTTGTTTTTGTCTTGCTTAGTTCTGTTTGCTTGGTTTTGTTTACCTCTTTTTATAAAAAACTACAAAAAAGTTTAGTTTGGTTTGCCTTCTCTTATCAAAAACACAAAAAAATTAGCTCCTACTCTAGTTGTCACCTTGCTCTAGCTCACCATGTTGATTCCCAAGTTCACCCTGAAGGACCTTTCATTAGGTAGTGTCTCTATAATTGGGAAAGAAAATATTAAAGAATTCTTTAATCATGTTAGCAAACATGAGGATATTAAGGATAGATGTATAGCAGAACTTGCTCCATGTTGGAGGCTAGGTTTGTTATGTTCACCCTAAAGGACCTTTCATTATGAAATTGATGCAGGTTCTTTAGTTCATATGTTGGAGGCTAGGTTTGTTAACCTTAACCCCATGATGCAAATTTTGTTTCTCAAACTAAAAGAAGAAGATGATCCTGAAAAGAGAGATTTTATCCTAGAAACTTTACTAAAAGAGTTTAATGATGTTGCTAAGGAATCCAAAAATGTCTTTGAACATTTTAATATGCTAGGCTCTTGTGTTTATGTTATGGGTACTTTAGATAAAATCAAACCCAGAAAGGAAATTAACATACCCATACCTTTTAATGTCACATCCCAAAATTCTCCAAATTTTGAAATGTGAAAAGTAAATAAACAAAATAAATAATTGTTGAATTTAGGGTGAAAAGAAACTTTTTGACACCAAATGGAAACATCAAAACCCAACTTGAACAAACTTTGAATAAAAGGAATCCAACAAATTTCAATCAAGTGAAATGCATTCATCAATAAATGTATCATGAAAATTTAAACACTTGGAAAAGTTAAACAAAAACCCTAAAACCCTAATGAAAGAAAATCATTCCTAGGATCTCTCAAAGACTATGGATTTGATCCATATAAAAATTTGTCAACAAACATTTATAAATGATCAAAATGACAAATAAAAATATTATAAAACCATAGAAATTGGTTTCACTTAATTTGGAGCCATAGATAAAAACTTATGAGTTTAAAATGGCAATGGGAAATATTCCCAAAGCTAATAAAGCACCTATCTAAAATCCATACCAAATTGTGAGCAAAATAATCATAAAGGGATTTTAAAAGATAAACAAATACTAAATAAAATTATACAAATTGGAATCACCAATTTTGGATCTATAAATAAAAAGATATGGATTTTATAAGATAAGGAAAGGAATAAATAAATAAGGAATATTTAAAAGCCAAATTAAACCTTGGCCAAATCCATAAACGAATGAAATAAAGATAAATCAAATATAATAAAGGGATAAAGAATATCCAAATAAAATTTTATGGCATTAACCAAATTAAATTCTATTTAAAAATGGAGACAAAATCCCAAAACTAAATGATTAATTAAATCATGAGAAAATAATAAATTTGAATTTGCCAAAGTAGAATAAAAGTTATTTAATTAACTTAAATGGGATCAAAGAATTATTTGAATAAAATTTAAATGGGATTAAGACCATATTTGATTTTATTGGAATAAAGACAAATGCCCAATTTAAATGATTAATAAAATCACATTAAAATATTTTAAATAATAATTCAAAATGATTTATTTTGCGTTAATGGAATAAATAAAACCTACTGAAAGGGTTTGATAAAAATTAAGATTCAAATAAGGGTTTGAAAATATAAATAAAATCTTATTTGATTAAAGACAAGTGGCTAGTTTGAATAATTAATAAATCATAGAAGAATAAAAGAAAATTATTTTAAATGGTCTTTAAAATACATGTTTAAACATAATAGATACTTACAGGAAAGTTTGGAAAAGATTTGAAATGAAAAAGGGTTTGAAATCATTTGAATGAATTCAAAACAGAAAATGGAAAACAGAAAAAGAAAAAGGAACAGAATAAAAAAAAGAGAAAGAATCATCCCAGCCCACTTAGCCCAGCTAGCCCATCTTTCTCCCCCGCAGAAAAACGATTCGCACCAGCAATTAAACCCGCGCAGACGCTGACTTGCTGACCCCACCGCGTAACTCCCTCACTCGCTGACCAACCAACCCCACCTGCCAGTGATCTTCCCTACCCCGCGACCTATTCTTCCTCACCCCCCGGCCGTTTCTTGCTAAATTTTCGCGTCTTCAATTCGCTTTGATGCTGCGATTACACCTCCCCGCGACTGCGCCCTACTAAACGCCCACGCCTTCTCTCTCTTTCCCCTCACTCACCCCTCCCTCTCGACCACAGGGTTGCCCTAAATTCAACTTGCGCCGCCACTCCTCGCCTCCCCTTGCTCCTAGACCTCCAAGAACCTACTCCCTACGGTCTTGCGCACCCATCAGTACCCCTGGCTCGCCCGCGCATGATCCACAGCGTCGGCAACGACTTCGACTAAACGACGTCATCGTCTGCCATTACTCCGTCGAGCTTTCCCGGTAACCTCTGACCGCGCCTCCCCCTCTCGTTGACACTCGCCTCTGCTGTGTGCAACTAACGCACCCTTTTTCATGCCTTAGCGTGACATGTACCATCGCCACCGTCTTCAACAGTGAGCGCCCGACGCCAACAGCAACTACAGCAAGCAATCGACGATACGTCCAAGCGCCCCCTGCCTTCCCGCGAGTACGTTGAGGATCCGCAATGCACGACGAGTCTGGTGAGCTACTCCTCTCTCTCCCACGCTTCCTGTAATCGCCGTACCACCACTGGCAGAGCCGCGCCACCGTCGAGCACCGCCAATCGGACTATTAGATCTGGATCCAACGAATATGATAGATTCACTTAAGCCAACTGGTATGACCAATCTGAGCCACACAGATCACGTAAAATCTAACGATTTACAGCATGCGATCCGCACGAACCGTCATCGTCCAATAAGATCATTCCACGTGGCATGTAGATTGTTTTAAAAACAGAAACATGTCTATTAGATGTTTGAATTTGTAAATTCCATAACTTTAAATATACACGTCCAAATTTTGCAAATGTTATATCAATGGAATCAGCAAAAAGAGTAATTTCCAACCATGCACTTTGTTTAGTGATTTGCTTCTGGAAAATTAGTTGTTTTTGTAGAAACATGTGTAGGCATATTTTGAATATAAAATTTATTCTAGAAATGTTTTTAGGGTAAAATCTTTTGTAAATGGGTTGTTTGAACCTACTGACCATATAAACCAACTTGTAGAGTTAAAAGTATATTTTGTGATGCTAAGGAATAAATCTTTGAATAAAAGCATTTCTAGTTAAATTAAAATGTTGAATATGATTTAAAAATGCTTTTTGAGTAAAACCTTTTGAAAATAATTTGAATTAAACTCTCTGACCCTAAACACCAATTTTTAGGATTTAAAAATATATTTGGCAAACACTAGAAATAGTTTTCAAATAAAACATTTCTAGCAAAACAAAAATGATTTAAATAGCCATTGTCACTAACTTGACTTAAAATGGTTTTGCCAATTTTATAAATGACCAATAGATGTTTTAGAATGTTTATAGCTTAATATAAACCACTTTTTCAAATAAAACAATCTTTGGCATGCTTGCATGCATTGCTTTGTTTTTATTATTCTATTTGATGAATTGCTTTAATGGTAGATTGAATTTGTGCCTTGATTGAATTGTAGTAAAATTTGAAGAGTGAGACTATTGCAAGATCAAGGAGTGAACTATATTCTCTACCAAAAAGGCAAGTGGTGCTTCATACTTTTGTCCTATTATTTTCATTATGCATTAGTGATATTTAAAGTAGGACTTGCATGGAATTTTTACTAAGTATGCTATGCCATGGGAAATCCTACTAGATGATGCCTTAGTAGAATTTTCCCTAAGTTAAGATTCCTACTACTATCATGCTTAGCTTAGCTAGTAGAAAACAAGGGTGGATTATATTCATGCTATGAAATATTTCTAAGTCAATGACTTGTGTTTTTGCTTAATAAAACAACTATGTGAATGAATCACCTGGGTGGAATGGTGAGAATGGTTTGTGTTGAGTGTTTACTCAGGGCCCATTTCAATGGACTACCCTGGTGTATCAAACTTGTGGAATGCCACCCAGGAACAAAGAGATTTGAGATGTTAAATGTTGAGAAGCTTCAAGTGCAGCCACTTGGCATTATGGGCTCCGGCTGGATCATATAGGTTGCAATAACTTAGCCAAATGGACAGTTGGTGGTAGGGGATGATAGGTTTGGGAACGCATCCATTTTGGTCTAAGGGAAGGCTTCTGAAAGATCTTGTCTCGATGCATGTCGATTCTTGTGGGGAAAGTGCACCACCTCTCGAGAGAGTAAAATCTAAGTACTCAGCCATGTCCCCGGCAATGGACAATTTGAGCATCAATACATGGAAGCTATCAAGAATCTCCTCATCCCAATTTCTAAGTTAAAAACTTTTGGTTGAACAAGGGTAAAGGATCACCAATGTCCAAACAAAAACTTAGTGTTTTCAAATGATAAGGAAAATATATTTTGAGCAAAGCAAGCCTAAGCTCCACTTAGCCAAATTCATATAGATGATAGACGCCACTATAATAACATGGTATCACTTGCCAATACAATTCAAATGTATTGACCCTTGTGGCTGTAACTTATTATGTTGCAGGTTTGTTTGATGTTAGTGAAGTGTGTTGATTAGGATTACAAGTCTACTACCAACATGATTGCCTGTGGCACTTTGAAGATGAAGGACTCCATGCTACATAGTTATTTCTGCTGCATTGTAATGAGATAGCCAAATGATCTATGTAAGATGTAATGAATTATTTTATTCCTGGTTATAAAGTTGTATTATGACCTTTGTTTCTTGATATTACATCTTAACTGTGGATGCTAGCTATTGATCCAGGGACTAGCATTGTAAACACAGGGATCTCTACCTTATTAAAGGTTGGGACCTCTACAGATGGTATCAGAGCACTGTGTTGCCTGTAGGATTTGTAACCCTAGGACTTGGACAAAACCCCTTAGAAAAATAGGAGTTGTATTTGTTCGAAAACTTATTTACAAACAATCTTGTAAACTCTTTCCTTAGCCATTTTGGTTTTGATTCTACATCTCTCCCTTTTCAAACTTGATGGACAAAGCCTCAACATGAACAAAGACTTCAAAAAGAACAAAGACATCAACTTGAGCAAAGACTTCACCAACACCAATGGCTCCAACCTTAATTTCAACAAGGACTTCAACTTGGACATCACTAAGGACTACACGTGAGACAAGAAAAGACTACTCAAGACTTGAAGACTAAAGAAACACAACTTAGAAGGAACCATCATCACCTTTGAAGTTATGTGACCAAGATGCAAGAATTTTTCCAATGATACAATGATCCTATTCATGAAGAAACAACTAAGAAGAAGGAAATGATCTCAAGTGAACCATATAGTTGGACCACCATACTAGTGTTTAGTTTAGATCATAAATTGATCACACCAACTTATGTGGTGTAAGAAAAATATTTTGTTACCTAAAAATTTGCTTGAACTTGTTATTTGAGTGGAATGTTTGATTGTGATTGCTTGCACATTTCTTTTGTGAATTGTGATGTGTGAGATTAGACTTCTTCTCTAGAATCTTTTGCCTATTCTAATTCCAATCCAACCCAAACAGATGACTACTCCAAGAAACTCCAACAACAAGAATGGTTACAACAACAACAACCAAGAGATGCTTCTAGCAAATCAAGCCCAGCTAAATCAAGTGACAACTCAGTTTTTAGCCAACAACAATGAGTTAGACCCATCCATGCAAAAGTTTTTGGAATCCCAATCTCAATTGTTGCAAAGGATGACCAATCAAATGATCAACATGAGAGACAACCTTTCCCAAGGAGTTTGTGACAACAATGATATCAAGGATGATATTATAGAAGGAACTCAAGCTTGCAAAATTTGTGGAGACATGGAACACACTTCCAAAGAGCATGAGGACCAATGCCCTAATTGTGAATAGAAACATCCAACTAAACAATGCCCCACATCTCAAGTGACTTGTTTCCTATATGAAGGAAATAATCATGTCCCTATCCAATGCCCCATCTATCCTATAGTTCAACAAATGAAACAAGGAAGAATGCATCAAAAGTATGGAAACCCCCATGAGGAAACAAATTCTCTCAAGAAGGATGAAGACAAAGGCAAACCTTAGATTGCACCTCCATACAGTGGGAATCACCTTGAAGGACAAAAGAGGAAACATAGGTATTATCCAAGGAATCGTTCAAGGAACCGAGGAAGCTTTCCCTCCTTTGAGGTGAGATATGAAGAACATGAACTAGAGGAAGTCCTAGCTTTGGAGAAACCCAAGAAGAAGAAGAATAAGGAAATTAGCCAAGCATGGTGCAACAACTGCAAAGAGCTAGGCCATTATATATCAAATTGTCTAGAGAAGATACGTGAAGAACTCAACCTTGTCACATGTTACAAGTGTGGTGAAAAAGGACATTATGCAAGCAATTGTCTAGAAAATAAGAAGTACAAGACAAACAATCCTATGAAGGATATCAGCCTTGTCACATGTTTCAAGTGTGGAAACAAATGTAAGGTTCCCAACCTTTAATAAGGTAGATATCCCTGTGTTTACAATGCTACTCCCTGGATCAATAGCTAGAATCCACAGTTAAGATGTAATATCAAGAAACAAAGGTCATAATACAACTTTATAACCAGGAATAAAATAATCTATTACATCTTACATAGCTCATTTGGCTATCACATTACAATGCAGCAGAATATAACAATAGCATGGGGTCCTTCATCTTCAAAGTGCCACATGCAAACATGTTGGTTGTAGACTTGTAATCCTAATCAACACATCTCACTAACATCATACAAACCTGCAACATAATAAGTTACAGCCACAAGGGTCAATACATTTGAATTGTATTGGCAAGTGATACTATGGTAATATTGTGGAGTCTATCATCTATATGCATTTGGCTAAGTGGAGCTTAGGCTTGCTTTGCTCAAAATAGATTTTCCTTATCATTTGAAAACACTAAGTTTTTGCTTGACAAAATCACCCAAGGAATCTCCCAATAGAAATTGGTGATCCTTCAACCCTTGTTCAACCACAAGATTTTAACTTAGAAATTGGGATGAGGAGATTCTTGATAGCTTCCATGTCTTGATGCTCAAATTGTCCTTTACCAGGGACATGGCTAAGTACTTAGATTCTTCCATCTGCAGAGGTTGTGCACTTTTCGCACAAGACTTGATTTTCACCAAGACAAGACCTTTCAGAAGCCTTCCCTTAGACCAAATGGACGCGTTCCAACCTATCACCCCACTACCACCAACTTTCCAATTGGATAATTTATTGCAACCTATATGATCCAGGCAGAGCCCATAATGCCAAGTGGCTGCACTTGAAGTTTCTCAACATTTGACATCTCAAATCTCTTTGTTCCTGGGTGGCTTTCCACAAGTGAGATACCAAGTTTTCTCCAGCATACTGTACTTGCATAACCACTCAACACAAACCATTCTTTCCATTCCACCCAGGAGATTCATTCACTTAGTTGTTTTATTAAACAAAACACAAGTCCTTGACTTAGAAATATTCCATAGCATGAAATATAATCCACCCTTGTTTTCTACTAGCTAAGCTAAGCATGATAGTAGTAGGAATCTTAACTTAGGAAATTTCTACTAAGATTTCATCTACTAGGATTTCCCATGGCATAGTTTACTTAGCAAAAATTCCATGCAAGTCCTACTTTAGAAATATCACTAATGTATAGTGAAAATAATGGGTCCAAAGTATGAAGCATCACTTGCCTTTTTGGTAGAGAATATAAGTTCACTCCTTGATCTTGCAGTATTCACACTATTCAAATCACTACAATTCAATCAAGCAAGCAATATTTCAAACTACCATTGAAGCAACATCACATAAAATAATAGAAACAAAACAATGCATGCAAGCATGCCAAACTTTGTTCTATTTACAAAAGTGGTTTATAATTGGTTATAAACATTCTAAAACACTTATTGGACATTTTATGGAAAAAATATTTGCAAAAGATTTTACCTATAAACCATTTTTAAACCAAAGCATTATTTTATGTGGTGGAGAAATGCTTTTAATAAGGCAACAATCTATAGGGTTCACAAAATATGTTTTCAAATCATAAAACCTTGTGTTTAGGGTCAGAGAGTTTGAGGGGAAAGGGAGAGAAGAGGGAGGGTATTTATCGAGCGTGATTGATGACAGGAATTACTCTCCGCATTGACGTGATTTACTCCCGCAAGATCAATGCAGAAACAGTGAGGAAGTGGTCGCAGGGTGGAGACGATGGTGAGGTGGCAATGGGGCCTGATGTCAGCGAGTGAGAGAGAGAAGAGGTGGGTCCTGGCAGTCAGGGACCGAGTGGGTTCGTCTGTGAGTGCGAATCGTTTTTTCTGCGGGAGAGAAGGAGTGGGCTGGACTGGGCTTAGTTGCGCCTGCTGGCTGGGCTGAGTCCTTTTTATATTTTTTTGTTCCTGTTTCTTTTTCTTTTTCCATTTCTTTTATTCTTTTTTGATTTTTATTAATTATTTCAAACATCAATTTGATTTCAAAACTCAACCAAAATTTGTGTAGATTCAAATACTGATTAATAGTTCATTTTAAATTCAAAATTAGAATATTTCTTTTATTCTCTTAGGGTCTTTTAATTATTTAAAAGTAGGCCCATGCATTTAAATTTAGTTAATATCAAATATATTTTAAACCCTTATTTAATTTCAATTCTCACAAAACCTTTTCAGTAGGTTTATTTATTTAATAGGGTGTCATATATTTCACCTTGACTTATTTGGAAAATGATTTATTCATCATTTTAAATTGGATATTTGTCTTTATTCCAAAATAGAAATAGAATTTGGTTAATGCCACTTTATTTTATTTGGAAAATTCTTTATCCATTATTTTATTTGGATTTGGCTTATATTCATTCTATTTGCTTAATGGATTATGCCAAGATTTAATTTGGTCTTTAAATATTTCTTATTTAATATTTCTGTCTTTATCTTAAAAATCCATATCTTTTTATTTATAGATCCAAACTTGGTGATTCCAATTTGTACAATCTTATTTAGTATTTATTTATCCTTTTAAATATATTTAGGATTATTTTCTCACCATTTGGTATGGATTTATGGATAGATGCTTTATTAGCTTTGGAAATTTAATTTCCTTATCTTATTAAATTCATAAGATTTTATCTATGGCTCCAAATTAAGTGGAACCAATTTATATGGTTTTATATTATTTCCATTTGTCATTCTTGATCATTTTGAAATGTTTGCTTGACAACTTTTTATATGGATCAAATCCATAGGAGATAACTTGAAAATGATTTTCTTCCATTAGGGTTTTAGGGTTTAGGTTTATTTCTCAAGTGTTTAAATTTCTAGATGCATTTATGAAGAATGCATTTCACTTGATTTGAATTTTTTTTATTGGATTCAAACATTAACTAAAGTTTGTTAAAGATGGGATTTTAAGTTTCCATTTAGAAACAAAAGTTTCTTTTCACCCAAAATTTCAACAATTATTTATTTTGTTTATTTATTTTTCACATTACAAGATTTGGAAAATCTTGGGATGTGACAGGCTACCACCCTTAAAATAAATCTCGTCCCGAGATTTAGGGAGGCTAGGGGTTACAAGTTGGCTCAAAGCAACTAGGGTACTACCACCCTTAAAAATTTTCCAACTAGATTACTTCTTGGCTTGCTTGGGATCTTGTTGAAACCTCTCTGGGCAAACATCTGCATAATGTCCTTTGTTTCCACACTTGAAACATGTGACAAGGCTGAGATCCTTCATAGGCTTTATCTTGTGCTTCATCTTTTCTGGACAATTGCTTGCATAATGTCCTTGGTTACCACAATTGTAACATGTGATAAGATTGAGTTCTTCACGTATCTTCTGTGGACAAGTTGACACATAATGGCCTAACTCTTTGCATTTGTTGCACCATACTTGGCTAATATCCTTATACTTTTTCTTCTTCTCTGGACATTCATTGGCATAGTGTCCCATCTCTTTGCAATGGCAACACTGCACTTGGCTTTTGTCCTTCTTATTATTGGGTTTCTCCAAAGCTAGGAGTGCTTCTAGTTCATGCTCTTCATATCTTATCTCAAAGGTAGGAAAGTTTCCTGGTCTCCTTGACCTTTTCCTTGGATAATACATATGTCTCCTCTTTGGTCCTTTAAATTGAGTCATATTGCATGGAGGTGCAAGCTGAGATTTTCCTTTGTCTTCATCCTTCTTGGTAGAAGTTGTTCTCTTATGGTAATCTGCAATCAGTTGTTGCACTCCACCTTGTTTCCTTTGTTGAACTATGGAATAGATGGGGCATTGTATAGGGACATGATTATTTCCTTCACACAAGAAACAATAGCTTGAGATGTGGGGCATTGGTCAACTGGATGTTTCTCTTCACAATTGGGGCATTGTTCTTCATGCTCTTTGGAAGTGTGATCCTTGTCTCCACAAATATTTCAAGCTTGGGTTCCTTCTAGAATATCATCCTTGACATCCTTGTTGTCACAAACTCCTTGAGAACATTTGTCTCCCATGTTGATCATTTGATCTGTCACCTTATGCAACAATTGGGTTTGGGTTTCCAAAAACCTTTGCATGGTTGGATCTAACTCACTATTGTTGGCTAAAAATTGAGCTGTCACTTGGTTCAACTGGGTTTGGGTTACTATGAGTTCTCTCATGTTGATCTCTTGGTTGTTGTTGTCACCATCCTTGATGTTGGAGTTTCCTAGAGTAGTCATCTGTTTGGGTTGGGTTAGGATTAGAATAGGAAAAATATTTCTAAGGGAATAATTCTAATCACACACAGTACAATTCACACAAGCAAAGTGCAAGAAATCACAAACAAACATTCCACTCAAACAACAAGTCTCAAGCATATTTTTAGGCAACAAAATATTTTTGCTACACCACATTAAGTTGGTGTGTTTGATCTATACTTAATATGGTGGTCCATCTATATGGTTCACTTGAGATCTTTCCATCCTTCTTGGTTGATTCTTCTTGAACAAGATCTTTGTATCCTTGGAGAATTTCTTGAATCTTGGTCACAAAACTTCAAAGGTGATGATGGTTCCTTCTAAGTTGTGTTTCCTTAGTCTTCAAGTCTTGAGCAACATTTCTTGTCTCACTTGTAGTCCTTAGTGATATCCAAGGTTGAAGTCCTTATTGAGAATAAGGTTGAAATCACTTGAAGATGTTGAATTCATTAGAGTTGATGAAGTCCTTTGCTCATGGTGAAGTCTTTGGCCATGGGGTAGGCTTTTGTCCATCAAGTTTTAAATAGAAGATATGTAGAGTTAAAATCAATAGATTGAGGAAAGAGTTTACAAGATTGTTTGCAAATAAGTTTTGGAACAAAATCAACTCGTATTTTTCTAAGGGTTTTTGTCTAATCCTAGGGTTACAATCCTACAGGAAACACAATGCTCTGATACCATCTGTAAGGTTCCCAACCTTTAATAAGGTAGAGATCCCTGTGTTTACAATGCTAGTCCCTGGATCAATAGCTAGCATCCACAGTTAAGATGTAATATCAAGAAACAAAGGTCATAATACAACTTTATAACCAGGAATAAAATAATTTATTACATCTTACATAGCTCATTTGGCTAACACATTACAATGCAGCAGAATATAACAATAGCATGGGGTCCTTCATCTTCAAAGTGCCACAGGCAAACATGTTGGTTGTAGACTTGTAATCCTAATCAACACATCTCACTAACATCATACAAACCTGCACCATAATAAGTTACAGCCACAAGGGTCAATACATTTGAATTTTATTGGCAAGTGATACTATGCTAATATTGTGGAGTTTATCATCTATATGCATTTGGCTAAGTGGAGCTTAGGCTTGCTTTGCTCAAAATAGATTTTCCTTATCATTTGAAAACACTAAGTTTTTGCTTGACAAAATCACCCAAGGAATCTCCCAATAGAAATTGGTGATCCTTCAACCCTTGTTTAACCACAAGATTTTAACTTACAAATTGGGATGAGGAGATTCTTGATAGCTTCCATGTCTTGATGCTCAAATTGTCCTTTACCAAGGACATGGCTAAGTACTTAGATTCTTCCATTTGCAGAGGTTGTGCACTTTTCCCACAAGACTTGATTTTCACCAAGACAAGACCTTTCAGAAGCCTTCCCTTAGACCAAATGGACGCGTTCCAACCTATCATCCCACTACCACCAACTTTCCAATTGGCTAATTTATTGCAACCTATATGATCCAGGCAGAGCCCATAATGCCAAGTGGCTGCACTTGAGGCTTCTCAACATTTGACATCTCAAATCTCTTTGTTCCTGGGTGGCTTTCCACAAGTGAGATATCAAGTTTTCCCTAGTATACTAGACTTGGTGATGCCCAAGTTTTCCCCAGCATACTGGACTTGCATAACCACTCAACACAAACCATCCTTTCCATTCCACCCAGGTGATTCATTCACTTAGTTGTTTTATTAAACAAAACACAAGTCCTTGACTTAGAAATATTCCATAGCATGAAATATAATCCACCCTTGTTTTCTACTAGCTAAGCTAAGCATAATAGTAGTAGGAATCTTAACTTAGGAAATTTCTAGTAAGGTTTCATCTACTAGGATTTCCCATGGCATAGTTTACTTAGCAAAAATTCCATGCAAGTCCTACTTTAGAAATATCACTAATGTATAGTGAAAATAATGGGTCAAAAGTATGAAGCATCACTTGCCTTTTTGGTAGAGAATATAAGTTCGCTCCTTTCTCTTGCAGTATTCACACTATTCAAATCACTACAATTCAATCAAGCAAGCAATATTTCAAACTACCAGTGAAGTAACATCACATAAAATAATAGAAACAAAACAATGCATGCAAGCATGCCAAACTTTGTTTTATTTACAAAAGTGGTTTATAATTGGTTATAAACATTCTAAAACACTTATTGGACATTTTATAAAGTGGAAAAAATATTTGCAAAATATTTTACCTATAATCCATTTTTAAACCAAAGCATTATTTTATGTGGTGGAGAAATGCTTTTAATAAGGCAACAATCTATAGGGTTCACAAAATATGTTTTCAAATCATAAAACCTTGTGTTTAGGGTCAGAGAGTTTGAGGGGAAAGGGAGAGAATAGGGAGGGGATTTATCGAGCGTGATTGATGACAAGAATTACTCTCCGCATTGACGTGATTTACTCCTGCAAGATCAATGCAGAAACGGTGAGAAAGTGGTCGCAGGGTGGAGACGATGGTGAGGTGGCAATGGGGCCTGATGTCAGTGAGTGAGAGAGAGAAGAGGTGGGTCCTGGCAGTCAGTGACCGAGTGGGTTCGTTTGTGAGTGCGAATCATTTTTCTGCGGGAGAGAAGGAGTGGGCTGGACTGGGCTTAGTTGCGCCTGCTGGCTGGGCTGAGTCCTTTTTATATATTTTTTGTTCCTGTTTCTTTTTCCATTTCTTTTATTCTGTTTTGATTTTGATTAATTATTTCAAACATCAATTTGATTTCAAAACTCAACCAAAATTTGTGTAGATTCAAATACTGATTAATAGTTCATTTTAAAGTCAAAATTAGAATATTTCTTTTATTCTCTTAGGGTCTTTTAATTATTTAAAAGTAGGCCCATGCATTTAAATTTAATTAATATCAAATATATTTCAAAAGTGCATGGTCAGAAAGTACTTGTTTTGCTGAATCCATTGATATAAAATTTGCAAAATTTGGACGTGTGGTTTGAAAGTAATGAATTTTTCAAATTAGAACATCAAATAGATCTTTTCTGGTTTTATTCAAACAGACAGGGCCACATGTCTTGTTTCTATTCGTCTATACCGCTTCATGCAGATCGACAGTTTCGAGGCATTGGATCTAAGTATAATCGTGTGGCTCGGGGCACTGCTTACCCTTTCGTTTACGTTCTATCGCAACCCTTTGATCAAGATCCTACGGCTCATATTCGCTGGACAAACACTGGCGGAGCTAGCGGTGGTGAACGGCGGCGGCGCGCTCAGATGATGTCGGTGTCGGCATTACAGGAAGCGAGAGAACGAGGGGAGAAGCTCACCAAGTTCGCCGTGGCATGGGGATGCTCAAGGTGGTCGTAGATCGTCAAGGGGTGCATGGTGGTGACGTGGATTCCTCGCCGGAGTTGAGCTGTGCCTAGGGCTCGTCTGTTCGTCGACGGGGGAAAGTCTATGGTTCACGCCAACCCAAACAAGCAACGCCATTATGTTTGCGAGAGAAGTTTGAATACGGGAGTATCAGTCAGAGGGAATGGGGCGGCTAGGGATTACCAGGGGGTTCCGCCGGAGAGGTAGCAGACAACGGCGGTGCGATCAGTCGAGGTGGTTGCCGACGATAGGGGGCATGCGCGAGCGAGCTGAGGCCACTGGGAGATGCGTATGGAGTAGGGGAGCAGGCTCGCGTGGTCGAGGAAGCAAGGGTCAGCGAGGTATCGCCGGAATCGTCGCCGGAAGACGTCGGAGACAGCGGCGGTGCAATGCAAATTGGAGGCAGCCTGGTGGCTCTCTGGCAGCGGAGTTTGAGGGGAAAGGGAGAGAAGAGGGAGGGGATTTATCGAGCGTGATTGATGACAGGAATTACTCTCCGCATTGACGTGATTTACTCCCGCAAGATCAATGGAGAAACGGTGAGGAAGTGGTCGCAGGGTGGATACGATGGTGAGGTGGCAATGGGGCCTGATGTCAGCGAGTGAGAGAGAGAAGAGGTGGGTCCTGGCAGTCAGTGACCGAGTGGGTTCGTTTGTGAGTGCGAATCATTTTTCTGCGGGAGAGAAGGAGTAATGGATGGGCTTAGTTGCGCTCGGTCAGGCTGAGTCCTTTTATATATTTTTGTTCTGCTTTTTTCCATTTCTTTTATTCTGTTTTGATTTTGATTAATTATTTCAAACATCAATTTGATTTCAAAACTCAACCAAAATTTGTGTAGATTCAAATACTGATTAATAGTTCATTTTAAAGTCAAAATTAGAATATTTCTTTTATTCTCTTAGGGTCTTTTAATTATTTAAAAGTAGGCCCATGCATTTAAATTTAATTAATATCAAATATATTTTAAATCCTTATTTAATTTCAATTCTCACAAAACCTTTTCAGTAGGTTTATTTATTTAATAGGGTGTCATATATTTCACCTTGACTTATTTGGAAAATGATTTATTCATCATTTTAAATTGGATATTTGTCTTTATTCCAAAACAGAAATAGAATTTGGTTAATGCCACTTTATTTTATTTGGAAAATTCTTTATCCATTATTTTATTTGGATTTGGCTTATATTCATTCCATTTGCTTAATGGATTATGCCAAGATTTAATTTGGTCTTTAAATATTTCTTATTTAATACTTCTGTCTTTATCTTAAAAATCCATATATTTTTATTTATAGATCCAAACTTGGTGATTCCAATTTGTAAAATCTTATTTAATATTTATTTATCCTTTTAAATATATTTAGGATTATTTGCTCACCATTTGGTATGTATTTATGGATAGATGCTTTATTAGCTTTGGAAATTCAATTTCCTTATCTTATTAAATTCATAAGATTTTATCTATGGCTCCAAATTAAGTGGAACCAATTTATATGGTTTTATATTATTTCCATTTGTCATTCTTGATCATTTTGAAATTTTTGCTGGACAACTTTTTATATGGATCAAATCCATAGTCTTGGAGATAACTTGAAAATGATTTTCTTCCATTAGGATTTTAGGGTTTTGGTTTATTTCTCAAGTGTTTAAATTTCCAGATGCATTTATGAAGAATGCATTTCACTTGATTTGAATTTTTTTATTGGATTCAAACATTAACTAAAGTTTGTTCAATATGGGATTTTAAGTTTCCATTTAGAAACAAAAGTTTCTTTTCACCCAAAATTTCAACAATTATTTATTTTGTATATATATTTTTCACATTACAAGATTTGGAAAATCTTGGGATGTGACAACAAAGGACACTATGCAGATGTCTGTCCAGAGAAGTTTCATCAAGACCTCAAGTAAGCCAAGATGCAATATAGTTGAAAACCTTTTTAAGGGTGGTAGTACCCTAGTTGCCTTGAAGCCAACTTGTAACCTCTATCCTTCCCAAATCTCTGGACGAGATTTCTTTTAAGGGTGGTAGCCTGTCACATCCCAAAATTCTCCAAATTTTGAAATGTGAAAAATAAATAAACAAAATAAATAATTGTTGAAATTTAGGGTGAAAAGAAACTTTTTGACACCAAATTGAAACATCAAAACCCAACTTGAACAAACTTTGAATAAAAGGAATTCAACAAATTTCAATCAAGTGAAATGCATTCATCAATAAATGTATCTTGAAAATTTAAACACTTGGAAAAGTTAAACAAAAACCCTAAAACCCTAATGAAAGAAAATCATTTCCAAGATCTCTCAAAGACTATAGATTTGATCCACATAAAAATTTGTCAACAAACATTTATAAATGATCAAAATTACAAAAAAAAATATTATAAAACCATAGAAATTGGTTTCACTTAATTTGGAGCCATAGATAAAAACTTATGAGTTTAAAATGGCAATAGGAAATATTCCCAAAGCTAATAAAGAACCTATCTAAAATCCATACCAAATTGTGAGCAAAATAATCCTAAAGGGATTTAAAAAGATAAACAAATACTAAATAAAATTATACAAATTGGAATCACCAATTTTGGATCTATAAATAAAAAGATATGGATTTTATAATATAAGGAAAGGAATAAATAAATAAGGAATATTTAAAAGCCAAATTAAACCTTGGCCAAATCCATAAATAAATGAAATAAAGATAAATCAAATATAATAAAGGGATAAAGAATATCCAAATAAAATTTTATGGCATTAACCAAATTAAATTCTATTTAAAAATGGAGACAAAATACCAAAACTAAATGATTAATTAAATCATGAGAAAATAATAAATTGGAATTTGCCAAAGTAGAATAAAAGTTATTTAATTAACTTAAATGGGATCAAAGAATTATTTGAATAAAATTTAAATGGGATTAAGACCATATTTGATTTTATTGGAATAAAGACAAATGCCCAATTTAAATGATTAATAAAATCACATTAAAATATTTTAAATAATAATTCAAAATGATTTATTTTGCGTTAATGGAATAAATAAAACCTACTGAAAGGGTTTGATAAAAATTAAGATTCAAATAAGGGTTTGAAAATATAAATAAAATCTTATTTGATTAAAGACAAGTGCCTAGTTTGAATAATTAATAAATCATAGAAGAATAAAATAAAATTATTTTAAATGGTCTTTAAAATACATGTTTAAACAGAATAGATACTTACTGGAAAGTTTGGAAAAGATTTGAAATGAAAAAGGGTTTGAAATCATTTGAATGTATTCAAAAAATAAAATGGAAAACATAAAAAGTAAAAGGAACGGAATAAAAAAAAGAGAAAGAATCAGTCCAACCCACTTAGCCCAGCTAGCCCATCTTCCTCCCCCCACAGAAAAACGATTCGCACCAGCAATTAAACCCGTGCAGAGGCTGACTTGCTGACCCCACCGCATAACTCCCTCACTCGCCGACCAACCGACCCCACCTGCCACTCATCTTCCCTACCCCGCGACCTGTTCTTCATCACCCCCCGGCCATTTCCTACTAAATTTTCGAGTCTTCAATTCGCTTTGATGCTGCGATTAAACCTTCCCCCGACTGCGCCCTACTAAATGCCCACACCTTCTCTCTCTTTCCCCTCACTCACCCCTCCCTCTCGGCCACAGGGCTGCCCTGAATTCAACTTGCGCTACCAGTGCTCCGACGAGCATCTCCAGCAAATTCCGGCCACTCCTCGCCTCCCCTTGCTCCCAGACCTCCACGAACCTACTCCCTACGGTCTTGCGCACCACAAGCATTCTGGCTCACCCGCAAGATGATCTGACAAGACGGCAACCTTTGACTGAACGTCGCCGCCGTCTGCCATTACTCCGTCGAGCTTTCCTAGTAACCTCTCACCGCGCCTCCCCCTCTCGTTGACACTCACACACTCGCCTATTCCATGCGCAACTAACTCACCCTTTTTCATGCATTAGCGTGACATGTACCGTCGCCACCGTCTTCAACAGTGAGCGCCCAACGCCGACAGCAACTACTGCAAGTAATCGATGACACGTCCGAGCGCCCCCTGCCTTCCCGCGAGTATGTTGAGCATCAGCAACGCACGATGAGTCTGGTGAGCTACTCCTCTCTCTCCCGCGCTTCTTGTAATCACCGTACCACCACTGGCGGAGCTGCGCCACCGCACGCCACCGTCGAGCACCGCCAATCTTTGGTCAAACCACTCAGGACCGTTAGATCTGGATCCAACGAATAGGATAGATTCACTTAAGCGAACCGGTACGACCAATCTGAGCTACACAGATCACTTAAAATCCAACGATCCACAGCATGCGATCCGCATGAACCTTCATCGTCCAATAAGATCATTCCACGTGGCATGTAGATTGTTTTAAAAACAAAAACATGTCTATTAGATATTTGAATTTGTAAATTCCATAACTTTAAATATAAACGTCCAAATTTTACAAATTTTATATCAATGCAATCAGAAAAAAGAGTACTTTCCAACCATGCACTTTGTTTGGTGATTTTCTTCTGTAAAATTAGTTTTTTTTGCAGAAACATGTGTAGGCATATTTTGAATATAAAAATTATTCTAGAAATGTTTTTAGGGTAAAATCTTTTGTAAATGGATTGTTTGAACCTACTGACCATATAAACCAACTTGTAGAGTTAAAAGTATATTTTGTGATGCTATGTAGTAAATCTTTGAATAAAAGCATTTCTAGTTAAATTAAAATGTTGAATATGATTTAAAAATGCTTTTTGAGTAAAACCTTTTGAAAATAATTTGAATTCAACTATCTGACCCTAAAAACCAAGTTTTAGGATTTAAAAATATATTTGGCAAACACTAGAAAATATTCCTTTGATTTAAACCATTTCTAGCAAAACAAAAATGATTTAAATAGCCATTGTCACTAACTTGACTTAAAATGGTTTTGCCACTTTTATAAATGACCAATAGATGTTTTAGAATGTTTATAGCTTAATATAAACCACTTTTTCAAGTAAAACAATCTTTGGCATGCTTGCATGCATTGCTTTGTTTTTATTATTCTATTTGGCAAATTGCTTGAATGGTAGATTGAATTTGTGCCTTGATTGAATTGTAGTAAAATTTGAAGAGTGTGACTATTGCAAGATCAAGGAGTGAACTATATTCTATACCAAAAAGGCAAGTGGTGCTTCATACTTTAGTCCTATTATTTTCACTATGCATTAGTGATATTTTAAGTAGGACTTGCATGGAATTTTTACTAAGTATGCTATCCCATGGGAAATCCTAGTAGATGATGCCTTAGTAGAATTTTACCTAAGTTAAGATTCCTACCACTATCATGCTTAGCTTAGCTAGTAGAAAAAAAGGGTGGATTATATTCATGCTATGAAATATTTCTAAGTCAATGACTTGTGTTTTTGCTTAATAAAACAACTATGTGAATGAATCACCTAGGTGGAATGGTGAGAATGGTTTGTGTTGAGTGGTTACTCAGGGCCCATTTCAATGGACTACCCTAGTGTATCACACTTGTGGAATGCCACCCAGGAATAAAGAGATTTGAGATGTCAAATGTTGAGAAGCTTCAAGTGCAGCCACTTGGCATTATGGTCTCTGCCTGGATCATATAGGTTGCAATAACTTAGCCAAATGGACAGTTGGTGGTAGGGGATGATAGGTTTGGGAACGCGTCCATTTTGGTCTAAGGGAAGGCTTCTGAAAGATCTTGTCTCGATGCATGTCGAGTCTTGTGGGGAAAGTGCACCACCTCTATCGAGAGTAAAATCTAAGTACTTAGCCATGTCTCCGGCAATGGACAATTTGAGCATCAAGACATGGACCTATCAAGAATCTCCTCATCCCAATTTCTAAGTTAAAAACTTGTGGTTGAACAAGGGTAAAGGATCACCAATGTCGATTGGTAGATGCTTTGGGTGATTTTGCCAAACAAAAACTTAGTGTTTTCAAATGATAAGGAAAATCTATTTTGAGCAAAGCAAGCCTAAGCTCCACTTAGCCAAATGCATATAGATGATAGACTCCACTATACTACCATAGTATCACTTGCCAATACAATTCAAATATATTGACCCTTGTGGATATAACTTATTATGTTGTAGGTTTGTTTTATGTTAGTGAAGTGTGTTGATTAGGATTACAAGTCTACAACCAACATGATTGCCTGTGGCACTTTGAAGATGAAGGACTCCATGCTACATAGTTATTTCTGCTGCATTGTAATGATATAGCCAAATGAGCTATGTAAGATGTAATGACTTATTTTATTCCTGGTTATATAGTTGTATTATGCCCTTTGTTTCTTGATATTACATCTTAATTGTGTATGCTAGCTATTGATACAGGGACTAGCATTATAAACACAAGGATCTCTACCTTATTAAAGGTTGGGACCTCTACATTTAAACTTGTATGCATGAAGCCTTAGAAAAGAATTTTGATTGGATTGTTCCTGAGAATCCTTTTGATGAAAGTAGTGAACCAAGGAGAGATGAGAAGGTATCCTCCAAAACTAATTTGGATGAGATACCTTTCCTAGTTGAAAAGATTGCAAGTATTGATCTTAATTCGTCATTTGAAAATACTTGATTCTTGCTTCTTGCGCCTAACTTAAAGGCGTTAAAGAAATATACTTATTGGGAGATAACCCAAAAGTTTTCTTGAGTCTTGGAAGTTATTACTTCAGTAATGACCTCTCCTTATCCTTTTTATTCGCTTTTTGTTCAAAGAATGACCTCTAATGAGAGGGAAGTAAGATTTGGGGAGTTGCTGTCCCAAAACAGATTTTTGTGCTCCACCGTAAAAAATCGTGAGGAATCTCTGTAAGTCGGATTGATTTGATATTTTCTGAATAAATTCCCCAATATGTTAGATAACTTTAGTTAGTTCAAAACTTTTTTATTTGAGCAACAGAAGGTCTTCGAAAAAATCGGTTTTTACCTGCTGGTCTGTTTTAACAGATTTCTGCCATTATTTGCATTTGCTTCTTATTGATTCCTTTTTGGGTTCATTTTGGGAAATTGAGATTTTTGAGGGAATTGCTATAGTATCTTGTGTTTTTAGTGAATTTTTTGCTGTTCTAAAGCTAAACCTAAGGGTCTATTATCTTTTGAATACACTGATGTTGCTAATGAAGACTGTGTGAAGTTTTGTATGAAGGAAAATTTTCAGGTGTAGAGAGAGAATGATGTAATGAGATGAAGAATGGACAAAAGCTCAAGCTTGGGGATTCCACCCCGTGTCACCCCAAGAAATATTCAAGAGGTACAAGCGTCAAAGCTTGGGGATGCCCAAGGCATCCCCTTCTTCATCAATAAAAATCTCAGGTCTTTCTAGACACTTTGTTTTTATTGTTTCATGCACTGTTGTGTTGTTCTTGGAGCATACTAGTCTTCATTTATTTTGCTTATTTTGATTGAATAAATTATTTTGGACCCTCGTTCTTGTTGTGTTGTTTCAAATAAGTTGATTGGTGTTGGAGAGGAGTAGAAAGTTCTTGCTTGAACAGTGCAAGAGGATCTTGCTTTGACTGTGACTTAGACTGTAGGATGACTTGTTACAAACAATTAGGATTGCTTAGTGTGCCTTGAAGGAATCATGTGTTGTTTTAGCATACAAAAGCATAGTATTATGGTATTCTCCTTTGATGCTTTGTTTGGGTTTACTTGGCACATGCTCACACCATGTTATGACTATGAACAAGTCACCATAGTCTCTATGATCATTTAGTCCATGACTTGTATTACCACTTTATGCTTTCATTAGTAATGTTTTGTCGCTCTTCATGATTATGTCCATTATTTCTCTCTTAGTTGGTCGCTCCCAGTCTTTTGCTAGCCTCCACTTGTATGAGTAAGCTCTACTAATGCATCCAACTCCCAAGAAACCAAGTTATTCCAAAGTGTCCACTATAAATTCCTATGCATGGTGTGTTACACCATTTCAAGTATATTCTTCTTTTCATTTATCTTCCAATTAAGAAGTATTTTGTTATGTGAAAACTTAGTGATTAAAGCTCTCACAAACTTGATGGCACACTTTATTTTTCTTGCCCCTAATAAACTTGAACCATTGTGTCATCTATGTTGTATATGCTTGCACTTATACGTTGGAATTAGCAGAGAACCATGTTGTCACAGTGAACGCTTTCAACATTGCACTTGTACTTTGTACATAGTTGATATCATGCTCTTTTCTCTATGGATGTCGCCGGTGTGAAATAAAAGGGGAGCTTGTAAGTTCATGGAGTTATGTATGTGTGTTAGAGAAACGCCTGAGCCGCTATCCTAAGCCATGCCTAATCATGGTGGAAACTTGCAGCATCACCATAATGACATCTATGAATAAGCTTTCTTCTTATAAAAAAGAGACATATTGAAAAGAGGAAAGAGAGAAAAAAGCACCATTTTCCCATGGTAAATAAGAAGATTACTGAGATGCTCATTGTCTGCTTGCCTTGTCATTTTGATTATGGGATTGCTCCTGTATCATGTGCAAGGGGTACCCCGTTGGCGGTTCTCTATGATACACATGTACTTAGTATGACAAGAACTTACATGTGACTAAAGTTTAGTAGAACGAGGTGCGGCCCTCGTATTCAAGGGACATGAGATTGACAACTTATACTTTGTCAAGCATATACTCCATAGTTTGTTCACTTTAACCTTAATCACTTCAAGATGCTTATGATAGGGGCAATGAGAGCTGAAAGCTAACAAGTACCATAATTTTTGGAAGCTCTTTTTGAGACTTGAAATCCCTGCTTCCCTTATGAAGGGCCTTTCTTCCACTATTATATTGAGTCTCCACCTTCTATCCTTAGGCACCAGTTAAGAGATCATAGTTGCCATTCTTACTTATATGTGCATTGTCCCAAAACTTATTGATTGATGCATATTGTTGTTATTACTTGTTCTTGTGCTATTTGTATCTAGTCACTCCTATGAACTTTCAAGGTGTCCTATGCATCTATTTGCTACTCCATGAGGGACAAGATGGATGCCACTATGCTATGTTTTCTGTATGTGAAACAAACAAATGTTCTTCAATGCATGTTATTCATGATCTTTGTTTGTAACCTTTCATGTTGCATGCATAGTTACTTTGTCTTACTGTTAGAACTCCATCTTTCATGCTCATATTTAGAGTTCTTTGATCCCAGCTTTCAATGCTTGCAAATGGTTTGATCTTGATTTTTATGGTGCATGTCACCTCAAAAATTATTATTCTTTT
This sequence comes from Avena longiglumis, assembly GCA_030063025.1. Lineage (NCBI taxonomy): Eukaryota > Viridiplantae > Streptophyta > Magnoliopsida > Poales > Poaceae > Avena > Avena longiglumis. The sequence continues at coordinate 69,396,929 of CP125973.1, read as the reverse complement.
TATCACTTACCTACTCGAGGGAGCAGGAGTTAAGCTTGGGGATGCTTGATATGTCGGAAACGTATCTATAATTTTTGATGTTCCACGCTTGTTTAGTATCTAGTTTGCTTTGCTTTGTCTACACTTTAAGGTGTTTTTATATGTTTTCTGGTACTAACCTACTAACAAGAAGCCACAGTGCCAGTTGCATGTTTTCTTATGTTTTTGGTTCCAGAAAGGCAGAAAATCAATATTCTCGGAATTGGACGGGACAAAAGCCAAAGTCAATATTTTACCATGGGGAACACGGAGCTAGAGTACGAGACGGAGGGGAGGCACCAGGGGGCCACATCCCCTGGAGGCGCGAGCTAGGGTTAGCCGCGCCCGGGGGTGTAACCACCCTGGCCGCCCCTGCCTCGCCTCTTCGCCTATAAAGACCCCCTGATGTAGAAACCCTAAGTACCAGATCAATATTCTATGAAACCGTCTGTAGCCGCCGCCACCATCATCCCTAGATCGGGGGGATCTGAAGCTCTTCCCGACACCCTGCTGGAGGGGAGATCATCCTGGAGGCCTTCTTTTTCATCATGCCAGCCTCCGGTATGAAGTGTGAGTAGTTCCACCTTGGACTATGGGTCCATGTAGTAGATAGATGGTTGTATTTCCTCCTTTGTGCTACCATGTTTAGATCTTGTGAGCTCCGTTCATGATCAAGATCATCTATTTGTAATCATACAAGTTGTGTTTGCGGGGATTCGATGGATATTGAGATTACTATGTCAGATTGATTAATGGCTTTGTCTTATTGATTCTATCATGTCTGTGTTGTTTGTGATCTTTCATGCTCCCTGTTTCTAGTAGCTATCTTAACCAAGTAGATGCTAGTGACTCCAAGAGGGGGTACTTATGCTCGATAGTGGGTTCATTCCTCTATTTAATCTAAGGGAAGTGACAAAAATCTCTAAGGTTGTAGATGTGTTGTTGCCACTAGGGAGAAAACAACGGTCTCTTGTTCATTGAACAAGTGGATTGTTTACCTTACACACTTTGCTTAAAGCAGTTATCTGTTGCTTGCAACTTAATACTAGAGGGGGTTCAGATGATAACCTGAAGGTGGATTCCTAGTCATAGATGCAGTTGGATGGCGGTCTATGTATCTTGTTGTATTTCCCAATCGAATCTCATAGGATCATGAATGTCTAGTGTTGCATTGTTATGCCTTGCTCAGTCCTGTCAATTGCCCCGCTATAATTTGTTTACCCAGCATGCCATGTTTGTTTATCTTAAGGAGAACACCTCTAGTGAACTATGGACCCCAGTCCAATCTTTACCATTGATACATCTTCCACTGTTACTGTTTAATTTCTGCAAACCACTATTACCTTCCACACCATACAGTTAATCCTTTGTTACAGCAACCGTTGAGATTGACAACCTCACTATTTGTTGGGGCAACGTCTTGAATTTGTGTTGTGTGGATCTCCAAGTTGCTAGCAATACCTTTGAGACATTTCCTTTCTCCTACCGGTTTGATAACCTCGGTTTCTTACTGAGGGAAGACTTGCTGTTGTGCTCATCACACCTTGCTCTTGGGGTCTCCCAACGAAGCGCTACCACGCGCCATCAAAGATGCAGATCGATCTATAGATGTGACGAATATACCTTCTGCTGGGAGGAATATGGAGCAGAGGCTATGTCAGATTGGTAGTAACTTCCAAGCCTACAAGTCTACAGCTTCCTAGACATCATCACATTTGTGAGGGCCGATAGTGGTGAGATCTTAGGATATTTTAGAAATGACTATGATCAGATCTAGAGCTGAAGAGAGTAGGAGCACGGAGAGAGGAATGGCGAGTGGGGACTAAGGGTTGCCCTCTATTATATAGGAAATAGGGTTGAGTAGTTGGTGATATCTAGGGTTTGCTACTTGGGTTGTCAAACAAGTGCAGCCAAGTGGGCTGAATTTTCAAAATGGCCCACCCGGCGATCGCCAGCAGTTATGTGTCCATCTAGGGTTTTATAAATTTAATTTGGCATGTGTCAATCATAGGAGTTGGTCCACTTGTGGAAAAGGTCTTGTAGAATTATTTTCTATGATATACTCACACTCGAGTGTCCAGTAGTGGGCCACACCTGTCAGTGGGCTGTGCTTGAACATTATCTAGCGTGTGACCAACAATGAATACCGCTTGTTATGGACGCTGTAATATATGATACCACTATTACCCAAGAGCGGCCCTAAGCACCACCGCCCTTGCGTTCCATGTAACGTGGCACATATATGGGTCGGTGCCATGTATTCCATGGTGTATAGGTAGCTTCCATGAAAAAATGGTTCCACAGCAGCCCATCCGACGGCGAACCAAGTTTCCGAGGTACTTTTTACTTTTGCCGCCCCAAAAAATAATGGGGATGGTTTTTCTGCAGTGCGGATCAGGAAAGGGCATGTGACCTCTCCGCGACAGGGAATCTGGTGCTGGGGGCTCACCTCCTCGGGAGAGCCGGGCTTCACCGCGATGGTGTCGCGTGTCCCCCATTCGTCCATCCCACGGCCAGGAAGAATCGAGGCGACATGCATAGCAGAATTAGCCGAAACTTTCATGTGCTATTATTTACTCTGATAAGAGGCCTCTAGGTACCAATGTAGTTTTCACATATAATAGACCATGTTCCATGGCCACTGATGCAAAGCTGAGTTGATGTAGGAGCGCTTCGTTGGGAACCCCAAGATCAAGGTGTGAAGCAGCACAACAGCAAGTTTTCCTCAATAAGAAACCGAGGTTATCGAACTAGTAGGAGGAACGAAAAACCACACAGTTTGAAAGTGCAATGGACGTCGCCTATAGGGGGGTGAATATGATTTTAAAAATACTACGGTTTAGGCTCTAATAAATGCGGAATAAAAACTAACGTTTAATTTATAGAGCACAAAACCTAACCACTAGGTTCACCTATGTACACCAACAACCTATGCTAAGCAATACAAGCATCAATGTGATAGCAAGATATAAATACTTCAATCACGATGGCTATCAAAAAGTAAAGGTATCGGTTGAGAGATAACCGATGGATGCGGATACGAAGATTTGTTTCCCGAAGTTCACTTCCAAAGAAGCTACGTCTCCGTTGGAGAGGTGCGGTGGCGCAATGCTCTCCAAACGCCACAAATGTCTCACATCGAGGTGTGGTGGCTCGATGCTCACCCAATGCCACACAAGGCATTACCCTGGATGCGGAACCACGCAACTCACCGACGCCACAAAAGGCTCACCCTATTCTCCTGAGTGCGCACAACAAAAGGCGGGCACTCGCTCCACTATGGGACTCTTGAGGGCGGTCACCGAACCCTTACAAGATTGGGGCTATCTCCACAACTCAATTGGAGGCTCCCAAAAACAAAGCCACAAAAGGCTACAACACCACAAAAGGCCTACAAAGCCACAAAAGGCTACAAGACCACAAAGGTCAACAACCCAACCACACAACCGTCTAGGGTTCCAAGAACTAAAGAGAAACAAGCCCACAAGATTGAACTCACCGAATCTCCAAGGATAAATCAAACCTATGCACCAAATGCAAGGGCAAGTCCTTCTCTCCCAAATTCCAACAAATCTACAAAAGCTATTGGGGGAATAAGGGAGGAACAACACAAGAGGAGAACACAAAACTCTCCAAGATCTAGATCCCAATGATTCCTTCACAAAGAAGGGATTTGACTTGGGGAGATTGTAGATCTAGATCTCCTCTCACTTTTCCCTCAAAAAGATGTAAGAATCATGGGAGGGAGAGGGAGTAAGAGAGCTCAAATAGGTCAACAATGGTGGTCAAAAACAAGCTCAAAAGATGGGGAACCATTAGGGAAGAAGCCCCCCTTAAATAGGACAAGGAAAAACTGACCGTTTGGGCCAGATTCGCGCACCACTGGAACTTCCGGCCTCCCACCGGAACTTCCTGCAAATAGAAATACAAGTTACTGAACCTGACCGGAACTTAGGCTAGAACTTCCGCTCAAGCAAAAACGCAGGATAGCATTGCACGAAAACTTCAATAACTTTGGATTCCGGACACCATTTTTGATGATCTTGGGCTCGTTTTGTATAAAACGAAAATCTCTACAAGATTATGCAAAGAAACATCAAAGTCCAGCATGTAAGGATAAAACCAAATTGATAAAGGTATGACCTCTCTTGAAGCAATGGACCGGTAAAACCTCCAAAACCCAAAACACAAGAAGTTGAGCTTGGAAACTGATTGGGATGAAACCAATTTTGTTGGGAAGATAAAACCAAGTATAACCCAACAAAATGTGAAATATTGGATACCACCAAGGGAGAAAATATCAAGTATATATATATATATGTGAGATATCTCCTGAAGTGTGGAGCCAGAAAAACCCGCACGATCAAGAATGCAATAAGATATGCAAGGAAAATCCTTATTTGATGAACTAGAGATTGTTATGATGATAACCACAATCTCTAGATCCTCTCATGGATAAGAACCAAATAACAACCAAGAAATATGATGCTATTAATGCAAAGGTTTGAGCTCCCTCCGAACAATGCGATCGAGACACCCGCTTGAGAGCCCCTCTTGATAGTACGACTATCTATCCTAAACCCGGTCTCCCAACAACACGAGACTGGCAAAAGAGAAGCCCTATCAAGATCATACCTTTGCCTTGAGCAATCCACTTGAACTTGATGTAGACTGTCTTGTTCTTCTCAAGTGGGAACACCTTTCTTGATTGATCTTGCTTGATGAAGATGAGGACTTGCAAATTGATCCCCCATACTCCATGGGGAAATTTCTTCTTTGAACTTGTCTTCATCACTCCATGATCACGAGGATGGCAAGCTTCAAGCATGAGGTCTTCTAGAGATGGCGCATCTTGAGATTTCCCTTCTTCATCCCTTCTTGAGGTTGATCCATCTTGATGCAACTCTTTGCACTTGTCTTGATCAACCTTCAAGCTCCTTCTTTCTTCATGATTCCAATGGCACAAAGCCCTTGGACATTTCTTCATCTTTCAACCTTGAGACCAACACATGGCCCAAGCGATGCCAATGCACAAACCTACAAGTGAAATTCAATTTACACATTAGTCCATAGAGATTGTCATTAATTACCAAAACCACACATGGGGGCATACATTTGTCTCTGTCTCGTCTTCTGGATTCGTGTCCCTCACGGTAAAATATTGACTTTGGCTTTTGTCCCATCCAATTCTGAGAATATTGATTTTCTGCCTTTCTGGAACCAAAAACAGAAGAAAACAGGCAAATGGCACTTTGGCAACTTGTTAATAGGTTATTTCCAGAAAATATATAAAAACACCTTAAAGTGTCGACAAAGCAAAGCAAAGTAGATACTAAACAAGCATGGAGCATCAAAAATTATAGATACGTTTCCGACGTATCAATCATCCCCAAGCTTAACTCCTGCTCGTCCTCGAGTAGGTAAGTGATAAAAAGAATAATTTTTGAGGTGACATGCACCATAAAAACCAAGATCAAACCATTTGCAAGCATTGAAAGCTGGGATCAAAGAACTCTAAACATGTGCATGGAAGATGGAGTTCTAACAATAGGACATAGTAACTATGCATGCAACATGAAAGGCTACAAACAAAGATCATGAATAACATTCGTTGAAAATCGTTTGTTTGTTTCACATACAGAAAACATAGTATAGTGGCAATCAGCTTGTCCCTCATAGAGTAGCAAATAGATTCATAGGACACCTTCAAAGTTCACAAGGGTGACTAGAAACAAGTAGCACAAGAACAAGTATTATCATAATATGCATCAATCAATAAGCTTTGGGACACTGCACACATAATGACAATCCTCCTTTCTTAATGGTGCCTAAAAGTAGAAGGTGGAGACTCAAATAATGGTGGAAGAAAGGCCCTTCACAAAGGGAAGCAGGGATTTCAAGTTCAAAAAGAGCTTCCAAAAATTATGGTACTTGTTAGGTTTCAGCCCTCATTGCCCCTATCATAAGCATCTTGAAGTGATTAAAGTTAAACTGAACAAAGATGGAGCATATGCTTGACAAAGTATAAGTTGGCAATCTCAAGTCCCTTGAATACAAGGGCCACACCTCACGCTACTCAACTTCAGTCACCTGTAAGTTCTTGTCATTGTAAGTACATGCATATCATAGAGAACTGCCAACGGGGTACCTCTTGCACATGGTACAGGAGCTATCCCATAACCAAAATGACAAGGCAAGCAGACAATGAGCATCTCAGCAATCTTTTTATTTATTATATGCATAGCTTTTTATTGACGATGCTTCATAGATAGCTCACTATGGTGATGCTGCAAGTTTCCACCATGATTAGGCATGGCTTAGGCTAGCGGCCCATGCGTTTCTCTAACACAAAATACATACTCCATGGACTTACAAGTTCCTTCTTTATTTCACACCGGTGACATCCATAGACAAAAGAGCATGATATCAACTGAGTACAATGTTTAACATGTTCCCCGTGACAACACGGTTCTACTAATTCCAACATATAAGTGCAAGCATATACAACATAGATGACACAATGGTTCAAGTTTATTAGGGGCAAAGAATATAAAGTGTGCCATCAAGTTTGTGAGAGCTTTAATCACTAAGTTTTCACAAAACAAAATAGTTTTTAATTGGAAGATAGCTGAAAACAAGAATATACTTGGAATGGTGTAACACACCATGCATAGGAGTTTATAGTGGACACTTTGGAATAACTTGGTTTCTTGGGAGTTGGAAGCATGAGTAGAGCATACTCATACAAGTGGAGGCTAGCAAAAGACTGGGAGCAACCAACTAAGAGAGCATAATGGCCATAATCATACAGAGAAACAAAACATTACTAATCAAAGCATAGATTGGTACTACAAGTCAAGAACTAGATGATCATAGAGGCTATGGTTACTTGTCATAGTCATAACATGGTGTGAGAATGTGCCAAGTCAACCCAAACAAAGCATCAAAGGAGAATATCACAATACTATGCTTTTGCATGTTAAAACAACGCATAATTTATTCAAGGCACACTAAACAATCCCAATTGTTTGGAACAAGACATGCTACAGCAATAATCACTAAACATAAGGTCAAAACAACACCTATCATGTCATGCTAAAGTCTAAGTCACAGTCAATGCAAGCTCCTCTTGCACTTACAAGCAAGAACTTACTACTCTTTTCCAACACCAAGCAACTTATTTGCAAAACAACACAACGAGAAGATGAGTCCAAACTAATTTATTCAAGCAAACTAAACAACTAAGTAAACCAAACGAAAACTAAGACGCTCCAAGAACAACACAACTGTGCATGAAACAATAAAAACGAAGTGTCTAGACAGACCTGAGCTTTTGATTGATGAAGAAGGGGATGCCCAAGGCATCCCCAAGCTTTGACGCTTGTACCTCTTGGATAGTTCTTGGGATGACACCGGGTGGAATCCCCAAGCTTGAGCTTTTGTCCATTCTTCATCTCATTACATCATTCTCTCTCTACACCTGAAATTTTTTTCTTCACACAATCTTCATTAGCAACATTAGTGTATTCAAAAGATATTAGACCTTAGGCAAAGATTTGGAACAGCAAAACTTTTCATTAAAAACACAAGATACTTTACCAACTCCTTCAAAAATCTCAATTCCCCAAAAGATAACTCAAAAAGGAATCAATTAGAAGCAAATGCAAATAATGACAAAAATCTGTTAAAACAGACCAGCAGGTAGAAACCGATTTTTTTGAAAATGTTCTGTTGCTCAAATAAAAAATTGTTAAACTAACGAAAGTTAGCTAACATACTGGGGTATTTATTCATAAATTTTCAGCTCAATCCGAGTTACACAGACTCCTCAAGATTTTTTTTGGTAGAGGATAGAAATCTGTTTCGGGATAGCAACTCCCCAAACCTCACTTCCCTCTCATTAGAGGTCATTCTTGGCACAAAAACCAAACAAAAAGGACAAGGAGAGGTCATTACAGAAGTAATAACTTCCAATACTCAAGGAAACTCTTGGGTTATCTCCTAGCAAGTACTTTTCTTTAACGCCTTTAAGTTAGGGTTGATAGCTTGAGAAGATGCTCACATAACAAATATGAATTGAAGTAAAAGAGAGAATCAAGAAGCAAATTCAAAACACATTTAAGTCTAACCCACTTCCTATGCATAGGAATCTTGTAAGAAAATAAAACAAAGAAGCACAAAGCCACAAGCATAGGAAAGCAAAACAAGTGCAACTTCAAAACCTTCAACATAAAGGGGGGAAACTTAATATTGTTGAGATACATAAGACCATGTTTTCCTCTCTCATAATAATTTTCAGTAGCCTCATGAATAAAATCAACAATATATCTACCACATAAAGCATGCTTTTCATGATCTACAAACACATAAGTTCTATCAAGCTCCAAAATAGTGGGATTAAAACCTTCACGGGTTTTATCCAAAGTATATATTTCAAAAGGATCCATAGGAACATAACATTCATCCCCCTTTGGTAAGCATGGGGGACAATCAAATATTGTAAGAGGTAAAGAGTTACTCTCATTAGAAGGTAGGCATGGGTAGATCCATTCTTCCTCCTTTTGTTCATCACTCTCCTCCTCTTTTTCATCTAATGAGCTTCTAGTTTCAACAATTTCTTCTTCCATAGTCTCCTGCAAGGCATTAGTTTCTTCCATTTGTGGAAAACGCCTATTAAAATATTCAAGAATATAGCTATTTTCTTCCTTGTAATTATAAAAGCAAAATTTAAGTATCTCAAAAACCTCATGTTTATAAGGTGCATCATCAGTATTCTCAAGCAAACTGGCAAGTTCAAATGCACCCTTGAAGGCAATAAATTCTTCAATTTGTTCCACATCATCAAAATCATAATTTCCTTTAACATAAGAAGATATGGTAACATTATCATTATACTCACATTGAAAGGGTAGGTGTTTATACCTCCTGCAACAACAAGCTTTATTAGAGCAAAAAGTAACATTATAAGTAGAGCACACGTCTCTAGCAATAGTATTCAACTTATCAATTTGTTCCCATAAGTGTTTCCCTTTTTGTGACAAACAGTGTTCCTTATAATAATACTTTTGTTCTTTCGTGAACCCACCTTGCCAATAAGAACTAGTTTCAAAGAAACCATCCATTGATAGAAAGCATGACCAAGCAAGGCGATAACAGACCAGCAACCAGAGTGGGAACTAAATTTTTTTGTGTTTTTTATAAGAGAAAGCAAACCAAACTAAACTAATTTTTTTTGGAGTTTTTGAAAAGAGGCAAACAAAACCAAGAAAATGAAACTAAGAAAACTAAAAACAAAGTAAAGAGAAAGGAAGTGAAGGATTGCCCTTGTGAAGACTTCCTTAGCCTCCCCGGCAACAGCGCCAGAAAAGGCTTGATGCAGCGCTGAGTTGATGTAGGAGCGCTTCGTTGGGAACCCCAAGAGCAAGGTGTGAAGCAGCACAGCAGCAAGTTTTCCCTCAGTAAGAAACTGAGGTTACCTAACTAGTAGGAGGAAGGAAACGCCACACAGGTGTTGCAAGCAACACGGAGACCCGCACAACACAAACTCAAGACTTTGCCCCAACAAACCAGTGAGGTTGTCAAGCTCACCGGTTTGATGTAACAAAGGATTAAACGTATGGTGTGGAAGGTAATGGTTTGCAGCAAGTAAACAAGTAATAGTGGAAGATGTATCAATGGTAAAGATTGGAAGGGGCTCTCCTTAGATAAACAACATGGCATGAAGGGTAAACAAATTATAGCAGGGCAATTGACAGGAACTGAGCAAGGCATAACAATGCAATACCAGACAAAAAGATCCTATGAGATTCAATTGGGCAATACAAAAATATACATAGACCGCCATCCAACTGCATCTATGACTAGAAGTTGTCACACCCCGGGACCAGGGCTAAACAAATCCCAGACCTCCGTCTAACATAAGCTTAACCTTGAGCTCTAGAATATCCAGAGAAGAATCGATAACACAGCAGTGACCCTACAATACAAAAATTATTACAGCAAGCTCATAGCTCGGCAGAGAATCAAATTATTACAAGCAGAGGTCACTAACCACAAACATCAAATAACAGAAGGCAAATTATGCTATTAAGTATAGCAAACTTAACAAATGGCCTAAGAGGCCTGAAGCATAACGATGACGTCCCAGCCCATAGATTCCAGGCTGTCGACCGGGAACCCCAAGCTACTCGTCGGTGTCGATGTAGTACCAAACTCGTCTTCAAGGAACACTTACTCTGCCAAAAGTATCAACAAAGCAAGGGTGAGTACAGGGTGTACTCCACAAGACTTATGGTTGGTGGAGTTGTTTTGCATAAAGCCATCTTTGTTTATAAAACAAGAGAGAGAAGAAGCTCGTCTAGTCAGAGTATTTTAAAAGGGGATAAGAGAGAGACATCTCCAAAATATTGATCATCATCTTTTGATATCCACCAAATCATCATCATCTCTAAACTAGGATCACCCCCTCGTACCCATGAAGAAGCATCCTTAAGCACACGTTGATCTGCCAAGTTTTACGATTAGGTTCATGTTCTCTATGATCATCACGTCCGTTCCCAAGTCGTCCATAACCGTGGACACGGCTTTACAAAATATTATTACCCTACAGGGGTGTACAACTTTACCCACACGTACTAACCTTCTCTTAATGCCACTTAAGATTAGACCTCTTCCTTGGAAGGCCGGCAGAGGGTGGTTAGACACGACCTTTACCTTGCTTTCGCCGAGACCATGAGTCACGCCCTAAGGATGGTTCCGCCATAACGGGTCAAGTCCCGAAGTCGGTCCCTAGAGATGTGAGGCGAGGTTGGTTCACCAGGGGCTCCATCGACCCCAAGCAACCCCGGCCACGCTTACCTACCTGTTATGAATGCACCTCCTTCACCGCCTTCGAGAAGATCCAGAATGCATGTCGAATGGAACGCCCGAACTATGTGACTCATGGAATCTACTAGGCAAGTTAGTCACTCGTGGGGTTTTCCAGGCCCCGTGTGGTTGTACGCTCGTCTTGGTTCAAGAGGCAAGAACATCGGGTCCTAGTGGTGGCGAGCATGGGACTAGAAAAACCACATCCCACCGTGGCCTCCCATACAAGCCTTAGCATGTTTAATCTCATATTACTGATCTCATCTCATTTCATTCTCCTATCATACTAGATTCTCTCCATCTGATACATCATCTGGATGAACCAGAACTGACGGCTATGCATGGCTAAGCAGGACAGAGATATAAGTTCTAGCAGTGCACACAAGCCAAACCTAGTTATGCTAGGAGTAGTGGATCGGGTAATATAATCTCAAAGGGATTAATGCAATAGATAGGGTACTCTACCTATCGATAAAAGACCATAGTAGAATCGTATGCAACATGGCAGAATTGAAATGCTTTTGTAAACATAGGATTATATCATCGTGGGGCTATGCTTGACTTTGCCCGTTGATAACCAATGAGCAGACCTTCGGGAATATTGTACTTGACTTGGTTACAGTTGGTAAAGTATTATTTGTCGATCTTCGATGGTGTTGTCCTTGCTCTTTGATCTCGATCTCGATATCGTATTCTACCGGAAAGAACCAAACACCGGGAAGAGAGGGACACAATACACAATGGAATCAATGCAATGCTCAAGCAAGGATGATGATATGACAAGTTAAATTTCTTTGAAATGTAACCCTAAGGCATGCTCGACCATTTAATCGGGGTTCCGAGGGGTAGAAACCCTAACTCGGGGAAACTCCGAATGCATATGAGAGGGGTGCATTTGTTGTTCTAATCAAGATTGTCATGTAAGTTGCTTAACAATGCATGATTATAACTTAAATAGTTAGATCTCATTTTTCTGAACATTTTGATATATTATACATATTTTTCTGAGTTATAATGAATTACTTATTGAATTTACAAGATTATTACATTTTATGAAATTGTTTAATCAATTTAAATTGAATTATTGCATCACTGTGACATCAGCACAGGGGTGGGGGTGTTTTGTCACCGAGGCAGAACCTACCCATGGTGGCTGACCGAGGGGCCCTAGGCCACCTCAGCTTCCATGCTAGAAGGTGGGACCCGAAAGGGGGTTGACTGGGTCAGCCTGCGCCTACTGACACACGGGTGACGTCGGCATGACGTCACGCCGGCAGGGCTCGCAGCATGACAGCGGAGACGGCGAAGGAGGGCTCACGGGATTGCGTGCGGGTGCGGGTTCGACTCATAGCAAAGAGGGGAACCTGATGGTGGCAGCACCACGAACTATTGGTCACCAGAGTGGCTCGTACGGTGATGGCCAGCGGCGGCGGCGGCGACAGAGCGACCGCGACCTATGGCTACAGACGACGTGCGGGCAAACTAGGGGCACAGGGAGGACCGGGAGCTCACCCTCGATGCGATGACGATGATGGGGAGGATCTAGGTGGATGAAGGCGACAACACGGTGGCAGCGGAGCTCATCGGGCTTGAGGAAGAATACGAACGACGACGTCGATTCCGAGCACCCCGGCCCAAGTACTTTCGCAGAGAGGTAGAAGACGGTGGTGCGGTGTCAGGGCCGTGCTCAGAGGGCTTGGGGAGGTGTCTATCGACGGCGGCGAACGGCGCCTGCCCGGGCTAGGGTTTGGGGAGCTCGCGGAGATGTGAGAGGGCGAGCGAGGAGGGGATAAGGCCAGGAGAGGAGAAGGTGGACACGCTGCGGCGCTCTTATCCTCGTCTGGGGGCGGCAGGGTAGCGCGAATCGCATCACGGGAGGGTGACGGCGGCGCCGGCGACACGCACCTGCTTCGCCTCGTCCTTCTGTCTCCACGAAGAAGGAAAGGAAAAGAGGAGTGAAGGGGTACTGGGCCGACTAGGCCAGACTGGGCTGCGGGTGGCTGCGGGCTGCTGCGCTGGGCGGCAAGAAGGGGAGAGGGAAGATGGGTTGCGGCCTGTTTCCTTTTTCTGTTTTGTATTTCCCTTTGGTATTTTCAAATCCTTTTCTAATTTGAACATTCTGAAAATACTAGAACTTTATAAATTTTATTTGAAACACATATGGGCCCTCCATACTATTTGGGATCCACATACTTTATACTTATCAAATATTTTTAAAACCATTTGAAGAAGTTTTCAAGAGAGGAAGGATTAGGGTTTAGGGTTTTGATTTATTTCTCTTTGCATGCATTTTTATAAGATGATGCTAATGATGCACAAACAAACCCTAATACAAGATTAACTAAAACTGGGGTGTTACAGAAGTCCACCTTTAGGTTATCATCTGAACCCCCTCCAGTATTAAGTTGCAATCAACAGAAACCTGCTTTAAGCAAAGTGTGTAAGGTAAAAAATCCACTTGTTCCATGAATAAGAGACCATTGTTTTCTCCCTAGTAGCAACATCACATCTACAACCGAAGAGATTTCTGTCACTTCCCTTGGAAACTAGAGGCATGAACCCACTATCAAGCATAAATAGCCCATCTTGGAGTCACTAGAAACTACTCGGCCAAGATAGCTACTAACAACGGAGAGAATGCAAGATCACAAACAACACAGACATGATCGAATCAATAAGACAAAACCATTAATCAATCTAACATAGTAATCTCAATATCCATCGTATTCCCGCAAACACAACATGCATGATAACAAATATATTAGATCTTGATCATGAACAGAGCTCACACGATCTATACATGAAAGCATAAGGAGGATATACAACCATCTAGCTACTACATGGACCCATAGTCCAAGGTGGAACTACTCACGCATCATACCGGTGCTAGGAAGAACTTCAGATCCCCTCGATCTAGGGACGACGGTGACGGTGGATACAGAAGGTTTCATGGAGTTTTGATCGGCTATTTAGGGTTTCTGCATCGGGGGCTTCTTATAGGTGAAGAGGCGAGGCCGGGAGGCGATCAGGGGGGCACACCCTGCCCAGGCGCGGGCCCACCCCTGGTTGCGCCTAGGGGGGTTTGGCCGCCCTGGTTCGTGTCTCCGTCTCGTCTTCTGGATCCGTGTCCCTCACGGCAAAATATTGACTTTGGCTTCTGTCCCGTCCAATTTCGAGAATATTGATTTTCTTCCTTTCTGGAACCAAAAACAGAAGAAAACAGGCAAATGGCACTGTGGAAACTTGTTAATAGGTTATTTCCAAAGAATATATAAAACACCTCTCTAGCACCCCGGGTAAAACCACTACTAGAAAATCGCGTGTTAAATAATACTTTGTGCATAATCATGACATCATCATGCATATTAATTGCCAAAACTGTTTCGCCAAAATCCTACTTTGTTTTCTAAATATCCTCTCCTTCAATTCCAAATTAAAAAGCCTAGTCTCACTAGATATTTTATTTGTCAAAAACTGTTACAAAAGTTGTTTGTATAAAAATAAATGAACACATCAAAATAAAATAGTTTTGTAAAATCGGGGAGGCAGTCTAGCCGTCCAGGCCAGAGGCCCAACCAGCCAACCACCTACTACCCTGCCCAAAAGAAACCGTAGCAAAACCCTAGATCTACCCTGCCTAATCCCTCCTCACTCTCTCACCCAGCCGCCGCCACCCTTGGGACACGCCCTGGCCCCACTCCTCCCTCGTGCGATCGACGCCAACCTCCCGCACTCACGCCCGCGTTCGTGTCCTGGCCCCACCTCCCTCATCTCACGCAGCCCGCTCCCTCTCGCGATTCCCCCTGCTCGGCTCGCTTCTTCCTCCCTGTAACCGCCGCAGGCACGCCTGTCTCCCCCTGCTCGACAATCATCGCCGGCCCCCGAATCATCGACCTCGACCACCAGCCGCCGTTGGGGCTCTGCTCGTCCTCGACGCCGGACCTCGCCGGTCCTCTCCCTCGCCTTCCTCTTAGGCAGGCACCGTCGCAACACTTGGCGCCAGGGCCTGCCCAGCGACCGTCGCCCTCGCCGCCTCGCGGCACCTCGCAGTGCTACCCGTCGTTGGCCTCTCCTCTTCGACCACCACCCCATGCCTCCCCGCGTTCGGCCATGCCGCCATCCTCTGCCTCGCCTGCCATCGCGAGCACCTCCTCGTCCGCTGGCCTCCAGCACCCGGCCCGCGTCCGGCCCGTCCGCAGCACCGCCGTGGCCTCCCAAGCACTGATTTTTGTTGCGTGAAGGAGGGCGTCGTTCGCTTCGCCCCAATTGGTGTGTGTCCGTTGCTTCAGGATGCGCGCTTGGACCTTTGTTTGGTTGCTTCTGTTGTTCTTGGACAGTGTGTAGGTTGTTGGCTAGCTGCTAGCTGCTAACGGCCTGTGCACCTCCATCTACCTACCGAAGGCACCCTACCTGTCGACAAGGCCAACAAAGAGGAGTCCATCCCCACCTCGACAAGATTGTCGCGAAGCCGCCATCCTTTTTGTCGAGATGTTTAACCAAGATCGACGCTGTGTCAAGTCTGTCCTCGACATTGGAGTCGGAACACCAAGATCACCCACACGGATCCGAAGATCAAAACCCTAAGACCGATCCCGAACACCTGGAACCAAGATCGCCGAACCCATGTGTGACCCCTTTCTAAGACCCTATTTTTATAATATGATATTTCTCACCTGTTGCATATTAAATTATTCATACTCGCATGCATGTTTAGTGGTTTGGGGGCACTATGCCGATTCACCTCATAATTAAATATGGAGGCCATATGCGGGCGAATCTAGTCTAATATTGGATCCATTTAAATTTGTGTAGCGAACCGATACTATAATTTTTCCATGATAAGACAACATTTAAATTGCGGGGTATCTAAACAACTAGAACCATATATTTAATTGTCGGGACCCTCGGTCTTGCTTAATATTGCCTAATTGCATCACATCTTCGCCATGTCATACATCATACATGCATCATGCCCGATCTTCTGCCGTAGTATTAAATAGTGCATCCGGTGTTTGTGCTAGTGCTTTGCTTCTTCACGGATTAGGCCGATGAGTTGATGCGAGTGTCGACCTGATCTTCGGATGAACCTTCGGCAATGTTTTCAGGCGAGCATTCTCCCCCTTTCTACCTATCTTATTTTATAGTCTTTATTTCCTCCTGTTGATCTATTGCTATCTGTGATGCGATGCTCTAGTTTTCGTACCCGTGATATCCCTTGCAGCCATTAAATTGCCTTGGACACATCCTATTTCCTGTTTCTTGGTAGGTAGTCAGCCTTGCGAGTCGTAGTTGCTTGCGCAGGTGTTGCGTCGCGCCGTCGATGTTCCACAGTTGTTGGAGTAATGCCTTATGTTTAATGTTGGAGATGATCATAACTTTAATTACAGTTAATAACTAAAATTGAAGTAGGTAAATAATGCAGAGGCATAGGTGGGCAATAGATGTTATTTGGTTTTTAACCGTCCACTTGTGTCCCGTAGGACCCTGAGTACTTGATACCTGTTCTTTGAATATTCGCACTATCCGCATGTGGGACCATGAATCCCCCTAGCCAGAGCTTGAGTCATATTTATTTCTTGGGGCCACAAAGTAGTTTGGGGCTTTATTACTATCCTGTACTTATGCCATGCTTTACTGCTTTATTTACTATTGCACGTGAAGTGCATGTACTGTTTAGGTAAGTGGAATGTTTCCGCGGTATCGACAAGCCCAGTCACACTTTCGGGTTCCCAGTCGTTTACAACCATTGACACAAACCTCTGGGTCCGTCTCGGAGCCGGCCAACTTCGTCGCGGGTAGCTTGGTGGGGTGGCCCCCTGAAATTTATATGAATCTTGCAATTGCTCTGTCGTGATGCCTCGTTTGGTTTTTATTTGGTTTTTGCCGAGGTTGATCGTGCGTGTGTTGCTATTTGTGCCCCCCTGCAGGGTAAAACTTTTTGAAAGCCGTGTCCGCGGTTATGGACGACTTGGAGCACAGTATCTCGATCATAGACAACTATAACTAAAGTAGTGCTATAAATTTGACTTTATAATGACTAGTAATTAGCTTCACTATAATGGAATGGCTAAATAAAAGTGTCAACAATTGCTGGTTTGGGTAGTCACCTGTTACCATTGTATCTGACTAGTAAGTATTGCAACTACAACGGAATGGCTAAATAAAAGTACCAACAACTGCTGAGTTTTGGGGTGCCTCATGCTATATGGATCTGACTAGTAAGTACTACAACTACAAAGGAATGGTTAAGTAAAACTGCCCACTTCTTATTATCTCAGGATGACTCATGCTACCTATACCTGACTAGTAATTGCCGCGACTATAACGGAATGAATAAAACTGCCAACTGTGTGATTTCCTCGGTTGACTTCCTCGTTTGGTCTCGAGGGGGAAATACCAGGATGGGTATGCTTGGTGATAGTTTCAGGTTGGATCCGAATAGGTATTTCTTATCCCTCTCTAATAGCCGACAGTTGTATCGAGTCTCTATAGGTTGTTTAGTGCATGCTACGCTGTCGCTTCAGTCCACCATACCTATGTAGGCGAGAGCCGCCGAATTCTAGTCTCGCCGTGTACTGGCCTCAGTACTGACCGCTCCTCTTTTTCCTTTGCCCTTTGTCGGCACCCCTTTTGTTTAAGCAGGTTTTGAGATCGACGTCGTTAGCAGGGTTACCCTTCCGCTTGGCACGGGCAGGTTATGGACGCCATTGGTTATTCTTCAGGGCTCTTAGCTCAATTTGCATCTTGTCCGTACTCGGACGCTGTATCGTTTTAAAGGTGATTTGCATCTTTGTATTGTATATATGTATTCTTGACTCTTTGAGTCACTGTTTTATATATCTGTTCTGTGGATTCCATCATGGACTATTGTGTAATGGTATTACTTCGTTTTCCACCCGCACGAGAGTGCCTGGTGGGCACCTTTGAATCGTTTCTATGCGGGTTTGGCAGGAATTGCTAAAACTTGCATAGGGTCGATTCCGAGGTTGTTACAACCTCAAAGTGTAGACGAAGCAAAGCAAAGTAGATACTAAACAAGCATGGAGTATCAAAAATTATAGATACGTTTCTGACTTATCAGCCACTAGCGGTATGTGATGATTTTTCTCAATTTCTAACTACTTTTGTGAATTTAAATGAATTTTGTTTGATTTACAAAAGAAATTCAAATTGAACTAGATGTATGTCTAGTTTGGGGAAATTAAAAAAATAAGTTTATGGTGCCATTTCATGTGGATATGGAGTATCCACAAAGAAAGTTGGAAGATTGGATCATTTGATGTGGATTGCCATCCTGCAAAATTTGAACCTATTTTCTAAAAATAGAAAAATGTGGAATAACCAAAAAATAAAATCCAATGCAAAGAGTCCTTTTAACCCAAGAAAAATACTAAACCTGAGTTATGACAATTATTTTGAAAATACTTCTCAAAATTTAGTACTGTGGATGACTTTTCTTGGTTTTTAGGCCAAATGACCATTGGATTGTGTTGGGGGGATGACCCCAGGTAGGGTCAAGCTAAGGTAAAAGAGCAAAGCCCACCGAGGTGTTGACCAGGTCAAAGAATGACCCGGCTAAGTTAATTGAGGGCCGACCGAGTAAGGGTCGGGTTACCCTAAGTTAAGCAGCTAAGGTTTGGCTCGTCCGACATATGAGGCATGTCGGCACGATGTCTACTATGTTATTTACCTGCAGGTATAATCTTGGACTAGTCATCTTGTACGAGGCCGAGTCATGAGGAGGCTTGCTCGAAAAGGAGAGAGCGAGCCCCAAAGTCAACACATCGCTATGTCTCTCCCTCCGGAATCTACACAGAGCCAAGAGCTATAGACAAGGGTTAGAGGGACAGAAGGGCAGAACAAGCATCATGGAGGTGACAGTCCCAAATTCCAACATTCACATGTCATGGGCTCTGGGTTATTGCCATCAATAGAAGGGGGACAGGGAAAGGCTCCCGCCGAATTACCTCTTTGGGATGAGCATATTCGGGGAATATGCCATCCATGTCAGCCCTAATGTGACCTGGCCACCCCTTTATAAGGTGAGCCAGGACCTCCTAGAGGGGGGATGATTCATTTTACACTTAGATACTAGGTGAGAGCTCCTTCCTCCTCTCTCTGATACAGCTCAATGAGCAAGTGTAATCATTGTTGATCAAACAAAAGATCGAGAGTGAGTTCTTTGTGTGTAGAAACCACTAGATCATCCCTCCCTGGATCCAACTAGTGCACATTGGCCCCAACTTTAGCATACCCATGGCATCTGCCGTGCCACTACCACGACAGTTGACACCCACCGTGGGGCTAGCAGCGGTACATGCTAGCTGGAGTCAAGATCCGAACGGGAAACTTCATTGTTATCAATGAGCGCATCGTCTCCGGACTGGTGCAGTGCTTCGACATGTGGGACTACATCAGCAACAACGCGCATCACTTTTCCAGGCGCTCTCCTTCGTGCAACGGGATCTTCATCAACCTAGGCACGCACAAGGTCTACATAGGCGCCGATGTCTCCTATGTCTATCGACAGCAAGTCATCCTCGCGGGAGAGCCTCCCCTCAGCGCTGCTAGCGGTCTGCATATAAGTCGCTCCGCAGGAAGCGTCGAGGTGATGATGACGACACCAGCTCCAGGAGTAGGAGTGTGGCATCCCGCAAAACCACTAATAGAAAATCGCGTTGTTTTTGTGCATTGCATCATCATGACCGCATGCTCATGTCATCATGCCACATTGCATTTGAACATCGTCATCATCATGCATATTATTTTACTTGAAACTATGTTGTGAAAGACTATTGTTTTCTAAAACTAGCCCTCCTTCTATTTCAAATTAAATCCCCGGATGTTTCCGGATATTTTGTTTGTCTAAAACTAATTACAAAAGTTATTCTTAAATTAAATAAAAAACCTATATTATTTTTAGGGGGCAGTCGAACGGGCCGATCCGACCCAGTCGACCACCCCAGAATAAAATCGGTCCACCCTAAACCCCTTTTTACACCCAGACCTAGTCTACCCACCCAACCAGCCACATCACCCCTCCTATCGCGAGACGCCACGTCACCCTGCCCCTTCCCCCTAACCTATCCCAGGCCGCCACCTAATCCTAACCCCAACTCCCCTTCCCTGGTCAAACCCACCAGCACACACACCCCAACCCGCTGCCACCCGGGCCCCACGCCACACCGCCCCGGCCCACCACCTGCCCGTTTCCCCACCCCGTCCTCTTCCTCCCACCTCTCTCCACGTCCTCCTCACCGCCCCGACCGCGTTCTCCTCCACCACCGCCGTTCACCGGCCCGCGCCCTCCCTCTCCTCCTCCTCTGCTCCCCGCCCTTTTTCCCTCCCCTCCGGCGCCGCCCTCCTCCCGTGTGACGCCCGAGCTCGCCTCCGCCCGAGCCCAGCGCGTCGCCCTTCCCCTCCTTCCCCGCCACCGGCGATCCGCCTCCGGCCCGTCCCCGCCTCACTGCCACCTGGCCGAGCCCGCCTCTCCACTGGCCGCCACCTCCCGTCGCGTCGGCCTCCGCCCGCCCTCTCCTCGCACGCAGCGGCGCCCTCCTCCTCCGCCCGCCACCGGCCGCCTGCAGCGCGCCTTTCCCAGACGCCGCCTCCACCTTCCTCCTCCGCTGCCACCAGCGCCCCCACCATCGCTCTCCTCTTCCTCCTGCCATCGCCGTCCCCTTGGCGCAGCCTCCTTCGCTTCGCTCCCTGTCGCCCCTCTCCTCCGGCGCGTCGCCGCCTCCTCCTCCGCCTCGCCTCCCGGCTCCGAAGCCCCCGCCTCCCGAAGGCCCGCCTGCTGCCATGGCGCCGAAGGCCTGAGCCCCACTCTCCGTCGTCCGCCTCTCTCCGGCGAGCCCGCCCGACGCCTCCTCGCCTCCTCCATCCCAAGGCCGTCGTGGAGCTCCCATCGCCGCCCGAGCTCCACCGCCTCTCTCGCCTGCTCCGCTGCAAGCACCGCCATTGCCGCAGCCGTCGAGCACCGCGCTCCGCCTCGCCGGTCCCGCCTCCCGGTCATCGCTGCCGCCTGCACGCGAGGCCAGGACCGCCCCTTCTCTGTTTTCGGGCCAAGCCCTTGTCGCTGGCCGCTGTCCTCCGGTCGTCCTCCTCCCAAGCGCAGCAACCACCGCCCACCTCGCGTCCCCTGTGCTCAGCCGAGCTGACCCGAAGCACCATCGGAGTACCATTCCAAGACCCCCTCGACAAGATCTCCGATCCAACACATCGACAAGTTCGCCACGAGGAGCCGCACGAACCCGAGGGTCCGTCGACAAGACCGTCTCGTCACAAGAGCCCCGATGCCCTTTTGTCGCCAAGATCTGCATCGCTACGTGTTTCGTCGACCAATGTGCGAGGTGGAACCCGATGGCGTCGGTACCCCAAGATCTACCACACGGACGCACCACGGACTCAGAGAAACCCTTGGACGCCAAGATCGTCTCGATAATGATGTTTTGAAGAATGGACCTGGCATACCCCGAGGACCCTGACGCCGTTTCCCAGTTCGCCACCGGTGAATAAGGAGAAAACCTCAAGGACTTCGACACGGAGCGTCAAGATCGCCTCACGGAATCCGAAGCGCGGACCCGACAAGATCTTCGCGACGATAAGAACGACACCGACCCGGAAGAACCCGGCGCCCCGACACGAACAAGTACTTCTTCCGACGCCGAGTCCTCCGAGAACCCGGATGCGACAAGATCTGCCCCGTTGTTCGAGAATGTTCCTGCCGAGACCGCTTCCGTCGGACCCTGAGCCCCAGTCGAACCCCGAACCCCCCGGAACCCCAAGTTCGTCGAGACCCCCCTAATGTGTGAACCCAAACCCGAGACCTTATTTTATTAAATGATATATACTTGTTGCATATTAAATTGTCATACTCGCATGCATATCATTGGTTTGGGGGCCTTATGCCGATTCACCATATAATTAAATATGGGGCCCATATGCGGGCAAATCTAGTCTTATATTGGCCTCATTTAAATTTTTGTAGCGAACCGGTAACTTATCTTGCCTTGTTAAGACAACATTTAAAATTCAGGTAGCTAAACAACATGAACCACCTAAATATTTTTCGGGACCCCGGTTCCGCTTAATATGACCTAATTGCATCGCACCTTGCCATGTCATACATCATACATGCATCATGCCCGATCTTTTGTCGTAGTATTAAATATTGCATCCGGTGTTTCTTCTAGTGTTTTGCTTCTTCGCGGATAAGGCCGTTGAGTTGATGCGAGTGTCGACCCGATCTTCGGTTGAACCCTTCGACAATGTTTTCAGGCGAGCATCTCCCTCTTTCTACCCATCTTACTTTTATAGTATTTATTCCCTCCTGTTGATCTATTGCTATCTATGTTGCGATGCTCTAGCTTTCGTACCCGTGATATCCCTCGCAGCCTTATATTGCCTTGGAAACCACCTATTACCTGTTGTTTGATAGATAGTTGGACATGCGCGTTGTAGTCGCTTGCTCAAGTGCTGTTGCGTGCCGTCAAGTTCCACAGTGGTTGGAGTATTGCCGCATGTTTGATGTTGGAGATGATCTTGGCTTTACTTATCATTCACTTTAATTACTGCTTAACAACTAAAATTGAAGTAAGTAAGCAGAGGCACAGGTGGGCAATAGATGTTATTTGGTTGTTAACCGTCCACTTGTGTCCCGTAGGTCCCCGAGTGCTTGATACCTGTTCCTTGATTTATCGCGCTATCCACATCCGGGAGGATTATGGAACCCCCCTGAGCCAGAGCTTGATTCATTCTTATTTCTTGGGGCCACAAACTAGTTTGAGGTTTTATTTACTATCCTGTACTTATGCCATGCTTTATCAGATATTTACGATTGTGCGAGGAGCACATCGCTTAGGAAAGCGGAGTGTTTTCGCGGTATCGACAAGCCCAGTTTTGGGTTCCCAGTCGTTTACGGCCATTGTCGCAAACCTTGAGTCCGTCTCGGAGTCAGCTAATTTCGTTGCGGGTCTACTCAATGGGGTGGCCCCCTGAAATATTTCTGAATCATGTGGTTGCTTTGTCGTGAAGGCCTTGTTGGGTTTTGATTTGGTTTTTCCGAGGTTGATCGAGCGTGTGTTGCTATTGGTGCACCCCGGCCGGGTAAAACTTTCTGAAAGCCGTGTCCGCGGTTATGGACGACTTGGAGCACAGTATCTCGATCATAGACAACTATAACTAAAGTAGTTCTATAAATCTGACCTTATAATGACTAGTAATCAGCTTCACTACAATGGAATGGCTAAATAAAACTGCCAACACTTGCTTGCTTGGGTTGTCGCTTGCGACCATTGTATCTGACCAGTAAATATTGCAAATATAACGGAATGGCTAAATAAAAGTGCCAACAACTGCTGGGTTTTGGGTTATCTCATACTAATTGTATCTGACTAGTAAGTGTTGCAACTACAACGAAATGGTTAAATAAAAGTGCCCACTGCTTATTTTATCAGGATGACTATCTATATTTGACTAGTAATTGCTACAACGATAACTGAATAAATAAAACTGCCAACTGTGTGAGTTCCTCGGTTGACTTCCTCGTTTGGTCTCGAGGGGGAAACGCCAGGATGGGTTTGTTTGATGATAGTATCAGGTTGGTTCCGAATAGGCCTTTCTTACCCCTCTCCGATAGCCGCCAGTTGTATCGAGTATCTATAGGTTGTTCAGTGCATGCTGCCGCTGCCGCTCAGTCCACCATACCTATGAAGGCGAGGACCGCCGAATTCTAGCCTCAGTTGTAATCGCCTCGATCGACGCTCCTCTTTTTCCTTTGCCCTTTGTCGGCACCCCTTTTGTTTAAGCAGGTGTTGAGATCGACGTCGTTAGCAGGGTTACCCTTCCGGCTTGGCCTGGGCAGGGTTATGGACGCCATTGGTTATTCTTCAGGGCTCTTAGCCCCATTTGATTTTCAAGGTGATTTGAATCTTTGTATTGTATATTTGTATTCTTGACTCCTTGAGTCGTTGTTATATATATCTGTTCTGTGGGTCCCATCGAGGACTGTTGTGTAATGTTATTACTTTGTTTTCCACCCGCACGAAAGTGCCTGGTGGGCACCTTTGAATCGTTTCTATGCGGGTTTGGCGGGAATCGCTGAAACTTGCATAGGGTCGATTCTGAGGGTGTTACAAGGAGCCATCCCAAAAAAATACCCAGCGGTAGTAGATCCGGCAGCAGAAAACCCGGTAGAGGCTCATGATGTAACTCCTAAGGTACCTCGTATGATGGGCCCTCCACTAGAAAAACCAGAGAATATCCTGCAGGAAGCCATAGATAGTATGACTACTCCCATAGCTCCTATTGTAGATACGGCTTGTGCATAGGTCGAGCTGGAGGAAACTCGGCAGAAAATGTTAGAGGGAGCCAAGAGGGTTGCAGCTATACAGCAGTCACTTAACATCACCTTGCATGAGTATGCTAGGGAAAATAAGCTAAACACTATCCCAACTCGCTTGGATGGTGTAAGGTTGAAAGGAAAGAATCTCCTTATTGATATTAACAAGGAACATGTGTCTAGGCAGGATGACTCGGAAGACCCAGGGTTGCCGAGGTATAGCAAGCCTGCGAATAACCTCAGGGTTGTAGATGCAGCAGTTGCCGAGATACCTGCTATGTCTGGTGAAGCCCGACAGAGGCAACATGAGAGAGTAAATGAGCTGGTGCGCATAGTGAACTAGCAGAATGAGGAATTGTTGAAAAACAACCCAACGAGGCCTGGAGTCTTCTGAGTTGTTCATTCGGCTGGAGGTGACCCAGCAGTATCAGCTGCTGCAACATCTTAACCCGACGAAGGTACAAGGAAAGATAAGGCAGTAACTTCGGGAAGAAGGAATAAGCAAATAGTGCCCTATGATCCTGCAGTGGCCGAGAAAGCAAATATGGACCAAGGCAATGTAAGCTGAGGTAACAGTGGAAATAGAAACCACGATCATGGCCATGGAAGCCAAGGAAACAATGGGTGGGGTAATCCCGACCAGCGTAACTTAGCTGGAGGAGGGCAACATCCTCTGCAACAACGCTAGCAGAGGTATGAACCTCGGCAAGATTAGGGTGTAGCACTAGTTCCGCAAAATCTAGAACATAACAGATACAATGATGGCTATTCGGAAATGGAAAATGCTGGATTTGCCAAACCTAATCACCATGTGATAGGAGAAAGAGTGGGAAACAGAAACTTGCAGCTAGATGATGCAAGGTTGAAATTGGATAGAGTATATAGATCGAGTTGTTGGAAGAACAAGTTTCTCCGGGTTCAGCATGCTTTGGACCTCGGATCATGAGGGAGCCACCTATGCCGAACTTCCAGTTTCCAAGAGGAACAAAAACATATAACGGAAGCACCAAGCCACAAGATTGGTTGATTTATTATGCTACCATAGTGAAAATTGCAGAAGGCAACCTTAGATGGGCAGTGAGATATGTGCCACAAATGTTGGAAGGGCCAGCAAGAGTCTGGTTGAATAATCTGCCGGAAGGAAGTATCAAATATTGGTTAGATTTTGAGGAAATGTTTGTGAGCAACTTCGCGAGTACGTATAAGAGGCCGAATAGACCTCATCAGCTCGCCATGTGCAAGCAGATACCGAATGAGACCGACCGACAGTTTCCGACTCGGTGGTGCAACTTGAGAAATTCTTATGAAGGAGTAATTGAGTCTCAAGCAATAGCATGGTTTGCACACGGATGCAGATATGAAAGTGTGTTGTGGCAAAGGCTGCAGAGAGATATGCCAACCATGTTGGCTGAGACAATCAGGATATCTAACTCATATGCTCTGGGCGATCCGACTCAGCCAAAGCTTATGTCGGCAGATTAGAGTGAACAACATGATAATTACGCTCGTGATGGTGTCGGGTTATCCCACAGGAATGAATTTTGAGGTAAGAGAAGAGATGATAGGCTGGACTATCAGTACAATTCGAGTCATGTTGCTGCTGTAACCCAAGATTAGACAGGAGCTGGGGGTAATCAGCGTCAAAAGTACAGTGCACAACAGTGGACACCAAAAAATGATGGCAAGAAGCAGTGGACCCCAGAGAAAAAGAAGCAATGGCAAGAGAGGCCGAAGTACACATATGAGTCTATGTTGGATTAGCCTAGCAAGTTTCACACTCCTAATCCGGCTAAGCTAGCCGAATCATACAACTTGCCAGTGTGCTTGGATGAAACAGACCATGGGCAGGGAATAACTGAACCATTCAAATCACAGGCCTCATCTCACAGGAAGTAATGTTTAGAAATAACTAGCTCTACCTCCGCCACCACTGAGGTATGAGAACCAACCACCGCTGAGGTATGAGAACCATGACAGGAGAGAAGCAATGCACCAATGTAACACCCAAGTTTTAGTTAATCTATATTAGGGTTGTTTTGAGCATCATATCTTAAAATTTGCATTGAAGAAATAAATCAAAACCCTAAATCCTAATATTCCTTCTCTATTTGAAAATACATTCAAATGGTTTGAATTTCAAAAAGTATCAAAATATGTGGAGCCCAAATTGTTTTAGGGCCCCTTAGTGTTTTAGATATTTTACAAACCCTCTGTTATTTTAAAAATTATTCAAAACAGATTTGGAAATGAAATTACAAAAGAGAAAAACAGAAAAACTAAAAAGAAAAAGGTTGTAGGAAATTAAAAAAACATTCCTAGCCTAGATGGGCCTCAGCTCAGCCCAGGAGCAGCTCGACCGTGGCCCGGTACCGCTTCAGCCTCGCTGTTTCCGTCGTCTTCGATGACGACGGCAAGCACCTCCATGTCACCGCCGGCGTCGTCAATCTCCACCACCCGCTCCGCGCCGTCCGTTGAGCTCCTGGAGAAGATAAGATCGCCACAACGTCACCTCGATCTCCCTATCCACTTTCCCCTCTTCCTCTTGCTCCCGTTAGCTCTCTTCCGTGCAAGCCCAAACCCTAACACCGTCAGATCCCATCGTTCGCCGCCACTCTGACCGCCCCCAAGCTCCGTTGAGCACGCTGGAAGAATCGTCTTGTCAAGTAGAGATCCCTCGTTGAAGGAATCGAACCCTCACGCTGGAAATCGACGCCACAGTCACTTTCTGCTCCGTCTCCATCCGTCGTCACCACCGGTGTTTCCGGCCTCCCCCGAGCTCCCCGGCCCCTTCACGAGACTCACGGTGAGCCTAGGAACCCGCCAGTACCCTCCCCTCCCTCTATTGCTTCGTGTAACGAGCTTTCGCCGCGTTCCGTCGTGCGCCGCCGTAGAGCCTCGTCGTGCCTCATGTTCCGGTGACCAAACGCGAGCGGCGCCGCGCTCTTTAGGTTCATAGTGAAGCCCCGGTTCGAGTAGGCCTAGTCGCAAGTCCTAGCTCGCCCTTCTCCATCGCCCCTGGTGCCATCCTAGCGCGTTCTCCGATGAGCCTAGGTGGCGCTTGCGTGTCACCGATGTGGCGCCACCGTGGCGTCCATGTGTCGTTGACGTGGGTGCTGACCAAGCCCCGCCAGCGTGGCTGCCGACCTAGCCCAGGGCCCCATCGGTTAGTCATTGTGGCTAGCCCATCCTGCGGTGTAAAAAGTTTTCCAGTTTCTTTTATTTCTAGAGAACTGTAATAAAAGGTTTTAAATAATTTCAGAAATTGATATAATCTTGTAAAATCAATATCTAATTAATTATAAGTCATAAAAATACAAATCTATATCTATATAAACTATAATCATGCATTGTTCAACAACTTAAATGACAAGTTTTATTATAATAACATAGTAACCCCTCATAGGTCACTCTAGAGTTTCCCCGAGTTAGGGTTTGCACCCCTCGGAACCCCGATTAAATTGTCGAGCATGATCTAGGGTTTCAATTCAATACAATTTAACTTTTCATATCATCATACTTGCTTGAGCATTGCATCGATGCCATGTGTTGATTGTTTCCCCTTTATTTTCGATGTTTGGTTCTTCTCCGATTGAATACCATATCAAGATCGAGATCGAAGACCGATATCAACACCATCGAAGATCGACAAACAATACTTGAACAACTGTAACCAAGTCAAGTGCCAGATGTTCCAAGCTCTGCTTTCTGTTATCAACTGGCAAAGGCAAGCATAGCCCCACCATGATATAATCCTATGATTTCGAAATCATTTCAATTCTTGCCATGATGCATACGATTCTGTTGTGGTCTTTTATCGATAGATAGAGTATCCTATCTGTTGCATTACTCCCTTTGAGCTTACATTACCTGATCCACTGCTCCTAGCGTAACTATATTTGGCTTATGTGCACTGCTAGAGCTTATATCTGTGTTCTGCTTAGCCATGCATAGCTGTCAGTACTGGTTCATCCATATGATGTATCAGATGCAGAGAATCTAGTATGACAGGAGAATGTGATGAGATGAGATCAGTGATATGAGATTAAACATGTTAAGGCTTGTATGGGAGGCCATGGTGGGATGTGGTTTTTCTAGTCCCATGCTCGCCACCACTAGGACCCTAGTTCTTGCCTTTGGAACCGAGACGAGCGTACAACCACACGGGGCCCGGAAAACCTCACGAGTGACTAACTTGCCTAGTAGATTCCATGAGTCACATAGTTTGGGCGTTCCATTCGACACACATTCTGGATCTTCTCGAAGGCGATGAAGGAGGTGCATTCATAACAGGTAGGTAAGAGTGGCCGGGATTGCTTTGGGTGGATGGATCCCCTGGTAAACCAACCTCGCCTCACATCTTTAAGTAACGGCTTCGGGATTTGACCCGTTACAGCGGAACCATACATATTGCGTGACTCATGATCTCGGAAAAAGCAAGGTAAAGGTCGTGTCTAACCACCCTCTGTCGGCCTTCCAAGGAAGAGGGCTAATCATGTGGCATTAAGAGAAGGTTAGTACGTGTGGGTAAAGTTGTGTTCACGGTTATGAACGCTTGGTGACCAGATTCTAAGATCATAGAGAACTTTAACCTAATCATAAAACTTGGCAGTTCAACGTGTGCTTAAGGATGCTTCCTCATGGGTAAGAGGGGGTGATCCTAGTTCAGGAGATGATTATTTGGTGGATATCAAAATGATGATCAATATTTCGAAGATGTCGCTCTCTTATCCCCTTTTAAAATACTCTGACTAGACGAGCTTCTTCTCTCTCTTGTTTTACGAACAAAAGTGGCTTTATGCAAAACAACTCCACCAGCCAGAAGTCTTGCGGAGTACACCCTGTACTCACCCTTGCTCTGTTGATACTTTTGGCAGAGTAAGTGCTCCCTTGAGGACGAGTTCCGTACTACATCGACATCGACGAGTAGCTTGGGGTTCCCGGCCGGCAGACTGGAATCTATGGGCTGGGACGTCATCGTTATGCTTCAGGCCTCTTAGGCCATTTGTTAAGTTTGCTATACTTAATAGCATAATTTGCTTTCCATTGTTTGATGTTTGTGGTCAGTGACCTCTGCTTGTAATAATTTGGTTCTCTACTTAGTTATGAGCTTGCTGTAATAAATTTTGTGTCGTAGGGTCACTGTTGTGTTACCGATTCTTCACTGGATATTCTCGAGCTCAAGGTTAAGCTTGTGTCAGACGGAGGTCTGGGATTTGTTTAGCCCTGATCTCGGGGGTGTCACAGGTTTTGGTATCAGAGCAGTACCGACCGTAGGAAAACTTTGCTATTGGTCGATGTTGAGTCTAGTGTTTGTGAAAACTATTTTAAAAGCTAAAAAGTATTTGCGAAAACTCTAATATGCTTCTTTTTCTCCTTATCCAGTTTCGCTCTAACTCTGGGTTATCTTATCTGGTGTTGACTTTGAAAAGTTTTGATATCTCTTCTAGTCTTTCAAATCTTAGGTGCCTTCTGGGCATGTTGTTTCTCAGACAGTTGACCTAGTGTTGAATTCTCTGGAGTTGTGTGGGTTGCAAATTTTTTGTTTCCCTTTGCTCTGTTTCATACGAGAGATTCCATTCCATTATGATCTCTCTGTTTTATGGATCCTACAATATACTGATCCACAATGTTGTGTTCTAGGCTTCGAGGTTTCCTGTTGCCTCGAGTGCCTCCTTTTCTTTTGATTGGATACATCAGAAGTTGTTTCTTCTCTTGGAAGCCACCTCGTGATTACTATCTTGCAGTGTACGCTATGTCACTCAGGTAGTAGTTACTTATTTCTTTGGGTTTTAACCCTTGGACTTGAACCGAAGATCCCTGATTATGCTGGATTCTGGTGTTGTGAATCTTGTACATGAAGCTGACCTTTAATCCAAGATATAATCCTTTGAACCCTATTGATAATGTTCACACATTACCTCAGGATGGCTGGTACTACAATTCTAGCTTTCAAGCTTGTGGTCTTTGTTGCGATTGAATTGTGACAACTAAGGATTTCCCCTACCACATGTTATGGCAGATGTTCTTTATTGGAACCAAATAGATCACGACAAGATTACTCCTCGAGAGTCTCGCATATATACTCGTGACTCTACCACACCTTTTCCCTTCTTTGTATTGGTTTTCGGAAGATTGTTGACTTATGCATCCACATCTCGGGATTCTACCCTGAGCATTTTCTTCTTCCCTTGTTGTTTTCCGACCTTTGTCTACCAGTTGGTAGCCAAGTAGTAAACATGCATTGGTGTGTTCCTATGCAAGATACTCTTGTGGTCTGTCAGGACTAACCATTTCGGAATGTCGGGAGAAACAAACTCCAGTACCTCGTCATATCTAGGACCAGGTCAAAATGTTGTAATCTATAGATTAAGAGGCATTGATTGTCTCCCATTTGTTCTATCTTAAAGTATCACACCCTTTTATACCAAGAGATCGTGCTAAGTTTCATGACCCCTTAATGAAGTGGTGCTCTTATACATAATTACCCACCCTCCCTCGAGCTTTCGTGCTCGTGAATGATGCGTGTGTGTAATAATGTGGTTATTTGAGATTCTTAGCAAATTTTTTTTTGAACTCCAAGGACATTTGAGTCATTCTTAGTGTGATTGGTTAACCCTATCACTAAGAAAAGAATGATTGTGCTACCAAGTCCATTACTCTTGTACCATCTCTTCGGTCAAAGAGTTATGCTTGTGTCGAAACTCTGAGACTGTGTCTTCTTGCCTTACCAAGCAAGTTTCCTTTCAAACAAAGTGACATATCGGTGGTTTGTGATATTATAGATGTCTACTAGAAGTATCGCCTTGTTGCCACATGATCGTCTTGTCAAGTTCTTGAGCAAGCTAGTTCTCTGAACTTCTCCTTTCTCCAAGGATCCATACTGGATACCCCGTAACTAGTTGGTTGAGCTTAAACAACAACTTGGAGAGTTGTAAGACAAAAGTTTTATCCAACTTTGTTCCTTCTTAAAGGAATGTCTAGTTTTGTTCGAGTTGAAGAAAGATATTATTTCCTTTGTGGATATGTTATCTTCTCCCGCCTTTGATTTGATTTGGGTTATCGTCAAACCAAACTCAGTTCCAAAGACTATTTTGATGTTGTTTCTTCTCGTGATGTTTCACTTGAGTGCATCTTCATGTTCTTTGGTCTGACCAGCATTTTTTCCTTGTTCATGCAACATACGAGTTCATCTTCTTGGAGTGTCTCGATAACTTTGTTGTTGAGCCCATCGACAATATCCTTATCTTCTCCATGTTAGATTGGATTCATATGGAACATTTGGCATTAATGTTGGAAACTTTCGAGATCCGTCTTCGAGTCATCGCGAAGTATGTGTTCCGGATGTTAGAAGTAATCTTTTACGATTCACGCGCAAATGATGAAAGTGTCGCCGTGGATTAGAGTAGAGTTAACTCTATTCCCTAAGGACACATGTGTGTTTGATTGTCAGTACCTTAAGTGTGTGCAGTTGTCTTCCAACAAATTGCTAAATACATGGGTCTAGAAATCTAGCTCAATATTTTGGAGCTTTACACTGTAGTTCCTATCTTGAGAAATCTAGTGACTTTACCTCTGTGTAAATGTTACAAACTTTCTATTCAGACTTGCTGAGTCTGAAGTATCGTCCCACCTAACCAAAGATGAATCTCAAGCAGCAACGATGGTTGGTGTTCCTCAAGATTTTGATATTGGTCTCTTTGTAAATCTGGCAAGATTGATGTAATGGTTGACACACTTTGCCAAAAATACCTTTTGTTATATTCTCTTGATTCAGCAATATCAATCACTCTTCATGAGGCATCTTATATGATTTATTATAGGAGTTGTTCTTATGGTTTCCTTTGTATCCGAAGTTCGACCTTTACTTGATGCCTCATTTCTCAAACATCAAGGAGAACATTTAAAGTAGTGTTGCCAAATGTTTCTCGGTCAATCCTCTAGACCTTTTATGTTGGTAAATGTTTTGTTGTGCCAAGTAATTGAAGTCTGAGAATGAAGTTTCTTTCTTCTCGTGTCATCAGGAATCTTCTTAACCATTCATCTTAGTGGTGTAAAGTGATATCATATCTTTGGCAAAGATCTTGATAGTCTTGGATGAATAAAGAATTTCCTTCGTTTCCTATGCTGTGTTTTAAGAGTGACAATGATTTTAGTAATCAATAGTTCTCTTGCTACATGTTCCTTGTGACTCTTATGAGTCCTCGCCACAAAACACCTTTCTGTCTTGGCCTTCTGTTGAATGAAAGAGTGACCCTTTTGTGTCAAAGTAGTTCAACATCTTGGTTTTGTTGATCCATATCTCTGCAACCTGAAATCTCTACTTAACCCATTTAGTAGAGGTTCCCTATCGAAGTTTGTTGTCATGTTCTCTCTGTTGTAAGCCTTCCTTTTCAGAATCCTAAACTCTTCTGAAGCTCCATGGTCTCAATCCTTATGAAGACCATTTGTCTAACAATTGGAAACCATCTCCTCTTGTTTCCTCCGTTACCTTGACGTGTTTCATGTCTGTCATCTCGGGGTTGTTTCTAAACACTCCATCCATGAGTTGACCATGAGATACTCTGTGCGTTGTTTAGTGTGTTCCCTCTTGTCTTTAGAGTGGCCCTGTTTCTTTCTCTCTCTGTCTCTCTTCCTACCTTTGGAATCTCGGGTCGAGATTCTCGTAAGGGGGATAGAGCTATAACACCCCAGTTTTAGATAATTTATATTAGGGTTGTTTTGTGCATCATGTCTTAAAATTTGCATTGAAGAAATAAATCAAAACCATAAACCCTAATCTTCCTCCTCTATTTGAAAATACATTCAAATGGTTTGAATTTCAAAATGTATCAAAATATGTGGAGCCCAAATTGTTTTAGGGCCCCTTAGTTTTTTAGATATTTTACAAACCCTCTGGTATTTTAAAATTATTCAAAACAGATTTGGAAATGAAATTACAAAAGAGAAAAACAGAAAAACTAAAAACAAAAAGGTTGCAGGAAATTAAAAAAAAACATTCCTAGCCTAACTGGGCCTCATCCCATCTTTCCTCACCACTCCACGCTGCCCACCCAATAATAAATGACAGCCAATTCAGCTGCCTGCACAAGACAAGCTTCGGCCCAGAGCAGCTCACTGTGGCTGCACCGCTTTGGCTCATTGTTTCGTCTTCGATGACGACGGCAAGCACCTCCGTGTCACCACCGGCATCGTCGATCTCCACCGCCCGCTTTGCGCCGTCCGTTGAGCTCCTGGAGAAGATAAGATCGCCACGACGACGCCTCGATCTCCCTATCCACTTTCCCCTCTTCCTCTTGCTCCCGTTAGCTCTCTTCTGTGCAAGCCCAAACCCTAACCCCGTCGGATCCCATCGTTCGCCGCCACTCTGACCGCCCACGAGCTCCATTGAGCATGCTGGAAGAACCGCCGCGTCGAGTTGAGATCCCTCGTTGAAGGAATCGAACCCTCACGCTGGAAATCGACGGTACCGTCACTTACTGCTTCGTCTCTGGCCGCCATCGCCATCGGTGTTTCCGGCCTCCCCCGAGCTCCCTGACCCCTTCACGAGAATCACGGTGAGCCTAGGAACTCGCCAGTTCCCTCCCC
This sequence comes from Avena longiglumis, assembly GCA_030063025.1. Classification (NCBI taxonomy): domain Eukaryota; kingdom Viridiplantae; phylum Streptophyta; class Magnoliopsida; order Poales; family Poaceae; genus Avena; species Avena longiglumis. The sequence goes on along the minus strand of CP125973.1, from coordinate 69,363,118 downwards.
TCCCTTGATTGCTTCTTGTAATGAGCTTTCGCCACGTTCTGTCGTGCCCCACCATAGAGCCTCGCCGTGCCTCGTGTTCCAGTGACCAAAAGTGAGCGGCGCCGCCCTCTTTAGGTTCATAGTGAAGACCCGGTTCGAGTAGGCCTAGTCGCAAGCCCTAGCTCGCCCTTCTCCATCGCCCCTGGTGCCATCCCGGCACGCTCTCCAGCGAGCCTAGGTGGCGCTTGCATGTCGCCGACGTGGCGCCACCGTGGTGTCCATGTGTCGATGACGTGGGTGTTGACCAAGCCCCGCCAGCGTGGCCTGCCGACCTAGCCTAGGGCCCCATCGGTCAGTCAATGTGGCTAGCCCGTCCTGCGGTGTAAAAAGTTTTCCAGTTTCTTTTATTTCCAGAAATGTGTAATAAAAGGTTTTTAATAATTTCAGAAATTGATATAATCTTGTAAAATCAATATCTAATTAATTATAAGTCAGAAAAATACAAATAATATATCAAAATGTTCAGAAAAATGAGCTCTATCTATATAAACTATAATCATGCATTTTTCAACAACTTAAATGACAATTAGAAGAACATAGTAACCCCTCATAGGTGACTCTGGAGTTTCCCCGAGTTAGGGTTTGCACCCCTCGAAACCCCGATTAAATTGTCGAGCATGTTGTAGGGTTTCAATTCAATACAATTTAACTTTTCATATCATCATACTTGCTTGAGCATTGCATCGATGCCATGTGTTGATTGTTTCCCCTTTATTTCCGGTGTTTGGTTCTTCTCCGATAGAATACGATATCAAGATAGAGATCAAAGACCGAGATCAACACCATCGAAGATCGACAAACAATACTTGACTAACTGTAACCAAGTCAAGTGCCAGATGTTCGAAGCTCAGCTTTCTGTTATCAACTGGCAAAGGCAAGCATAGCCCCACCATGATATAATCCTATGATTTCGAAAGCATTTCAATTCTTGCCATGATGCATACGATTCTAATGTGGTCTTTTATTGATAGAAAGAGTATCCTATCTGTTGCATTACTTGCTTTGAGCTTACATTACCTGATCCACTGCTCCTAGCATAACTAGGTTTGGCTTGTGTGCACTGCTAGAGCTTATATCTGTGTTCTGCTTAGCCATGCAAAGCTGCCAGTGCTGGTTCATCCAGATGATGTATCAGATGCAGAGAATCTAGTATGACAGGAGAATGTGATGAGATGAGATCAGTGATATGAGATTAAACATGCTAAGGCTTGTATGGGAGGCCACGGTGGGATGTGGTTTTTCTAGTCCCATGCTCGCCGCCACTAGGACCCGAGTTCTTGCCTTTGGAACCGAGACGAATGTACAACCACACGGGGCCAGGAAAACCTCACGAGTGACTAACTTTCCTAGTAGATTCCATGAGTCACATAGTTCGGGCGTTCCATTCAACATGCATTCTGGATCTTCTCGAAGGCGGTGAAGGAGGTGCATTCATAACAGGTAGGTAAGCATGGCCGGGGTTGCTTGGGGTGGATGGAGTCCCTGGTAAACCAACCTCGCCTCACATATTTAAGTACCGGCTTCGGTATTTTACCCGTTATGGAGGAACCATACTTATTGCGTGACTCATGGTCTCGGCGAAAGCAAGGTAAAGGTCGTGTCTAACCACCCTCTGCCGGCCTTCCAAGGAAGATGGATAATCATCTGGCATTAAGAGAAGGTTTGTACTTGTGGGTAAAGTTGTACACCCCTGCAGGGTAATAATCTTTTTTAAAAGCCATGTTCATGGTTATGCATGCTTGGTGACCAGATTCTAAGATCATAGAGAACTTTAACCTAATCGTAAAACTTGGCAGTTCAACGTGTGCTTATATAAGGATGCTTCCTCATGGGTAAGAGGGGGTGATCCTAGTTCAGGAGATGATGATTTGGTGGATATCAAAGATGACGATCAATATTTCGGAGATGTCGCTCTCTTATCCCCTTTTAAAATACTCTGACTAGACGAGCTTCTTCTCTCTCTTGTTTTACCAACAAAAGTGGCTTTATGCAAAACAACTCCACCAGCCAGAAGTCTTGCAGAGTACACCATGTACTCACCCTTGCTTTGTTGATACTTTTGGCAGAGTAAGTGCTCCCTTGAGGACGAGTTCCGTACTACATTGACATCGACGAGTAGCTTGGGGTTCCCGGTCGGCAGCCTGGAATCTATGGGCTGGGACGTCATTGTTATGCTTCAGGCCTCTTAGGGCATTTGTTAAGTTTGCTATACTTAATAGCATAATTTGCCTTCCGTTGTTTGATGTTTGTGGTCAGTGACCTCTTCTTGTAATAATTTGGTTCTCTGCTCAGTTATGAGCTTGCTATAATAAATTTTGTGTCGTAGGGTCACTATTGTGTTACCGATTCTTCACTGGATATTCTCGAGCTCAAGGTTAAGCTTATGTCAGACGGAGGTCTGGGATTTGTTTAGCCCTGATCCCGGGGGTGTCACAACCAAGTGGCGAATCGGAAGCAAGAGAACCGTGGAGACCCCAGGCAATGAGGAAGGAATGAGTATAGAGAGCATCATCATGCATATTGTGTGTTCACTATAGAGCTGACAGATAGGAAAAGTATGTAGAGGAGGCATATGGAAGTAAATGCGGTCATGCCGGTGATGCTGAGATACATGAACTGGTCGGACCAGGAAATCATTTGGAGTATAATGGACCACCCCAAAATCATGCCGAACCCCGGATCATATGCCTTGGTGCTTGATCCAACGTTCATTGGGCCAAATATCAATGTAAAATTCTCCAAGGTGTTGGTCGATAATGGCAGCAGCATAAACATGTTGTACAAGGACACAATGCATAAACTGGGAATCAATGAGAACATGTTTCAGTCAACCAAGACTAACTTTCATGGCATTGTGCCAGGGTTATCTTGTGAGCCGATAGGAAAAATCCGGATTGATGTGTTATTCGACACAAGGGAGAATTGCCAAACTAAAAATTTGGAGTTCATGTTTGTGGACCTGGAAAGTTGTTACCATGCACTGTTGGGTAGGCCGGCATTGTCAAAGTTCATGGCATGTACTCATGTTAGTTACTTGAAGATAAAAATGCCAGGACCACATGGCGTTATCACCATAACTAGAGATTACAGAAGATCGATGGAGTGTGCCTCGGCCGAGTCAAACCTAGCCGAGTCATTAGTGATTGCAAGGGAAAAGAAAATGATTCAGGAAGTGGCAGCTTTCTGAAAGAACATTCCATAATCCCTAGTGTTTTGCGTGTTAGATAATAATATCAAGGATTATTTAATGTGTGTTGAAGCGTTGCAGATCTCTACCTTTAAAAGGAAACGAAAACTGTTTTCGGGGAAGGATAATCCGCCCCTCCCCAAACTCAGACCGGCGCGACCTTCTGTATGGGGGGCGGATTTTCTCCCAGAGTTTCCGTCCTGGGGGCGGATTTTTCCCTAGGGCGGATAGTCTGCCCCTTGAGGGGGCCGGATAATCCGCCCCTTCAAGGTTTTTCACCAAGACAAGACCGGCATCACCTATTGTGTGGGGACGGACTTTGCCCCGGACTTTCTATCTAGGGGGCGGATTTTCCCTCCAGGGCGGATAGTCCGCCCCTAGTGGGAGCGGATAATCCGCCCCCAAACTTCTTCAACGACAAGATCTGGGCTGGGGATATTTAAGCCAGCCTTCCCCCTCCTGCCAGAACTCTTGGTTCATTCGAAAAAGTCAAGATCTGTTCTTCAAGCTTCATCCAAGAGAGCTCCACCTTTATCCACCCAAAGGCGCCGTCCCTTGGGGAATTGAAGGAGGAGAACTTGATCTTCTACAACTGCAATCAAGCACTTCATCTCCTCTCCATTCATTTGGAGAATCACTGATCTAGTATTTCTTGTTGATATCTAGATCCTTGCTTTTGTTTATATTGATAAACCTTGTTCTTGTGAAAGCTTGTTGTCATTATGGGAGCCCCCAATTCAGTTGTGGGTGTGTGCCCCATTAGAGTTGTAAAGGCACCCGTTCCCTCCTCGAAGGGTACCAATAGTGGAGAAGGTGGATTAGGCCTTTCGTGGCAAGATCCATCGGAGAATAGGGTGAGGACTATTGTGGTGTGGTGTAACATCCCAGTATTTAGGACCTAACGAAGGGTAGATTTAGGAATATGAATTGTTGCATGCATTCATTTGTGAAAATGTGAGTAAAATTTTCGCCAAATAAAAACCTTGAAGTGATTAAAGTTTCTTTCTTACTTTGAGAAAAGGTTTAGTCTTAAAGGAGGATTGCTGTAAACTTTGATATGATCTTAAAAGAATTATGTGTGTTTTGAAATGAGTTTGGATTTTAAAACTTAAGTGTTTTATAATTTTAAATGATTTTGATATAAGATTTGAATCTTAATTTATTTAAAGAGAAAAGTATCATAACTTAAATCTTATCTAAAAACAATATTGTATATGAAATTCATTTTATATACATCCACAAGTCACAAAGAATGAACTTACTGAAGTATTCAAAACTTCACCATATACAAAAAGAATAAAGAATAAGAATATTCTTTATTAATAAATATATAATCTTTAATACAAATGAATAAAATAAAGATTACAAGAATTATAAAAGAAAAATTACAAAAGAAAAAGAAAATTACAATTGTATATCTACTAACTATCCTATATCTAAAACTACACTAAATCTTCAACTTTATCTTTGTACCTGCAAAACAAAGATTAAATAGAGAACAAATAAGATTAGTGTTAGTATATTTCTCTCAGATATGTCAGTGAGGTGCACTTGATAATCTCATCATTGAGAAATGATAAAAAAGGGGCAAGTTTCACCAATATGAAAGATTTCATCCTTCATAAATTCAAAGCCAGAATTCAAATGACAGCCAAAAGGGACTAATTCACCAGCCAGGTAAAAGTAGTGTGGTAAGAGTAAGTTCAAACTTTCTGAACTTATCCACATGTGCATAGCAGACACACAAGCTGCACACGCACAGCCATGCAAAGGGTGTGTTGTCGACCCCACAAGCACAGCCAATATCACAAAACCACAGCATAGCCGCGGAGAAGCACCTCAGTGCATCTCTCCACTACACAACACACCAGCACAGCCAAGGTAAACAACAGTTGAACCAAGAACATCAACCAAACCAAACCACCCAGATCAACCCAAACATCACCTAAATGGTGACATAAGGAGGGGGATGAATCTGATGGACATCGAGGTCAAGCCCAGGAGCTAGGAGGAGCAGGAAAGCTCAGGAGCACAGCAAAAGCAGATTAAGGTCCAGATCAAGATCAAGATCAAGATCAAGATCAAGATCAAGATCAAGATCAAGATCAAGATCATCATCAATCTACTACATCCACATCAGAATCTTTGGTGAGCCTCATAAAACCATCACATGATTTCATCATAAAAGCATGTGTTGCTTTATGAAATAATCTCTCAATAATCAACCAAGAGGGGTGAATCTAGCCTAGAGATTTCAAGTACAAGGATAATAAATCAAGCTCAACCACAAACACTAAACCCTCAGACCAGCATCACTGGGTTCAGTGTTATTTTTACAACTTAGATCATTTCATTTGATCTTATCAGATCAAGGCACATATCTCAGAGAGAGACCTCTAATCTTACAAGTTTCCAACAAACTAATACTCAACTAACTAGGAATCACATCCTAGAGCCTTAGAACCACAGCATAGGCAGGAAATTTAATACAAGCTTCCATATCATCTTATCAGTTTTAACCACAAGCATAATCAAGCTAAGCCCAGAAATAAAAACCCAATCACTTGTGTGCTAGAATACAATGGTATCACAAGGACAAGTTCTTAATGAGCTAAAATCAACCTTTACTTAGCTTCCACAGATAAAAAGGGACAACCACTACATATCATTTTCCTAAAGCCAAATGCCAGGAATCAACATTAAAATGAATCTATACATCCACAGAAAATCATTACATGTAATGATTTGATTCAGAGTATAATCTTAAACAAGCCCACATTATAATTTCAGCAAGCAACTACTGAGAGAAATCTACTGTCAGTACAAGTATTCTGATAGTAGAGAAACTTCTCAGATCAACCACATAATCCAATCAAAGATTTCATTGAAACACTAGCATGGATCATGGTGGATTACCACTAGAATGAATCTGACAGGCAACTAGTATCATCAAAGCCACTACCAACCATCAACCATTACAGACAATCATTTCCCATGATCAGATATGATCAACACTAAATCGAAAGCATCATAGATATGACCAACAGGGGGTTATGAACCCTAATTAGAGCAAGAACCCTAATCTAGAGATGAACTCAACCATCACATAGTCACTCAGCATGAAAGCCACTAGATACACACAGAGAGAATCATGGCATTAGCATGGACAAGCACCACAAAGACAACTTACCCGAGGTCCTCGCTGATGAATCAAAGAAGAAGCAGAGGGGCCGACGAACTGCGGCGGCACAAGGAGCACCCAGAGGGGCGCTACAACCTGCACCTTCCACGGCAGCGACCGCAGCAGCGCACGAGACCATCACACCACCGCAGGCAGGATCGCGGCGGCGGCGACAGTATCTTTTCTGAACCCTAGGGTTCGGGAATGGGGTGGAACTGACCACGGGGAAGCCCTAGAGTCAAATCCAAGTGGATCGAATGAGAGAGCATCGTCGACAACCCCAACTCACACCACGACGGCGGCCAGAACGGCCGACGCGAGAATCGTGTGCAATCGCCACCACGAGTCGAGGAGGAGAGGATAAGGTCGAGGGAGAGAAGGAGGCAGAGTGGGCTGGATGGGCCAAACCCCTTCGGGGTGATCTTTTGACCCTGTCCTATTGGGCCACCTTGGCCCAATAAGCCCAAGGGGCTAGCCCAAGTTGCTTAATAAATATTTTTGATCAATTAGAAAAGACCAAAACACCCATGACCTCAATAAAATTATAGAAAATAAAATAAAAGTCCAAAAATTATAAATAAAATATTTTTGGAATCACAATAATACACTCTGTCCAAATAAAATAAGATATCAAATTTTAGACATTTCAATTTTTATAGGAATTTTGAAATCTATATATTCTTTATGGAATTTTACAAAATTAATGAAAAATGATAAAAATAAATAAAAATCACTTTTATCAGTTATTAATATTATAGTATTTTTGAAAAATACTAAATAAATATTTAGTAACAAAACTTTAATAATTCATATTTCTATAATGATAAATGTTTATAATGTAAGTAATATACCAACATGATCATAAAAATAATATATACAAGATAAAAATCTCATATTATACTTTTAATTAAATAAAAATTCAAATATTTTAATAACTCAAATTTAAACCTATTTATTTCATTAATAATTCATAAAAGGATAAATAACATTTATTAATATCCTTAAAATGAGTAAAATAAGTTTATTATATAGTACAAATCTTAAATATTAATGAAATGAAACTCTAATGGTTTAAAAACATTATAAAAATCTTTATATTAAATTATCTTCAATTCTAAGTAAAGATTATGTTCTCAAAGGATTCCAATTCATGATAAAAAACCTTAAAGAACATCTTGCAAATAAATCAAATCCTTACCATTTACTTTAAATTATCAAATTTTACCAATTACCACAACACTTTAGAAAGTTCAAAGATAGTTAAGTGAAAATATATCTGGAATCATAAACTCTACTCACTTATCTATAAAAGGTAAATGATACTACACTCTATCATAGAATTAAGAAACCATTATCTCAAGTAACAGAACAAACATTCTTAAGTAACTTAAAGAACACATTTCAGATATACAAGATACCAATGTGTATGTATCATAATTTCAAAACTATCCATATTTTAAAGTTAACTTTAGTCTCCAAGAGTCTAAATATAATACCATACACATTGCTACATGTTTTATAGTTAACTTTAGTCTGAAGTAGTTAATCTATAAAGCAGCTCAAGCCCAAACCATTTGATCAAAACAAATAACATCAACCATCACTAACTAACCACAAGGTTTGTTTAAACCTTAGAAGAGAAACTTTTTCTTCGAAGGTTATCCTTTTTGCCACTTAAAATAAGAAACCTTGTATAAAGAATCCTAACTAGTATATCATAAGTATGTATACTTTACTCCTACATATGTGTTGATTCCAACCACTCATAAACTCTAATAAAAGTACAACCCCGAAAATTATCCAAAAGGACCACACATTCCAAAGTAACCACTTTCAGAATCTAAACCTTAGGACAACGTTGTTTCCAGGATTTGCGCTTAGAACGCGCATCATACTACTTATGCATAAAATCATATTGCTTCTTTAAACATTAGTCCTTACCGGACCAATGATGCTGATTTCAGATTTTTGGATCTTATACTGACTCGAAGACCATGAATGCATAATCTTGCAACCACAAAAGGCAAGTTCACACTTGCTCATGTCCTTTTTTTATTTTATGTAAAGTATTTTACAAATCCAGTGTTGTCTTTACCTGCATTTGAAAAAGGTCAGAAAACACTATTTTCATTAATAATGAGAACTATTGATTACTGATCCAGGGTGATCAGTTAATCTATTAAGTGTGACAGTTGGAATACCACTGTTCAGAACTATATCACCTAGGACTTAACCACCAATGTCGCCAGTGATTCTTGCGCCGTATATTACGCGTTGACCATGAGATTTGGAATGGGACGGAGAAGTCAGCTGTATCTTCTTTCTCTCGCATGAAGCTGGATGTGCAGGTCGTGGCTGTTATCCTCATAGCGTGCATATTAATTGGTAATTCATAGAGGATATGCAGCATATGGGTGGGAACCCTCAATGTCCCACGATAGTTCTGACATCTAACGGTTTGTACAAACCATTGCCATAATTCTTTATGTGGGCATGGTGTACACCAAGGAGGCATGCAGGGTCGCGAAGGGGGCAATGATTGGCTTGTATCATCTCCTGGGCTCCACATCATGGAATTGTGGACGGGAATAAGTTGCCCGGTTGTGCAACAAAGAGTTGATCTCTCATGGATAAAGTAACGCACCTCTGCAGAGTGTAAGAACTGTAACTTGTTACTCCCTATTCCGAGAATGAGCTGCAAACACGGCGGGAAAGGAACTCCATGAAAGTTCTGGTAAACCCATGAAGGCTGACGAACATAGATTTTCGGAATAAAAGCAACCTTTGAAGAAATGTTTATGAAAACTTGCATTGCCTACGACCTACGGTCTGCGGCTGTAGATATAGTGCATCAAACACTCCTTTTCTTGTGAATTTGCTGAGTACGCTCATACTCAAAGTATCTTCTTAACCCTTGCTAGATTCTGAAGCCCTTAAAACGATGACTTCATCAAGTTATGCTCCAGGACTTATCAAAATCAGCTAAAGCTCTTGAATAAAGACAAGGAAATCAACAAATATCTCAACTCAAGTGAAGACGAAGTTACTGATTAGATAGAAATACAATCTCTAGCCAAAGAACCTATCTCTGTAGTGCATTGCAATAGCAGCAATGCCAATTCCTTAGTTAAATACTAGTTTGAATAGTATAATAGTTTTGCGTTATTTATCTTTGATTCTTCTTCGTAAGAAGCCTTTCTCTATCTTATTAACCTAGAGGGTTCTCTGGATCTTATGTAAAGAGTAAGTTGTAACCTTTAAGCCATGTATTGGACCCATTGTGTTTCTGTTGTGCCATTCTGAGGGATGTAATACTAATGAACGGTGTCTCATTGGTGTTATGTCAACGACTATAGTATACTACATCATGCAGTGGTATGCTGGTGGTCTTAGAACCGCCCACCCCTCCAACGCAGATGTACTTCCCTTAACAAGGAAGGAACTGCGGTAAAACAAATCCCCGTGTCTCCGCGTGCTCCACTACAGTTTCCTCGCTCCTCTCTTTACGTGCTTAGTAGCTAGGTTTGCATATAGGGAAATTCTCGTAGTTGCATATCTAGAGAATTTACTTTGTGTCAAACCTAAAATTTAAAAAGAACTAAAAATTGAATAGCACCTATTCACTCACCCCTCTAGGTGCCCATATGATCCATTTCAATTGGTATTAGAGCCCCGGCTCTTAATTCGGGCTTAACCGCCTAAGATAAGTATGGGTTCCAAGGGAGATGGGAGTGATGCTCCGGAGGTAGTCACCATGAACAATCTCAAGACGTTGGAAACAACCTTGATTAGTTCTATGGAGACTAAGATGGAAGAGATGCGTCAAATGATAATGCGTCTCTCCCCATCCGCAGCATCACCTCTATCTGCCTCAGAGGCTACCACTCTGCAATCCAAGGAAACAGGTAAAACCGATTCTAAAGATAACGAAGTGGTTGGTGATGGCACTAGCAAGAGCTCCTCCTCGAAAAAAGGATAGTGGTAAGGAAAGATACAATGAGGTTTCACATGTGTATTCTCCTGATCCACCTATCCCACACCCACATATACATAATAGGGGTGATCCACCCAAACTTTCAGCATCTACTTTTAATCAATGGCAATTTTTGATGAAGTCTCATGTGTGCAGCTCCTCCATTGAGTTATGGAAAATCATAGAGAATGGTCTTCATGTAGGATATCCCCACAACCTGACAAGAAGAGAGGTTGTTGATAGTCAACTCAACGCTACAGCTCTACACATGATTCAGCTTGGTGTGGGTGACAAAGACATGCCACACATTCAGCATCTTAACATAGCTAAGGAAGCTTGGGATGCCCTCACCGAGCTCTTCATTGGAAATGAAAGTATGAGAATAAATAGATATGATGCTTTGAGTAATGAAGCTGAAGTATTCTATATGTTGGATGGAGAAGACCACGAGGACATGTATAGGAGGCTCAAGTCAATAGCCACCACTTTCAGAAATCATGGTGCCTCTCATGTTGATGATGCTTGGATCAAGCGCAAGTTTGTCGGCGCTCTTATGCCATTTGAGCCCACAGATTTGAAGAGTCTCCAAGGAAAGCATAACTACCACCTAATGACATCCAATGAGGTAATGCAAGAGATGGCAGCTTTCAAAGTGGCTTCCAAGAATGCCGAAGATGTTCGTGCACGAGCCATGGGGATGCAAAAGGGAGTCAACGTGGCCTTGAAGACAAGTGTGGCTGATCATGATGAAGATGACATAGAAGGTATGGACTGTCCTGAGGATGTAAAAATAATTCATGGACAATACATGGCCTTCTATGCTAGAAACTTTTGGAAGGATCCAGCCAAGGCCAAATCTGAACTAGAACACAAGAGTGGAGCATATGGAAGAAAGGAAAATGGTCCCAAGCTGAGAACTTGTTTCAACTGTGGAGACCCGCTGCACTTTGTAGCCGAGTGTCCATATCAAAGTAGGGAAGATAATGGAGGAAGACTCATTCTCAAGGAAAAGTCAAAGGCTCCACGCAAGAAACAATTTGTAAAGAAGAATGCTCCTTTCAAGAAGCAACCTAATATTGTTACAGTGGCTCAAGAAGAATATTCTTCGGGAAGTGAAGATGAAGACGAGGATGATATCTCTCGAGAGGTGGCTGCTATAGTCACCACATATACACCAACATCTCTCTTTGACTCTCCGAACGAAAACGTCATCAACAAGAATGCTACTTGTTTCATGGATGTTCCGAGGTATCAACTTCTAACACTTCTTTTCCTAAGGCTATGATTGACATGGATGATCCTACTAGTATTAAGGTTAAAGAAGAGATTATTGCTTTGGAATATTTCTTCACTAACTTCCAAGGTGAGCACAAAATACATTTTGAGGCTCTTATGTACCAGCTGGCCCAAAATGAAGTGCTTCTTGAAGAAAAGGGCAGGATTGAAAGGGAGAATGCAATGGAAATTGCATCCTTAAAAAATGCTCTAGAAGAAGAAGAGGCTCGGGCTTCTCTTGAAGAGAGGCTTGATTCTATTGAGGAGTCACATGAAGAAATGGTGACAAAGCTTGTTAAGGAACATGACAATGAAGTATCCAAAGCAAAGAAGTTAAAGAAAGAAAAGATTGACTTTGGGGCTGCTCATGTTAGACTCTCCGAGGAATTGGAGAAACTTGCCATCACTCACAAGGCTTTGAAAAGTGAATTCTCCATTCTCAATGAGTCGCATCATCATCTCCAAATTCGATTGGCTAGGTATTATGTTCCTAGCACATCGAAATCAACATATATTCACAAGGAAAATGCTGGTGTGGAAGATGAGCTTGTCAATGATACCACTCCCAAAGATAAGGGTGTACTTGATGAGATACTTGGCAAGCAAAGGTCAAATCTTGGAAAAGGACTTGGAAATGTCACCAAGTCCAAGAAGAAGAAGAACAAGAAGAGGAAGACCAAGGGTACCTAAAACCAAGAAGTAATTCTCTTACAGGGCTATGCTTCCGGTGGGTCTAAATGGGTGCTAGAAAGTGGGTGCACTAGTCATATGACCGGAAGCAAAGAGATCATCACGGAGATGCGACCCAATCATGATAATATTACAGTCTCCTATGGTGATAAGTCTAAATCTCAGGTATTAGGTCTTGGCAAGGTTGTGGTCACCCACGATATCTCTCTTGTGGATGTCATGCTTGTTGAGACCCTCGGTTACAACTTACTTTCTATTCGTGCCCTTGGTAATATGGGCTTTGCTGTTTTCATTGATGATGATTTGGTGGTACTCTTGTGGAGCAAGTCTCTAAAGGTCGCTTTTGTTGTGTACATCAAAAATGACTTGTATGTGGTGGACTTTTCGGGGAAAACCACTTCGGGTCCGATGTGCTTATTCGGAAAGGCCGACGTGGGCTGGCTATGGAATCACCGTTTAGCCCATGTCAACATGAGAACTTTGCAAAGTCTTCACAAGGGTGGCCACATCCTTGGAATAAAAGACAATGTTTCCTTTGCAAAAATCGTGTTTGCAGGGCTTGTGTTGAAGGCAAAATGCATGACTCTCCCCACAAGAGGAAAACTATTGTTTCTTCAAAGAGAATCTGGGAATAACTCCATGTGTACTTATTTGGTCCTCCATCTCATGCCGGTCCCGGTGGGAAGAAATATTGCTTGATGATAGTCGATGATTACTCAAGATACACATGGGTCTATTTCTTCAAGCTAAAGAGTGAGACTCAACAAACGGTCATTGATTTCGCCAATGAGGTTCTGCGTCAACACAATGTTCCCATTTTGGCAATAAGAAGTGACAATGGCTCCGAGTTCAAGAACTACACATTGAATGAATTTCTAAGTGAAGAGGGGATAAGACATCAATATTCCGCTGCGTACACCCCTCAACAAAATGGTGTAGCCGAGAGGAAGAACCGCACTTTGATGGATATGGCTAGATTGATGTTTGATGAATTCAAGTCTCCTTACAACTTTTGGGTTGTGTCACATCCCAAAATTTTCCAAATTTTGAAATGTGAAAAATAAATAAACAAAATAAATAATTGTTGAAATTTAGGGTGAAAAGAAACTTTTTGACTCCAAATGGAAACACCAAAACCCATCTTGAACAAACTTTGAATAAAAAGGAGCCCAACAAATTTCAATCAAATGAAATGCATTCATCAATGAATGTACCTTGAAAGTTAAAGTTGGGAAAATAAACCAAAACTCTAAAACCCTAATGGAAGAAAACCATTTCCAAGATCACACTAAGACTATGGATTTGATCCATATAAAATTTAGCAACAAACATTTATAGATGATAAAAAATGATAAACAAAAATATTATAAAACCATAGAAATTGATTTCATTCAATTTGGAACCATGGATAAAAACTTATGAATATAATAAGACAAAAGGAAATAATTTCCAAAGCTAATAAAGCTCCTATCTAAAATCCATACCAAATTATGAGCAATTAATCCTCAAAAGGGATTTAAAAAGATAAACAAATATTAGATAAAAATTCTATAAATGGAATCACCAATTTTGGATCTATAAATAAAAAGATATGGTTTTTATGAGAAAAAGAAAGAAAGAAAATAAATAAGGAATATTTAAAAAGCCAAATTAGATTTTGGCCAAATCCATAAACAAATGGAAGTTATTAAATAATATAAAGAAATAAAAGATTATTTCAATAAAACTATATGGGCTTTGAACCATATTCAATTTTATTTAAATAAAGACATTTGCCTAAATAATAAATCCCAAGGAAATTATTTAGAAGACAATTTAAAACTTGAATTAAATCCATAAGCAAATGGAATAAAGATAATCCAAATAAAATAAAGGGATAAATAATATCCAAATAAATTACATGGGATTAAACCAAATTAAATTCTATTTAAATGGAGACAAAATCCCTAATGAAAATAAATAATTAAATCATGAGAAAATAATAAATAGAAATTTCCCAAGGTGGATATAAAAGTTATTTAATTAACTTAAATGGAATAAAAGAATCATTTAAATAAAATTTATATGGAATTAAAAACCATATTTTATTTTATTGGAATAAAGACAAATGCCCAATTTAAATGATTAATAAACCATATTAAAATATTCTAAATAATTCAAAATGAATTATTTAACATACTAATGAATAAATAAAACCTACTGAAAAGGGTTTAAAGAAAATTAGAATTCAAATAAGAGTTTGAAATTATATTTAAAATCTTATTTGAATAAAGGCAAGTTCCTATTTTAAATAAATAATAAACCATAAATAAATAAAATAATTATTAAAAAATGGACTTTAAATACATATTTAAAACAGTATAGAAACATACTGAATATTTGGAAAAGATTTGAAAAACAAATCTGAAATCAAATGATAGTTTGAATTCAAAACAGAAAATCAACATGGAAAAAGAAAAAGAAAACAGAGGAAGAAAAAATAAAAAGAATCAGCCCAGCCCAGCAAAGCCCAACTGGCCCAGCGAGCCCACTTCTTCTCTCCCCGCAGAAAAATGTTTCACACTCAGCAACGAACCCGCACAGACGCCGACAATGTGACCCCACCGCACACCCTCTCTCTCTTGCTGCCGCCAGGCCCCACAGCCAGGTCACCGTCTTCAACCTCGCACGACGACCATGCCCCCCTCCCCGACCGTTTCCTGCCTTGATTTGCCGGCGTGAATACGCATCAATTCCGTGTTGATTCAACCCCCTGACCATGCCCATTTAATCGCCTTCCTCTTCTCCCCATTTCCCCTCACTCTCCCCTTCTCCTCCGCCACCAGGCTGCTCTGATTTTTCTCGAGACCTCCCTCTGCCCCGACGAGCTTTCCGGCGCATTCCGGCCACCGCTTTGCCCCCTCGACCACACGAGCGTGATCCCCATCTCCCTACGCTTCCTCCTGTAGCACCAGCTCGTCCATGCAAGCCCCAGAGGCTCGACAACAACGACGCCTCCTTGCCACCGTCGTCTGCATCATCTCCGGTGAGCTCTATCACTTGACCCAGTGCACGCCTCGACTGCTGATTCACACCATCTTACTCCCCCTGTCCTGTGAATCTCCAGGTGCTCGCCAATCATCTACGCGTGATCTGCAGACTCGTCTCCGACAAGAACCGTGTGTGCCCGAGCCAGTGAGGAACTCCGGCGAGAAATTCATGTCGTCGTCATGCGCCATGTCGACAACAAAAGCAACGTTGAGCATCCTCTCGTCATGGCAAACTCGGTGAGCTATTCCCCTCTCTCTCTCTCGCTCGCTTCCTGAATCGCCGGCAACGTTACATGCCCGAGCACAACGACAACCACTGCCGCAGTACCATCTATGGCCACCGCCGAGCCGTTAGATTTCAATCCAAGTGTTGCGATAGATTGACTTAAAACGAACCGTTATGATCAATCAGAGTCGTGCGATGCACTTTAGATCTAACGATCCACAGAACGTGATCCGCGCGAACCGGTATGAGCCAATAAGATCATTCCACGTGGCTAGCCTTTGTTTTAAATAGAGAGAAACATTTCTATTAGATGGTTAGATTTGAAAAATTCATAACTTTAAATCCATACGTCCAAATTTTGCAAACTTTATACCAATGGAATCGGCAAAAATAATACTTTCCAACATTGCCCTTTGTTTAGTGAATTGCTTCTGTAAAATTGGTTGTTTTTGCAGGAACATGTGTAGGCATATTTTTGTGTATAAAATTTATTGTAAAAATGTTTTTAGGATAAAATCTTTTCTAAATGGATTGTTTTGAACCTACTGACCATAGAAACCAACTTATGGATTTAAAAGTATATTTTGTGACACTAAGGAATTATTCCTTTGAATTAAAGCATTTCTAGTTAAATAAAAATGTTGAATATGTTTTAAAAATGCTTTTTGAGTAAAAACTTTTGAAAATGGTTTGAATTAAAATTTCTGACCCTAAACACCAAGTTTTGGGATTTAAAAATATATTTGGTGAACCTATAAAATTATTACTTTGCTTAAAGGCATTTCCAACAAAGTAAAATATTGCTTTGGTATAAAAATGGTTTATAGGTAAAACCTTTTGCAAATGGTTTTAATGTTAAACACTTGAACTTAAAACACTAACATTTGTGTTTAAAAATATATTTGTCAAACACTAGAAAATATTCTTTGAATAAAATCAATTCTAGCAAAACAAAAGGGATTTAAAGTGGTCATTTTCACTAACTTAATATCAAATGGTTTTTCCACTTTTATAAATGACCAATAGGTGTTTTAAAATGTTTATAACCAATTAAAAACCACCTTTCCAAATAAAACAATCTTTTGCATGCTTGCATGCATTGTTTTGTTTTCTTTATTTTATGTGGTGAAATGTTTGAATGCTAGTTTGAATATTTGCTTGCTTGATTGAATTGTAGTGAACTTTGAAGAGTGTGACTATTGCAAGATCAAGGAGTGAACTTATATTCTCTACCAAAAAGGCAAGTGGTGCTTCATACTTTTGTCCCATTATTTTCACTATGCATTAGTGATATTTCTAAGTAGGACTTGCATGGAATTTTCTAAGTATGCTATGCCATGGGAAATACTAGTAGATGAAACCTTAGAATTTTTTTCCTAAGTTAAGATCCCTACTACTATCATGCTTAGCTTAGCTAGTAGAAAACAAGGGTGGATTATATTCATGCTATGAAATATTTCTAAGCCAAATGACTTGTGTTTTGTTTAATAAAACAACTATGTGAATGAATCACCTGGGTGGAATGGGACTTTCATGGATGGATTTTTGTTGAGTGGTTACCAGGGCCCATTTTTTAATAGCTTACCCTGTGTATCTCACTTGTGGAATTCCACCTAGGAACAAAGATATTTGAGATGTCAAATGTTGAGAAGCTTCAAGTGCAGCCACTTGGCAATATGGGCTCTGCCTGGATCATATAGGTTGCAATAACTTAGCCAGATGCACAGTTGGTGGTAGGGGATGATAGGTTTGGAACACGTCCATTTTGGTCTAAGGGAAGGCTTATGAAAGATCTTGTCTCGATGCATGTAGAGTCTTGTGGGGAAAGTGCACCACCTCTCGAGAGAGTAAAATCTAAGTACTTAGCCGTGTCCCCAGCAATGGATAATTTGAGCATCAAGACATGGAAGCTATCAAGAATCTCCTCATCCCAATTTCTAAGTTAAAAACTTGTGGTTGAACAAGGGTTAAAGGGATCACCAATTTCTATTGGTAGATGCCTTGGGTGATTTTGACAAATAAAAACTTAGTGTTTTCAAATGATAAGGAAAATCTATTTTGAGCAAAGCAAGCCCAAGCTCCACTTAGCCAAATGCATATAGATGATAGATACCACTATTCTACCATAGTATTACTTGCCAATACAATTCAAATGTATTGACCCTTGTGGCTGTAACTTATTATGTTGCAGGTTTATTTGATGTTAGTGAAGTGTGTTGATTATGATTACAAGTCTACAACCAACATGATTACATGTCGCACTTTGAAGATGAAGGACTCCATGCTATAGTTATTTATGCTGCATTGTAATGATATAGCCAAATGAGCTATGTAAGATGTAATGAATTATTTTATTCCTGGTTATAAAGTTGTATTATGACCTTTGTTTCTTGATATTACATATTAACTGTGGATGCTAGCTATTGATCCAGGGACTAGCATTGTAAACACAGGGATCTCTACCTTATTAAAACTTGGGACCTCTACAGGTTGAAGCCATATCCACTGCTTGTCACTCATCAAATCGGCTCTACCTCTGCAAGATCTTGGACAAGACTCCATATGAAATACTCACCGGTAACAAGCCTAACATTTCGTACTTCCGGGTATTCGGTTGTAAGTGTTTCTTTCTTATCAAAGGTGTCCACTTGTCTAAATTTGAGTATAAGGCTTTAGAAGGTATTTTGGTTTGTTGCGGTGCCGAATCCCACACCTATAGAGTCTAGAACAAGCTTGATACGTCGGAAATGTATCTATAATTTTTGATGCTCCATGCTTGTTTAGTATCTACTTTTCCTTGTTTGTCTACACTTTGAGGTGTTTTTTACATGTTTTCTGGTACTAACCTATTAACAAGTTGCCACAGTGCCAGTTGCCTGTTTTCTGCTATTTTTGGTTTCAGAAAAGTTAGTAAATAAATATTCTCGGAATTGGACGGGATAAACGTCAAAGCCAATTACTTTCCGTGGGGAACAAGAAGTCCAGAGGGGAGCCGAAGAGGAGGGCTAGGGTGCCCAGACCTCCCCTAGGTATGGGTGGGCCCTGCCCCGCGCCTAGGAGGGGTGTGGGGCCCCTGGCCACCGCCTCGGCCTCCCCCTTCGCCTATAAGAAGCCCCCGATGCAGAAACCCTAAGCACCTGATCAAATCTCCACGAAACCGTCTGTAACCGCTGCCACCATCGTCCCTAGATCGGGAGGATCTGAAGTTCTTCCCAGCACCCTGCCGAAGGGGAGATAATCCCGGAGGCCTTCTCTATAGTATGATACGTGAGTAGTTCCACCTTGGACTATGGGTCCACGTAGTAGCTAGATGGTTGTATCTTCTCCTTTGTTCTTTCATGTATAGATCTTGTGAGCTCTGTTCATGATCAAGATCTAATCTATTTGTAATCATGCATGTTGTGTTTGCGGGGATCCGATGGATATTGATATTATTATGTTGGTTTGATTAATGGTTCTGTCTTTATGATTCTATCATGTCTGTGTTGTTTGTAATCTTGCATGCTCTCCGTTGTTAGTAGCTATCTTGGCCAAGTAGTTTCTAGTGACTCCAAGAGAGGCTTTTTATGCTTGATAGTGGGTTCATGCCTCTAGTTTCCAAGGGAAGTGACAATAATCTCTTCGGTTGTAGATGTCTTGTTGCTACTAGGGATAAAACAACGGTCTCTTGTTCATGGAACATGTGGACTGTTTACCTTACACACTTTGCTTAAAGTAGTTGTCTGTTGCTTGCAACTTAATACTGGAGGGGGTTCGGATGATAACCTGAAGGTGGACTTATAGTCATATATGCAGTTGGATGGCGGTCTATATATATTGTTGTATTGCCCAATCGAATCTCATAGGATATTTCTGACTAGTAATTGCATTGTTATGCCTTGCTAAGTTCCTGTCAATTGCCTCGCTGTAATTTGTTTACCCTTCATGCCATGTTGTTTATCTCAGGAGAGCACCTCTAGTGAACTATGGACCCATGTCCAATCTTTACCATTGATACATTTTCCACTGTTACTTGTTTACTTGTTGCAAACCATTACCTTCATTCCACACCATACGTTTAATCCTTTGTTACAGCAAACCGGTGAGCTTGACAACCTCACTGATTCATTGGAGCAAAGTCTTGAGTTTGTGTTGTGAAGGTCTCCGCGTTGCTAGCAACACCTGTGTGATGTTTCCTTCCTCCTACTGGTTCGATAACCTCGGTTTCTTACTGAGGGGAAACTTGCTGTTGTGTTTCTTCACACCTTTCTCTTGGGGTTCGCAACGAAGCTCTCCTACATCAACTCAGCGCTGCATCAAACTTTTCTGGCACCGTTGCCGGGGATACTAAGGACGTCTTCACTAGGGGAGTCCTCCACTTCCTTTCTCTTTACTTTGTTTTTAGTTTGCTTTGTTTCTTTTGCTTGGTTTTGTTTGCCTCTTTCCAAAAAACCCAAAAAAATAGTCTAGCTTGGTTTGCTTTCTTTATTTAAAAACACAAAAAATTAGTTCCTACTCTAGTTGCCACTTCGTTCTAGATCACCATGTTGCTCCCCAAGTTCGCCCTAAAGGACCTTTCTATAGGTAGTGGCTCCATAATTGGGAAAGATAATATTGAAGAATTCTTTAATTATATTAGCAAGCATGAGGATATTGAGGATAAATCTATAGCAGAGCTTGCTCCTAATTATGATATTGCTTAAACTTCTTTAGTTCATATGCTGGAGGCTAAGTTTGTTAGCCTTAACCCCATGATGCAGATTTTGTTCCTAAAACTAAAAGAAGAAAATAATGCTGAAAAGAGAGAATTTATTCTTGAAACTTTACTCAAAGATTTTCACGATGTTGCTAGGGAAGACAAAAAGGTCTTTGAGCGTTGTAATATGCTAGGATCATGTGTAGAAGTTATGGGTACTTCAGATAAAACAAAGCCTAGAGATGAATTTAAGATACCCATACCCTTTAAGCTTGTTGGGATGCATGAGGCCTATGTAGAGAATTTTGATTGGATTGTTCCTGAAAATCCTTTTGATGAAAGTAGTAAGCCAAAGAGAGATGAGAAGGGATCCTCCAAAACCCATTTGGATGAGATACCTTTCATAGTTGAAGATTTTGCAAGTATGGATGTTAATCTTTCTTCATTTGAAAATACTTGATTCTTCTTGCTTCTTGTGCCTAACTTAAAGGCGTTAAAGAAAAGTACTTATTGGGAGATAACCCAAGAGTTTCCTTGAGTCTTGGAAGTTATTAATTCTGTAATGACCTCTCCTTATCCTTTTTGTTTGCTTTTTGTGCCAAGAATGACCTCTAATGAGAGGGAAGTAAGATTTGGGGAGTTGCTGTCCCGAAACATATTTCTGTCCTCCACCATAAACATTCGTGAGGAGTATCTGTAACTCGTATTGAGCTCACAATTTACGAATCAGTCCCCCAGTATGTTATCTAACTTTAGTTAGTTCAACACTTTTTGATTTGAGCAACAGAAGATGTTCAAAAAAATCGGTTTCTATCTGCTCGTCTGTTTTGACAGATTTCTGCCATTATTTGCATTTGCTTCTTATTGATTCCTTTTTGAGTTCTCTTTAGGTGAATTGAGATTTTTGAAGGAGTTGCTACAGTAGCTTGTGTTTTTAGTTAAAATCCTTGCTATTCCAAAGCTTTGCCAGGGTTCTAATATTTTTTGATAAGCTAATGTTGCTAATGAAGATTGTGTGAAGGAAAAATTTCAGGTGTAAAGAAAGAATAATGCAATGAGATGAATAATGGACAAAATATCAAGCTTGGGGATTCCACCATGGTGTCACCCCAAGAAATATCCAAGAGGTACAAGCGTCAAAGCTTGGGGATGCCCAAGGCATCCCCTTCTTTATCAATAAAAAGCTCAGGTTTGTCTAGACACTTCGTTTTTATTGTTTCACGCATAGTTGTGTTGTTCTTGGAGCGTCTTAGTTTTTCATTTGATTTGCTTAGTTTGTTTAGTTTTCTTGAGTAGTTTGGACCCCCGTTCTCGCTGTGTTGTTTTGCAAATAAGTTTGCTTGGTGTTTGGAAAGGAGTAGTAAGTTCTTGCTTGAAGTACAAGAGGAGCTTGCATTGACTGTGACTTAGACTTTAGCATGACATACTATGTGTTGTTTTGACCTTATGCTTAGTGATTATTGTTGTAGCATGTCTTGTTCCAAACAATTGGGATTGCTTAGTGTGCCTTAAATAAATTATGTGTTGTTTTAGCATGCAAAAGCATAGTATTGTGGTATTCTCCTTTGATGCTTTGCTTGGGTTGACTTGGCACATGCTCACACCATGTTATGACTATGAACAAGTCACCATAGCCTCTATGATCATTTAGTCCTTGACTTGTAGTACCACTCTATGTTTTGATTAGTATGCTTTGTTGCACTGCATGATTATGGCCATTATGCTCTCTTAGTTGGTTGCTCCCAGTCTTTTGCTAGCCTCCACTTGTATGAGTAAGCTCTACTCATGCTTCCAGCTCCCAAAAAACCAAGTTATTCCAAAGTGTACACTATAAAATCCTATGCATGGTGTGTTACACCATTCCAAGTATATTCTTGTTTTCAGCTATCTTCCAATTAAAAACTATTTTGTTATGTGAAAACTTAGTGATTAAAGCCCTCGAACTTGATGGCACACTTTATATTCTTTGCCCCTAATAAACTTGAACCATTGTGTCATCTATGTTGTATATGTTTTCACTTATATGTTGAAATTAGCAGAACCGTGCTATCATGGGGAACGTTTTCAACATTGCACTTGTACTTTGTACTCAGTTGATATCATGCTGTTTTGTCTATGGATGTCACCGGTGTGAAATAAAGAGGGAACTTGTAAGTCCATGGAGTTTGTATTCTATGTTAGAGAAATGCCTGGGCCGCTAGCCTAAGCCATGCCTAATCATGGTGGAAACTTGCAGCACCACCATAGTGAGCTATCTATGAAGCATCCTCAATAAAAAGCTATGCATATGGTAAATAAAAAGATTGCATATGCCCATAGTCGGTAGCATGGCCTATGGCCTGCTGGGCGGCCCAGTTAGATGGATCCAGAAGGAAGGCCCATGCCGGATAAAGGAAGGCTACGGTGGAGTCACCAGCGTACCCGGAGCCTTGGAGTGCAAGTTACACAAGACTAGTGATAGACGGTGTAGGACTCTGTAACCTGTCCGGCTAGGACTTTTTCCTGTAACCCTACGATCTGGCGACTATATAAGTCGGGCCTATGGGATCCTTTAGCGCACAATCATAGACAACTTAGTATCGATTCATACAACCTCGCACAGCGAACCTATCTCTGTAACTCGGCGTATTGCCATTATAGTGATTTATAGCAGGAGTAGGATTCCGCCACCGTTGTGGGATCTGAACCTGGGTAAGTTGTGTTACCTCGTACCCGTCAACCGTCCGCCTTACCCCACGTCTCTAAACACGCACTGTGAGGACCCCTCCATGGCGTACTCGTCGGCAATACCACGACATGGACATAGTTATCCCATTATTGTTTATGGACGGATTTTGTTCGACTAGATCTAGATATAAAATATAAGATGTTTTGGCAACCTAAAATAGAAGAATGTGTTACTATATTGGTGATAATGTGTTGGCTTAATGTGTAGAAGCATCTAGTATACTAGAATATAAGTGTTAGAACTTGTATAATAGGGATCTTATGTGGTTGCTTATGTATACAATGACTTATTTATACCTCAACTTCATGTGGTTGCTTATATGGTTTATTATGTGGTTTTGCATATGTGTATGATGATCTATTTCTTCCATCCATATTAATCTTAGTTCATTCTATACTTGTATAATAGGGATCTTGTTTTGGTAACACTGCATAAGAAGAAGACAAGGAAAAGTGTGTGGCCTCGTGTTGTCGCTACTCCTTTCTCTTATTGTATTTATCATCCGCGTTTCCTAGTATGATCACTAATCATTATAATGCAGGTTATATGAAAATCTCTATATATGTTGGTTTTCTCGCATTTATGGTAATACATGCAGAACATGCATATCCTTGTCATGTTGGCTGGAAAAAGAAAAATGGGGTTGTAAAAGATAAGGAGGTTCACGACCTTCTTTTGTATTCTCCCACGATGATGGGGACCTAATGATAAGTGGAAAAACCTTTCCATTTCATCCTTACAAGGTACATCAACATCATCAAGACAAAAGCGTAACCAAGAAAAGCGATAAATTCTCTTTTTTTGTGTATCATTCTCGTTTGTATAGCTACCAATAAGTGAAGTTATGTCATAAATGTATGCAAACATCTGTCTATCTATCTATCTATCTATCTATCTATCTCTATATACTAATTTTCCTTGAGGTAGGTTTGTCCTACAAAATTTTTGTTCCGATTTTTACTTGACGATTTTGCCCCTAACAATTCAGCCATATTACGGCACTGCCACCGCCAAGTCAAAAGGCCCCAAAAAATTCAACGCGCTGACCGAACCGGTCATCCCCATCCAAGAACTTTTGCATCGCCACACCACCTCGCCGGCGGGAGCTGTCCCGTGATGCTCCGCGGCGCTTGTGGACGAGCTCCGATGGGAGAGATGAGTGGGGAAGCGAGGCTCCCGATCCAACACGGTCTCTTTCGTGGTTCCAGTCATAGCCACGACACTTCTAACCGGATACAGACGTTGTTGTGCCATAGTCTCCGTTTCCGAGCTCCTGGGAAGGGGAGGGGCGGATGGAGGCGGTGCGTTACCTGGGGCAGGTGCACGCGCTTGGGGTGGGGCATAACCGGACGGCGCCAGCATGTGGAGGGGCGTAAGGGGAGGGAGTCTCCCTATCTTTGGCCGCTACGCTACGCATCGGGTGTGGCACTGGCCACCACGCCTAGGAAGAGGTAGAGGAAGGGAGGGCCTAAGAAGCAGAGGAGGGTTCGCGCGCCTAGGATTATAGAGGAAGGGGCGGCGCTCGGGTTAACGACGAGAGAGCTCGGGTGGTGCTCGGGTGGATGGCGAGGAGCTCCTTGTGCCGTTTTCTGAACTTGCCCGGTCGATGTGCCCTGGTTTACTGAACCATCATGAGAGTTCACATTAGGGAAGGCTTCAGTCTGTCTGCTACATATTCTCAGATGCGAGAGCTTGGAACTTCACATATGATGTGAGATTTTTGGGAAGCTTGGACCAAACCAAACTTCTCTTTTTTTGGTTGACTGTTGACTTGGAAGCGCGTGAAGAGCAAAGGGGGATGATTAATGTAATGTGGGCAATGTGCTGTGACTTATGATGGGAATTGGAAATGGGAAGTCGAGATTAGTATATATATATATGGATGCAACGAAAATTCATTGCTGCTGATTTGAGTGTTACGTCTACGGTTGTGTGTCTGTCTGTCTGCATATTGGGATGATTACTAATGAATTTGGCATGTGATTTTGTATTGATGTTTCCTTGATTGTACCACAAAATAAGCCTACGAACTGTACATCAATATTTGTTAACTGAGAGTGGCAGGAATAGAGAGAAGTGTAGACTGAATATTGTATAGATTATTTGCTATGTTTGGTTATATGCAGATGGATGGAGGCCGAACTTTGGTGGCTCACAACAACTATTGGCAAAGGTCCACTCTGGGAGCAAGCGACGGTGCCAACTCAAGAACATTCAGCATCTGTCAAAGAAAAACATATCAAAGGAAAATTTAGTTTTTGGGATAATGAGGATCTTGTCTGAAGTACACATTCCATAGAAGAAGATATTAAGAATCACTTTCCAGATAGATTGTCTCGCGTCCGTTCTTGTAGCCGTGATGGCATCGAGAGTTCCCCTGCTCTTCCTCCTCATGTTTTGCGAATGCTCAAGAATGAGTTCGTCGTCTCGAGATCAAGACGACGAGGAATTCATTAGCTCCCTCAAGACAGACATCTTTCCAGTCATTGTTTTGTGGCAGAGAGAGATGGAGGGTTTGTGTGAATAGACCTTTAATATAGTTGTTCGAAATATAGTTGTTCAGTAGATAGTTTTTGAATTGGTAATTTTAAAATAATATTAAAATATAGGAGAGAGAATTTAGACATCTTGCAAATAGACAAGTTGTTCGAGAATTGAGAGCATCTAAAACAGAATATGTTTATATGGTTGTGGATATGGACATATACACAACCAAATTTCCACACTGTTAGAAATGCTTTTAGGTCTGAGAGAGGGTTTCTCTATTTTTAATAAGATTTTTTATTTTATAAAACATTTTCTATTTTTTAAACGTTGCAATGCATGGTAGTGTTGCGGATTTTTCTACAAGTGTAGCGCCCTCATCAAAGGAGTTACTTTCCTCCTAATACGGGCTTTACTTTTCTTCTAATGTTTCTTACGAGTTTTGAGGCAGAGTAGCCAAATGAGCTATTGCTAATCTCGTAATGAATGGTTAGTGACCCAGTTCAAAAAGTAAAGTTTTAGATAGTGATCATTTTTCTATGGTAGATACACGTGTTTTTATCTTATTGCGATCTATCTATACATAAATAAACCAAGATCTAATAATGGCTCGAGGTGGTGTGACCTTATTATCGATGGCATCATCTCAGGCAGAGGACTCACAAACTATAAAAATAGTGGATGGTGCTACCGGCCTACCGCTAACCTATGTGGCAATGGTAACCCCATTTTTCTAATGCCAAATTAGAGTTATGTTTAACATGATGGTTTATGATTTTTTTTATATGGCCATTGTTTTATATACACATGAATTTTAATGTGTATTATTTTTACACGTACTTCAAGAAAACTCGAGACGACCGTAACAACGCACGAGCATTCATCTAGTATGATGTATCCGTCGTGCAATCAAATAAAATTGAGGTACTATATTTTGCATACATCTACTAGGATCCTGGGTCTTTCACTAGAGATGGTTTAGAGAAAAAACGTTCCAATGTCTAGAATGAGAATACGAGCTGGTTTTAACCAATCATGTGGGAATTGAGATGAACACATACGATGAAAGATTACGTCATTTGCAATCATCATGAATCACAAATGATGAACTCATGAACCATGTATGGGAAGGCCCAATAGTTCGCAGACGGTTGGGATGTGGGAAGCGTGTGCCCCTTCGTTACGGTTTCAGTAGAGGCTTATTGCACATCCTTCGATGACGACGGTTCATTTCATCGTGTGTGATTGAGCATTTTCTATACGAGTAGTGGCTTCTGCCATTTGTTACCGAAGTTCAGACATAAGTGAACCATGTTGGAGTGAATAAATATCATCAAAATTTCAGGTATTTGAAAGCCCTACGGAATAGTATATCCCAAGTTTCTCATGCTTCGGATTAAGGAGTTATGGTACGGAACAATTTTTCTCAGGACCAATAAGCTTCAACTTCTCAAACAATATGTATTTAACATACATCTCGTACGGAATTTTTTCTCATTTATGATTTTTACATGAGAAAAATGTTACTGCGCTGAGAGAACAATGAAACACGTGATATTCCATTCAGCATGACAGTAGTGACAGCGGGCATCCAGCTCGTCCTAGTATTTGTAGTCCTCACTAGGTAGCCCAAATACCTATTTGTAATTTTTTTATTAATTTTGAGGCTCTTTCTACAGCTATTGATGGTTATCAATAGATTGGTGGAATTTTTGCGAAACAAATTGATGGAAAGGTTTCAATCTTCACAGATAAATCATACTGTAGAACAAAATAAATAATGGCACATACATGAAAACATTGTGGTCCCTAAAACTAAGAGAAACATGAAGCTGACCTGGACCATTGAAAAATTAGCATAGACAAACAGAAACATGGATAAAAACACAAGGTTCTATCTTTACATCACAGGACTTAGGAGTGACAAAATTATACTCCCTCCAATCCATATTACTTGTCATAAGATTGGATTTATCTAGCACTAAAACATGTCTAGATACATCCATTTCCACGACAAGTAATATGGATCGGAGGGAGCAGTAGAGATGATTTACTGAATCCTCTCTGAAGCTCGCTCACCATTCCTGACGAAACCGACATATACTCTCTGGACATGAGATATGTTCGCCTCTTTGTTCTGTCGAACCCTCTCCACAAGCTCTTCTGCAGTAGAATTTAAAGTCATCTCTTCAAGAGTGTTCACATGTTCAATGCCACATGGGAGCAACTTCAACTCCGGACAGAGCAGGAGCTTCAAATCAACCAAGCTGGGCATTGCCCCTCTTTCTATCGTCATCTGGCTGAGGTGCGGAGCTCCCCAGATTTTCAGTACTCGAAGCTTCTGAAATGACATCGCTCGGAAGTACATCTTATTGCCATCAAATGCATCATAAAGTTGAAGCTTTACCAACTGATGTAGCTCCTCAAGATAGCAAAACATATCTTCCTGAAGTTTTGACCAGACAAGCCGTAGAATGGAGAGGCTTTTCAGTTGCCTAATCGATAAGAAAAAACGAGGTAACGATTCTTTAGCTAATGTTCCCAGCAAGAAAATTTTCTGAAGTAATGGAGGTGGATTGAGTGCATCCAGTTGCAAAACTTCCTTTTCATCATTTGCTTGGATCCCAAGCCGGGTCAGATTAACCATATTGGTAATAGCTAGAAACAGCTTTTCACAATGACAACCTTGAACTTTACTGATGCGGAATGATCTCAGTAGAACTAGAGCACAAAGGTAATTGACCATTTCGGAACTAGATTCCACCAGCAATAATGTCTGCAGACTTGTCAAAGAACACATACCACCAATAGGTGCTGTTACACCAATGGAAGGAACATATTGCATAGATGGTATCAATGGTTTCACAGTAACAATAAGATGTGTCAACTTACACAGCCTCGTAATTTCTGCTGGTATGTGGGTAATTTTGCTTTTCCAAGCATCCAGTATGAGCAGATTTTGTAGCCTTCCAATCAACCGTGAGATATTTGCAATTTTAGTTCGTCTAAGTCCCAGATAACGCAGATTGAACAAGTCAAACACCTCATTTGGCAGACTCTCAATTGAACTATCTTGCAGATTCAATACAGACATCAATTTAACAGACGTTGAGAAGGAACGAAGTGAACCAAAACTTAGTGAATTTTGGAAAATTAGCAAGGACCGGAGATGTGGCACAGATTCTGCAAGGTGTGCAATATCCCCTCTTTGAATTGATAAACGGCGTGCTTTCCCAATAAGATGAGTCCTTGAGTAATCAAGGACAATGCAAAAATTCTCTGCGCGTGCCTTAGAGAGGGCTAATACACGAAGGATATTTTGCATTTTGAAATCATCAACATACCCTGTTTCATTCCTCTTAACCTCCACTAACAGACATCGATTGATCAGCTCGGCCAAGTAATCTTCTGCAACCTCTTCCAGTGTCTTATGCTCACTCGCTTCAATAAATCCTTCTGCAACCCAGAGCCGAACTAGCCACTTCCTTTGCATCACATGATTCTCTGGGAACATGCAGCAGTAAAGGAAGCAATTTTGCATGTTGTGTGACAAGTCTTCCAAACTAACCTTCAAGATTATGTTCATATCTAGGATGAAATTGTTTGTTAATTGCATCTCAAGAGTTTTGTACACATTCTCCCACTCCAACAATGTTGTGCTCTTGAATGATAGGAGACGCCCAATGCACACAAGAGCAATTGGCAAGCCATTGCATTTGTCTACAAACTTGTGCGCCCAATCGTGCAATTCTGGTGGACAATCACTATTTTCATTCTTCCAAAATGCCTCTTTACAAAACAGATCCCATGCATAGTGATTTTGCAAGGGTTGCACGTTGATCGTTTGGGCTTCAGAAGCAAGCAGTGCAACCTCATATATCCTTGATGTGAAAATTATCCGACCAAGTTTGCCTCCAGAAAATGCATCTTTGTTGTCAAACCAAACATTCACACTCCAAACATCATCTAAAACAAGAACATACCTTTTCTTCTGTAGGTAACATTGGATTGTGTCCACTAGATTTCTGTAATCTGTGACATCAACATCCTTTGGAAATTCCTTCTTCCTGTCATTCTTTCGGAACTCTTCAACAATTTTTTTGAGAAAATCATCAGCTTCATAGCTGTGAGACACAGTAATCCAAGCACAAGTGTCAAAGTCAGTTTTGATGGTGTTGTAGACATGAGCAGCAAGTGTTGTCTTACCAACACCTCCCATGCCCCAAAGAGTGATTATCATGTGATGCTGCTCCTCATCTTTCATCCATTTCATCAGCAAGTTTCTATTCTCCGCAATCCCCACAAGATCATCTTCCCTTTTAAAATGTACAGACTCTGCAGATCTTCTATTTGAGCTTCCTACTCTCGTCAGTTTTGTTTCCCTTTCAACACCCTTCAGGTCATACATGCGCCTTCTCTCTGCAGCATTCTTGAGATTGGCTTTGATATCACGCAAATTGTTGGCTAGCCGATACCACATCTTGATTTGCCTGACCCTTCTAATTGCTTTCAACAGAAACATCCCCTCACGGTCTTCCCCCAACTTGTAGGTGAACTCGTCAATAACATCCTCGATGTTAAATGCAAGACCTCTGATTTCCTTCACAAATGCAAAAGTTGTCTCATCTGCATCCTTGAACCGCTCAGCAGTTTGGAATAAGGCTTGCATACTCTCCAGCTCCTCCTTCATTTTCCGTATTTCACCAAATAGGTCTTGCAGAGCATATGCTTCATAGGCCAGAAACGACTTCCCTATCTCAACTGCTTCATTTCCAAGGGCATCCCCAAGCTTCATGATTAGCAACCAGATTACACCCTCTAACATGGTTGTGTAGATGGAGATATACGAACCTTTGCTTGAAGGATGGAGCTGCTAGGTAAGGAGTATGCTAATCAAGATCACAAAATGGTTATATCTTTGGTTACTGGACAACCCCTTGAATAAAAAATGGAAAATGAGTTGTGGGTGGTTTGAGTGGGTAAATGAAGACTCCACAAAAGTCCTGCATGGCTTAGTAAGCGAAGTTCCAAACTAATCACACAACCATACAGGGAGCCTGAATGTAATTATTTAACAGTAGTACACCCACTACGTACCTCCCTTGGCCTGTTCTGAAATGGAATCTTTTGTTCTTGCAAGAAGATTTGATACCAAAACAATTTGCAGTTTACTTCTAGCGTCTCTTGCTATTGTCGTTGGCTGCTATTTACAAACTTACCATCGTTTTCGAGCTGATGTGGCGTTGAGTATCCAGGAATATACTGCTTAAATAGAACTAGTAAAAGACACAGGCTATGGTTGATGATAGGGCCTGTACTAATTTAGTATAGTGACCCACTCGTTCTTGTTTATACCAAATTCACACAAAAAAATGAAACAAAGAAACTGAAGATAAAGATGAAATGGAAGAAAAAAATGAGGGAAACACTAGTGTGTTACCGTCTTACGATACATTACCGAATCTGTGGCAGAGAGGTGAATTCAATGGTCTTCCATCTACAAGCTTTGCTGACGAAAGAGAGGGCAGCAGGGCTCTTTCGTGCTGGTGCAGTTTTCTGGCAGACCTGTAGATTAGACATCCATGTTTCGGTTTGGGAATTCCCTCGAACATATGCTGGGCGCCATTCCATCTCACACCCTCTGATTGCTGACCATGTGTTCGATCTGAAGCATCAGTAACCAAAAATTCCTAATAAAATAAACTACGAACTCATAATCAAAGAATAAGAAACTGGGCGCGTTCTGAGCTGTTGTTACTTACATCTGAGTTCAAGCTATTTACTTTAGAGAAGGACTGAGCTGAAGTTCTGGGGCAGACGCAAACCCGGGCCATGGCGCGCCGTCGTACCAACGCATCTGTGAAGTGGTGTACGCCGGGAACACGAACAGTCGAACACCACATTCAGGATTCAGCGGCCGCTCCCTGTCTCGCCGCCGTTCCATCGGCCGGATCACCCAGACCTGATTACTCCCGATGAAATCGAGAGTTGGACGAGGGATTCCCGGTCAAATACGACAAGGGGGTTGGGTGTGTGGAGGGTCCCCTTCGAGAGCAGCCGTGGAGGAAGGTTGAAGACAGAGGATTGGAGAAGACACAGGAAAACAAAGGAAGAAGAAATATGACGTGGACGCAATGTTGAAGAAACCTGCTGACGTGGAGCCAGGCGTACAACCTTACTATCAATAATAGTTACTCACCCTGAAATCCCTCCAAAGTCACAAAAAGTAAGAAATGCAATTTCTAAGTTAATTAACACTTTTCTTTTGAAAACTATAGGTTAATTATCTCTATAACGACATTTCTGGATCTTTTCTCTATAACATTTACATTAGGCACCAACTGATGTATTATTAACATTAGAGCATCCCCACTCGTTGGACGATTCCAGGCCGAAATCTCGACCAATTTTGGATCAGACGAAACTTGTTTTTGGCCTAGGAACGTCGAGTTTTTCACTCGCGTTTCCGTGTTTGGCTAAAATTTAGACGAATCAAATTTAGGCAGATTTCATTAAACATGGAGAATACATGTGGATTACATCGAATTCGGCGAACACCCGAATTTAGGCTAGATAATAAACTAAAAAACATTAAAAAAAAGGATCATCGTCGCCTCTACATGCCGAGGTTGCCGTAGAAGGAGGTATAGCCGGGATGTTTGTGTTACATCATTAGCTACATTCAAGATTTAATTCATAAATTTTTTTAACTTGTAAAGATGGTTTTAATTTTTTTCAGTAGCAGTGGGAAAAAAGTTTTTTTTAAAAATTATTGACCCAGATAGGTGCTACAGTACTAGCTACTCCATGTTCCCCAACAAACCTGGCCAATGCACCGGCTTGACTCGGCGCGGCCTAAACATGCCTGCCCTAGTACGGCCCGCTTAGGTCACGTGCCGGCCTGGCATGGGCGCCTCGCCTCACGGCCTGGGCATAGCACCGAGGCCAGACGGACCGGCCCGTCACATGTCAGCCCATAGTTGTTTTCTATTGGTCCGGCACTGTTCTACATCAACTACGATTTGGTGGCTTAGTGGTCACGTGTTGCGCAAAAGAGCTCTAGGTAGCGAGGTCCACTCCCACTGCTCCCCTTTTTGCCGGGCCGGCCCCTTGGTTTCGCGGGCTATGGGCCGGCCCACCAAAGCCCGGCCCGAATGGCCAGGTTTGTTCTCCAATTCCTTCACTGTTTTGTTTGGTCCGTACCTCGGTGGCTCCTCCATCTTGATCCGTGCTTCCGCTGCCACTTTACTCGTATAGGCCTGCTGATCTGGTACTAATTTGTCTCTTAGTTCTTGATTTCTTAGCGATTATTCCAATGTTTTGTTTTGTTTTTCTCAATCGCAATGCCCCGTATGTCGTGGGAATGGCCACGACAGATGCTGCGACTGGCAGCAAGTAGTAGAACGAGGGAGGGCGGCCAGCCATCTGCGGTGCGAGATAAGGGCAGAGACACAAGGTTTTACCCAGGTTCGGCCCCCGAAGGGTAAAGACCTACTCTTGCTAGATTGTATTATTTTTTGAGAACAAGGGTGGCGAGCTCGGCGGTTAGGCAGCGAGTCGATGGGGTGTATGATGGAACGTGAGTACAGAGAGCACCCTAGGGAGGTTTATATAGGGTACCTCGCTAGGGTTTACAGATCTATAACCGAGTTGTATAAGGATAAGGAGGGTTTTGACCTAATCCGACTAGGCCTACCTACGCTTATGGGCCTTTAGCTTCCAGTCGTCTGGCTCCTTCTTGGGTCGTGATCCAGTCGTCGTCCTGCAGGACCACTCACTGGAAGTATGATCTAGTAGGGAACGTCCTGCTGGGTATACCCCACTCGGCATATCCCCATCAGTAGTCCCCGAGGCCGTCGTTGATTCGTCGCAGGTGTTCTTTGGCAGTCGGAGTATATACATGTCCAATTTGGACGCCAAGTCGAATCGGCAGTGGACTCCCTCAATGAAGGAAGGAATCCTCATTATATTTCTCCAGACGTAATACCAGCAACCAGTCGAGTCGCCATACCGTCGAGTAGTCAAATCGCAGCTTTAGCGAATGGGTCGGCGAGTCAAGTAGACAAAGTTGGACCGTCATCTTAGTCAAACTAGCCGTTGGGTAATCCAACGGTAACATTGGAGTAATAACCACGCGGTAACGGCTCCTCCATAACTGGCGAGAAGCAACCACCATATAAGGAGAGTGATAGGGGAGTTGCGACTCTTCCTCACATTTCCCTCGATCTCGTGCATCCTTCAATCTTCCATTCCCTCCCAATCCAGAATTTCTAGAGCGAGCGAGCGGACCCAGATCTCCTTTTAGATGGCGCCTCCGAAAGAACAGTGGAGCAAGTCCAAGTGCACCATGGCATCGTTGAAATCCTTTTAAGACGCGGGGATCCTCTATAAGGGGAAATGGTGAATTCCCCCGGTTGGAGAGACGGAACTGGATCCTCACGCCGGCGAGTTCATCTGCTTCACCAGCCACCTGGAGAGGGGGCTGGGGTTTCCCACATCGATCTTCTTCCGGCGGTTCTGCGCCTACTACGCCATCAATCCCTCAGATCTAGGGCCCCATAGCATTGAGCAACTCGCCATCTTCGTGGTGTTCTGCGAGTGCTACCTGGGATGTCGCCCATACTTCCCCTATGGCACAAGTTGTTCCACGGGTGCATCGGTCGCGAAGGAGCCGGTGGCCCAATGCTGGTGGCAGGCGGCCTCACCTTCCAGTTGAAGGCCAAGGCCCCCTTCCTCGACCTCATGCTGCCGAAGAAGGCTTCCAGCGGATGGAAGAAGTACTGGTTTTATGTCAGCGAGTCAACACCGGATGGCAAGGTGTCTCTCCGAACAATCACCGCCGAGAGGAGCGAACCGCGCCGGCTGCAGGCGACTAAGCTCCCCCCACGACCAGAGTATGTCTGTGGATGAAATGCTTACTCAGATCCGGTCGCTCAAGAAGGAGGGGCTGGAGACCATAAACTTGTATAATTGTTGGCTCGGACGGCGACTGGTGCCTCTGGCCAGCCGATCCCACTGGATGTACGAGTACACCAGCAGGGAGGACGAAACAAAGGCCTGCACCACTGATTAGAGCACCGACGACTATGTCGTTGCGCTCAAGAAGATCACCGACGCGGAATACGTCAATCCGAAGGCCAGGATCGCCCCGTACACCGCCAACGGGAAGCTCCAGACGCCTATGGTGAGATCTTTACTATTTCTTGGCTTCGCAGTCGCAGAAGTGCAGTCACGGTTTTTCTGACGTTTTGTGTCTTTCTCGGTTGTTCCAGGTCTTGGAGGGCTGGCACCCTCCTGGCGATGAAGAGAGCTATGAGGAGGTCGGAGAGGAATCCAATGAGTCCTCCGAGGACAAATACGAGGCGATGGAGTTCGCCGCACCCCCGCCTGCGGCTCAGAAGACCCGCAGGCAGAAGCAACGCGAAATCGAGGCTAGTCGGAGCCTCGAGGAACATGAAGGAGACGAAGGCGACACGCAGGAACACAGTTCGTGCCACGTGGCCACTCCGGCGAAGACCACTAGCAAGGTGAAGTGTCGGCGAGGAAGAAGGTGCCCCGGGCACCATCACCACCTAGGTCGGCGGCCAACTTCGACTCGGACAGCGAGTCCGACAACGCGGGGGCTGAAGCTTCAACGAAAGATCTAGAGGTGACGGAGCCAAGGGCCGAGGACGTGGTGGAAGGCGAGGTCCCCCTCGCGGCGATCCCACCGCCATTCTCGGTGGTCCTAGGGCTTGGGGTCGCTCTGGCTATGGAGACGTCTCCACCGAAGGAGGCACCGGCGCCGACTGGGCCAGAAGTTCCCACAGCCGCGGCCTCATCATCAAAGAATCCGTCGGTATCATGGGCTTCGTCCGTGTTTGATACAGGCATCAGTCGCAAACTGGGCCCAGAGTTGGAGAAGTCGGCGCACATCCGCACCGGTTTGCGCTTCATTCCAGTCGCCAGGTGATTCCTTGCCGAGTCGATTCAGTGTAGTTTTTGTCGTTGCCGAGTGAAGTGCTGACCGTGCCTTTTTGCAGGACTGGTGTCAAGAAGATTGGTCACCCTTCGGTGGCCAAGGTGCCGCCAGTCGCTAGTGGAGACGAAGTTGACCCTTTGAATAAGAGGAAGGGCGATGAAGCCGAAGCTCCCACCGAGGGCGTGAAGAAGAAGAAGGCTGACGACTCCTTCATAGTCGTGGAGGAATCTGCCGCCGCACCAACCGAAGCGTCGGTTGAGGTCGAGGCAGTCGTGGAGGACGGTGTGGACGCGGGGTCGTAGTCGGGCGAGTCTACCGTGGTGGTTGGGGCGTGGAGATGGCGGCGACCTTTGCCCGCTTCATGGCAAAGGCCTCTGCTGTGGTAGCGGGGTCGCAGTCGCCTCAAGTTCCTGAAGCCTCGGGTGTAGAAGTCGGGCAGTGGCGTGGGAGAACGTCGTTCACGCTGTCGTTAGTTGACGCCATTGAGCTACACAACATGCTGGGCGCAGCCATCCAGGTATGTCCAGTCCCCGAGGATCTACTCACTGAATTTCAGTGGGTGGATCCTTATTTATTTTGATGTCCCGTCCCCGAGTGGCTAGTCGCTGAATTTCAGCGGCTAGGCACTTAGAAACTTTGTTGTCCAGTCCCCGAGTGACTAGTCGCTGAATTTTAGCGGTTAGGCACTCAGAAACTTTGTTGTCTGTTTACATGTGTTTCCTCTTTGCAGGGACTTCAACGTGAATTAGAGGAGCGACTTGCCGCAAAGGAGCGCTTGGATCACGACCTTCAATCTGTGCAGGAGGCGAATCAGTATCTTCAGGCGGCTGCAGGTGGGTGTTCGAGTATTTATGACATTCCTTTGCTTTAATTTGTGGAATCTCATTTTGATTTTCTTCGAGGACCAAACCTCCGCGATCGCCAAGGCCCACGAGGGTCTTGTCCTAGCTTCCGAGCTGGAGACTGCCAAGTCTTCGCTGACTGCTGCGGAGGAGCGAATCGTAGCCACAGAGAGGGAGCTCAAGGCCGCGAAGGCGGAAGTGACCTCGTCGGAGGAAAGGACCAAGGCTGTTGTTGCCGTGGCAGCGGACGAATGGAAGTTCTCTGACGCGCTTGTTGCGGGTATCCTGGATCAGTTGACGGATCTCCAGGACTTCACCACGGGGCTCTGCCGCCCACTTCTTGGTAAGTATTTCATCAAGTCCTTGTAGTGTTGTGGCATGTCGCTTCGCCGGCGAGTCCTCGAGCGGGTGAGTCGTTTCGCTGGTGATCCCTGGACTGGCGAGTCGTTGAGCCAGCAAGTGCCCGAGAGGGGGAGGTTGAGGATTTTTTCCTTCTTGATTCTGACTTGGTTTTTCTTTGCAGGGAAAATTTGCAGTGGGGATCCTGAAGTACAGTCGTACGATGCCAAGAAGTGTTTATCCATGATGGTGGATTCAATCACACTCTCGGTGACGTGCATACGCGTTGTTCTCTAGGGGATATCGCCCAGCGAGGTGATCCCTAGCGAGCTGACGGAGGTATGGCGCTATCTTGAGGAGGATTCGGCGATGGTCGAGTGGATGACGCGGTCGGCATTTTGTCGTGGAGCCACGACTACGCTCAGTCTCGGGCTCGCGGACTTCCCCGACAACTTCGACCTCGACAACGTCACCAGCAGGTACCCATCAGCGACCGATTCAGTGGAGATCTCTGAGGTTTTGAAGCTCACCGCTAGGGCGGCCACGTACTCCGAGCAGGTGCTGGCGATGGGAGATCTTCTGCCATACCAGGAGAGGGTGGTGGCGGAGAACGACCCCGAGCCGGCGCACCGCGACCTCGAATTAGAGCAGTCATTCTGGTCGGCGATGGCGAAGAGCCTGACGATGTACCCGGCGAATCCGTGGGAGCCCTTCATCCGGTCTGTGGTGGCGGCGGCGCGTCGACCTTGAAGTCTGCAAAATGAGAATTTTTCGAGTGTCTTTTGTATTAGTACAAGTAGATATGTAAGAATACTTGTTTGCGAACAATATATTTTGCTGCTTTAAGGGAATGAAGATATGTTGAGTCAGTTTGATTTGACTTTGATTTGTTTGTTGAGGGAGTCCCCGAGTGCGTCCGCCCTTTAATGGGGTTTACCTCGCATTTTTGTATGTTTTTTTATAGAGAAAATTTGTTAGAGGACACCGTTATTTTCCGGCATTTGCTAAAACACACTGTTGGAATGTGGCTTTGCCCACTACCATTATTATTTCGTGACAATTTGCTAGAACACACTGTACTGCCCAAAACGGAAAGTTTGACGCTTTAGATTACCTTTTTACCTTGTTGCAAATATGTCTAGAATTTTAATTGAAATACACGATGTTTCAGATAGAAAAAACTATCCAGATTTTTCCCAATTCCCTCGTTGATTTTTTTCTTAACCACGATGCTGCATGCTGCAATGGATGGCGACTTGGC
This sequence comes from Avena longiglumis, assembly GCA_030063025.1. NCBI lineage: Eukaryota > Viridiplantae > Streptophyta > Magnoliopsida > Poales > Poaceae > Avena > Avena longiglumis. The sequence goes on along the minus strand of CP125973.1, from coordinate 69,325,228 downwards.
CTGGATGTTCCAACTTGATGTGAACTTACGTATAGTTTCTAATTCATGTTCGGTATATGCATATGCTGGATTTGGTGAATTTGAATTAGAGAAAAAAGTGTTCAAATCGGATATATGATGGTCATCCCAATAAAATTAGTCAAACTTTCCATTTGCGGCATGCAGTGTGTCCTGGCAAATGTGCCACGAAATTATAATGGTACTCAGCAAAGACACATTTCAGCGGTGTGTTTTGGCAAACGTCAAAAAATAACAGTGTCCTCTAGCAAATTTTCTCGTGTTTATATTAGACGGTTAGTTAGTTAGGATCGACTCGCCGTGGCTTGAAAAGCCAGTCGCTTGGCGACCCCAAGGGGTGCTCTATACTTAGTCGTTTTCCTGGAAGCGAACGGGGTCGGTTGGGCGAGTCCCCGAGCATGGTACTTAGCCGTTCTAGTCGCATGCCCAAGGTAGGTGAGGACGAGGTGCGTTGTTTGTGGCACATCACTCCACCTGGCTCGGAGAGCCAGTCGCGTGGTGAGTCCGGGGTACGCTCTCACACTTGGTGTGTTCCTGAGTCGTATGGGTTTAGACTGAGGCGAGTCCCTGAGCGTGGTACTTAAATGTTCGAGTTGTTGTGCCGAGGATGTGGAGGACCGGTCGCTGTAGGAAGCGTATACGTTTTTATTGGCCCGGCGGGCCAGTCGAGCGAGGCAACTTCGATGGGGCTACAGGTTGGCGTTTTAGTGGATGACGCAGAGCCCGAATACTTTCGGTGCCTCCGTGTCACACTAATTGGCTGTGCCGGTCGCTCAACCAAGGGTTGACTTCCATGGGTAGCGTATTGCTATGTTTACGAGCGCGATTGGCACAAGACTTGGAGAGTAAGCATAATTTGTGCGAGTCGGATGTATTATATTGTATGGCGGGGGGAATACAGGTCAGAGTTTTACGTGTAGAACTTCCTTAGGAGGTTTATATTCCATGGCCGCTTGACATCGAGTTGTGTGTCGCCTCGAACGTCGATGAGGTAGTAGGCGTCGTTGCCGTGGACTCGCCCTATGGCGAATGGTCCCTCCCATGGGGGAGAGAGCTTGTGCATGTCCTTCTTGTCCTGGATCAGTCACGGGACCAGGTCGCTTTCCTAGAAGGTGCGACTCCGGACTCGACGGCTATGGTAGCGGCGGATCCCCTGCTGATAGATGGTCGTGCGGGAGCGAGCTAGGTCGCGTGCCTCGTCGTGTTGGTCGACTCCGTCTTAGCGTTCTAGCTCGTTGTCGGCATCCGCGTAGTTGACGACCCGAGGTGAGTCGTGCTCTAGGTCAGTCGGCATGATGGCTTCAGTGTCGTATACCATGAAGAAGGGTGTTAACCCTGTCAAATGGTTGATGGAGGTGCGAATTCCCCATATTACGTAGGGGAGCTCTTCGACCCAGCATCCCGGAGTTCGCTCGAGGGGAACTTGCAGTCGCGGCTTGAGGCCATGGAGGATGCTTTGATTGGCGCGTTCCGCCTGGCCGTTGGACTCCAGGTGGGCGACTGAGGCAAGGTCGAGCCGTATGTTGTGCTCCTCGCATAATTCGGCCATGGCACCCTTTGCAAAGTTGGTGACGTTGTCCGTGATGATGCCGTGCAGGAATCCATAGTGGTAGATGAGCTCGCGGAGGAGTTTGGCCGTGGTCTTCCCATCGCATTTCCGGGACTGGCTTGGCTTCGACCCACTTGGTGAATTTGTCGACTGTGACTAAGAGGTGGGTGTAGCTGGAGGGGACCTTTTTGAAGGGGCCCACCATGTCCATGCCCCATACGGGGAATGGCCAGGTGATGGGGATCGTATTGAGCGCCGAACTTGGTACATGTGTCTGGTTGGCGTACTTCTGGCACCCGACGCAGCATTGGACGATGTCGACGGCGTCGGCGTGTGCTGTGAGCCAGTAGAAGCCATGCCGCATGGCATTGGCGACCAGAGAGCAGGAACCAGCGTGGTGGCCACAGTCACCAGCGTGTATGTCTTGGAGGATTTTGCGCCCTTCCGTAGATTGGACGCAACGTTGGAACACACCAGTGACGCTGCACTTGTGGAGCTCGCCATTGATGATGAAGAAGGATTTGCAGTGATGCACGATCATGTGGGCTTATGTCTCGTCCGCTGGCAGGGTCCCGCGCTCGAGGTAGGCGAGGTAGGGCGCGGTCCAGTCGCTTGGTTCTGCGACCAGGGAAGGCTCGGGTTGTAGGGGAATCCCGAGGTTGATCTCCTTTGGAGGGGATACGGAGGGCTTGTGGATTGTGTCGAGGAAGACGCCCGCGGGTGGGGTTTGCCAAGCCGACCCGATGCGGGAGAGGGCGTCGGCCTCCTTGTTCTTGCGCCTGTCGATCCACTCGATAGAGTATCCAGCGAAGTGGCCTCCCGGCTGGTCCACTGCTTGGCGGTATGCCGCCATGGTGGGCGAGACGGCATCGCAGGTGCCGCCGACTTGCGCGGCGACGAGGTCGGAGTCGCCATAGCACCATAGGCGATTGAAGTTCATCTCCTTGGCGGCCCACATGCCATGAAGGAGGGCCTCGTACTCGGCCATGTTGTTGGTGTAGGGGTGAAGTTGAGGTATAGCACGTTGCGGAGCCTGTCGCCTTTGGGCGAGGTGAGTATGATTACTGCCCCTGCTCCATCAGCGTTCTTGTACTCGTAGAAGTGCAGCGACCAGTAGTGCAGGTATGGCAGCTTCTCCGGTTGTTGTGCCTCTTCCCAGTCGGCGAGGAAGTCGGCAAGGGCCTGCGACTTGATCATCTTGCACGACTCGTACTTGATGTTGTGGACGCCAATTTCGACAGCCCACTTGTCGACCCTCCCATCGCCTCGCGATTGCGGATGATGTACTGGAGTGGCACGGAGGAGATGGCCGTGATTGGGTGCTCCTGGAAGTAGTGCGGTAGTCGCCGCTGGGCTCGGAAGACCGCTATACCATTTTCTGGTACTGCGGATAGCGTTGTCGTGAGTCCGTGAGGACGTCGCTGATGTAGTTGACTGGGCACTGTACGGGGCGCTCATTGACCTCCTCCGGTCGTTCGAAGACCATGACGGCGCTTACGACTCGCGCGGATGCCGTGACGTTAACGAGCATCGGCTCCTTGTCGACAGGGCGGCGAGTATCGGCGCGGCGAGTAACACTCTTTGAGTGCGTTGAGCGCGTCATCGGACTCCTTGTCCCATTGGAACGTGGGGTTATTGCGCATCAGGTAGTAGAGGGACATTGCCCTCTCGCCTAGTCAGGGGATGAAGCGACTGAGAGCCGCGACTCGCCCGACCAGCTTCTGGACGTCGCGGAGGCACTCGGGTTTCCCGAGCCCTGCGATCGTGTCGATCTTGGTGGGGTTCGCCTCTATCCCTCGCTTGGAGACTACGTACCCCAAGAGCTGTCATATGGGCACGCCGAAGGTGAACTTCCCTGGGTTGAGCTTGATCTTGTACCTCCGCAGATTTGTGAAGGTTTCGGCCAGGTCGGCGAGTAGGTCGCTCTAGCGATTGGACTTGACCACCGTGTCGTTGATGTAGACGTGGATGTTGCGGCCAATTTGGCTCGCTAGGCACTCCTGCATGCATTGCTGGTAGGTCGCGCCGGCGTTCTTGAGGCCGAACATCATGGCGGTGTAGTAGTAGGCAACGAATGGCATGATGAATGCCGTCTTCTCCTCATCCTCGATCGCCATCTTGATCTAGTTATACCCAGAGTACACGTCGAGGAAGCACAGCGACTCCGAGCCAGCAATCGAATCGATGATCTGGTCGATGCGCAGGAGGACGAACTTCTCCTTTGGGCAGGCGCTGTTGAGGTTGGTGTAGTCGATACACATCCTCCAGTTCTTGTTCTTCTTCATGACTAGGACTAGGTTTTCCAGCCACTTGGAGTACTTGATTGGCCAGATGAAGCCTGCAGCGAGTAGACGCTGCACTTCTTCGGCGATTTATCGGCGGCGCTCTTCATTGAAGGGCCACAGCGACTGCTTGACAGGTCTCGCTTTGGGGTCGGCGTTGAGTTTGTGCTCGGCGATTTCTCTCGGGACACCTGGCATGTCAGATGGCTTCCATGGTAAGATGCTGCGATTCTCACGGAGTGAATCGACGAGCGCGCTTTCCTATGCGGGGGTCATGCCCGCCCCGATGGTGACCGTCTGGCTGGAGTTTCCTGGGACCAGCTCGATGGTGCGGGTGTGCGTGGTGGCCTCGAAGGCTGTCGAACCGACATTGTTCGTGTTGGGATTCTTCAGGATTGTGGGGTCGTCTTTGTCGACCCCGCTCGCCTATCTGGCAAGCTCCTCTGCGTGGTTAGTCTTCGTAGCGATGACGGTGCCCGCGAGCTATGCGCCTTTTTCTTTGCACTCGATGGCCATGTCGGGGTCTCCATGGATGGTGATGATTCCACATGGTCCTGGGAGCTTCATCATGTTATACGTGTAGTGCGGTGCCGCCATGAATTTGGCGAATGCTTGTCGCCCCAGGACGCAGTGGTAGGGGCTGTTGAAGTTCACCAGCCCGAAGATGATCCGCTCAGCGTGGAATTTGGCTGGTGTTCTGAAGGTGACTTGTAGTGTCACCTTGTCGATCGGGTACGCCTTCCGACTGGGGATGATGCCATGGAAGGTGGTGAGGGTCGACTCGATCATAGACTGCGGGATCTGCGGTCGCCTGAATGTGTCTAGGTAGAGGATGTTGATGGAGCTCCCGCTGTCCAACAGTGTCTTGTGGAGCCAGTAGTCACCCACTTTGTGCTTGACTACCAGGGCGACCCGCCCGGGGTACTTGATCTGTGGCGAGTGGTCCTCGCGGCTCCATGTGATGCGCTGCTTGGACCAGTTGAGGAAGCGAGGGACGTCGACCTGGGTCACCGCATTGACAGTGATGGCATGGGCGAGGACCTTCTTCTCGTGCTTGGTACCGAGCCCGGTGAAGGTGTGTAGCGATCTGACGCCGTTGTCGAATGCCCCGGCGTTTGGCAGGTTGTTATTGGGGCCCGCCCTTGCTCGCCGTGCCTTCTCGATCACCTTCAGAGAGTGGCAGTCGGCGGTGGTGTGTGTCGCGGGTTTCCCCTCCCTGCTGTGGAACACACCGGGTTGGTTGAGAAGAGCTATAGGGTTGAATTTCGGCCTCGCCCGGTACTTTCTGTTGCCGCTGTGTTGTCCTCCGTCAAGGCGGAAACTCTTGGGGTCGCGTATCGCGTAGCCGGTGTTGGCAACGAAGTCGACTCGCCCATCACCATGGCGCTTGCCGGTGAGGCGAGTGATGCTTTAGCGTAGCTCGCGCTGCCTACCGTTGTCATGGCCGCTTGGGCGGCGATTCCCACCCGACTCATCGTCGGTTTCTTGGTTCAGATCTTCCTCCGCGTATCGCTTGGCGATCTCGAGGAGGTCGATGATGTTGTCGAGCGTCTTATACACCCTCTTGATCTTGGCTAACAGTGGCTCGTATCGTCACGAGTTCTTGAAGAAGTAGATCGCCGTGTTTGGGTGGATGCCGGCAGCGTTGATCCACGGGTCCTGCCACCGTTAGACCCAGTGGCGGGTCGACTCGCGGAGCCCCTAGACGCATCGCTCCAGGTCCTCGATGGTGGTGGCGCGGGTGTAGGAGTATTCGAAGTGCCTGACGAAGGCCTCGCGCATGTCCTACCATGAGTCGATGCTGTCTTGGGGAAGGGTGTTGATCCATTGCCGAGTCGCTCCCTTCATCATCAGGGGGAGGTAGCGAGTGGCGAGGAGGTCGGTGTGGCCGGCGATTCCCATCGCCATCAGGTACATGTCTAGCCACACAGATGGATCGTATGTAGGGTCATACTTCTCGATCTCCTTCGGCCCTTTGAAGTTGGTCGGGTATTGCTCGCCAAAGGACCTGGTATGCCCTGACTAAGGTGGACATCGGCTATAAGGAACTTCACGAGAAAAGTATCACCTTGGCACGTGCTAAGGAGGTCATCATCAAGGATCTCATGGTGGATAATATTAAGCTTACTGATAAGCTTGTCTCTTCCCAGACAGAGCGCTTGAACCAGCGGGAGGCGCATGTCCAAGTACTGAGAGAGCATGTAAAAACCAAAGCGGATCTTATCAAACGAACCCTCGAACTGGAGCTTCTCAAGAAGGAACACGACCATCTCTATGCCAGGCTCAGTGCAAACTATAAGTTCCTCTGAAGTTAGTTTGCAAACTATGTGTTCTGACGGACCAAATCATGTTTTATATATGTAGTAGTGATTTTGTAAACATGGACCTCTCTCTATGGAAACTATGCTTTCTTCTGAAATGTTATTTTGCTCAAGGATTGAGTTTGGATTAGTCAATAAATTACAACTGCAAGTCTTACAGTTAACTAGTTTCAGATATTGCCATGGCACAAATTATTCATCTAAAATTTCCTTGATCGTCTGTAGCTTGTCCTTGTTCACCTTGCGCTCCTTCTTCAGATCCTTCAATAGCTCCGCAATGCAGTACTCTATCTTCTTATTCTCTTCCATGAGTTGATCCCTCTCCTTTTTGCCTTCTAGATCTTCTGTGCAGTTCCCACCACCGAGCTCACATTGATTGTGTCATTTAGTTCTGACCGGAAATGCTTGATTTCCTGTTTCATCTCCTTATTTCCTACCAAGAGCTTGTAATTTTCTGCAGCTGCATCACAGGCATTTGTAAATCTCCCCGACCTTTTGAGCTCATACATATTCCACAACTGGGCCAAACATTTCTTAAGTGCGTATGGCCACTCAAGATCCACCCACTATACTGCTTTACACACCGGGCCAACCTAAAAAAACACGGGACCTAATTATCAATATAACACTACAAAATTTTCTTCATGTCGCCATTGTACATAACAAAAGCAAACTTGATTTATACAGCCCAAAAACCTTCTTCCAGTGTTAATGCCTTCAAATGCAACATATTTCCTCAGTTTTAGCCCATGGTCACATGGTACTTCCCAATCAAGATCTAGGCCCTCCCAATCAGGGTCGTAGATCGTGAGTGGTACCTATAAGGGAACGGAAATCTATAAATAAACACGATTGCATGCACATTTCAAGTCTTGGGTCGAGGTAATTACCAATGCCTAACCATTGCCGAGAAAACAGAGGAACTCACATCGGGGAGGGAAGACTCGATGTCGGAGAGAAAGCTGTCGCTACTCGACTGGTCGTCCTGGTCGTTCCAAGGCGGCATGGAGAATGCGGCCGCGATGACGCGACGTTGATGGTGAGGAGAGAGAGAGGAGGGTAGTGAGTGGAGAGAGAAGGAGTGGGGAAAGTGAAGTGCGTCAACGTTGCAACATTGACTAAATTGGCATGCTGCAATGGTTTAATTGATACAATGTCCCATGGCTGAATTACTATCTCATATCTAATAGTTTTTCTCTTCCTTCATTTTAATTTGTAATATTATGAAGGGAATATGCCCTGAGAGGCAATAATAAAGTGTTTATTATGTGTATTCCAAGTATATGATAGATGTTTATTTTGCATGCTATAATTGTATTAATACGGAAACATTAATACATGTGTGTTTAATAAACAAACAGAAAGTTCCTAGTTATGCCTCTCTCATAAACTAGCTCGTTGATTAACAAGATGATCAAGGTTTCCTGATCATGGACATTGGATGTTGTTAATAACGGGATCACAACATTAGTGTAATGGTGTGATGAACATTCATCCGAAGTATAGCATTACGATCAAAGTCATTGAGTTTATATTGCTATAACAACTTATGAAGTGATCCTAATCCTTAGACCATGAGATCATGTCAATCACTAACACCGGAAGAGTTTCTTGATAACATCAAACGTCACACCGTAACAGGGTGATTATAAAGATGGATTCAGAACTAATAAAGTGTTATGTTGAGGCTCATGGATCGAGAGTGGAATTTGTTCATCCCGATGACGGATAGATATACTCTGGGCCCTCTCGGTGATATCACATTGATTATCTTGCAAGCAAGTGATTTGATCACTAGAATGTTATATCACGGGAACGAGAAAAGAGTGCATGTCAGTAACGAGATCAAACTAGGTATGGAGATACCGATGATCGAATCTCGGACATGTAATATATCGTGAAACAAAGGGATTAAGATACTAGCGTAAAAGGTTAAACGATCACAAGAAAGTCATCGTTGAATGTGTGGGAGTCGATATGGGTCTCGGATCCCGCTTCGATTATTGATCCGAGAGGGTCTCGATCATGTTCCGCATTATTCACCAACCGTAGGGTGACACATAGAGACACCTACATCCAATTGGAGCAAAAGTTTCATGCCGAAAGAATGAACAAGTGCAGGAATTTATTTCACTAGATACAAAACAGGTTTTTGGTGAAATTGCATAAAGTGGTTATGCATGTGAAATAGAATTCTAGCAAGGGGTTATTTGTGAATGTTTGTCATTAAAGTAATTGACAAAATTCTGAATAAAATAAAAGAGTTTTATTTAATGAGAGTTTGCATTAAATTTGGTGGAAATTTAATGGCATGTTTGAGTGGGATTTTGAGTGGAGAGAATTTAAAGGAATTTTTGTGAGTGGAGTGTCCACCCACATGAAGAGGGGAGGGCAAGGGGGCAGCCCCCATGCGCCGGCCACCCCCTTGGGGTCCCCCCTCCTCCTATAAAAGGCAACCCTCTCCTCACTTCTCACTCACACCTCCTCATGAAGGATCTCTCCCCCCCTCTAGAATTTATCCCCCATGGTCTCGGACTAGCGAGATACATGTTCCCGGTGGCTATTTGGCAAGAAAGAATTGTGCTTCCGCTGCATCCCTGGAGCGAGGAGGCGGAGGTTGCTCGGTGCCTGGAACGTGTGTGCGAGCACGGATGCGCTGCTGATTTGCGGCGCTAGGACTTCCTCTCGATCTTGAGATCGTCAAGAGATCGTCTACATCAACCACGAGTTGAACTCGTTAAGCTTTGTCGGTGTTCAAGGGTATGTTCTCTACTGATATACATCCACCCGTTGTTTGTATCTAATAGATATATCTTGGTACATAGTTCACATCGTAGGAAATTTTTTGTTTCTATGCTGCGAACCCTATAGTGGTATCAGAGCCGGATCTATGCGTAGATGCTTTACACGGGTAGTACACATATGAGTATGTGGGTGATGATGATCATGTTGTTGCTCCTTAGTTGCAATTTTGGATATTGGTGGCGTAGTGGGATGAAGCGGCCCGGACAAACTTTACATGTCCTCGCACATGAGACCCGTTCCACGCTTGACATGCAACTAGTTTGCATAAGTGGCTAGCGGGTGTCTGTCTCTCCTACTATAGTCAATATCTATTTTGCAACGAGTTGTCAACAATTTGGTTATCCTCGTTGTGGTTCATGTTCGTAGGTAAGAACGGTTCTATCTCGAAAGCCCTAAGCCACGTAAAACTTGTAATGGATAAATTAGAGGCGTCTAGTTTAGATTGTTGCTGGGCTAGTGTTATGATATGGTGATGTTGTAAGTAGAAGTATGAGATGATACTCTTACAACATACATAACATGTAATCTCCATAGACCTTGGACTTACACATATAGGTATGATAGTGATCATACCACGATGCACATGATAGAGATCATATGCGGGAACCATATCATTTCACTAATAAACATGTGATGTTTGATAGCATCTTATATTGCTTGTTTAGCGCTTTGTTAGCATAATAAGATGATCCCTAATTTAAATATCAAGATAAGAATGTGTTCTTCCTTTAGTATGCACCGATTATGTTTTTGTCGCTCCAAGACATCACGTGATGATCGGGTGTTCTTGGATCCGACCATATTTTGGGTGTAAAAGCAGTTACACCTTGAATACTAAGGTTCTAACTTGGCGAGCCTAGCATGTACATACATGGCCTCGGAACACGGACCGAAAGGTTAAGCATGAGTCATATAGTAGATATGATGCCCATTTGATGCTCGCCTTTGAAGCTATACCGACTCACGTGATGATCGGACTTGGTATAGTGGATTTGGTTCATGTAATCACCAAAAAGGCACGAGGGATGTCATTTTTGAGTAGGAGTTCATTCGTAATATGGATTAGTTGAACTCAATCTATCATACACTTAGTCTAAACTTTACAAATTCTATTGTAGATGGCACCACCTGCTTTTAATTTCAATGTGTTCATGGAGAAAGAGAAACTTGCAACGAACGGTCGAAACTTTACCGAATGGGCCATGAATTTGAGGATTCTCCTCTCTGCTGCACAAAAGCAATACGTGCTAGAAGCACCACTAGGCCCCCCACCTTTTGAGGATGCCCCTGACGAGGAGAAGAATGTCTATCAGACTCGTCAGGAGGACCACAACTTAGTTTATTGCGGCATATTGTATGGGCTAGATCCGGAACTTCGAAAGCGTTTCGAAAACAGCAATGCTTTTGATACAATGGGTGAGTTGAAAATGATTTTTGACACACATGTTGCTATAGAGAGCTATAACGCTTCAGAAAAGTTCTTTAGATGCATGATGGAAGAGCACAACTCCGTTAGTAAGCATGTACTCAAGATGCCGGGTTACGCCGATAAGCTTGTGTCCTTGGGAATAACGATTCCCATTGACTTAGGCATCCATCGTGTTCTGCAGTCTCTGCCACCTAGCTATAAGAGCTTTGTGATGAACTATAATATGCAAGGCATGAAGAAGTCTCTCCCCGAGCTTCTGTCAATGCTTAAAAGTGCAGAAGTGGAGATCAAAAAGGAACATCAAGTGTTGATGATCAATAGGAACACTGGTTTCAAGAAAGACAAGAAGGGAAAACGGAAGGGAAGTAAGGGCGGCAAGCCAGTTTTCGTGCCTGAAAAGAAACCCCGAGTTGGACCTAAGTCTGATACTGAGTGCTACTATTGTAAGGGGCCCCATCGGGCTTAAGCCCCAAGTATTTGGCAGACAAGAAGGCCGGCAAGGAAAACAAAGGTATATATGATATACATGTTATTGATGTGTACTTGACTAGTGCTCGCAGTAGAACCTGGGTATTTGATACTGGTTCAATTGCTAATATTTGTAACTCGAATCAGGGGCTGCGGAACAAGTGGCCGCTAGCAAGGGGTGAGGTCAAGATGCGTGTCGGCAATGGATCAAGCGTTGATGTGATCGCCGTCGGAACGCTGCCTCTCCATTTGCCGTCGGGATTAGTTATAAACTTGAATAATTGTTATCTATTGCCTGCACTGAGCATGAACATTGTATCTGGATTGTGTTTGATGCGAAGTGGTTATTCAATTAAATCCAAGAACAATGGTTGTTCTATTTATATGAATGAAATCTTTTATGGTCATGCACCGATGATGAATGGTTTATTTCTATTAGATCTTGATGATAATGTTACACATATTCATAATGTTGATGCTAAAAGGATTAAACTTAATGATGATATATCCGCATATATGTGGCACTGCCGTCTAGGTCATATTGGCATTAAACGCATGAAGAAGCTCCATTCAGATGGAATTTTGGAATCACTTGATTTTGAATCATTTGATACATGTGAGCCATGCCTTATGGGCAAGATGACTAGAACGCCGTTTTCCGGTTCAATGGAACGGGCGATAGATTTATTGGAAATCATACATTCTGATGTATGTGGTCCAATGAGTGTGTATTGTGAGGTGGATATCGTTATTTTGTTACTTTCACGGATGATTTGAGTAGATACGGTTATATCTACTTGATGAAACACAAGTCTGAAACCTTTGAAAAGTTCAAGGAATTTCAGAATGAAGTGGAAAATCATCGTAATAGAAAGATCAAATTTCTACGGTCCGACCGTGGAGGTGAGTATCTAAGTTACAAGTTTAGCACTCACATGAAAGAGTGTGGAATTGTTTCACAACTCACACCTGCCGGAACACCACAGAGAAATGGTGTGTCGGAACGTCGTAATCGTACTTTATTAGATATGGTTCGATCTATGATGTCTCTAACGGACTTGTTGTTGTCATTTTGGGGTTATGCACTAGAAACTGCTGCATTCACTTTAAATCGGGCACCATCTAAATTTGTTGAAAAGACACCATATGAATTTGTTGGAGATATGCCCTAGAGGCAATAATAAATGTAGTTATTATTATATCTTTGTGTTTATGATAAATGTTTACATTCATGCTATAATAGTATTAAACAAGGAAACATTAATACTTGTGTGATTTGTAAACTTAATTTGAATTCCCTAGTATAGCCTCTATACTTCACTAGCTTGTTGGTTGATTAATGATTGTGGTTTCCATATCATGAACATTGAGATGTTATCAACAACAAGATCATATCGTTAGGAGAATGATATGGTGGACATACTCCTATAGATAAGCGTAGCATAAAGATCAAGTCATTTCAATAGTTCAATTGCTATATGCTTTCGATACATAGTAACCTAATTCCTTCGACCATGAGATCATGCATATCACCTTTAGGATGGATGCTTTGATGACATCAAACACCACACCGTAATCGGGTGGCTATAAAGGTGGCATTGAGTGTTGGAAAGTATTGGTTGAAACACATGGATCAAGAGTGGGATTTGTCCATCCATATGACGGATAGATATACTCTGGCCCTCTCGGTGGAATGTCATCCAATTAGCTTGCAAGCATGTATTTGGGTCACAGGGATCACATATCACGGGAGCGAGAAAAGAGTACTTATCGGTGAGGTTGAACTAGGTATGCAGAGATACCGACAATCATAACCTCGGATAAGTAAACTATCGTGAGACAAAGGGAAATTGGTATCGTATGTAAGTGGTTCATTCGATCTAAAGTAATCGTAGAAATATGTGGGAGCCATATGAATTTCCGATTCCTCTATTGGTTATTGTTGAGAAGTGTCGATCATGCCCGCATAATTCACGAACCGTAGGGAGACACACTTAAGGATTCGACGTTGTTTGAGTAGTTATGGTATTATGAGAAAGAGACCGAATGTTGTTCGAGTCTCGGATGGGATCGGGATATCACGAGGTGATCCGGAATGGTCGGAGAATAAGATTCATATAAGGAAAGTCCCGTTTGAGTTCGGGAATGATTCGGTGTTTTCATCGAATGTTCTAGAAGGTTCCGAATGTCCGACACTCGGGGGAAGGGGTACATGAATGTGTCATTACATATTGGAATGATTGCATCATGTACTAAGTGTTCTTGCTGTTCCAAATAAAGGATTAAATTGAATCCTAAAACTGAAAAGTCAAATGGCCAGTTTGAAAGTCAAACGACTAAAAGAGGAAACTGAGGGAAACAAGCAAGAGGAGGCAAAACCGACTTGGGGGAGGAGTCCCTCCTCTCCAAGCCAGCGCGCCACCCAAGGCCGACTTGGGGAGGGACTCCCTCCCCTTGGCCGCCCCTCCCACCTATAAAAGGAGGGGCAGGGCCTCCTCCTCTAGACACACAAGTTCCTATCCTCTAATCTAAATCCTAGCCCTAGACTCCGGTTTAGAGCCGCTTTGGTTTAGAGCTTCTAATTGCACTAGCCTTTGGATTAGAGCCTTCTAATTGGTGTGTCTAAACCCTAGACCACTAATAGCTCTCTCATACTCCACCATACTCGCTTAAGGCTGAAGCCTCGGGATTTCCCTCTACTTAGGTACCACCGTTGTCTTTAGGAATCGAGGAGAGTGCTACAACCTCCATTGCTCGATGGAACAAGGGAGGAAAGTCTTCGCCGAGTACGCGATGTGACCGAGTCTGGAAGCGCTGCCGGAGCCAGCGGGAAGGATCGTCTACACGATCTTGAGATCGGAAGAGTCGACTACATCACCCACGAGAATCCGCTCGTTAAACACTTTGGAATCTTCGAGGGTAAGTTATTCCATCGACTCGTTGCTACAATCTAGTAGATAGATCTTGGCTTGTTTGTTTGTATGCGATAGAAAATTTTTGTTTCCGTGCTACGAAACCCTACAGTGTATCGAGCCGTGTCTATATGTAGATCTGTTGCCTGAGTAGAACACAATGGTCATTATGGGCGTTGATGCTTTTATTGTCGATTGCTTCTTGTGTAATGCATCTTGCGGTATGTTGGGATGAAGCGGCCCGGGCTAACCTTACATGACATCGTTCATGAGACTTGCTCCACGCTTAACATGCAACTTGTATTGCATAAGTGGCTTTGCGTGCCTGTTTCTCCTAGCATAGTTAAGATCCAATTTACAACGGGTGATCAACAATGCTAGTATCAATGTTGTGGTTCTTGTTCGTAAGTTAGAACGACACTTATTGAAATCCCCAAACCACGTAAAATATGCAAAGAAAGTAGAGGCGTCTAACTTTGTTTTGCAGGGGTGTGCAGTGATGTGATATGGCCATGATTGTGATTATATTTGATGTATGCAATGTTCCTTATTGTAAGTTGGCAACCGGCAGGAGCCATATGGTTGTCTTTAATTTATGTTAAGACCCGCGTGTCTATTCAAAGTAGTTGTAATTTATGTTAGAATCGGAGCTTCAGAAAAGGTTTGAGAATTCAGACCCATATGATATTGTCGAGGATCTCAAATTGATTTTTGAGACTCATGCGGCAATTGAAAGCTATGAGGCTTCTGAAAAGTTCTTTAACTGCAAGATGGAAGAGGTCTCAGTCGGTGAGCATGTGCTTAAGATGTGCAGGCACGCAAACAAACTTCAAAGCTTGGGTATAGTGATTCCTAATGCTTTGAGGGATTTACCGTGTCCTCAATCACTACCACCAAGTTACAAGAACTTTGTGATGAACTACAACATGCGTAACATGAACAAAGAGTTGCGTAACTGTTTGCTATGTTAAAGTCTGCGAAGTGGAGATCAAGAAAGAGCACCAAGTGTTGTTGGTCAATAAGACCACCAAATTCAAGAAAGGCAAGTCTAAGCGAAGGACACTTCAAGAAGGGTGGTAAGAAAGTTACCACGCTGGAGAAGAAGACCAAGGCTGGACCCAAGCGATCTTGAGTGCTTTTCTTGCAAGGGAGAAGGTCACTAAGCGGAATTGCCCAAAGTACTTGGCGGATCGAAGAACGGCAACATCAAGAAGAAAGGTATATCGATATACATGTTATTGATGTGTATCTCACTAGTACCGTAGTAGTGCACGGGTATTTAATCTTGGTTCGGTTGCTCATATTTGTAACTCGAAACAGTCTGCAGAATAAACGGAAGCTAGCGAAGAACGAGGTGACGATGCGGCGTGGGAAGCGGATCAAAGGTTGATGTGATTGCGGTGACGCTACCCCTTCATCTACCATCGGGATTAGTTTTATACTTAAATAATTGTTATTTAGTGCTGCGTTGAGCATGAACATTATATCGGGATCTTGTTTATTGCGAGGCGGTTACTTGTTTAAGTCGATAATAATGGTTGTTCGATTTATATGAGTAATATGTTTTATGCACATGCACCTTTGATAGATGGTCTATTCTTATTGAATCTCGATGGTGGAAATACACATATCAACAACATCGAGGCTAAGCGTTTGAAATCAGCGATAATTCGACCTATATGTGGCAATCGTCTTGGTCACATTGGAGTGAAGCGTATGAAGAAACTCCATTCCGATGGACTTCTTGAATCACTTGATTTTGAATCACTTAAAAGATGCGAAGCATGTCTCATGGGAAAAATGACTAAGACTCCATTTTCTGGTATGATGGAGCGAGCTACGGACTTATTGGAAATCATACATACCGATGTGTGTGGTCCAATGAGTGTAGCATCGCGCGGTGGTTATCGTTATGTTCTTACCTTCACGGATGACTTGAGTAGATATGGGTATATCTATTTTATGAAACATAAGTCCGAAACTTTCGAGAAGTTTAAGGAGTTTCAAAGTGAGGTAGAGAATCAACGTAACAAGAAGATTAAATTTCTACGTTCTGATCGTGGAGGTGAATATCTAAGTTACGAGTTTGGCGAGCATTTAAAGAAATGTGGAATACATTCGCAGTTGACACCGCCGGGAACACCACAGCGTAATGGTGTGTCCGAACGTAATGTCGAACTCTCTTAGATATGGTTCGTTCTATGATGTCACTTACAGATTTACCGCTATCATTTTTGGGTTATGCATTAGAAACAGCCGCATTCACTTTAAATAGGGAACCGTCTAAATCCGTTGAAACGACACCGTATGAATTATGGTTTGGGTAGAAACCTAGATTGTCGTTCCTTAAAGTTTGGGGATGCGAAGCCTATGTAAAGAAGTTACTGTAGGACAAGCTTGAACCCAAAGCGGAAAAATCGTCTTCATAGGATACCCGAAGGAAACTATTGGGTATACCTTCTATCATAGATCCGAAGGCAAAATCTTCGTTGCCAAGAATGGATCCTTTCTAGAAGGAATTTCTCTCGAAGAAGTGATGGAAGGAAAGTAGAACTCGACGAGGTTGTCAAACCTTCTCTCGAAATTGCGAGTAGCGCAGCACCGAAGAAGTTCTGTGGTGCCCGCACCAATAAGAGAGGAAGCTAATGATGGTGATCATGAAACTTGGTTGAAGTTACTCTGAGCCTCGGAGGTCAACGAACTCGTACCACTCCAGTTGGTATGATCCGTTATGAGTGTCATGTTGGTGGACAACACGATGACCCCGAGACATATGAGGAAGCGATGATGAGCCAGATTCCAATAAATGGCAAGAAGCCATGAAATCGAGATTGGATCCATGCGAAAACCAAGTATGGACTTTGGTGGACTTACCGGATGGCCGAAAGGCTGTCGAGAACAAATGGATTTTCAAGAAGAAAACAAATCTGATGGTAATGTTCTTTGTCTATAAAGCTCGACTTGTGTAAAGGGTTTCGACAAATTCAAGAAGTTGACTACGATGAGACTTTCTCACCGATGGCGAAGCTAAAGTCTGTGAGGATTATGTTAGCAATCGCTGCATATTATGATTATGAGATATGGCGGATGGATGTCAAAGCATTCCTCAATGGAGATATTGATGAAGAGTTGTATATGATGCAACCCAAAGGTTTTGTCGATCCTAAAGATGCTAACAAGGTATGCAAACTTCAACGGTCCATCTATGGATTGAAGCAAGCATCCAGTTGGAATCAACGTTTTGATAAGGTGATCAAAAGTTTTGGTTTTATACAAACTTATGGAGAAGCTTGTATTTACAAGAAAGTGAGTGGGAGCTCAGAGCATTCTTAATACTATATGTGGATGACATATTGTTGATTGGGAATGATGTAGACCTTCTTAATAGTGTCAAGGAATATTTGAATAATAGTTTTTCAATGAAGGATCTTGGCGAAGCGACTTACATATTAGGCATAAAGATTTATAGAGATAGATCGAACGCCAAATATCATTGTCACAGAGTACATATTTGGACAAAGTTCTAAAGAGGTTTGGAATGGAAGAAAGAAAGAAAGGGTTCTTGCCCATGTTGCCCAATACGACCTTGAGTAAAACTCAAAGTCCGACATCGGCAGAAGATAGAGAAAGGATGAGTAAGATTCCATATGCCTCAGCCATAGGATCTCTAATGTATGCCATGCTATGTACTAGACCCGACATTGCATATCTTTGTTAGTTTAACTAGCAGATATCAAAGTGATCCAGGAGTGGATCATTGGACGTCAAAAACATACTTAAGTACTTGAGAAGAACTAAGGATATGGTTCTTTCTTATGGAGGTGATGAACAACTCGTTGTTAATGGTTACACCGATGCTAGTTGGAACACCGATCCGGATGATTCTAAATCACAACTGGATACGTATTTATTTTGAATGGTGCAGTTAGGCGGAGGAGTGCAAAGCAAAGCGTTATGGCGAGATCTTCAACCTGAATCGAATACATGGTCGCTTCGGAGGCTTCACAAGAAGCGAAATGGATGAAAGAGTTAATTACTGGTGGGTGTGGTTCTAGTGCTGGACCCAATGTCTATCTACTGTGATAACATGGGCGCCATAGCCAATGCGCAAGAACCAAGGTCACACAAGAAGCTGAAGCATATCAAGCTGCGTTTTCACGCTATTCGAGAACATATCCATGATGGGGATATAAAGATTTGCAAAGTACACACAGATCTGAATGTGGCGGATCCGTTGACTAAACCTCTCCCGAGGGCAAAACATGACCAACACCAAACTGCCATGGGTGTTCGGTATATTACCATGTAATCTAGATTAGATGACTCTAGTGCAAGTGGGAGACTGTTGGATATATGCCCTAGAGGCAATAATAAATGTAGTTATTATTATATCTTTGTGTTTATGAGAAATGTTTACATTCATGCTATAATAGTATTAAACAAGGAAACATTAATACTTGTGTGATTTGTAAACTTAATTTGAAGTCCCTAGTATAGCCTCTATACTTCACTAGCTTGTTGGTTGATTAATGATTGTGGTTTCCATATCATGAACATTGAGATGTTATCAACAACAAGATCATATCGTTAGGAGAATGATATGGTGGACATACTCCTATAGATAAGCGTAGCATAAAGATCAAGTCATTTCAATAGTTCAATTGCTATATGCTTTCTGATACATAGTAACCTAATTCCTTCGACCATGAGATCATGCATATCACCTTTACGGATGGATGCTTTGATGACATCAAACACCACCGTGGCTGGGTGGCTATAAAGGTGGCATTGAGTGTTGGAAAGTATTGGTTGAGACACATGGATCAAGAGTGGGATTTGTCCATCCATATGACGGATAGATATACTGGGCCCTCTCGGTGAAATGTCATCCAATTAGCTTGCAAGCATGTGGTGGCTCACAAGGGATCACATATCACGGAACGAGAAAAGAGTACTTATCGGTGCGAGGTTGAACTAGGTATGCAGAGATACCGACGATCATAACCTCGGATAAGTAAACTATCGTGAGACAAAGGGAAATTGGTATCGTATGTAAGTGGTTCATTCGATCGCAAAGTAATCGTAGAAATATGTGGGAGCCATATGAATTTCCATATTCCTCTATTGGTTATTGTTAGGAAGTGTCTCGATCATGTCGCATAATTCACGAACCGTGAGACACACTTAAGGATTGACGTTGTTTGAGTAGTTATGGTATTATGAGAAAGAGACGAATGTTGTTGAGTCTCGGATGGGATCCGGATATCACGAGGTGATCCGGAATGGTCGAGAATAAGATTCATATAAGGAAAGTCCGTTTCGGAGTTCGGGAATGATTAGGTGTTTTCATCGGGAATGTTCTAGAAGGTTCGAAATGTCCCAAGACTCCGGGGAAGGGGTACATGAATGTGTCATTACATATTGGAATGATTGCATCATGTACTAAGTGTTCTTTCTGTTCCAAATAAAGGATTAAATTGAATCCTAAAACTGAAAAGTCAAATGGCCAGTTTGAAAGTCAAACGGCTAAAACAGGAAACTGAGGGAAACAAGCAAGAGGAGGCAAAACCGACTTGGGGGAGGAGTCCCTCCTCTCCAAGCCGGCGCGCCACCCAAGGCCGACTTGGGGAGGGAATCCCTCCCCTTGGACGCCCCTCCCACCTATAAAAGGAGGGGCAGGGCCTCCTCCTCTAGACACACAAGTTACTATCCTCTAATCTAAATCCTAGCCCTAGACTCCGGTTTAGAGCCGCTTTGGTTTGGAGCTTCTAATTGCACTAGCCTTCGGATTAGAGCCTTCTAATTGGTGTGTATAAACCCTAGACCACTAATAGCTCTCTCTCATACTCCACCATACTCGCTCCGGCTTAAGGCGAAGCCTGGGATTTCCTCTACTTAGGTACCACATTTGTCAGCCGAATCGCGAGGAGAGTGCTACAACCTCCGTCACTTTGGAACAAGGAGAGGAAGGTCTTCGTCAATCGAATGTGTGACCGATCAAGGAGCGCTTTAACGCAATGTTGGAAGGATCGTCACGATCTTGAGATCGGAAGACTACGACTACATCACCCACGAGAATCCGCCTCGTTAAACACTTTGGAATCTTCGAGGGTAAGTTATTCCATCGACTCGTTGCTACAATCTAGTAGATAGATCTTGGCTTGTTTGTTTGTATGATAGAAATTTTTGTTTTCCATGCTACAAACCCTCTGCATTCTGGTTTGAAACAAACCTAAGTCATTCTTAAAGTTTGGGGATGCGATGTTTATGTGAAGAAACTTCAACCGATAAACTCGAACCCAAAGCGAAAATGCGTCTTCATAGGATACCCTAAGGAAACTATTGGGTATTCCTTCTATCACGCATCCGAGGGCAAGGTTTTTGTTGCCAAGAATGGATCCTTTCTAGAGAAAGAGTTTCTCGCGAAAGGTGTGAGTCGTCGGAAGGTAGAACTCAAGAGGTTATTGAACCTTCTTAAAAGTATGGCGAGTAGCGCAGACCGGAAGTTGTTCCGAGTTGGCTTCACTTGAAGAGGGAACTAATGATAATGATCATGAAACTCTGAAAGAGAGTACTACCGAACCTCGCAGGTCTAGCAGGACGCGTGCAGCTCCCGAGCTATACGGAAATCCTGTCATGAATTTCATGGTTGATGAAAATGATGACCCTGCGACGTATGAAGAAGCGATGATGAGCCCGGATTCCAACAAATGGTTAGAAGCCAGGAAATCCGAGATGGAATCCATGTATGAAAATCAAGTTTGGAACTTGGTGGAATTACCTCATGACCTAAAGGCCGTGGAGAACAAATGGATTTTCAAAAGAAAAACTAATGCTGATGGTAATGTGACCGTCTATAAAGCTCGACTTGTCGCAAAGGGGTTTCGACAAATTCAAGGAGTTGACTATGATGAGACATTCTCTCCCGTAGCGATGCTAAAGTCAGTTAGGATTATGTAAGCAATTGCTGCATATTTCGATTATGAAATATGGCAGATGGATGTCAAAACCGCGTTTCTCAATGGTAATATTGAAGAAGAGTTGTATATGATACAACCAAAGGGTTTTGTCGATCCTAAGGATGCTAACAAGGTGTGCAAGCTTCAGCGATCCATCTATGGATTGAAGCAAGCATCACGAAGTTGGAATCTCCGTTTTGATGAGGTGATCAAAGAGTTTGGATTTGTCCAAACTTATGGAGAAGCTTGTATTTACAAGAAAGTGAGTGGGAGCAATGTGGAATTTCTGATATTATATGTGGATTACATAGTATTGATCGGAAATGATATAGATCTTTTAAATGTTAAAAGTTATCTAAACAAAGAAATTTTCAATGAAGGATCTAGGTGAAGCGTCATACATATTAGGCATAATGATCTATAGAGATAGATCTAGACGCCTAATAGGGCTATCGCAAAGTACATACCTTGATAAGATTTTAAATAAGTTTAAAATGGACGGAAGTAAGAAGAGGTTCTTACCTATGTTGCAAGGCAAGACATTGAGTAAGACTCAAAGTCCGACTTCGGCGGAAGAAAGAGAGATAATGGACAAAGTACCCTATGCTTCAGCCATAGGCTCTATAATGTACGCCATGCTATGTACAAGACCGAATGTGGCACATGCTATTAGTTTGACTAGTAGGTACCAATTGGATCCAGGTTCGGAACACTGGATAGCGGTCAAGAATATCCTTAAGTACTTACGAAGAACTAAGGATATGTTTCTTGTATATGGAGGTAAAGAAGAGCTCGTCGCTAAGTGTTATGTTGACGCTAGCTTTGACACCGATCCGGATGACTCTAAGTCTCAATCCGGATACGTATTTCTCATGAATGGCAGAGCGGTTAGTTGGAGGAGCTCCAAACAACCTGTGGTGGCGGGATCAACAATGGAGGCCGAATATGTTCTCGCTCGCGGCTACCAGAAGCGCTTTGGATGAAGGAGTTCATATCTGAACTAGGAGTGGTTGCAAACGCGTTGGACCCAATGGTGATCTATTGTGACAACAATGGTGCCATTGCCAATGCCAAAGAGCCAAGGTCTCAAAAGTATTCAAGCATATTAAGCGCCGGTTTCACTCCATCCGCGAGCATGACAAGGATGGAGATATAAAGATTTGTAAAGTACATACGGATCTCAATGTAGCAGATCCGTTGACTAAAACTCTCCCTAGAGCAAAACATGATCAACACCAGAACTCAATGGGTGTTAGATTTATCACTATGTAAATAGATTATTGTCTCTAGTGCAAGTGGGAGACTGAAGGGAATATGTCCTGAGAGGTAATAATAAAGTGTTTATTATGTGTATTCCAAGTATATGATAGATGTTTATTTTGCATGCTATAATTGTATTAATACGGAAACATTTGTACATGTGTGTTTGATAAACAAGCGAAAGTTCCTAGTTATGCCTCTCTCATAAACTAGCTCGTTGATTAACAAGATGATCAAGGTTTCGATCATGGACATTGGATGTTGTTAATAACGGGATCACAACATTAGTGTAATGGTGTGATGAACATTCATCCAAGTATAGCATTACGATCAAAGTCATTGAGTTTATATTGCTATAACAACTTACAAGTGATCCTAATCCTTAGACCATGAGATCATGTCAATCACTAACACCTAAGAGTTTCTTGATAACATCAAACGTCACACCGTAACAGGGTGATTATAAAGATGGATTCAGAACTAATAAAGTGTTATGTTGAGGCTCATGGATCGAGAGTGGAATTTGTTCATCCCGATGATGGATAGATATACTCTAGGCCCTCTCGGTGATATCACATTGATTAGCTTGCAAGCAAGTGATTTGATCACTAGAATGTTATATCACGGGAACGAGAAAAGAGTGCATGTCAGTAACAAGATCAAACTAGGTATGGAGATACCGATGATCGAATCTTGGACATGTAATATATCTTGAAACAAAGGGATTAAGATACAAGCGTAAAAGGTTCCGACGATCACAAGAAAGTCATCGTTGAATGTGTGGGAGTCAGTATGGGTCTCCAGATCCTGCTTCTGATTATTGATCCGAGAGGGGTCTCGATCATGTCCGCATTATTCAAGAACCATAGGGTGACACACTTAAGAGACACCGACATCCAATTGGAGCAAAAGTTTCATGCCGAAAGAATGAACAAGCGCAGGAATTTATTTCACTAGATACCGAAACAGGTTTTCGGGTGAAATTGCATAAAGTGGTTATGCATGTGAAATAGAATTCTAGCAAGGGGTTATTTGTGAACGTTTTTCAATAAAGTAATTGACAAAATTCTGAATAAAATAAAAGAGTTTTATTTAATGAGAGTTTGCATTAAATTTGGTGGAAATTTAATGGCATGTTTGAGTGGGATTTTGAGTGGAGGGAATTTAAAGGATTTTTTGTGAGTGGAGTGTCCACCCACATGAAGAGGGGAGGACAAGGGGGCAGCACCCATGCGCCGGCCACCCCCTTGGGGTTCCCCCCTCCTCCTATAAAAGTCACCCCTCTCCTCACTTGTCACTCACACCTCCTCGTGAAGGATCTCTCTCCCCCTCTAGAATTTATCCCCCATGGTCTCGGACTAGCGAGATACATGTTCCCGGTGGCTATTAGGCAAGAAAGAGTTGTGCTTCCGCTGCATCGCTGGAGCGAGGAGGCGGAGGTTGCTCGGTGCCTCGAACGTCTGTGCGAGTATGGATGCGCTGTTGATTTGCGGCGCTAGGACTTCCTCTTGATCTTGAGATCGGCAAGATATCGTCGACATCAACCACGAGTTGAACTCGTTAATCTTTGTCGGTCTTCAAGGGTATGTTCTCTACAGATATACATCCGCCCGTTGTTTGTATCTAATAGATAGATCTTGGTACATAGTTCACATCGTAGGAAATTTTTTGTTTTCTATGCTGCGAACCCTACATATTAATCATGTACTTCCTTCTTCCCAATTTGTTTGACTTATAGCAACATACAAAATCTTATGTACCGAACAATATAGAATTATGTTTTTAGGGTCTAATAAACTGTTTATTATACTAACCCCTTAACCCTTATTCCTAAATCCTAGACCTGTGCGTCCAATAGATCACTGGCTCCTACTTAGTAATTTTTTTTCCTAAACCCTACGCTCGTTCATCCATGATAGTACTAAGGGAATATGCCCGAGAGGCAATAATAAAGTGGTTATTATCGTATTCCTTGTTTATGATAAATGTTTATTTTGCATGCTATAATTGTATTAATACGGAAAAATTAATACATGTGTGTTTCATAAACAAAAAGGAAGTTCCTAGATCTTATAAACTAGCTCGTTGATTAACAAGATGATCAAATGTTTCCTGATCATGGACATTGGATGTTGTTAATAACAAAGTCACAACATTAGTGTAATGATGTGATGAACATTCATCCGAAGTATAGCATTACAATCAAAGTCATTCAGTTTATATTGCTATAACAACTTACGAAGTGATCCTAATCCTTAGACCATGAGATCATGTCAATCACTAACACCGAAAGAGTTTCTTGATCACATCAAACGTCACACCGTAACTAGGTGATTATAAAGATGGCTTCAAAACTACTAAAGTGTTATGTTGAGGTTCATGGATCGAGAGTGGAATTTGTTCATCCCAATGACGGATAGATATGCTCTGGGCCCTCTTGGTGATATCACATTGATTAGCTTGCAAGCAAGTGATATGATCACTAGAATGTTATATCACGGGAACAAGAAAAGAGTGCATGTCGTTAACGAGATCAAACTAAGTATGGAGATAACGATGATCGAATCTCGGACATGTAATATATCGTGAAACAAAGGGATTAAGATACTAGCCAAAAAGGTTTCGACGATCACAGGAAAGTCATCGTTGAATGTGTGGGAGTCAGTATGGATCTCTAGGTCCCGCTTCTGATTATTGATCGGAGAAGGGTCTCGATCATGTCCGCATTATTCACGAACCAAAGGGTGGCACACTTAAGGGACACTGACATCTAATTGGAGCAAAAGTTTCATGCCGGAAAGAATAACAAGCGCAGGAATTTATTTCACTAGACACCGAAACTGTTTCGGTTGAAATTGCTGAAACTGGTTCTGCATGTGAAATTGAATACTAGCAAGGGGTTTTATGTGAATGTTTGTTAGTTAAAGTAATTAACAAAATTCTGAATAAATATATAAAAGAGTTTTATTTAAATGAGAGCTTGCATTAAATTTGGTGGAAATTTAATGCATGTGAGTGGATTTTTGAGTGGAGGCTCTTTTATTGGAGTGGAGGATTTTCATTTTGAGTGGGAGCTCCACCCACATGAATGTGGAAGAGGTGGGGTCAGCCACCATGGATGGCGCCATGCCCCATGGGGGTTCCCCCCTCTCCCTATAAAAGTCCCCCCTCTCCTCCTCTCAAAGCACACCTCCTCGTGAAGGATCTATCTCCCCCTCTAGAATTTATCCCCAATGGTATCGGACTAGCGAGATACATGTTCCCGGTGGCTATTAGGAAAGTAAGGGTTGTGCTTCCACTGCATCGCTGGAGCGAGGAGGCGGAGGTTGCTCGGTGTCTTGTACGTGTGTGCGAGCACGGATGCGCTGTTGTTTTACGGCGCTAGGACTTCCTCTCGATCTTGAGATCGGCAAGAGATCGTCTACATCAACCATGAGTTTGGACTCGTTAAGCTTTGTCGGTCTTCAAGGGTATGTTCTCTACGTATGTATATCCGCCCGTTGCTTGTATCTAGTAGATAGATCTTGGTACATAGTTGTTCCCATCGTAGGAAATTTTTTGTTTTCTATGTTGCGAACCCTACAGTGGTATCAGAGCCGGATCTATGAGTATGTGGGCGATGATGATCATTTTATTGCTTCTTAGTTGTACTTTGGATATTGGTGGCATAGTGGTATGAAGCGACCCAGACAAACTTTACATGTCCTCGCACATGAGACCTGTTCCATGCTTGACATGCAACTAGTTTTGTATAAGTGGCTAGCGGGTGTATGTCTCTCCTACTATAGTCAATATCTAATTTGCAACGAGTTGTCAACAATTTGATTATCCTTGCTGTGGTTCATGTTCGTAGGTAAGAACGGTTCTATCTTCGAAAGCCCTAGGCCACGTAAAACTTGCAATGGATAAATTAGACGCGTCTAGTTTAGATTGTTGCTGGGCTAGTGTTATGATATGGGGATGTTGTAAGTAGAAGTATAATATGATACTCTTACAACACACATAACGTGTAGGTTCCATAGACCTTGGCCTTACACATAGAGGTATGATAGAGATTATACCACTGTGCACATGATGGAGATCATATGCGGGAACCATATCATTTCACTTACAAACATGTGATATTTGATTGCATCTTATATTGCTTGTTTGGCATTTTATTAGCATAATAAGATGATCCCTCATTTAGATATCAAGATAAAAATATGTTCTTCTTTAAGTATGCACCAACAATGTTTCGTCGCTTCAAGACATCACGTGATGATCGGGTGTACTTGAATCCACGAGCATATCTCGGGTGTAAGACAGTTAGACACGCGAATACTAAGATTATTACTTGGTGAGCCTAGCATGTACAGACATGGCCTCGGAACACGGACCGAAAGGTTAAGCATGAGTCATATGTTTTGATATGATGACCATATGGATGCTCGCCTTTGAAGCTATACCGACTCACGTGATGATCGTAGTTGGTGTAGTGGATTTGGTTCATGTAATCACCAAAAAGGCACGAGGGGTGTCATTTTTGAGTGGGAGTTCATTTCTAATTTGGATTAGTAGAACTCAATTTATCATAAATTAAATCAAAGTGAATTTGCATAATTTGTTGTAGTCATTGGCATTCGTTCACCACCTTATGCATAGTTGTATTTGAGATAACAGAACTATAGAATTCTAGATATATACTTTATGAACTGGTATCGTATTGTGTTGAGTGTCAATCTAAAGTTTAAATTCCTATTTCAAACTTTCAGCAAACTCTGTTTATTTCGTGAAATTTTATAATTAGTATTAAATCGAGAGTAACAATTCCAGTGTTAGTATCTTAAGTATCATGTTTGCCTCCATGATTCTTGATTGTTTTAATATCAAGTTTATCTAGGAGATGAAAGAATTGTTTCAGAAACCATCATGTGTGGCAGATATAACGATATCTAAAACAATGTTTTGGTTGCAATATGATAGAGTATAATATATGTTCTCATATTGGATGAGAATTTGCGAAGGTTGGAGATGCTAGACATCCTAATCATCCAAAAAGGTTTTGGAAAGTAATGTTATACTCACGATTCTCCTTTATAAGCTACATTAGCTTGAATTAGTCATGATAAGGATGAATAGAAGATGTATGTAAAATGTTTACTACACTAAAAGATTACTAAAGAATGGATTTTGAAAGAACACCGATCATTTGATGATGGTGATCTACTTCAAAGTGCAAGTCCAGAGGTATTATTATTTGAATATACATGCTTTGGACTATGTGTCATGTATATGGCGCCGCTGTTGATGTTGATAGATTCTTTTAAAAAGGAAAAGGAAATGCTGAAAGAGAACATGTAAAATATATTTGGCAGAAAATAAAAGATTGGAAATACCCAATTTAGGTATATAGGTGATATACATATTATGGTTGTATTCTTTGCTTGTTAAACAATGTGGTTCTTGGGTATTGGATACCGAATTGGTTGGTATGAAATTTCATACAGAACAACGCAATTCATGAACCACAATGGCCTAAGTAACTAGCAAGAGAATATGTGATGATGTTCATCGAAAACAAACAAAACGTTGTTTGTATTTCTCATTGACACCAAAGCTTGACTTCAAGATTTGTTTTAATAATAGTTATTTAAATCAGGTATTATGAGAACAAAGGTTGTTCAAATAATTACCGTATTCCATATAAGATCGATGATTTACAAATCTAGTTGGAGAAATCACATCCATAAAGCTAATGCTAAAACGTCACAAGACAAATGATTGGAAGATCACTTACAAAGTGACATCGCCGTTTAAATTATATTGGAAAGAAAACATGAAGAAACTCCATTTTCATGGATTTTGGAGTCTTTGATTTGATCAAATGACGCTTGTGAGACTTTCCTCGGGATAATTAAAACTTCATTCAAAGGCCAAAGAAGAACGACCGACTAAATTATTGGAATTTATACATATCGATGTATGTAGTCCATTATGTGTAGTCGTAAGCGATGGACTTCAACTTCATATGCTTTCTCTGAAAATTTGAGTGAATATTCACTTAATGAGAAATAAGTATGAAATATTTGAAAATGTTTCAAAGACTTTCAAGATGAACTGGAAAATCATTGTAAAAATAAAATAAATAATTTATGATTTTATCATAAAGGGATTTATTTGAGTTACAAGTGTAACAAGAAAAATAAATAAATTATGATTTATCATAAAGGGATTTATTTGAGTTGCAAGTTAAGCAAAACACCTAGATTTACATCTCCCGAAACACCATAGGAGTATGGAGTGTTTGAGATTTGTAATAAAACTTTGTTTGACATGGTTGGATCAAAGGTGTTATTTATAAAACTGCCATTATGTTTTAAAAGATTAAAGCTTTAGAGACTACTGCTTTTACACTGAAAAGAGCTCCATCTTGATTCGTTGAAATGACACCATATGAATTATGGTTTGGGGGTAAAACCCAAGTTGTCATTTCTTAAATTTTGGTATGCTAAACATAAGTAAGATGTTTACAACCGAAGTCGGATGAGCATGTCTTTGTAGGTTATTTCGAATAACAATTGGGTATTCCTCCATAACACCAAGGACAAAAGGGTCTGTCGCTTGAAACATGAAGTTTCTTGAAAAATATGTTTTTCATAGAAGGTTAAGTGGGAGGACATTAGAACTTTAATAAGGTTAACGAACCTTAGCTATATGTGCTGAGTTGCGCAGCGCTGGAAAATGTTCCGAAGGCAGCCAGAATGCTCATGAATCACGTTCCTCATTTCCTATTGAACCAAGTAGGTCGGATAAACAATCAAATGTTGAGATTTGAGAATAAATCATTATTGTTTAACAATGATGAACTGACTACATGCAAAGAAGCGATGATGGTCCCTGACTCTGTCAAATGGCTTGAAGCCATAAAATCCATGATAGTTTCATACACGAGAAATCAAGTTTTGAACTTGGAAGACCCTCCGGAAAGGTGTAAAAACATGTCGGTCGTATTTGGATCTATAAAGAAACAGACATGGATATTTCACATCTATGAAATAGTCGACATGTCGTAAAGTATTTTATGACAATGTTCAAGGAGTTGACTATGACAAGATTTGATCTTTCATAGCGATATTTAGTCTGGACGGATTGAAGTGGCAACCACTACATATAATTTGGTATATGGTAGATGAATAAACAAAACAAAGTTCTTATAATAGAATGGTTACCTAGGACATGTATATGACACGGTCCAAAGGGTTTTGTTAATACAAAGGATGCTAAAAGGGCATGCAAACTTCAATGGTTGAAGTAAGCATCACGGAGTTGGAATATTCACCGTGATGAAAAGGAGTTTTCATCACGAGACGATGAAGATGCTTGCATTTGCAAGAAATTAAGTGGGAGCACTGAGACATATTTCTAATACATTATGTGGAGGACATATTGTTGATTAGAAATGATGTATCTTTTATTGACAAAGGTTAAGAATTTCATTTCGATGAAAGATAGGCAAAACCCGAATATTTAGCATGAATGTCTATAGTGGATAGAATGTGACGCTAATATGGTTATGCCAAATGTACATATATGAGATATTGAAGGAGTTCAATATAGAAATGACAAAAACGGTTCTTGTCGCATGGAAAGGAATTGAATCAAGATTCAAGTGTATCGACACTTGATAAGTGAAACAAGATTCAAGTGCTTTGACACTTGATGAGTGAAATCACAAGGATGTTTTAATCAATCATACCATGATATGTACACATCCAGATATGTCCTATGCTCTAAGTGTTATGAGCATATACCATAATGAATCATAAAATGATCATTGGATGATAGTGAGGATATTCTTATGATCTTTTGGAAGAACTAAGAATATATTTGTGTAGAGGTGAAAAACAATTACAAATAGTTCACTATAAAGCGTTACATTGATACTAGTTTTGTCACAAGATACAAATTAAGTTTATCTCAATTTAAACTATGGGTGGCACAATGAAATGGAAAGAAACTTTCCATGATGGATTTGGATGTATTCCAAAGTTAAGACATTGTGACGGGTACTACAACAAAAGGCTAATTATATGACTGCTATAATAGCAGCAAAGGAGGGAATTTGTGTCAAGTAGTTTGTTATCAAACTAAGGTGTGGTTTGCAACGGGCTAACACTAAAGATACATTGTACGACAATAGTATCGACATGATTTAACCCCAAGGAACTAAAGGTCTCACCAAAAGACCAAATGTATACAATGTCATCTCATTGGAGAATGAGTGATGCGTGAAGACGCAAAGACATGTAAATACACATGGACCTGAAGCTTCAGATCCATAGATTATGTTAACCACTTGCAATTGCGTATATGGAACACCAGAAAGCCATAGGTGTTCAATACGCAAAGTTTTCAATCTAGATTATTGTCTCTAGTGCAAGTGGGAGACTGAAGGGAATATGCCCGAGAGGCAATAATAAAGTGGTTATTTTCGTATTCCTTGTTTATGATAAATGTTTATTTTGTATGCTATAATTGTATTAATACGGAAACGTTAATACATGTGTGTTTCATAAACAAAAAGGAAGTTCCTAGTTATGCCTCTCTTATAAACTAGCTCGTTGATTAACAAGATGATCAAAGGTTTCCTGATCATGGACATTGGATGTTGTTAATAACAAAGTCACAACATTAGTGTAATGATGTGATGAACATTCATCCGAAGTATAGCATTACAATCAAATTCATTGAGTTTATATTGCTATAACAACTTATGAAGTGATCCTAATCCTTAGACCATGAGATCATGTCAATCACTAACACCAGAAGAGTTTCTTGATCACATCAAACGTCACACCGTAACTGGGTGATTATAAAGATGGCTTCAGAACTACTAAAGTGTTATGTTGAGGCTCATGGATTGAGAGTGGAATTTTTTCATCCCGATGACGGATAGATATGCTCTGGGCCCTCTCGGTGATATCACATTGATTAGCTTGCAAGCAAGTGATTTGATCACTAGAATGTTATATCACGGGAACGAGAAAAGAGTGCATGTCGGTAACGAGATCAAACTAGGTATGGAAATACCGATGATCGAATCTCGGACAGGTAATATATCGTGAAACAAAGGGATTAAGATACTAGCGTAAAAGGTTCCGACGATCACAGGAAAGTCATCGTTGAATGTGTGGAAGTCAGTATTGATCTCCAGGTCCCGCTTCTGATTATTGATCGGAGAAGGGTCTCGATCATGTCCGCATTACTCGTGAACCGTAGGGTGGCACACTTAAGGGACACTGACATCCAATTGGAGCAAAAGTTTCATGCCGGAAAGAATAACAAGCGCAGGAATTTATTTCACTAGACACCGAAATTGTTTCGGTTGAAATTGCTGAAACTGGTTCTGCATGTGAAATTGAATACTAGCAAGCGGTTTATGTGAATGTTTGTTTATTAAAGTAATTAACAAAATTCTGAATAAATAAATAAAATAGTTTTATTTAATTGAGAGATTGCATTAAATTTGGTGAAAATTTAATGCATGTGAGTGGATTTTTGAGTGGAGGCTCTTTTATGGGAGTGGAGGCTTTTCATTTTGAGTGGGAGCTCCACCCACATGAATGTGTAAGAGGTGGGGGCATCCACCATGGCTGGCTCCATGCCCCTTGGGGTGCCCCCCTCTCCCTATAAAAGGCCCCCTCTCCTCCTCTCAAAGCACACCTCCTCGTGAAGGATCTCTCTCCGCCTCTAGAATTTATCCCCCATGGTCTCGGACTAGCGAGATACATGTTCCCGGTGGCTATTCGGCAAGAAATGGTTATGTTTCCAATGCATCGCTGGAGCGAGGAGGCGGAGGTTGCTCGGTGTCTTGTACGTGTGTGCGAGCACGGATGCGCTGCTGTTTTGCGGCGCTAGGACTTCCTCTCGATCTTGAGATCGGCAAGAGATCGTCTACATCAACCAGGAGTTTGGACTCATTAATATTTTTCGGTCTTCAAGGGTATGTTCTCTACGGATGTATATCCGCCCGTTTCTTGTATCTAGTAGATAGATCTTGGTACATAGTTATTTCCATCATAGGAAAATTTTTGTTTTCTATGTTGCGAACCCTACAAGTACTTCCTTATAAGTAACAGATAGTTATCCAGCGATTAGTCAAATTATTGATCCCACAGAGCATTATATTACATCATAATCATGTCAACTACAAAGTACTTATATATCACCTTGTTCAGTGATGGTTTCAATGAATGATATGTCCCAAAATCCCAACAGCTCACATCATATTATATTACAATCTCTCAACAATCATAATCTCAGAAACATATTTATCACATCATCTCAGCAAACACAATCATGTCAACTACAATGTACTTGTGTCTTATTACAACAACGATGCTTTCATCGAGTGATATGTCCGAAAATCCCAACAGCTCACGGAATATCAACGCGGTTTCAAAGCAACAACAATCTTTGTTACAAATACAGGCAGGAGAGCCCTGCGGTCTATCTGACAAGCCCTGGGTAGCATCTCTCACCAGATCTGAACAATGTTTATCGCCTCATTCTATTCAGCCACAACAGGGGCCTTGATGTCTACGCACTTCTATTCTTGTAGACAGTTGTTGGGCCTCCAAGTGCAGAGGTTTGTAGAACAGCAGCAAGTTTCCCTTAAGTGGATTACCCAAGGTTTATCGAACTCAGGGAGGAAGTGGTCAAAGGTATTCCCTCTCAAGCAACCCTGCAATCAAGATACAAGAAGTCTCTTGTGTTCCCAACACACCCAATATAGGTGCACTAGTTCGGCGAAGAGATAGTGAAATACAAGTGGTAACGGTGCCAGAAAATAGCTTGACGGTGAGGTAAAGACTAAAGCAAGCAAACATGCAACAGATCTAGATGCAAACGGTGTTTCAATGTTTAGAAACAAAGCCTAGGGATCATACTTTCACTAGTGAACAATCTCTCATATAAATATCCTCTCTTCATGATACTACTCTTAACTACTCTCCGGTTGGACACTCTAATCATCGGTAGGGCTATAACAACACTCCTCAAAGTCCGCCTTCCCCAATCTAGATAACCCCACACTGTCACCTTGAGCGCTAGATGGTTCCAACAAACACCACAATTTCATAGAGACATCCAACTCCAAATATAACTCATAACAAATATTTAATCTAGCCAAAGTGCCACACATGGTATGAACGCTGTCACTTTCACACACGTGGGGAAACGCATAGATCTATTAAAGCACAAAGAGTATTTATGTAGACTCAAACCTAAGTGCCACCATGGCGTGCACGCTGTCACTTTCACACACATGGGCAGAGCATAGATCTAATGAAGCACTTGAGTAGCAAGGTAGATGTACTTGATTACAAAGCTCATGACCACAAGATCATGCATAGAGAGAGAGAGATGAACACATAGCTACCGGTAGAGCCCTTAGCCTCGAGGAAGAACTACTCCCTCCTCATCATGGGAATTAGCAACGGTGATGGAGATGGTGGTGGATATCGATGGAGATGGCTCCGGAGGCACTTCCCCGTCACGGCAAGGTGCCAAAACAGAGACTTTCTGTCCCCCGAATCTCCCCTTCAGTGGCGGCGACACTACAGAGGTTTTCGTGGATTTCTTCTGGATGCCCCAGGTTTTTTGGGTCGGAGGCTTCTTATAGGCGCAGGAATCAAGGTCGGTGGGGGTCCAGGGGTCCCACACCCCCTCCAGGATCCTCCAGGGCTTGCCACGCCTAGGGGGTGCGGCCACCCTGTGGCCCCCCTCCGGCTTTGCTTCGTGGTTCTGTGTTGCTCCGGGAAAACTAATAACTTTGGCTTTTGTCCCTTCCAATTCCGAGATTATTGATTTTCTGCCTTTCTGAAACCAAAAACAGAAGAAAACAGGCAACTAGCACTTTGGCAACTTGTTAATAGGATAGTTCCAGAAAAGATATAAAAACACCTCAAAGTGTATGTAAAGCAAAGCAAAGGAGATACAAAACAAGCATGGAGCATCAAAAACTATAGATACGTTTCCGACGTATCAGGCCTCTGGATCCACTACAACCTGTCTAACAACATTAGAAATGGCAGCCAGGAAGAACACCTTCCTGGTTTGCTTCTTTCGTTGCATAATCTGCATCAGATCATCAGTATCCAAAACCTCTATGAACTCCTACTTATTATGATGCCACCACCGGAGTCGTGCCATATGCTTAGCGCCAATAATGATTTCCTTATCAATCATCTCTCTCAGTTCAACAAGAGTTATGTTTTTGGAATCGACGGCTATCTCTAGAGTACAAGACAAAATTTTCTTACTAACTCCGCCATCAATTTTTGCTGTGTATGAATCCACCTCCAGGTGTATATTGAACTTATCTTGATCAGCATCTGGTAGTCCGTAAACTCAAGCAACATAATCTCTAGCAGCAAGATCTCCAGTATCTATATACATATCATCAATCATTGCTTCAACTTTCACCTGGCGATCAGCTGCACAACACTCCCAAAGCATCTGAAGCTCATGGGAGTGCTCAATTTGCACATAGGTATCACTCATGTTACGCCACACCAATTTTGCCCTCTGTCTGGATCCCCAAGGAATTCTAGAATGAAGCATATCTATCAGCTGCGAAAAAAGACACAACCTATTTGTAGTTAACAAGCAGACGCACATCCTGCCCAAACACAATCCTCTCGCAACCAGAATCTAGTTTTTCAGTGTACTGACGGACATGAACCGTAAACTCATATAGGTCCGCTGCATCGAAGCTGTTCCTAATTTGATTAAAAAGGGGACCTTTCAGTTCATTCGACACTACTTTCCAATAACTAATCTACTTGCAAGACAAGGCACATATAAGAAAAATTCACCTCTCGCTCTTCTCCCGGGTGGTTTTCTTTGAGATCTGGGTTGCACGACCACGCACTGCAGCCGAACACTCTGCCACCGGTCTAGATTTTCTCTTCAACCCGCTGCTCGTAGGTACCCTATTAGCAGACTTCTGGCTGACCTCCTCGCTAACCTGGGCTGCAGACCCTGCCGCTGCTTCGCTTGTTGCGGTGACCCAGCATACCATTGCATGTGTAGTACACTATAGTCGTTGACATGACATCCACAGAACACCGTTCCGTAAATATCACATCCCTCAGAGTGGTACAACAGAAACATTGTGGGTACATATTACAAAGGTACACACATTATTATTATTACAATACCGGAAGTTCAAGACTTCCAAAAGATCCAACTTACAAACCAAAATATAAGATGTTGAGCGGAAATTTAAACGTAACAACTCCGACTAGGAGTGGGGCTCAACAGCTTATTCTATAGAGCTCATGATGCTCGGCTCCGTTAGTTGCTACTAACTAGACCCTTAAGTGGACTCGTTCTCATCGACACTGTAGCGGATCTCGTAGTCCATGCCTTCAAATCCGCCGGATAGATCAGGTTCCTCGTAGAACATGTCTTCTTGGTATTCGGCTGCATACAGTGGCACATCTTCGGAATCCTTAGAGTCTAAGCAAGGGATCAAAGGAAAGAATGGGTAACAGCGTTACCCAACAAGTTCATTATATAAAAGGTGGGAAGTTTGATCCTCTAATTACCACCTCAGATTATAAATCCTTGGCACTATGCAGTTTT
The DNA here is from genome assembly GCA_030063025.1 of Avena longiglumis. NCBI lineage: Eukaryota > Viridiplantae > Streptophyta > Magnoliopsida > Poales > Poaceae > Avena > Avena longiglumis. The sequence goes on along the minus strand of CP125973.1, from coordinate 69,289,593 downwards.
TGTAAATATTTCTTCAAAGATTGATTTTATTCGGAAAAACTATGACAATCAGCCTTCACAGGTTGACTATAACTTTCAAGGAGTTCCTTTCCTGCTATGCTCAGAGTCTTTTCTAATGGAGTAACAAGTTACAATTCTTACACTCTGCAGAGGTGCGTTACTTTACCCATGAGAGATCAACTCCTTGTTGCACAATCGGTCGTACTTTCCCTTCCACAATTCCATGATATGGGGCCCAGTAGTTGGTCCAAGCCAATCACTGCCCCCTTCGCGACCCCACATGCCTCCTTGGTGTAAACCATGCCCACATAATGAATTACGGCAATGTACAAACCGTTAGATGCCAGAACTATCATGGGACGTTGAGGGTACCCACCCATATGCTGCATATCCTCTACGAATTACCAATTAATATGCACACTACGAGGATAACAACCATGACCTGCACATCCGGCTTCATGCGAGAGGAAGAAGATACATCTGGCTTCTTTGTCCCATTCCAAATCTCATGGCTAACGTGTAATATACGGCGCTAGAATCACTGATGTCAGGGGTTATTAAGTCCCTACTTGATCATCATTGTTGCAATTAAAACTCTAAGTTCTATTGCTCCATCATATCACCACTTAGGATGATATCTATAATTTCTTTATTTGTGAAAATAATATTTTCTTTCTTTTATAGCATATATGATAACACACAATTTGCAAATACTTTAATAAAGACTCTTCAAAGGACATGAGCAAGTGATGAACTTGCCTTGTGATGGCAAGTTAGTGAAGTCTGATGCTTGAACTGGACCTTGAGCTTCTAGTTCTACAAAAACATCATTATTGCCCGGTAAGGACAATATTTAAAGAAGAAAAATGATTATGCAAGTAATGTAATGCATTATTTAATTTTATATGCATTTACCCCCAAAAGTCCCTTTTTAGTAATAAAGGATTTATAAATATTACTTTTTAATATTTTATAACATATATTGAATTATTTTATTTTATTTCCCTTTTATTTGATTTTTATTGATTTAACAATCCTTTTAGGAATTATCAATTATACATTAAAAATGGTGATTAAATATTTATTTAGTATTTTTCTAAAATACTACCATATTAATACATAATGAAAGTGAATTTTAATTAATTTTATCACCTTTCAATAATTTTGTAAAATTCCATAAGGAATATATAATTTACAAAATTCCTAATAAAATTTAAATGTCTAAAATTTTATATTTTTAATTTATTTGGGTAGTTTGGATTTTTGTGAATCCAAAAATATTTTATTTATAATTTTTTTTGGACTTTTATTTTATTTTCTAGAATTTTATTAAGTCTAGGGGTATTTTGGTCTTTTCTTTTTATTAAACAGGCCTGAAATTGTTTTTGGGCTGGTTATTCTTATTGGGCCCTGTTGGCCCACTAGTACTAGACAAAAGAGCCACACAAGAAGGTCTGGCCCGCCCACTCCTCACCGCCTCTCTCGAGTTCATCTTCTCCTCCTCTAACTCCGACCCTGTGGCCGGTGATGCCGCCACTGGCGTTTCCTGCCGCCGTCGGCCGTTCTGGTTGCCGCCGTGGTGCATTAGGGGGTTGTCGACGATGCCCGTTCATTCTATCCAATTGGATTCGATCCTAGGGCTCTCCTGCGATGGATCGATGCTGTCCCGAACCCTAGGGTTTGGGGATTGGCATGGATTGAAGTGCGGTCGTGGTCATCGTGCGTTGAGGTGATGCTCTGCATCTCCAGGCGTGATTAGGGTCATTGCCGTGGCGCCGTGCGGGTTATAGTGCCCCCTCTGGGGTGCTCCCCGTGCCGCCATGGCCGTCGGCCCCCTACTTCCTCTTCTATCCTTCAGCGAGGACCTACGGTGAGTTTGATTCCCCTCTCCTGGTGCTCTCTGTGCTTGCTGATTCGATGCTAGATGTTAGCAGTGTCCTCTCCGCTCTTCGATTCAGATTAGGATGATTATCCCTTTTGAGTTCCTATGATGTGCTTGTTCATGTACAGGATGAATTGATTCATGTTTGGATGGTCTGTACACATGCTAAATGCTTATTGGCCTGAGGCTTGTTGATTAAAATGATATATGATGTCTCTGGTGGCTTACTAGATGATTTGATGCTTGGATTGCATCTGATTCAGATGATGTGGTTGTATGGGAAACATGCTTGGTAAAGCCAATGATTTGATAGCTTTCCACTGTTTATTTGATTCATAGTCATCATTATGATAGGATACAACTACTGTCTTAGTGCTGTTAGCTTGGGAATTAACATGTGGTCTGAGATCATCATGATCTCAAACAGTGAAGTGTAACATAGAAATATCCTAGTTATGATTCCTATGTTAACAGGAAAATGATTAGTTAGTTGATTGTCTGAACCTATGATGATTTACTGTCTTTCCTGATTCATAATGGATTGTTCTTGTGATAACATCATGTATGGCACACAAGTTTAATTCTAAACCATGGATTTGGTTATTTTATGCTTAAGACAATCTTGGCTTTGAAAGATAAATATAGATGCTCTTCTCTGAATTCCCTAAGACCAATGATGTTGGTCTGAGGCTTAGGGATTCAAATCTTATCGAATTGGTTCATTTAGATAGTCCTGGTAGTGGTACCAGCTATTCTTTATTGAATCAAAGCTTGAAAAAAAATGATAGTGAGCTTGATCAATCTATGGATCCCAAAGATTTGTTTCTAAGGTGCTACCCTTCCTTTAGGGACGTGCCTAGAAATAGATCATAAGTATATATAGTTTTGAATTGTAAAGTATAGTTTGACAGCCAGAGCAAGGATGTTGCTCTGAGCTCTGGTTGGATTCTGGTACTTTGCTGTTTGCCTTTAGATTTTCAGAAATCCCTATGATGGATTCTCCCCACTTGGGTGTCTTCTGAGGGTTTGTTTTGTAAAACAACACATGCCTTTCTCTAAATAAGATGATTAGATCATGTGAAGGTTTTATGAAACTCACAACAAAAGCTGATATTTGTGGAGTAAGTTGGTGATGATCTTGATCTGGTTTTGCTGGACTCCTGTGATTGATCTGGAGCTAGCTTGCTCCTCCTAGCTCCTGGGCTTGGCCTTGCTGTCCACCTGATTCATCCCCCTCCTTATGTCACCATCCTGGTGATTTTTGGGTTAATCTGGGTGGTTGGTTTGGCTGCTGTTCTTGGTTTACTGGCTGTTCACCCTGGTTGTGTTGTGGTGTGGTGTGGTGTGGTGTGGTGTGGTGTGGTGTGGTGTAGTGTAGTGATGCACTGAGGTGCTTCCCCACGGCTATGCTCTGGTTTTGTTTGATCTGGCTGTGCTTGTGAAGTCGACAGCACACCCTTGGCATGCTTGTGTGTGTGCAGCCTGTGTGCCTGCTATGCACATATGGATAGGTTCAGAAAATTTGAACTTACTATTACCAATCTACTTTTACCTTGGCTAGTGAATTGGTCCCTTTTGGCTGTCATTTGCATTCTGGCTGGGAATTTATGAAAGTTGAAATATTTCATGTTGGTGAAACTTGCCCCTCCTTAACATTTCTCAATGATGAGATTGTCAAGTGCACCTCACTGACATATCTGAGAGAAATATATACTAACACTAATCTTGTTTTATTTCTGTTTAATCTTTGTTTTGCAGGTTCAAAGATAAATATGAAGATTTAGTTTAGGTTTTAGATATAGGATAGTTAGTAGATGTAATTTTCTTAGTCCTTTGTAATTTTCCTTTTATAGTTCTTGTAATCTTAATTTTATTCAATTGTAATAAATATTATAGTATTATTAATAAAGAATATTCTTATTCTTTATTCTGTTGTTAATTTAAGATTCAAATCTTATATCTAAATCATTTAAATTATTATTCAAACACTTAAGTTTTTTAAATTCAAACCCATTTAAAAACACACATACTTCTTTTAAGATCACATCAAAGTTTATAACAATCCTCCTTTAAGTCTAAACATAATCTTAAAGTAAGAAAGAAACATTGATCACTTAAGGTTTTATTTGGCGAAAATTTTACCCACCTTTTCACAAATAGATGCATGCAACAATACATAATCCTAAATCTACCCTTTGTTAGGTTCCTAAATGCTGGGATGTGACAGACTTACCCCCTTAAATTAAACTTCATCCCGAAGTTTTTTGGAGATGTACCTGAATAGTTCTGGATAAGTTTTTCTTAAATCATCTTCCTTCTCCCATGTGGCTTCCCTTTCAGGGTGATGTTCCCATTGTACCTTGCAATATTTGATTGCCCTATTCCTCAATCTTTTCCAATTTTCTTCCAGAATCTTGCAGGGCTTTTCAATATAAGTCGGGTCTGCTTGTAGTTTTATCTCTTGATGTGTTATTGCATCCTCTGGAACTTGCAAACATTTGCAAAGTTGTGACACATGAAAAAGATTATGCACTTGAGCCAGTCTTGATGGTAACTCTAAAGCATAAGCTATAGTTCTGTTTTGGCTCAATATCTTGAATGGTCCGATATATCTTGGACTTAATTTCCCTTTAACTCTGAACCTTTTTACTCCTTTCATTGGTACTTTCAAATAGACCATATGTCCTACTTCTGGGTGACATGATCTTCGGCTTTGATCCGCATAACTTTTCTGCCTGCTTTGGGCTATTTTCAGTCTATCCCTGATCTTATCAATGATGTCTTGTCTCTCCTTGATATAATCTGGCGCAAATTCTTTGTTTCTTCCAGGTTCATCCAACATATTGGTGATCTACACTTCCTTCCATACCGAACCTCATATGTAGCTGCCTTTAGACTACTCTAATAGCTATTGTTATAAGAAAATTCTGCCAATGGTAGGTGATCCTCCCATGTTCCTCCAAAATCTAGTGCACAAGCCCTCAACATGTCTTCTAGTATTTGATTTGTTCTTTCAGTTTGACCTCCTGTCTCAGGATGATATGCCGTGCTGAAATCTAACTTTGAACCAATTGCTTCATGCAATTTCTTCCAAAATGCTGAAGTAAACACTGATCCCCTATCAGTTACGATCTTCTTGGGTACTCCATGCTTACTTACTATCTCTTTGACATATACTTCAACTAACTTCTCAGCAAATGCTGAAGTTTCTCAGGAATTAAAATGGGTCTTGTGTAGAATTAAGAAAAAGCATTACCAGGACCTCAAAGATTGGATTAGCAATAATTTAGACAGAAGATAGTTGCCCATAGTGTTATCCCTCATTGAGGTGGCTTGAAACTTGTAAATATTCGCTACTTGTAACTCTTTATGATTTATAAAAATTGCAGTGGGGTTCTTTACCCTACTGTTTTACCCTAAAAAAATGTGCACTCTTAGTGAGTCTGTCCACTATTACCCATATCATGTCCTTCTTTTTTGGTGTCATAGGTAATCCTGTGATAAAATCCATGCCTATTTCCTCCCATTTCCATTCAGGAATTTCTAAGGGTTGTAATGGTCCTACTGGATTTTGATGTTCAGCTTTCACCCTTTGACAAGTATGGCATTCATATACATATTTAGCAATATCTCTTTTCATGTTATTCCACCAGAATAGTTCCTTTAAATCCATATACATCTTAGTACTCCCTGGATGTATAGAATATGGGATAGCATGTGCTTCTTTGAGTATGACATTTCTGATCTCAGTCACATCTGGAACACATAAACGATCTTGGAACCATAAGGATCCATAATCTCCAAGGCGAAAAACTGATTTTTGCCCTTGAGATATCCTCCGAATTACCTCCGCAATAAAAGGATCTTCTTCTTGACGTCTAAAAATTTCTTGCTTAAGATCACTGTCATGTTCTGCAACAACCTGCATAGTCGCTAATCCTCCAAGAACCTCTGTCCCGATGAATTGGAGTTCTAATCTTTCCAAGTCCATTTGTAACTCTTTTGGTAACTCTCTATTGCTAGGCTGAATATCTGCACTCTTTCTGCTTAAAGCATCTACTACAACATTTGCTTTTCTTGGGGTGTAATTGATTGTTAGATCATAATCCTTGATTAATTCCAACCAACGCTTCTGTCTCATGTTCAATTCCTTCTGAGTGAAGAAATATTTGAGACTTTTATGGTCAGTGTATAACTCACATCTGGCTCCATAAAGAAAATGCCTCCATCCTTTCAGTGCAAAAACTATTGCTGCTAACTCTAAATCATGAGTTGGATAGTTGACTTCATGTGGTTTCAATTGTCTTGAACCATAAGCAATTACTTTCCGATCTTGCATTAATACACAACCCAAACCTTTTTTAGATGCATCAAAGTATACGGTGAAATCCTTCCCTGTTTCAGGAACTGCTAAGATTGGAGCTATGGTTAATCTCGTTTTCAACTCTTGGAAACTTGCTTCACACTTCTCATCCCACTTAAATGGTGTATTCTTCCTTAATAATTTTGTCATTGGTCCAGCTATTTTGGAGAAACCTTCAATGAATCTCCGATAATAACCAACCATTCCTAGGAAACCTCGAATTGTTTCACATTGGTTGGTGCAGTACACTCTAGTACCGACTGAACTTTAGATGGATTCACAGCAATCCCATCTTTACTGATCACATGACCGAGGAATTCTACCTCATCTAACCAGAACTCACACTTAATGAACTTATCATAAAGCTTATGTTCTCTTAAAGTCTGCAATGCTATTCTCAAATGGTCAGCATGCTCTTCCTTATCCTTGGAATATATCAGAATATCATCAATAAAGACAATGACAAACTTGTCCAAATATGGCATGAAGATCTTGTTCATCAGATTCATGAATATTGTCGGTGCATTGGTCAAACCAAATGGTACCACCAGATACTCATGGTGTCCATATCTTGAGACAAATGTTGTTTTTGGAACATCTTCCGGCTTGATTTTTATTTGATGGTATCCAGATCTTAAATCAATCTTTGAAAATACTCCAGCTCCTTTCAGTTGATCAAACAAATCTTGAATTCTTGGTAAAGGATACTTGTTCTTGATCGTCACATTGTTCAGATTTCTATAATCACCACACATCCGTCTTCCACCATCTCTCTTATCCACAAAAATTACTTGTGTTCCCCATGGAGATACACTTTCCTGAAAAAAATCCTTTTATTGCTAACTCATCAATTTGCTCCTTGAGCTCTTTCAACTCCTTGGGTCCCATTTTATATGGTGCCTGAGCTATTGGTGTTGTACCAGGTATTAAGTCAATGGTGAACTCTATCTCCCGGTCTGGTGGCATTCCTGGTAATTCCGTTGGGAAAACATCTTGGAATTCATTAACTACAGGAATTTCTTCTAATTTAACTTCCTTCATTGAATTCAACTGCAGATCCACCATGATATGAGTGTGTTTATCTGCCTGGTAAACTATCCTTGCTCCACTTGGAGTTTTGATTGAGACAGTTTTTTCCTCACAATTAATTTGAGCTCCGTGTTCCATCATCCAATCCACCCCCAGCACTACTACAATTCCCTTCAAAGTAATCACATAAAGGTCTGCGAAATATGTACAACCACATATCGAGATAACCTGATCTTGTTTTATGTGGCGTACAATCACATTCCCTCCTTCCGTAACTACGGTCATGGGACGTTCTAACGTTGCCCTTCTAATACCGAACTTATCACAGAATTCTTCAGAAATGAATGAGGTAGTTGCACTAGTATCAAATAGAACTTTGCCGGGATTGGTAAGGATATTGAGCGTACCTATTACTGCATGCTCCGAATTATCCACCTCCTCAAGGGTTCCACAGTTCAGTTTTCCGGTAGGTCGGTTTCTCTTTCCATTATTGTTCTTGCCATTGTTTCCTCCTTTATTCGGTTGTCCATTTCCTCCACTGGATTGTCCTCCTCCCTTGGTAGGCCATCCTCCCGGTGGTTTGCTCGGACAATCCATCTTGATATGCCCCTTCTGACCATAACTGTAACAGATCACTACAGGCTTTTTGCACTCCTCCGAAATGCCCAGAATTCCACGTTATTCTGAGATAACATTCCTTCTCGGATTAGATTGATTTCCACCACTGCCCTTGTTATTGTTATTGTTGTTGTTGCCATAATTCCTGTTCCGGGGTTTGAACTCCAGGTTAGGTTCAGGTTTGCTTGCCTGAATTCTCTTGGTTTCCTTCTTGGCTCTCTTCCTCCGGTCCTCTTGTACATTCTTGTAATCATCTTCAAAAGTAATGGTTGCATCCAACAACTGCTGATAAGTTTGCTTATTGGCTAACCTTAGCTGCATCTTCACAAACGGATTTAATCCACGCAAGAAACGTTTCTTCCTCTTCTCTTTAGTGTTAACATCCTCCTCGGCATAACGATACAGTTGGCTAAACTCCCGGATGTACTTCATGACACTAGTATATCCTTGCTGAACCTCCTCAAATTCTCTCCGCTTCAACTCCATGACGCTTTCCGGAACATGATATTCACGGAATCTCTACTTAAACTCCTCCCACGTAAACTCCCTTCCTGGTGGTTGCATAGCTAATTGATTTTCCCACCATGATGCTGCAGGTCCGGTCAGCAGATGAGTTGCATACCTCAATTTTTCCTCATCATTGCAACCTACGGTTTCAGCTTCCTCTCAGATGTCGCTAGCCGCCTTACGCATCCATTGGTTGAGCTGATGCAAAAGGTAACGGTCTTGCATTGGAAATCGATAAATTCCTCCACCTTCAGTGCCCTCGATTTGCTCTACCCAGCAATTCTTCCATGAACTTGTTCTGGGTCTCTTGCATCATTTGCATACATTTCATAAAGTTCTGCTCCATTAACGGCCTCATTGGTGGTGGTGGTGGTAATGCTTCTTGGCTTGCTGCATCTGCATCGGCCTTTTCCTTGGCCTCTCGCTCCATCCGCTGCTGCTCAGTTTCCATTCCTACACCCGTATCCATGACCCTCTAGTCTTGCAACATAAAGCGAATACTCATAATTACATCATGCACATGTGTTCTGAGCTCGACTTTACGCACATAACTAGTCACACAATGAAGATCCAAAGAAAATCCAAATATGCATTTCACATATTTTACATAATATCATAATGATACAAAGTCATTACAACATATACCATATAGGTATAATCACACAACTACCTTATTACTTGGGGTACAAAACACGGTACTTGTGTTATCACCGTATTTTGGCCAAAGACGGAGATGGGCCGTGATCAAGATGGGCTTGAAAGATACATATATTCAACGTGTTGTTGGATCGGCCTAGTGCGTGGGTTTGGGCTAAATTGCCCGTGTATCTTGTATCATAGTAGGTTTCGTGTTTGTTTAGGTTCCGTTTATGTTTAGGTAGAGATAGAGTTGTAGAGTTATTCCAAAAAGTAGAGAGTCTCCGGACTATAAATATGTACCTAGGGTTATCGAAAGAAGAGGACAACCACGTTCACAACAAACACAATCTCGACGCATCGCCACCCCTTGTTTCTAGGGTTTCTTTCGGTAAATATGTCTTTGCCTAGATCGCATCTTGCGATCTAGGCGATTTACTTATCGTTACACGGTTTTACTCGTCAAGCGTTGTTGATGGCTAGTAATACCATTATCATAGATTGTTTGAGGCTAGCATCGGTGCTTTTCATTACTATCGTCGGGTTATGCTACCTCTAGCTATCTCGCTACCCTTGCACCTTTTCCCAAAGTGTAAGGGTAGCACCTTGCTTGATCTTTATTTAGTCGATTCGATCTGTTATAGCTGTGCCTTGTTCGCCAAGGTTTAGTTTAATATCTACGTAATCAGGCCTTACAAACGGGTTGAACGATCCAGTAATGCATAAGGACGTGGCTTATTCGTTCTAGAGAAGATGTTCCGGTAATTGGCTTTACGTTGGTTATTAGGCCTCTAGGGTTAATATTCTTCATCTTTGTACGCATACAGGCTCAATCACGCGTGGGACGTTCCATTACGTGGTGAAAACATTAGACTATCGTAGATCGATTTAACTTGTAGTGATCAAGCAAAACCCCATGTTATCATAAATCTAACGCAGAACCATGGGGCAATCGGCTTTAGGAGCCGATTTGAAAAACAGGAGCCGATTACGGCTCGAATTTTACGATACTTGTTTACCATGCAGAAATCAATCGAGCAATCCTTCACCTTCTGACCAGGTATAGGTCAGTGGCACGCCTCGAACCAAGCCAGACGTGTGCGGAGCTTTTGCGCCGTCGCCCGAGGGACCAGGGCCCACCAGATCTGGAGCCTCCCGGCTCTCCGTGTTGCTCGCCGCTGCTCGCCGGGTTTTGGCAGGCAACACATTCGCACGCCCGTGGGACCTTCAACAACGTCTACATCAACATCCGATGCTGCAATGGAGAATGAGATCACCACACGACGATCTACCCGACGAGCACAAGGCCAAGTACGACGAGATCAAGGCTCTTCGAGGAAGACCTCATCGGCTCTTTTGAGAGGACCCGTAAGCATGGCATCGTGGAAGGGTTCTCCCGAGGGCGCTCAATGAGGTGGATCTGTCTCTTCCTTCGGAGGAGCGCATTTGAGCTCACGACAGAAGTCAACTACATGGTGGCTCATTCTCTGCGCCATTCCGAGAGCCCGTGAACGCTTTTGAGCGGGTCGTTCGCGTAGTCCAGAGATCATGAAGCATCGATACTCCTGTGGGACCTACTTTAGGGACTCACCAGGAGAAAGACCGCCTGCACAGGCCACGCCCCGCTCGCACTTGCCGCCGTAACCGTGGGCAGCTTCGTCGTCTACAAGGCTGGAGGCGACCAGCGATGCCAATTCCTGTTTGAGCCACCTAAGGAGATCCCACACGGATATATGTGCCTACGTGCGGATCGCAATAGCGACACGCACCAACAGATTGCAACCGCAGGGTTTCGCGGCAGGAGCTCTTGGAGGTGATCTTGAGGCGTGCGGAGCAGCGATGGCTGGGATGGACGCCGACAAACAAAGGCGTGGCTAGCCAAGTATGCCCTCGGAACAAGTGATGAGAATCTAGCCCCTCAGCTCAAACAAAGGAGCAAATCGGTACCATCTGAGGGACCAGTTCGTGTCAAAGAGAAGGACAATCGGCTATTCAAAGCCGTACCCAACGAAGTTTGATCTAATTCCGCTGCCCCCAAGTATAAGCTCCCGAGTTCTCAAGGTTATTGGTCGGAAGGGTCGAGCTCGAGCACATAAGCGATACCTGGCACAACTAGGCATGATTTCGGCATCGGATCAGATGCGTAAGATTTTTTGCGCAATCTCTGACAGGACCGGCCTTTGGGTGGTACACCTCACTGCCACCTGATTCAATTCATACCTGGAAGCAACTGGAAGAGCAGTTCCACATCCAGTACCATTCAGAGGCTACTGAGGCTGGCATTGCAGACCTGGCGCAGGTGCGGCAGAAATCGAGCCGAGTACATCCAGCGCCAGATCGCCAAGAACCGATGTTACTCGGCTGCTTAATCGAGAAGGAAGCAATCGAGCTGGTGTTGGGTCTCTCAAGACCCATCAAGGATCTGGCTTTCGGTAGAGTACAACTCATTGGCGCACATGGCCTGCCGACGATGTATGAACAACGCCACTCGAGTTGTACCAAGACAAATTCAAACGTCGATAGGCCTGGTCGATGCAAGAAGAAGATCCTACATAGGACCAGGAGGTGGCCGTAGCTGAATGGGCTGGGCAGATCCTGTCGCAAATGGGTGAAACAAGAAGGGCCTGCGAAAGGGTTCGACTGATGTGAGCAAAGCGAGCAGATATTCGATCTGTCTTTGAAGGAGAAGCGGTGAGGTTACCCAAGGCCACAAAATCCCTACGGCTCAGAAATGAACGGAGACCATACTGCAAGTGGCATCACTGCTCACTCACACCACCAACGAGTGCAAAGAGCTTCCGCCAAATCCAAATGGCGATAGAACAAGGCCGTCGATCCTTGGGCGATTCGCCATGAAAGTGGACAAACCCATTTCCGGCGTCAACATGGTAGAACTCAAGCTCCGCGAGGCATAAGCTGGATTTCGCTCGGCAATATGGCAGGGTCTGGGTACCACCATGACACGCATAAGGAGGACGGTGGTCGCTCTCTGGGCAAGGAAAGAAAGGAGGCTAGTCCATGCGACCGCCCACCACAATGACAAAGCGATTTAACAGAGGAACAAGTGAGGAGAGTGGGATATCAGAAGCCACATTCCACGCATCTCCTTAACAAGTATGAATGCCAGTATGACCAACGCCGCTGGCGCGACAGAGACGACGAAAGATATGAGCACCTTGCTAGGGGACCGTCGAAAGAGAAGGCAGGCGCAAACCGGCATTGGGATTGTCCTTTCTTCAAGTATTGCTGGGGCGCGGGGATGAGCCGATTGCCTACAATCGACAACTGCCCGGAATGCGGTCAGCAAAAGGAAGACACGAGGCCGGTCGATTCAAACGTCTAGGGCCTCTTCCGCCGGGCCGTCACAAGGAGTCCGCCGAGCGAGACCTCGAAGCCAAAGGATGACAAGGTCAAGACAGGTATCACCGTCAAGGTGGTGCCGACGGACTCAGACACACCAAGCGTAGAGTGCAGCTGCAGAACTTGAGGAAGTCAAGCGCAGATTCCACGCTTTAAAGAAAGCACGGCCTGATCCGCCGTCAAAGTGAGGCAAACTTTGGAAACGGAAGACCGCCCGACCAGGAAAGAGTGGCGCCTAAACCGGTAAAAGACGATGCAAAGACATCGGCACAAACATGGTGTTCAGATACTCCGTAATTCGCGCGCCAAGAACCGATGAGCTACCCGTGGCACGTTTGATCGCGCCCACGGCCGTTATCTTTGAGAAGCCACGTGAGAAGGGTTACAAACATCTGAAAGCCCTGTACCTGTGAGGTTACATCAATGGGCAACCTGTCAGCAAGATGTTGGTGGACACCGGAGCGGCAGTCAATATCATGCCATACTCCATGCTACGACGTTTGGGACACTCCATGGCAGATCTGATCAAAACCAACGTCACGTTGAGCGACTTCAACGGTCAGTCTTCGGGAATGCAAGGCGTGCTGAACGTGGACTTGACAGTGGGCAGGAAAACCGTACCCACGTCATTCTTCGTCAGACGGCAAGAGCACTTACTGTCTTGCTAGGAAGGGATTGATTCACGCTAATTGCGCATCCCGTCCGCAATGCACCAGCACGATCCAAAGGGGATGGAGACGGCGTGGAGGTCATCCACGCAGACGATTCTATCGAGATCTCCATAGCTGGCATGAACGTCGGGAAGCGAAGACCAAGAGCCGATCTGGAATCAATCTAGACGCGGCTGCGGCGTATTGAAGCTACAAAAACGGGTGAGGCTGGTCTTATCCATCGGCCTTACAGAGTAGAAAAGCCCACGATCATCAGGGTACGGCCGATCCTGCGATCGGCCACAAAAATAAAAAGCAGCGATCACGACAAGCAACTCATGTAGTCGTGGCAGAGATGCTCGCCATGTAAAAATAATAAGGTGTAAACCGTCCTGATCGATGCAAGAAAAGAGGGCCGATTCAAGCGATCGGCCCAAATTATTTTGTTGTCCTCACCTACCGCTGTGTTTAGCGTCGATTTGACAGTGACGGAAAGCTAGGGTATGGGTTTACATCCGCCGATGAGCTAGAAGAGATCGACATTGGTCCCGGGATAAGCCACGACCAACATTTATCGCCAGAAAGTTAGAGAGTCTGGGGCCCGGCGGATAGCCTGTTGAAACAATATCCAGATTGCCGCTGGGATTACAGAGATGCTCGGTTGACAGAGCATCATCGAGCATCGCCTCCGCTAAAAAAGGATTTCGCCGTTTCAATGAGCACGACAAATGAAGGCCGAAATTCTGGAACAAGTCAAAAAAGAGGTCGAGAAAATGTTGACGGCCAAGTTGATCAGACCATACAGGTATGCTGAGTGGATTTCTAGTATCGTACCTATAGAGAAGAAGGGTGGCCAATGGCGTGTTGCTATAGATTTTCGAGATCTCAACAGAGCTACCCCAAAGGATGAGTATCCGATGCCGGCGTAAACATTAATCAATGCAAGAATTTGGTCATAAAATTTTGAGCTTCATGGACGGCAATGCCGGGTACAACCAGATCTTCATGGCTCCAGAAGACATACACAAGACTACATTCAGCGTCCCAGGGTCCGTGGGGTTATTTGAATATGTAGTCATGACGTTTGGACTGAAAAATGCCGGCGCCACATACCAAAGGGCCATGAATTATATTTTCCATGATCTGATCGGCAAACTGGTTGAAATCTACATCGATGACGTGGTGGTCAAGTCTGCTTCAAGCGGACACTTGGACGATCGCAACGCGTCTGGACCGAACAAGAAAATTCGCCTACGGATGAATCCAAAGAAGTGTGCTTCGGGGTGACGGCGGTCGGTTCTGGGTTTTTGGTCCATGAACGCGAATTGAGATCGGCCTGAAAAGTCGAGGCAAAGGACAATGAAGCCACCCACCACGAAGAAAGAACTGCAGTCCCTTATCGGCAAGATCAACTTCGCCGACGATTCATCTCCAACTGCCGGGAAGGATTGAGCCGTTCATGGGACTAGTAAAATCAAATCGACGAGGAATTCCGGGCGAACAACAACGAGCCTTTGACGAGATCAAAGAATATCCGACAAAGCCGCCAAGATTAATTCCACCTCACCGACAGGCCGTTCTACATTTACTTGTCGATTCTTGACACGTCCATCGCCGGTAGTGGTGCAAGTTTATGATGGGTTGGAGCGAGTCTTTTACATAAGCGAGGATGCCGGATGCGAGACAAGGTACCACGATATCGATAAGTTGTGCCTCTGCTTTTTCACCGCACCAAGTTGCGCCACATTTTGCTATCGAGAGATCATCATCATATGCAACCGACGTCATAAAGCACATCATCGGCTCCTATGTTAAAAGGCCGACTGGGCAAATGGATGTTTGCATTATCAGAGTTTGACATCCGGTATCAACCCGCGAAAGCGGTTAAGGGACAGGCGCTGGCCGATCTTATCGCTGAAAGGATCAACACTAACATAGCCGCACTGTCCATAAGAGCATGGGCTATGTTTTTCGACGGATCAGTTTGTGACGATGGCTGCGGCATCGGCATTTTACTCGTGTCGCCCCGGGGGGCAACATTTTCCTTCTCCATCAGATTGTCTACCTCTCGCACCAACAATGTAGCCGAGTACGAGGCGATATGCAAGGGGATGGAGTTACTCCTCGAAGCCGGAGCGGAAGCAGTGGAAATTTTTGGAGACTCCAAGTTGGTGCTTTCCCAGCTCACGGAGGACTACAAGTGCGAGAGCGAGTCCCTCTTCCCATTATGGCTGCACTGCCGCGAGCTGATGACGCAATTCCGGTACGTAAACTTCACTTGGATCCCACGATCGCAGAATACCGAGGCGAACGATCTTGCGCAGATGGCTTCAGGATACAAGGACGTGGTAGAAGGAGCCGACGTTCAGGTACAGTTCCTGGAAGCGGACGACTGGAGAGCCGATATCTTCAATTACTTGAAAGATTCGGCTCGGGGGGCACCTAAACGGATAAGGTACAAAGCCATGAAGTACGTGCTTATTGGGGATGACATGTTCTACAGGACTCTAGAAGGGCTATTGCTCAAATGCCTGGGGTCAGCCGAGGCCAATCAGCTCCTACACGAAGTACACGAAGGCGCCTGTGGAACTCACCAATCGGCTCATAAGATGAAATGGTTGATCAGGCGATCAGGGTTTTATTGGCCCACCATGCTTGAGGACTGTTTCAACTACTACAAAGGGTGTCAAGCATGTCAGAAATTTGGAAAAATCCAGATGGTACCCGCCAAGAATGAACCCCATCATCAAGCCTTGGCCATTCGAGGTTGGGGCATGGACATGATCGGCAAAATCAATCCTCCATCAAGCAAAGGCCACATGTGGATTCTGGCTATCACTGACTACTTCACAAAATGGGTGGAGGCTGTCCCAATGAAGTCAGTAAACTCGAAGGATGTTATCAATTTTGTGAAAGAACATGTCATCCATAGATTCGGGATTCCCCAAACTATCACGACCGATGGGGGTTCGGTCTTTATTTCTCAGGAGTTTAGAAAATTCTGCGAGGACATGGGGATCAAGCTGATTAGATCATCTCCATACTATGCTCAAGCAAATGGGCAAGCTGAAGCGTCCAACCAGAGCCTCATCAAGCTGATCAAGAGAAAAGTCGATGAGCACCCAAGGCGTTGGCACGAGGTCTTGTCAGAGGCGTTATGGGCTTATCGCATGTCATGCCATGGAGCAATAAAAACCTCACCCTACCATCTAGTATATGGACAAGAAGCCGTCCTACCTTGGGAAATTACGGCTGGATCGAGACGCGTCACTTTTCAGGACGATCTAACAATCAAGAGTACGCAACACGATGAGTGACAGTGGAGGATTTAACCGAGCTCGTGCTATGGTCACTGGAGAAAATCAAAGAGAACAAGGCCAAGGTAGCTCGTGCATACAACAAGAAAGTGAAGCCAAAGGAGTTCCACGTTGGTGATCTGGTATGGGAAGCTGTGTTGCCCTTGGGGACTAAGGATGCAACATATGGTAAATGGTCTCCAAATTGGCACGGTCCGCATGGGTCGACCAAGTTTTAAGAGGAAACGCATACATGCTCGAGGTTGGATGGAGTAAAGTTCGATGGCGCCAACGGACAACATCTCAAGAAATATTTCCCAAGCATGTGGGATGTTGGACAGTAAAACTTGAGGGGCCGATACATGAAATCGGCTAGGTAAAGGCACGTGAAACGATGGACAGTAAAAATATGGGGGCCGATGCTGAAAATCGGCCGACCGAATAAAAAAACAAAATATATAGCCGATGCACGGTCATCGACTCTAGAGGTTCACACGTGTTACAAACAGGTGCCAGTTCGCGCATACAAGCTGCTGAAGAAATGCTTCGAGTGCGCGGAGGGCGCCAGCATGGACACGATCCACCTCGGCAATCTCAGCTTTGTCATCTTCATCTTTACTTGTCACTGGTCGTTTGTGCAGGGCACGTTTTTTGATGGGCAATTGGAGATTTGGGTCGCCTGTTTTGAGAAAGGTCGCAGGTCATCGTTTGAAATCAAGAAGTGGCCGTTTTAATATGCCTAAAGATGCGACCAAAGTTTGACCCTGTCAATGTTTTTTGGGGGAAGCCGATGGATAGTCATCGGCTCTTTGCGATTTGACTTGTTTCATCAGATGCGGTATGTTGAGAGCCGATGCAGTATCATCGACTTCTAGGACATCGACCTATCATGGCTATCGGC
The DNA here is from genome assembly GCA_030063025.1 of Avena longiglumis. NCBI lineage: Eukaryota > Viridiplantae > Streptophyta > Magnoliopsida > Poales > Poaceae > Avena > Avena longiglumis. The sequence continues at coordinate 69,272,351 of CP125973.1, read as the reverse complement.
AAGATCAGGGGCGGACAAGGCAATCTTTGGGAAATGGATTTTCATTCATTCAAAGGATGATTGCTTACAAAGGACGACTGATTACAAAAGGGAGCCTACCATTGTCGCTATCGTTCCTAATCTAAAGGCGAGATCGTCGCTTGCCGCCGCCGCCCTTCTTCGCTGTCTTCAGCTGCCGACATCATCCTCTTCTTCTTTGAAGAAACCAGCGGGACCTCTTCATCCTCCTCGTCATCTTCTGTCTTCACCGACCCGCCGGAAGTGCTTCGTCGGATACTGCTTGAGGAGGTGTCCTCCTCGATTCTTCTTCCTCGTCGAGGACTCGACGTCGTCCCACGACCAGGCGTCGTCGCTGCTCTTCGCCTCCAGTTCCCCGTCAACGAGGAATCAGGCTCTCCTCACCGGACGAGGGGCGCCGTCCTCGACGGAAGCGAATCTCAGCCCTTTCGTCCCACCATCGTGGGCGAAATATCACGCCGTGGCGGGTGCTCTGGCGTGGCTGGCCGCTAATCGAGTTGGAGGCATGGGAAGACGCACGGAGGAAGCAGGAGGCCATGGCAAGAAAGAGGGTTTTTTCGAAGGAAGAGGGTTTTCCGGCAACTGGAGGAAGATGGGGATTGTGAACTGTTCAGCGAATTTAAATAAGGGAATAGTGGAGACGGTTCAATGCCATAGCGGTTCCCAGTTGCACCGCCAAAATCACAAATCATGCAATGGCAGGAGTTGAGAAGACAGGCATCATGATGAAGGGTAGCGTGAGTTACTGTTACGCGCGTACGACGCATTACGGCCCGATAAAAAAGAGGAGAAGAAAAAAACACACAGAGTGGTTTTGGAATTATCATTGCCAAAACCAGGGGGGCATGTGTTATCACCGTATTTTGGCCAAAGACGGAGATGGGCCGTGATCAAGATGGGCTTGAAGGATACATATATTCAACGTGTTGTTGGATCGGCCTAGTGCGTGGTTTTGGCTAAATTGCCCATGTATCTTGTATCATAGTAGGTTTCGTGTTTGTTTAGGTTCCGTTTATGTTTAGGTAGAGATAGAGTTGTAGAGTTATTCCAAAAGTAGAGAGTCTCCGGACTATAAATATGTACCTAGGGTTATCGAAAGAAGAGGACAACCACGTTCACAACAAACACAATCTCGGCGCGCCACCCCTTGTTTCTAGGGTTTCTTTCGGGTAAGTGCCATCGCCTAGATCGCATCTTGCGATCTAGGCGATTCTACTATCGTTACTGGTTTTACGTCTTCAAGCGTTGTTGATGGCGAGTAATACCATTATCATAGATTGTTTGAGGCTAGCATCGGTGCTTTTTCATTACTATCGTCGAAGTTATGCTACCTCTAGCTATCTCGCTACCCTTGCACCTTTTCCCAAAGTGTAAGGGTAGCACCTTGCTTGATCTTTATTTAGTCGATTCGATCTGTTATAGCTTTGCCTTGTTCGCCAAGGTTTAGTTTAATATCTACGTAATCAGGCCTTACAAACGGGTTGAACGATCCAGTAATGCATAAGGACGTGGCTTATTCGTTCTAGAGAAGATGTTCCGGTAATTGGCTTTACGTTGGTTATTAGGCCTCCTCTAGGGTTAATATTCTTCATCTTTTGTACGCATGTGCTCAATCACGTAGGGCGTTCGATTCGTGGTGAAAACATTAGACTATCGTAGATCGATTTAACTTGTAGTGATCAAGCAAAACCCCATGTTATCATAAATCTAACGCGAATCATGGGGCAATCGGCTTTAGGAGCCGATTCTGAAACACAGGAGCCGATTCGGCTCGAATTTTACGTATACTTGTTTACCATGCAGAAATCAATCGGAGCAATCCTTCACCTTCGACCAGGTATAGGTCAGGTGGCATCTCGAACCAAGCCAGGACGTGTGCCGGAGCTTTTGCGGGCCGTCGCCCGAGGGACCAGGGCCCACCAGCAGTCCTGGGAGCCTCCCGGCTCTCCGTGTTGCTCGTCGCTGCTCGCCGGTGGGTTTTGGCAGGCAACAACTTGATACTACTAACTAATTGTATTCTTCTAGTAGTAACTACACTCATCGTACATGCCTGATGTCCAACCGTGATGACGTGTTGTTCGTCGCACAGTTTGTGGAACATATGGCATTCCAGAAGGAACATACTCTGTATCTGAAGTGTCAGGACTTGAGTCATTACTCAACCTAAGCGCATCGACTCCCTCTAGCTCAGCTGAAAAGTCTTCAGAAACATATTCAACATTATCTCTAGCCTGCATCTCCTGAGCTTCATCTCTAGAGTTGTCAATAGGATACGCAGATCCTGCTGCTCCCCAGGTGCTCTCGTGGACCAGATAATTGAATATTGGATAATGTATATTCCCTGGGCTTTGAGAAGATGTTGATGATTCAAACACTCTTTCCTCAGGATCTTCTTCTTCATCCTGATCATCTATTGATATGGTATTTCTACTTCTGTTATTAGGATTCATCCTTGCACCCATCCAACTAGATTGTCCAACATTTCTGTTAGAACCATCTATGGACATCTGGTGTTCATGCGGTCCATTATATGATCCCATTCTCCATCCATCCGAGTTCTCAATAGGAAGTTCTGAGTCAGAACCATCCTCTGTTCCCTGCGGTACAACATACCGCATATCTATAGTAGGAACATGTGTAGGTTCAGGTCTTGGTGAGTAAGGATATGGTGTAAAAGATTCCGGATCTATAGGTATATCCTTAAAGATAGGTGTTTCACTACTACTTTCTTCTTTCTCTAACTGGGATGCTAACTGCTTCCTCCTTTCCGGATCAGTTAGATCCTCTAACATGTCATTTTTGTCTTCAAAAATCACTTGATGAGTCTTATAAAAAGACGCAACGAGTGTCCGGTATCTGTCCATAAACTTGTAAGCTAACTTAGGATGCTTCTTAACCAAATTAAGATGATCCGGTATAGGCTTCGAGTCTATAGAATCATGAGGTATCACAGAAAATGTGCTACCTTCTAGCTCCTTGGTTTTCTGCTCCCGGATATTAGCTATTGCCTCCACAACATCAACATGATAGGCTGCTAAATGACTCCTACCTTCTCCTATGGTTAGATCGTGGTACAGTCCAAGGTTCTCTGGAAGTTGGATACTCACACGATACTTGGATAACATCCGGCCATCAAGATAAGTAATAGTGTTCACTGGGATTCTAGTTGGACAATTAAAAAGCTTTAAAAGTTGATGAAGTTGGTCTGTAAATGATCCTTGATAATCATCAAGAGTATCCTCTTTCCTTACCAAAGTCTGTTTTGTAAACTATGGTGCCATATCTCTGTATATCAGAAAAATAATTTTGATTAGTATCCATTAATATATTGCAAGAATTATCGCACTAAAATATATAACAGAATATTCTCATTTGAATACCCATTATATTACTTTTAGAGAATTATTTATCGTTGCCAAATCTCCTACAGGTACTACCCTTAACTAGGTTTCCAACCTAAGGTCAAAGCAATTTGCTCTGATACCAACTGCGGTGACCCAGCATACCACTTCATGTGTAGTACACTATAGTCGTTGACATGACATCCACAAAACACCGTTCCGTAAATATCACATCCCTTAGAGTGGTACAACAGAAACATTGCGGGTCCATATTACAAAGTTACACACATTATTATTATTACAATACCGGAAGTTCAAGACTTCCAAAAGATCCAACTTACAAACCAAAATATAAGATGTTCAACGGAAATTTAAAAGTAACAACTCCGACTATGAGTGGGTCTCAACAGCTTATTCTATAGAGTTCATGCTGCTCGGCTCCGTTAGTTCCTACTAACTAGACCCTTAAGTGGACTCGTTCTCATCGACACTGTAGCGGATCTCGTAGTCCACGCCTTTAACTCCTCTAGATAGATCAGGTTCCTCGTAGAACACGTCTTCTTGGTATTCGGCTGCATACATTGGCACGTCTTCGGAATCCTCAGAGTCTAAGCAAGGGATCAAAGGAAAGAATGAGTAACAACGTTACACAACAAGTTCATTATATGAAAGGTGGGAAGTTTGATCCTCTAACTACCACCTCGGATTATAAATCCTTGGCACTATGCAGTTTTTGTAAATCTTTCTTCAAAGATTGATTTTATTCGGAAAGACTATGACAATCAGCCTTCACAGGTTGACTAGAACTTTCAAGGAGTTCCTTTCCTGCTGCGTTCGTAGCTCCTTTTAGGAACAGGGAGTAACAAGTTACAATTCTTACACTCTGCAGAGGTGCGTTACTTTACCCATGAGAGATCAACTCCTTGTTGCACAACCGGGCGTACTTTCCCGTCCACAATTCCATGATGTGGGGCCCAGTAGTTGGTCCAAGCCAATCACTGCCCCCTTCGTGACCCCGCATTCCTCCTTGGTGTACACCATGCCCACATAATGAATTATGGCAATGGTTTGTACAAACCATTAGATGCCAGAACTATCGTGGGACGTTGAGGGTTCCCACCCATATGCTACATATCCTCTACCAATTACCAATTAATATGCACGCTACGAGGATAATAGCCACGACCTGCACATCCGGCTTCATGCGAGAGGAAGAAGATACATCTGACTTCTCTGTCCCATTCCAAATCTCATGGCTAACGCGTAATATACGGCGCTAGAATCACTGATGTCAGGGGTTATTAAGTCCCTACTTGATCATCATTGTTGCAATTAGAACTCTAAGTTCTATTGCTCCATCATATCACCACTTAGGATGATATCTATAATTTCTTTATTTGTGAAAATAATATTGTCTTTCTTTTATAGCATATATGATAACACATAATTTGCAAATACTTTGATAAAGACTCTTCAAAGGACATGAGCAAGTGATGAACTTGCCTTGTGATGGCAAGTTAGTGAAGTCTGATGCTTGCACTGGACCTTGAGCTTCTAGTTCTACAAAAACATCATTATTGCCCGATAAGGACAATATTTAAAGAAGCAAAATGATTATGCAAGTAATGTAATGCATTATTTAATTTTATATGCATTTACCCCAAAAAGTCCCTTTTTAGTAATAAAGGATTTATAAATATCACTTTTTAATATTTTATAACATATATTGAATTATTTTATTTTATTTCCCTTTTATTTGATTTTTATTGATTTAACAATCCTTTTAGGAATTATCAATTATACATTAAAAATGGTGATTAAATATTTATTTAGTATTTTTCTAAAATACTACCATATTAATACATAATGAAAGAGAATTTTAATTAATTTTATCGCCTTTCAATAATTTTGTAAAATTCCATAAGGAATATATAATTTACAAAATTCCTAATAAAATTTAAATGTCTAAAATTTTATATTTTTAATTTATTTGGGTAGTTTGGATTTTTGTGAATCCAAAAATATTTTATTTATAATTTTTTTTGGACTTTTATTTTATTTTCTAGAATTTTATTAAGTCCAGGGGTATTTTGGTCTTTTTATTTTTATTAAACAGGCCTGAAATTGTTTTTGGGCTGGTTATTCTTATTGGGCCCTGTTGGCCCACTAGTACTAGACAAAAGAGCCACCCCGAAGGGTCTAGCCCAGCTCGGCCCACTCCTCACTGTCTCTCTCTCGAGTTCATCTTCTCCTCCTCTAACTCCGACCCTGTGGCCGGTGATGCCGCCACTGGCGTTTCCTGCCGCCGTCGGCCGTTCTGGTTGCCGCCGTGGTGCATTAGGGGGTTGTCGACGATGCCCGTTCATTCTATCCAATTGGATTCGATCCTAGGGCTCTCCTGCGATGGATCGATGCTGTCCCGAACCCTAGGGTTTGGGGATTGGCATGGATTGAAGTGCGGTCGTGGTCATCGTGCGTTGAGGTGATGCTCTGCATCTCCAGGCGTGATTAGGGTCATTGCCGTGGCGCCGTGCGGGTTATAGTGCCCCCTCTGGGGTGCTCCCCGTGCCGCCATGGCCGTCGGCCCCCTACTTCCTCTTCTATCCTTCAGCGAGGACCTACGGTGAGTTTGATTCCCCTCTCCTGGTGCTCTCTGTGCTTGCTGATTCGATGCTAGATGTTAGCAGTGTCCTCTCTGGCTACTGTCTGATTCAGATTAGGATGATTATCCCTTTTGAGTTCCTATGATGTGCTTGTTCATGTACAGGATGAATTGATTCATGTTTGGATGGTCTGTACACATGCTAAATGCTTATTGGCCTGAGGCTTGTTGATTAAAATGATATATGATGTCTCTGGTGGCTTACTAGATGATTTGATGCTTGGATTGCATCTGATTCAGATGATGTGGTTGTATGGGAAACATGCTTGGTAAAGCCAATGATTTGATAGCTTTCCACTGTTTATTTGATTCATAGTCATGATTATGATAGGATACAACTACTGTCTTAGTGTTGTTAGCTTGGGAATTAACATGTGGTCTGAGATCATCATGATCTCAAACAGTGAAGTGTAACATAGAAATATCCTAGTTATGATTCCTGTGTTAACAGGAAAATGATTAGTTAGTTGATTGTGTGAACCTATGATGATTTACTGTCTTTCCTGATTCATAATGGAATGTTCTTGTGATAACATCATGTATGGCACACAAGTTTAATTCTAAACCATGGATTTGGTTAGTTTATGCTTAAGACAATCTTGGCTTTGAAAGATAAATAGAGATGCTCTTCTCTGAATTCCCTAAGACCAATGATGTTGGTCTGAGGCTTAGGGATTCAAATCTTATCTAATTGGTTCATTTAGATAGTCCTGGTAGTGGTACCAGCTATTCTTTATTGAATCAAAGCTTGAAAAGAAATGATAGTGAGCTTGATCAATCTATGGATCCCAAAGATTTGTTTCTAAGGTGCTACCCTTCTGTGGCATCCCGCAAAACCAGTACTAGAAAATCGCGTTGAATTTGTGCATTGCATCGTCATCATCATGCATTGTTTGCATAAAACTATGTTCGCAAAGCCGTGTTGTTTTCTAAGCGCCCCTCTTTATTCAAGCCAAACGGATGTTGCGGATATTTTGTTTGTCAAAACTATCTACAAAGTTCGTTGTAACCAAATAAAAATATTAAATTATTTTGGCGGAGATCGAGCAGACGGACCCGAACGACCGCCCCAGAATTTTTAAAAACGGTCCAACCAGTCCCACCCCTTATTCCTACAGCTACGCAGAAAACTACCCACACCCAGCAGCCACATCATCCCGCCCAATCGCAGCATGCCACATCACTCTCCCCTTCCCCCCTGGCCATCAAGCTGTGCCACATCACTCCCTCACCCTCTCCCACTCGTGACCAACCACCAACCACACACACCTGTGCATACCGCACACCACGCCTTCCCCCCCCCACCCACTGACCCGTGGCCCCTCCCTGCCCCTGGGTCCCACAACACCTGCCACCCACTCCCACACAACGTTCCACCAACCCCCCCCCCCACGTCACGCCCCCGGTCCTACCGCGTGGACCCCGCCTGGACCCCACCTACATGGCGCCCTCCTCTCCTCTCCCTCTGCTCGCATGACCACACCCCGCCCGTGCCATTCCTCCCGAGCTCGCTCCCTGCCCTCAAGCTCGCCGGCCTCACTCCGCGACGCGACCGATCCGCCCACCCCCTCTCTCCGCGCCTCACCTCGCCCGTCCACGCCCAGAGCCGCCGCCTCCCTTCTCTCATTGCTGCCGTCGCCTTCCCCTCCGCGCCCTTACTCCCACCATCTCATGGGACCCTCCTCATGAGAGCTTGGCCCGCCTCGGCCCGGCCATCCTCGTCGCCACCTCGTCGCGCCGCTCCTCCGACCGCCTCTCCGCCCCGAGGCCCCCAGCGTCGCCGCCGCTGCAGGCCCTCCTCCCGTCGCCCATGGCCGAGCCTCCCGCGCCGCTCCGACCGCATCGCCCGCCTCTGCAGCAGCGCGCCCTCCGCCAGCTGGCTCCGTCGCTGCCAATGCCGTCGGCACGCCGCCGCCTCTCGGCCCACGACCTCCCGAGGCGCCCCAGCGTCACGGCCTCACGTGGCCGCCGCGCCCGCCTTCTTCTTCAGCTCGGCTCCCTCCGTCGTCGCGCCCGTCGCCCCTGTCGTCCCGGCGCGACCTGCCGGCGTCGCCTCGCCCGTCTGCCGCCTCCGAGCGCCGTGCGTCCTCGCCCGGGCCAGAGCTTCGTCGCGTGTCCCATGCCGACCTCGCCATCTCCCTGCGCGGACAGCGGCGAACTGAGGCGTTCGGTGTCCACCTCGCCCATGTCCTTCACCAACCGCAAAGTTGGGACCCAAGTACGACGGAATCTCGAGACCGGCGACAAGACCGACCCGTAACAAGTTCTCCGTTCCGCCAAGATCTCCGCGAACAAGGTCAAACCCGATGGCTCGACATGATCTTCCTCAGGGAACGCCAAGACACCGTCGAACCCCGCAGACCGAACCCCGGTACCGGACAAGTTCGCCATCGACCTCGAGGATGCCTGCACGAAACGACAAGACCGCCATACGGACGCCGAGACCCCTGAACCCTGAGTCCCTGAACCGAAGGTCGATCTGAGCGCCAGACCGAACTGCGAGAATGCCAAGAGCGCCCGAGAACGCCAAGATCTTCACCCCGGACACTGAGACCTCGACGCGACAAGTGCTTCGTCTCAAACGCCATGACCGACAACATGACCGAAGACCCCGGATGCGCCAAGACCCTAAATCCCGGAGTCCGAGAACGTTTGAACCCCACGAACCCGGATCCGAACCCGAGACCGACCCCGAACCCCGGAACCTCAAGATCGTCGAGACCCCTCATGTGTGAACCCCTTCCCGAAACCTTATTTTATAACATAATAACAACTTGTTGCATATTGGATTGCCATCCTTGCATGCATATCTGTGGTTTGGGGGCCTTATGCCGATTCACCTAATAATTAAATATGAGGCCCATATGCGGGCAAATCTAGCCTTATATTGGCCTCATTTAAACATGTGTAGCGAACCGGTTCCATCTGCTGCTTTGCTAAACAACATTTAAATGGAGGGTTAGTTAAATAACATGAACCATCTAATTAAATGTCGGGACCCCGGTTCCGCTTAATTTGACCTAATCGCATCGCACCTTTGCCATGTCATCCATCATGCATGCATCATGCCGATCTTCTGCCGTTGCATTAAATAGTTCTCCCTTTTTGTAACGGAGGTGCTACGATCATCAATCTGCAACTTGTCTGTTGAACCTTCCTCCAATCTCTTGTTCTTGAGCTCTTTATCCATATGTGTTCCTTGCTGGATATCAGTGTCGTTGAAAAACATATGAGAAGGACGAGCTTTGGTGAAGTTGGAGTCGACCTTGAGCATGTGTTGTTCATGCCAATGGAACCATCGCGAAACCTAATCAGTGTGTCTTTCATACGTCTTCTGTTGTATCTTCCGGTGTTTCCCGATGTGATGACATCATCTACGCCAGATCCGATGCAGAGTCTGCATCACTCCTTTGTTCCGAACCTCGTTTGTCGAGATCTTCAGTCTGAATCCGAGAGTTGGTTGCTTAATCCGCCTATTCGTGTGCAGAGTAATGGTATGAGTGCGGGATGGAGTAGCTATCCTACCACTGCTCTTATCATTCGCTCTTGTACGTTGAATCAGTGGATCCAGCAGTTTTACTCTATCCATGGAAATTAGAGGTGGCTTTACCTTCAACTTCGACCTTTTTTTCCCGGAGAGTTATCTCGACGATCAGGAGCAACGACCCTTTGTTGGTGGTGTCGTCGTTTTCCCCGATGAAGAAGGAACCCTCGTTAGCGGTGTCGCGAGGATCTACACGAAGCAAGAAGATGATCGCGACCTCCTCCGGTACCATGAGGCGGATCTCGAGGGCGAGATCCCTTGTTAGTGGTGTCGAATTGTGGCATCCCGCAAAACCACTACTAGAAAATCGCGTTGAATTTGTGCATTGCATCGTCATCATCATGCATTGTTTGCCAAAACTATTTTCGCAACACCGTTTGTTTTCTAAAACGCCCCTCTTGATTCAAACATCAAAATCAGTCATGAATATTTTGTTTTGCCCGATATCGGTTTGCAAAGCTTTGTTTGAAATAAATAAAATTTATATTTATTTTAGTGGGCGATCGAACGGCCGAGTAGACCAACGACCACCCCTGCTTTTAAAACGGTCCACCTAACCCCTCAGAAATCCTAGACCTACCCAGCTATCTACCCAACCCAAAGCCACATCACTGCCACAGTGACGACGACACCTCACCCTCCTCTCCTCCCACCCAATCAAGTCTGCCATTGGCCACCAGCTCCTCAACCTGCCTGCCCACACCCCACCCTGGTCCACACACTCAAGCACACGACGCACCGGTCTTCCACCAACCAGCCCCAGGCTGCAGGTCCCTCCCGGGACCTGGCCACCACGCTCCCCACCCCGGATGACCGCGCCCGCCTCTGATCCTCCTCATGGCGTCCCCACCTGCCCGCGTCCTCCTCCCTTTCTCCCTCACGCTGCCGCCTCCCCTCCCCAGGAGCTCTCTCGCCTCTCCCTCCCTCCGGCGACGCTGCCGCTCGCCTCCTCCCGCCGGAGCCCGCCTGTCTGCTTTGGCCGCCGACCGCCACTCTACCGCAGTGGGAGGCTGGTTTTGGGCAGCTGTCCTCCAAGTTCGTCTCGGGCCTTATCTCGCCGACAAGTCCTTCGCGAAAGACCAAGACCGGTAGCAGACGAACCATGGACAAGATCGACATGCGTTGACAAGCGAAGGCTAACGGTGAGGTCCCATTCAAGAACGCCATCGACATCGAAAACCGCGATACCCCAAGATCTACCAGGGGCGCCCCGAGTTGCATAAGAACCTTAGACTGATAACCTCGACACGCCAAGACCTACCCTCGACGCCAAGACCCGAACCGGAATAACAAAGATCGCCACGAGAACAAGTACTTCACCACGACACCGAGACCCCGGTCACGACAAGTGCTTTCATCCCGAACGCCATAACCATCGACATGACCAAGACCGAATGCGCCAAGACCTACCCTGAGTCGAGAACGACCTCGCGAACCACGAACCCGAGTCCGACCCCGAACCCAAGATCGCGAGCCCCTCGATGTGTGACCCCTTTTCCTAATCCTATTTTATAACATAACAACTTGTTGCATATTAAATTGTCATTCGCATGCATGTCATTGGTTTGGGTGCCTTATGCCGATTCACCTAATAACTAAATATGGGGCCCATATGCGGGCAAATCTAGCCTTATATCGGCCTCATTTAAATTGGTGTAGCGAACCCGGTACTATCTTCTGCCATGTTAAACAACATTTAAATTGCGGGGCTTCTAAACAACATGAACCATATAATTACTTGTCGGGACCCGGTTCCGCTTAAAATGACCTAATTGCACCTGCCATGTCATTCATCATACATGCATCATGCCGATCTTTTGCCGTAGTATTAAATATTGCATCCGGTGTTTCTTCTAGTGTTTTGCTTCTTCGCGGATAAGGCCGTTGAGTTGATGTGAGCTTCGCCCGATCTCCGGTTGAACCTTCGACAATGTTTCAGGCGAGCATCTCCCCCTTTCTACCTATCTTACTGTTCTAGTCTTTATTCCCTCTGTTGATCTATTGCTATACGTGTTGCGATGCTTTAGTTTCGTGCCGTGATATTTCCTCGCCTATATTGCCTTGGACACACCCTATCACTGTTGTTTGGTAGATAGTTGGACTTATGGCGTCGTGGTTTGCTCAAGTGCTGATGTGTGTCGCCATATGCCACAGTTGCTGATGTATTGCCGCATGTTGATGTTGGAGATGATCATAGTTTTACTTATCGCATATTTTAATTCCTGTTTAACAACTAAAATTGAAATAAGCAGAGGCATCGGTGGGTGATAGATAATATTTGGTTTCCGAACGCCCACTTGTGTCCCGTAAGACCCCGAGTACTTGATACCTGTTCCTTGATTTATCGCGCTATCCACATCCGGGAGGTATATGGGACCCCCCTGAGCCAGAGCTTGATTCAGTCTTATTTCTTGGGGCCACAACTAGTTTGCGGTTTTATTACGATCCTGTACTTATGCCATGCTACTTTCTGTATTTAAATTGTGCGAGGAGCACACTTCGCTTAGGTATGCGGAGTGATTACGCTGTATCGACAAGCCCAGCCACACTTTGGGTTCCCAACACATGACCATTGGCGCAACCTTGAGGCCGCCGAGCTTGCTTACTCCTTGGGATCTACTCAAAGGGTGGCCCCAAATATTTCTAAATCCTGTGATTGTTCACCGTGAAAGCCTCGTTGGGTTTTGATTTGGTTTTTCGAGGTTGATCGAGCGTGTGTTGCTATTGGTGCACCCCGCGGGTAAAACTTTGAAAGCCGTGTCCATGGATATGGACGACTTGGAGCACAGATCTCGATCATAGACAAGCATAACTAAAGTTTACTGTTATAAATTTGACTTATAATGACTAGTAATCAGCTTCACTATAATGGAATGGCTAATTAATCGCCCACTGCTTGTTTGAGTGTAAGTGCGACCATTGTACTGACTAGTAAGTATTGCAACTACAACGGAATGGCTGAATAAAAGTACCAACAAGCTGGGTTTATGGGATATCTCATGCTATTCATATCGATTAGTAATTGCTGCAACTACAACGGAATGATTAACTAAAAGGGCCCATCGCTTATTTTATCGTGACGATCATCTATACGACTAGTAATTGCTGCGATAATCGAATAAATAAAGCGCCAACCGCATGAGTTCCTCGGTTGACTTCCTCGTTTGGTCTCGAGGGGAAACACGGGATGGGTTTGTTTGGTGTTAGCTTCAGGTTGGATCCGGATAGGTCATTCTTACCCCTCTCGATAACCGCCAGCTTGATTCGAGTCTCTATAGGTTGTTTAGTGCATCTCGCCGCTTTCGATCCACCATATCTATGGCGGACGCGAATTCTAGCCTCGCTGTATCGCCTCAGATCGACGCTCCTTCTTTTTCCTTTGCCCTTTGTCGGCACCCTTTTGTTCAGGTTTTGAGATCGACGCCGTTAGCGGGGGTTACCCTTAAAGCTTGGCCCAAGTGGTTATGGACGCCATTGGTTATTCTTGGGGCTCTTAGCCCCATTTGCATCTTGTCCGTAGCTGGACGCCTATCATTTTCAAGGTGATTTGGATCTTTGTATAATATATCATTCTTGACTCTTTGAGTGTTGTTATATATATCTACTGGGTCCCATCGAGGACTGTTGTGTAATGTTATTACTTCGTTTTCCACCCGCACGAAAGTTCCTGGTGGGCACCTTTGAATCGTTTCTATGCGGGTTTGGCGAATTTTGCTCAAACTTGCATAGGTCCGATTCTGAGGGTGTTACAGAGTGGTAAGAATGAATCAAGCTCTGGCTCAGGGGGGTCCCATATACCTCCCGGATGTGGATAGCGCGATAAATCAAGGAACAGGTATCAAGTACTCGGGGTCTTACGGGACACAAGTGGGCGTTCGGAAACCAAATATTATCTATCACCCACCGATGCCTCTGCTTATTTCAATTTTAGTTGTTAAACAGGAATTAAAGTGACGATAAGTAAAACTAGAACCATCTCCATCATCAACATGCGGCAATACATCAGCAACCGTGGCATATGACGACACACATCAGCACTTGAGCAAGCAACTACGACGCGCAAGTCCAACTATCTACCAAACAACAGGTAATAGGGTGTGTCCAAGGCAATATAGGGCTGCACGGTATATCACAGGTACGGAAACTAAAGCATCGCAACACAGATAGCAATAGATCAACAGGAGGAAATAAAGACTATAAAAGTAAGATAGGTAGAAAGGGGGAGATGCTCGCCTGAAAACATTGTCGAAGGTTCAACCGAAGATCGGGGCGAAGCTCACATCCACTCATCGGCCTTATCCGCGAAGAAGCAAAACACTAGAAGAAACACCGGATGCACTATTTAATGCAACGACAGAAGATCGGCATGATGCATGCATGATGGATGACATGGCAAAGGTGCGATGCGATTAGGTCAAATTAAGCGGAACCGGGGTCCCGACATTTAATTAGATGGTTCATGTTATTTAACTACCCCGCCATTTAAATGTTGTTTAGCAAAGCAGCAGATGGAACCGGTTCGCTACACATGTTTAAATGAGGCCAATATAAGGCTAGATTTGCCCGCATATGGGCCTCATATTTAATTATTAGGTGAATCGGCATAAGGCCCCAAACCACGATATGCATGCAAGGATGGCAATCAATATGCAACAAGTTGTTATTATGTTATAAAATAAGGTTTAGGAAGGGGTTCACATGAGGGTCTCGGCGATCTTGAGGTTCCGGGTTCGGGTCGGTCTCGTGGTTGATCCGGGTTCGTGGGGGTTCGACGGGCGTTCTCGGACTCGGATTTAGGGTCTGGCGCATCCGGTCTTGGTCATGTTGTCGGTCATGGCATTGAGACAAGCACTTGTCGCGCCGAGGTCTCAGTGTCGGTGAAGATCTTGGCGTTCTCGGGCGATCTTGGCATCTGCAGGTTCCTGGCGCTCGGATCGACCTTCGGTTCAGGGACTCAGGTTCAGGGGTCTCGCGCGTGTGGCGGTCTTGTCGTTTCGCGGGCGCCTCGAGGTCGATGGCGAACTTGTCCGATACCGGGGTCGGCGGGGTTCGACGGTGTGGCGCCTCGAGGAAGATCATGTCGAGCCATCGGGTTTGGCCTTGTTCGTGCGGAGATCTTGGCGACGAACGGAGAACTTGTTACGGTGGTCTTGTCGCCGGTCTCGAGATTCCGTCAGTACTTTGGGTCCCAACTTTGCCGGTTGGTGAAGGACATGGGCAGGTGGTGGACACCGAACGCCAGTTCGGGCTGTCTTGCCAGGCGAGATGGCGAGGTCGGCATGGACACGGCGACGGAGCTGGGCCGCGGAGGGCACGGCGCTCGAGGCGGTTGCACGGCGAGGAGGCGACGCCGGTGGTCGCGCCGGGGACAGGGCATGGCCGCCGACGGCGGAGCCGGGCGGGAAGAAGGGCGCGGCTCGCGCATGGAGGCCGTGACGCCGTGGGCAGGCCTTGCTGGGAGGTCGTGGGCCAGGCGAGCGGCGCGGCGAGCGGCAGTTGGCAGGGCGGCAGCCCGCTGGCGGAGGTGGGGGCGCCGGGCTGCGCGGGCGGCGATGCGGTCGGCGGGAGGCTCGGCATGGGCGACGGAGGAGGCGCTGGCCCAGCGGAGGACGCTGCCCAGCGGCGGAGAGGCGGTTTGAGAGAGCGGCGGCGGCGACGAGGTGGCGACCGAGATGGCGGGCGGGCGGCGGCCAAGCTTCGGAGGAGGTCGGCGGATGGTGAAGGCGGCGGCAGCGCGGAAGGCGGGCAACGTAGAGAAGGGAGGCGGGCTGGTGGCGTGACGGGCGGAGGTGAGGCGCGTGGAGAGAGGGCGGGCGGATCGGCGTCGCGGGAGGAGGCGGCGAGCGAGGCGAGGCGAGCTGGGAGGAATGGCAGGCGGGGGCGGTGGTCGCGAGGCGAGAGGAGAGGAGAGAGGAGTGGGCGCGCCAGCGGTAGGTGGGGTCAGCGGGTCCACGGTAGGACTGGGCGTGACGTGGGGGGTTGGTGGGCGTTGTGTGGGAGTGGGTGGCGGTGTTGTGGACCCAGTGGAGGCCACGGGTCAGCGGGAAGTGGGCAGCGTGGTGTGGTCTTGGGGGTGCAGGTGAGGTGTGGTGTGTGTTTGGTGGTTGGTTGGTGAGTGGGAGAGAGGGTGAGGGAGTGATGTGGCAGCTTGATTGGCGGGGAAGGAGAGTGATGTGGCATGCTGCGATTAGGCGGGATGATGTGGCTCTGGGTGTGGGTAGTTTTGGTGGTAGGAATAAGGTGGACTGGTTGGACCGTTTTAAAATTGGCGGTCGTTGGTGATCGGCTGCTCGCCTACGCCAAAATAATTTAATATTTTTATTTGGTTACAACGAACTTTGTAGATAGTTTTGGACAAACAAAATATCCGGCAACATCCGGGGTTTGGCGTTTGAATAAAGAGGGGGCGTTTTTAGAAAACAACACGGCTTTGCGAACATAGTTTTATGCAAACAATGCATGATGATGACGATGCAATGCACAAATTCAACGCGATTTTCTAGTAGTGGTTTTGCGGGATGCCACAATTCGACACCACTAACAATGGATCTCGCCCTCGAGATCCGCCTCATGGTACCGGAAGGAAGGTCGGCGATCTGCGTCTTTCGCGCTTCGTGCAGATCCTCGCGACACCACTAACAAGAGTTCGTTGTCCGTGATCGTCGAGAGAACACTCCGGAGACAAAAGGTCGAAGGTAAAGGTATCAACAAATAAAGCCACCTCTATCTCCGAGGGATGAAAAATCTGGACCCACCGATTCGATGTACAAGAGCGAATGATAAGAGTAGTCGGATGGTGATCAGTCCATCGCGCACCCAAACCATTACTCGCATACGAATAGGCGGATTATGCAACCAACTCTCGAGTTAGATGAAGATCTCGACAAGCGAGGTTCGAAACACGGAGTGATGCGACTCGACGGATCTGGCGTAGAGGATGTCGTCGCGTCGGAAAACACCGGAAGGCACAAACAAGGAACAAAGAATGGTACCGTAGCAGACGGATTCCTCAGGCAGCTTGAACACCGGATGGTAGAACATCGTTATCAGAAAAGGAAGCGAAACCCTGAAGGTACGACGGAAAACCCCACCACGAGAATTCCTGGACTCGAAGAAAAGATAAGAGAGCAGGATTCAAAACACGTAGAGGTAAGAGGAGAACAGCAGAGGGGTAAGGAGTAAAACCAGACCTAGTCAGAACTATCTAACCGATTTTGCAAAATAGTTTTGACACTCTACTTCGGCCTTTAGCTAGGTTATCCTACAGGCTGGACTTGTGGGGTATCGCAACTGCTGAGCTCTGATACCACTCTGTAACACCCTCAGAATCGGACCTATGCAAGTTTGAGCAAAATTTGCCAAAACCCGCATAGAAACGATTCAAAGGTGCCCACCAGGCACTTTCGTGCGGGTGGAAAACGAAGTAATAACATTACACAACAGTCCTCGATGGGACCCACAGAGATATATATATATAACGACTCAAAGAGTCAAGAATACGAATATACTACAAAGATCCAAATCACCTTGAAAACGATAGAGCGTCCAACTACGGACAAGATGCAAATGGGGCTAAGAGCCCAAGAATAACCAATGGCGTCCCATAACCCCGCCCAGGCCAAGCCGGAAGGGTAACCTCACCTAACGTCGATCTCAAAACCTGCTTAAACAAAGGGGTGCCGACAAAGGGCAAAGGAAAAGAGGCGTCAAGATCGAGGCCATGCAGCGAGGCTAGAATTCGGCGGTCCTCGCCTACATAGGTATGGTGGACTGAGCGGCAGCGGCAACATGCACTATACAACCTATAGAGACTCGATACAACTGGCGGTTATCAGAGAGGGATAAGAGGGACCTATCCGGATCCAACCTGAAGCTAACACCAAACAAACTCATCCTGGTGTTTCCCCCTCGCGACCAAACGAGGAAGTCAACCGAGGAACTCACACCGTTGGCAGTTTTACTTATTCAGTTATCGTTGCAGCAATTACTAGTCAGGTTTAGTTAGTCGTCCTGATAAAAATAAGCAGTGGGCACTTTTAGTTAATCATTCCGTTGTAGTTGCAACAATTACTAATCAGATACAGATAGCATGAGATAAACCCAAAAACCCAGCAGTTGTTGTTACTTTTATTCAGCCATTTCGTTGTAGTTGCAATACTTACTAGTCAGGTACAAAGGTCGCAAGCGACAATCCAAAACAAGCAATTGTGGGCAGTATTAATTAGCCATTCCATTATAGTGAAGCTGATTACTAGTCATTATAAGTCAAATTTATAGCAATAAACTTTAGTTATGCTTGTCTATGATCGAGATCTGCTCCAAGTCGTCCATATCCGCGGACACGGCTTTGAAAGTTTTACCGGCCGGGTGCACCAATAGCAACACACGCCGATCAACCTCGGAAAAACCAAATCAAAACCCAACGAGGCTTTCACGTGAACAATCAGGATTCAGAAATATTTGAGGCCACCCATTGAGTAGATCCATAACGGAGTAACCAAGCTCAGACGGACTCAAGGTTTGCGACAATGGCTGTAAGCGACGGGAACCCAAAGTGTGGCTGGCTTGTCGATACCGCGTAAACATTCCGCTTACCTAAATAAAGCAGTGTGCTCCTCGCATTTAAATACAGAAAGTAGCATGGCATAAATCGGGATCGTAAATAAAACCTCAAACTAGTTTGTGGCCCCAAGAAATAAGAATGAATCAAGCTCCGCTCGGGGGTCCCATATACCTCCGGATGTGGATAGCGCGATAAATCAAGGAACAGTATCAAGTACTCGGGGTCTTACGGGACACAAGTGGGCGTTCGGAAACCAAATATTATCTATCACCCACCGATGCCTCTGCTTATTTCAATTTTAGTTGTTAAACAGGAATTAGAGTGACGATAAGTAAAACTAGAACCATCTCCATCATCAACATGCGGCAATACATCAGCAACCGTGGCATATGACGACACACATGACTTGAGCAAGCAACACGACGCCGCTAAGTCCAACTATCTACCAAACAACAGGTAATAGGGTGTGTCCAAGGCAATATAGGGCTGCGGTATATCACAGTCGAAACTAAAGCATCGCAACACAGATAGCAATAGATCAACAGGAGGAAATAAAGACTATAAAAGTAAGATAGGTAGAAAGGGGGAGATGCTCGCCTGAAAACATTGTCGAAGGTTCAACCGAAGATCGGGGCGAAGCTCACATCCACTCATCGGCCTTATCCGCGAAGAATCAAAACACTAGAAGAAACACCGGATGCACTATTTAATGCAACGGCAGAAGATCGGCATGATGCATGCATGATGGATGACATGGCAAAGGTGCGATGCGATTAGGTCAAATTAAGCGGAACCGGGGTCCCGACATTTAATTAGATGGTTCATGTTATTTAACTACCCCGCCATTTAAATGTTGTTTAGCAAAGCAGCAGATGGAACCGGTTCGCTACACATGTTTAAATGAGGCCAATATAAGGCTAGATTTGCCCGCATATGGGCCTCATATTTAATTATTAGGTGAATCGGCATAAGGCCCCCAAACCACAGATATGCATGCAAGGATGGCAATCCAATATGCAACAAGTTGTTATTATGTTATAAAATAAGGTTTCGGGAAGGGGTTCACACATGAGGGGTCTCGACGATCTTGAGGTTCCGGGGTTCGGGGTCGGTCTCAGGGTTCGGATCCGGGGTTCAGGGGGGGTTCGACGGAACGTTCTCGGACTCCGGGATTTAGGGTCTTGGCGCATCCGGGGTCTTCGGTCATGTTGTCGGTCATGGCATTCGAGACGAAGCACTTGTCGCGTCGAGGTCTCAGTGTCCGGGGTGAAGATCTTGGCGTTCTCGGGCGATCTTGGCATTCTGCAGGTTCGGTCCTGGCGCTTCAGATCGACCTTCGGTTCAGGGACTCAGGGTTCAGGGGTCTCGGCGTCCGTGTGGCGGTCTTGTCGTTTCGTGCAGGCGTCCTCGAGGTCGATGGCGAACTTGTCCGGTACCGGGGTTCGGTCTGCGGGGTTCGACGGTGTCTTGGCGTTCCCTGAGGAAGATCATGTCGAGCCATCGGGTTTGGCCTTGTTCGTGCGGAGATCTTGGCGACGGAACGGAGAACTTGTTACGGGTCGGTCTTGTCGTCGGTCTCGAGATTCCGCGTCGAAGTACTTGGGTCCCAACTTTGCCGGTTGGTGAAGGACATGGGCGAGGTGGACACCGGAAACGCCCTCAGGTTCGCTGCTGTCCGCGGCAGAAGGAGATGGCGAGGTCGGCATGGGACACGGCGACGGAGCTCCCGGCCGGGCAGAGGGCGGCCTGAGGCGCTCGGAGGCGGCGAGGCGAGAGCCGGCGAGGTCGCGACGCAGGGACGAGGCGACCGCGGCCGGACGAGGGAGCGAGCCGGAAGAAGCGGCGCGGCTCAAGGCCGGAGGCTGGACGTCGCTGGGCGGGCCTGGAGGTCATGGGCGGCCGACTGGCGGCGGCCGGGCGCAGCGGGCAGCGGCGGCGAGCCATGGCGGAGGTGAGGCGCGGCCGAGGCGGGGCGGATGCGGTCGTGGCGGGAGGCTCGGCTGGGCGACGGAGGAGGCGCGGGCCTGCAGGCGGCGGAGGACGCTGCCTGGCGGCGCGGAGAGGCGGTGAGGAGCGGTGGCGGCGAACAGGTGGATCGAGGATGGCAGGCGGCGAGGCGGCTGCTGCGGAGGAGGGTCCGCGAGGATGGTGAAAGGCCGGGCGGCGCCGGAGGCGGGCGGGCGAGAGAAGGGAGGCGGGCGGCCTGGTGGCGTGGGCAGGTGAGGCAGTGGAGAGAGGGTGGGAGTGGATGCAAGGCCGCCGGAGTGAGGCCGGCGAGCTTGAGGGCAGGGAGCGAGCTCGGGAGGAATGGCACGGGGGCGGGGCGGTGTGGTCGCGAGCGAGACGCGCCAGAGGGAGAGGAGAGTGGAGGGCGCCGCGCGGTAGGTGGGGTCCAGGCGGGGTCCACGCGGTAGGACCGGGGGCGTGACGTGGGGGGGGGGGTTGGTGGAACGTTGTGTGGGAGTGGGTGGCAGGTGTTGTGGGACCCAGGGGCAGGGAGGGGCCACGGGTCAGTGGGTGGGGGTGGGCAGGCGTGGTGTGCGCGAGGGGTGGTGTGTGTGGTGTGTGTTTGGTGGTTGGTTGGCTGAGTGGGGAGAGAGGGTGAGGGAGTGATGTGGCACAGCTTGATTGGCCAGGGGGGAAGGGGAGAGTGATGTGGCATGCTGCGATTGGGCGGGATGATGTGGCTGCTGGGTGTGGGTAGTTTTCTGGGTAGCTGTAGGAATAAGGGGTGGGACTGGTTGGACCGTTTTTAAAAATTCTGGGGCGGTCGTTTCGTCGATCGGCCGTTTCTCCGCCAAAATAATTTAATATTTTTATTTGGTTACAACGAACTTTGTAGATAGTTTTGGACAAACAAAATATCCGGTAACATCCGGGGTTTGGCGTTTGAATAATGAGGGGGCGTTTTTAGAAAACAACACGGCTTTGCGAACATAGTTTTATGCAAACAATGCATGATGATGACGATGCAATGCACAAATTCAACGCGATTTTCTAGTAGTGGTTTTGCGGGATGCCACACCTTCCTTTAGGGACGTGCCTAGAAATAGATCATATGTATATATATTTTTGAATTGTAAAGTATAGTTTGACAGCCAGAGCAAGGATGTTGCTCTGAGCTCTGGTTGGATTCTGGTACTTTGCTATTTTCCTTTAGATTTTCAGAAATCCCTATGATGGATTCTCCCCACTTGGGTGTCTTCTGAGGTTTTGTTTTGTAAAACAACACATGCCTTTCTCTAAATAAGATGATTAGATCATGTGAAGGTTTTATGAAACTCACCACAAAAGCTGATATTTGTGGAGTAAGTTGGTGATGATCTTGATATGGTTTTGCTGGACTCCTGTGCTTGATCTGGAGCTAGCCTGCTCCTCCTAGCTCCTGGGCTTGGCCTTGTTGTCCACCTGATTCATCCCCCTCTTTATGTCACCATACTGGTGATGTTTGGGTTAATCTGGGTGGTTGGTTTGGCTGCTGTTCTTGGTTTACTGGCTGTTCACCCTGGCTGTGTTGTGGTGTGGTGTGGTGTAGTGTAGTGTAGTGATGCACTGAGGTGCTTCCCCACGGCTGTGCTCTGGTTTTGTTTGATCTGGCTGTGCTTGTGAAGTCGACATCACACCCTTGGCATGCTTGTGTGTGCGACTGTGTCTATATGCACATATGGATAGGTTCAGAAAATTTGAACTTACTATTACCAATCTACTTTTACCTTGGATGGTGAATTGGTCCCTTTTTGGCTGTCATTTGCATTCTGGCTGGGAATTTATGAAAGATGAAATCTTTCATACTGGTGAAACTTGCCCCTCCTTAACATTTCTCAATGATGAGATTGTTAAGTGCACCTCACTGACTTATCTGAGAGAAATATATACTAACACTAATCTTGTTTTATTTCTGTTTAATCTTTGTTTTGCAGGTTCAAAGATAAAGATGAAGATTTAGTTTAGGTTTTAGATATAGGATAGTTAGTAGATGTAATTTTCTTAGTCCTTTGTAATTTTCCTTTTATAGTTCTTGTAATCTTTATTTTATTCAATTGTAATAAAGATTATATTATTATTAATAAAGAATATTCTTATTCTTTATTCTGTTGTAATTTGTTTATGTCTTTATAATATGAAAATTAATTTCATAATTTCTATTGTTTTGAGATTTAAGTTATACTACCTATATCTTAATTAATTTAAGATTCAAATCTTATATCTAAATCATTTAAATTATTATTCAAGCACTTAAGTTTTTTAAATTCAAACCCATTTCAAAACACACATACTTATTTTAAGATCACATCAAAGTTTATAACAATCCTCCTTTAAGTCTAAACCTAATCTTAAAGTAAGAAAGAAACATTGATCACTTAAGGTTTTATTTGGCGAAAATTTTACCCACCTTTTCACAAATAGATGCGTGCAACAATACATAATCCTAAATCTACCCTTCGTTAGGATCCTAAATGCTGGGATGTTACACTTGTCTAGCGTTGTTCCCGAGACGCTGGCTCCGACGAAGCCAAATCAATCGCCGACATAGCTACCACCTTGGCCTCGCTTGACATGCCGCCTCCGGATTCAGTGTGTGTGTGGGGGTGGGGGTGGGGGTGGGGAGGGGGAGGGGCAGGGAGCATAAATAATTATAGATACGTTTCGGACGTATCAAGCATCCCCAAGCTTAACTCCTGCTCGTCCTCGAGTAGGTAAGTGATAAAAATAATAATTTTTGAGGTGACATGCACCATCAAAATCAAGATCAAACCATTTGCAAGCATTAAAATCTGGGATCAAAGAACTCTAAACATGTGCATGAAATATGGAGTTCTAACAGTAGGACATAGTAACTATGCATGCAACATGACAAGCTACAAACAAAGATCATGAATAACATGCATCGAAAAATGTTTGTTTGTTTCACATGCAGAAAACATAGCATAGTGGCAATCAGCTTGTCCCTCATAGAGTATCAAATAGATGCATATGACACCTGCAAAGTTCACAAGGGTGACTAGAAACAAATAGCACAATAACAAGTAATATCACAATATGCATCAATTAATAAGATTTGGAACACTGCACACAGAATGACAACTATGCTCTCTTAATGGTGCCTAAAGGTAGAAGGTGGAGACTCAATAATGGTGGAAGAAAGGCCTTTTTGTAAAGGAAGCAGGTATTACGAGTTTTAAAAAGAGCTTCCAAAAATTATGGTACTTGTTAGCTTTCAGCCCTCATTGCCCCTATCATAAGCATCTTGAAGTGGTTAAGGTTAAAGTGGCAAAGTTGGAGTATATGCTTGACGAAGTATAAGTTGGCAATCTCAAGTCCCTTGAATACGAGGGCCACACCTCATGCATACTTAACTTTGGGTCCAGGTAAGTTCTTGTCACTGTAAGTATTTGCATATCATTGAGAACATAACAGGTACCCTTGCACATGGTACAGGAGCTTTCCCATAACCAAAATGACAAGGCACGCAAACAATGAGCATCTCAGCAATCTTCTTATGTACCATGGGAATATGGTGCTTTTTTTATCTCTTTCCTCTTTTCTCAATGTGTCTCTTTTTTATATAAGAAGAATGCTTCATAGATGTCACTATGGTGATGCTGCAAGTTTCCACCATGATTAGGCATGGCTTAGGCTAGCGGCCCAGGAGTTTCTCTAACACATGATACAAACTCCATGGACTTACAAGTTCCCTCTTTATTTCACACCAGTGACATCCATAGACAAAAGAACATGATATCAACTGAGTACAACAAGGTACAAGTGCAATGTTGAAAACGTTCCCCGTGACAGCACGGTTCTGCTAATTCCAACTTATAAGTGCAAGCATATACAACAAAGTTGTCACAATGGTTCAAGTTTATTAGGGGCAAAGAGTATAAAGTGTGCCATCAAGTTTGTGAGGGCTTTAATCACTAACTTTTCATATAACAAAATAGTTTTAAATTGGAAGATAGCTGAAAACAAGAATATACTTGGAATGGTGTGACACTCCATGCATAATTTATAGTGTACACTTTGGAATAACTCGATTTCTTGGGAGTTGGAAGAATGAGTAGAGCTTACTCATATAAGTGGAGGCTAGCAAAATACTGGGAGCAACCAACTAAGAGAGCAATAATGACCATAATCATGCAGTGCAACAAAGCATTACTAATCAAAGCATAGAGTGGTACTACAAGTCAAGGACTAAATGATCATAGAGGCTATGGTGACTTGTTCATAGTCATAACATGGTGTGAGCATGTGCCAAGTCAACCCAAACAAAGATCAAAGTAGAATACCACAATACTATGCGTTTGCATGCTAAAACAACGCATAATTTTTTCAAGGCACACTAAGCAATCCCAATTGTTTGGAACAAGTCATGCTACAGAAATAATCTCTAAGAATAAGGTCAAAACAACATCTAACATGACATGATAAAGTCTAAGGCACAGTCAACGCAAGCTCCTCTTTGTACCACTATAAGCATGAAACTTCCTACTCTTTTCCAACACCAAACAACTTATTTGAAACAACTCACAAAGATAATAATCAATAAATATCAGTGAGCTTGTCTCACAAATCCACAAAGAAGAACTAAAAAGTTCTAAGATGAAAGCACAAGAAAACTAAGGCTAAACACAGTGCTAGCAAAAGAGAACACTCACAAAACAATAAGAGTGAAAACTAGAGTGTTCTAGGCAATGAAAATAGAGTGTGTGTCTCTCCAAAAGAAGTGTGGTGTAACCAACCAACTTACTAAAGCAAACTAAGCAAACAAAAACCAAAAACGAAAACTAAGACGCTCCAAGAACAACACAACAATGCATGAAACAATAAAAACGAAGTGTGTAGAAAGACCTGAGATTTTTATTGATGAAGAAGGGGATGCCTTGGGAATCCCCAAGCTTTGACGCTTGTACCTCTTGGATATTTCTTGGGGTGACACCAAGGTGGTATCCCCAAGCTTAAGCTTTTGTCTATTCTTCATCTTATTACATCATTCTTTCTCTACACCTGCAAATTTTCCTTTATACAAAACTTCACACAATCTTCATTAGCAACATTAGTGTATTCAAAAGATATTAGACCTTAGGCAAAGCTTTGGAACAGCAAAACTTTTCACTAAAAACACAAGCTACTGCAGAAACTCCTTAAAAAATCTCAATTTCCCAAAAAGAACTAAAAAAGGTATCAATAAAAAGCAAATGCAAATAATGGCAGAAATCTGTCAAAACAGACCAGCAGGTAGAAACCTATTTTTTTGAAGACCTTATGTTGTTCAAATCAAAACGTGTTTAACTAACTAAAGTTAGCTAACATACTGTGGGATTTATTCGTAAATGTTCAGCTCAATCCGACTTACAGAGACTCCTCACGAATTTTTATGGTGGAGGACAGAAATCTGTTTCGGGACAGCAACTCCCCAAATCTTACTTCCCTCTCATTAGAGGTCATTCTTGGCATAAAAAAAATAAAAAGGATAAGTAGAGGTCATTACAGAAGTAATAAATTCTAATACTCAAGAAAACTCATGGGTTATCTTCCAACAAGTACTTTTCTTTAACGCCTTTAAGTTAGGCTTGATAGTTTGAGAAGATGCTCACATAAGAAATATGAATTGAAGTAAAATAGAGCATCAAGAAGCAAATTCAAAACACATTTAAGTCTAACCCACTTCCTATGCATAGGAATATTTTAAAGAAAAAAGTCATGAAATCACAAAGCAACAAGCATAGGAAAGCAAAACAAGTGCAACTTCAAGACTTTCAACATAAAGAGGGGAAACTTAATATTATTGAGATACATAAAACCATGTTTCCCTCTTCATAATAACTTTCAGTAGCATCATGAATAAAATTAACAATATAACTATCACATAAAACATTCTTATCATGATCCACATGCATAAAATGATTATAACTCTCCACATAAGCATAGTCATTCTTATTAATCGGAGTGGGAGAAAATTCAACAAAATAGCTATCACTATCATTCTAATCACCATAATCATCAAATATAGGAGGCATATTGTAATCACAATAAATTTCCTCCTCAATAGTAGGTGGACTGAAAATATCATACTCACCATTGTAATCATCATAAATTGGAGGTTTGGTATCATCATAAGCAATAGAATAGCTATCTTCCAAAGATGGGGGACTAAAAAGATCATTTTCATCAAAACTAGCTTCCCCAAGTTTAGACTTTTCCATAGCATTAGCAACAAGGGTGTCCAAAGAATTCATACTAATAACACTATTAGCATGGAAATAAAGCTCCATAGGTTTTTAAATTTTCTCCTCGAACACTTCATGTCCTAACTCAAGATAAACACTATAAAGCTCTCTAATTTTTGTTGTTGTTTTCCATTACGCCTAACTAGTGAAAACAAGAAACAAAAAGACAAAATTGCAGAATCTAAAGGAAATAACTTCGAGCACTCACACCGGAGGATGTGAGTACCTTTTACCTTACCTCCCCGGCAATAGCGCCAGAAAAGATCTTTCTGGCTTGCTGTTGCCATGGGGTAACGTGTTTGAGTGCCTTTTACCTTTCCTCCCCGGAAACGGAGCCAGAAAAGAGCTTGATGTCTACGCACTTCTATTCTTGTAGACAGTTGTTGGGCCTCCAAGTGCAGAGGTTTGTAGAATAGCAGCAAGTTTCCTTTAAGTGGATTACCCAAGGTTTATCGAACTTAGGGAGGAAGTGGTCAAATGTATTCCCTCTCAAGCACCCTGCAATCAAGATACAAGAAGTCTCTTGTGTCCCCAACACACCCAATATAGGTGCACTAGTTCGGCGAAGAGATAGTGAAATACAATTGGTAACGGTGCCAAAAAATAGCTTGACGGTGAGGTAAAGACTAAAGCAAGCAAACATGCAACAGATCTAAATGCAAACGGTGTTTCAATGTTTAGGAACAAGGCCTAGGGATCATACTTTCACTAGTGAACACTCTCTCATATAAATATCCTCTCTTCATGATACTACTCTTAACTACTCTCCGGTTGGACACTCTAATCATCTGTAGGGCTATAACAACACTCCTCAAAGTCCGCCTTCCCCAATATAGATAACCCCACATTGTCACCTTGAGCGCTAGATGGTTCCAACAAATACCAAAATTTCATAGAGACGTCCAACTTCAAATATAACTCATAACAAATATTCAATCTAGCCAAAGTGCCACACATGGTATGCACGCTATCACTTTCACATACATGGGGAAAAGCATAGATCTATTAAAGCACAAAGATTATTTATGTAGACTCAAACCTAAATGCCACCATGGCGTGCACGCTGTCACTTTCACACACATGGGGAGAGCAGAGATCTAATGAAGCACTTGAGTAGCAAGGTAGATC